>CM051464.1:3678446-4878446 GCA_028015225.1 Carex myosuroides
ACAATTTAATATGGAGATCAACTTGAATGGTTCGGATCGACGTTTTGAAGTTTCAAATTGAAGATATAGACGTGAAGTAAAACATTCGTTTTACTTCGCGAAGTACCGTAGCCCAACTATATATATATATATATATATGAGTAGGGTTAAAATGCACCATTGGTTTTGTGCTCCAATCATGGTCGTCCACTTCTTTTCCTCCTTTTTCAAACTTTGAACAATCAATCCAAACCATTCAATATGATCTTCATATTAAAATGTGTTTGGAGACAAAATTTTATATTTTTTCAATTTTTTTATTATTATTATTTTAGATAGGTACAAAATCACTGTTTTGGATGGTCCAGAATCTTCTTAAAACAGTGATTTTGTACCTATCTAAAAAAATAGTAAAAAATTCCAAACAAAATATGAAATTTGGTCTCCAAGCACATTTTAATACAAAGATCATGGTGAACGGTTCGGATTGACTATTCGGACATTGAAAATGAAAATAAGGATGTGGAGCATGATTGGAGCACAAAACCAATGGTGCATTTTAGCCCTACTATATATATATATGAGGAGGGTTCAAATGCACTATGCTTTTGTGCTCTAATACGCTCCACATCCTTTATCTCCGTTTTCAAAGTCCAAACAGTCGATCCAAACCGCTCAACATGATCTTCATAATAAAATATTATTGGAGATCAAATTTTATATTTTTTAGAATTTTTTTACATAGGTACAATATCACTTTTTCGAATGGTCCAGAATCTCCTTAAAACAGTGATTTTGTGTTAGTGTAATAATCTAGAAGTCAATCATAGGATAATTGTATTCTATATTTTTTTTTCATGTAATGGATGATTAATAAAGATATCATTTTGCTCCTTGAGATTTATCGCATTTATGAATCATTTCTAGTTAAGGACTTGAAATTATATAACTCTATAATATAGATGATAAATACTCTCAATAGTCTCTAACCGTGGTAATTAGCAGGAACACTAATTGACCAATCAAAGATTAGTATGTGGATTAAATGATGGTCAAGTTTTACAAACCATAGACAAAGAGTTGTTATTTTAATCACATAGATACATGTTAAAGAACATGGTATTTGACAGACACTAAATGAAACGTTAAATGGATTGTGTTCGTGTCATTAATATTTCATTCAGTGTTAAGTTCTAAAGTATGAGGTATTCGTCTTTCCTACATGAGAAGTGTGTATTCGTGAGTGTTGTTCAACGCTATCCGTAAAAATGAGCTATACAGATGACATTTCAGTATACATGACTTATGCGGAGGGGAGATGTTCACCAAGACTACTATTGTCCCTCGTATATAATACAAGTGATGATATCACTAGGCCTCTTGATGAAGTAGGGTTATCAGCGCGTGATATGATTAAAGAGTTAATCATATTTGATAATCTACTTAAGATCGAGAAAATATTAAGTTTGCAAGGATGACACATACCTACCTTGAAACTGATATGATACTATGAGACAAAAGAATTAACACGAGTAAATTGTTTACTAGATCGTGATATTGTACTGTGCAAAATCAT
Organism: Carex myosuroides; assembly: GCA_028015225.1. NCBI lineage: Eukaryota > Viridiplantae > Streptophyta > Magnoliopsida > Poales > Cyperaceae > Carex > Carex myosuroides. The sequence continues at coordinate 3,680,002 of CM051464.1, forward strand.
CTGTGTCAATTGGGTAGTCATAATGCATTCTGCCAGATGTCTTTTATGATTTATAGAATTAAAAGGAGTTTTAATTCTATTGCCAACATAACACAGATCCTATCGGGTCACACCAATAGGAAAGTAATCAGAGAATTTTATTATTAATTATAAAGTGTTATAATTAATAAATAAATGTCATAGAGATGACAAGCTTAAATAGATTAAATTTATAAGCGTATACGACACGTTGTATAAATTTATCACAACAACAATCGCAAGAAATATAATTATTCTTGATAATAAATGGATTAAAAATGTTAATTATGAATTAACATTTTGGGTCAAAATCCCATTTGAATTTGGGCCTAAATTAAATTTAGAATTTAATTCAAAAGCCCAAATCAAAAACCCAAATTAAACTAATTGAATTATGGGTTTATGGCTCGAGGGGCATTTTTGTAAATGCCTCTAGAACCGACTTTGCCAAGGGTATTTTGGTCATTTGCAAACCGACCCTATAGCCCTATATAAAGGCTTGAGGGGTGAGAGAAAAATATAATCCAATCGATTCGAATATCATTTTCTCTCTCGGGTTTTTCTCTCAAATAGTGATTTGCGTAGAAAAGAAAGGAATACGTAATCCATGTATATTCTTGCGAGTTGTCAATAGTGTTTTTGCAAATCCCGCTGGTACAGTATTTCTGACAAAAGAAATACCAGCTCTCTAGTTGTTCCTGGTGGATAACTGATAGAGGCATCAGATATCTGGTGCTCCGTAACAGAGTTAGACTACACTTCCAATTTGAATTTGGAATAAGGTACAAATGTTATTTAATTTATTTAAATGTTAAATAAATTTTATTTTAGAAATTGTTAAAAATAACGGCTACAATTCAAATTTGTAAATAACGGCTAGTTAGTAATTAATAGACTAGGAGTTAGTGGTTAGTGGTTAGTAGTTGTAATTAATAGTATAACGGCTAGTTTTTTGTTCTTCTTTATAAATAGACATATATGTAAAATCTGAAATTAAGATTGCAATAATAAAATTGTTTTCTTACATCTATTCTCTCTTACAAATTTAACATGGTATCACAGCCACGTTCTCTGTGACCGAAAAATCGAAAACGCGTGACAAATTTCAGCAAAAAGAAAATGGCTCAAGAAGAAGCAGCGAACTTCTCGAAGCTAACAAATACCTTGCTCAATGGAAAAAATTACGTGTCATGGGCAAGGGCAGCATCCAGAGCCCTGAGTGGTCGAGAGATGTTAGAATTCATTACGGGTGAAGAGAAAAAACCAGAAATTGCAAACACAAGCAAGATAACACCCGAAGAAACAATAGCAACAAAAAAATGGAGAACTACGAATGACAGAATTGTTACCTTACTACTCAACTCCATGGAACCGGCCGTATCCGAACTCTTCACGTTGGCCGAAACGGCACATGAACTATGGGAAGCGGTAAAAAGTATGTATGGTCAACAAAATAATTTTTCTCACTTTTATCAACTTATGCAGGAGATTCAACAAGAAAAACAAGGGTCAAGAAGTCACACTGACTACCTTAGTGCTCTTGAGAAAAAACGCAATGAACTTCAATCTTACCGGCCGTTTACAACAGATTTGGCCACACTTCAGAAACGAGCTGAGGAGGACAATATTTTTCAGTACCTCGCGGGTCTAAACCCGAGTTATGAAGCCGTAAGATCTCAAATCATGACCACGGTACCTCTTCCATCTTATTCTCAAATTAAAAGTTTAATTCAACAAGAGGAAAGTAGGAGAATTGCCATGAATGGTCAGATTGTAAGCCATGAGGGACACGAGACCCATGGCTTAACCGTAAAAAATTTCAATTTTAATCAAAACCCTAGCTTTCAAAATCGCCCAAATCAATCAAAAAATGAAAAATGTAACCACTGTAAAAAAGATGGCCACACTCAAGATAGATGTTGGCACCTCTATCCCCATCTTAGACCAAAAAAATGGAAGGGAAATGATCAGAATCGAAATTGGGAAAAAAATGGTGAAAAAAATAGAAGTTATGTAGCTTCTGTTGAAGAGAAAGGACTTAATGGGCTAGTGGGTTCGTCTGGAAATGGATTCGGACCCAATAACACTAGCCAAACTACTAATGGATTCAATTCCAACCCTGGCGGACCCAATAAGGAGACACCAAATGGACCCTCCATTCCAGGCGCTGGCGGGTCATCCTGGAACGGGTCAGGCGCTGGCGGGTCACTCTGGAACGGGTCAGGCGCTGGCGGGTCACTCTGGAACGGGTCAGGCGCTGGCGGGTCATCCTGGAACGGGTCAGAGGCTAATTTTGGCGCAAATGGGTCATTTTCAAGCGGGTCAAGGCCTGGAGATCAAATGCAGCAGTATTTTCAGCAGTTCTGTGCGATGATGAACAATCAAAATAATCCCAGCATATGTGGTATTGCTTCTAACTCAAAAAATTTCTTTTTTAATCAAATTATTATAGATAGTGGTGCAACATATCATATGTTTGGGAATAAACAACTACTGTCAAACCTCAACCCGACCAATGGTAATAATTTTGTATTGGTTGCAAATGGTATGAAGGCAAAAATAAATGGCGTGGGAGAAATTAATCTATGCAATAAACAAATTAAAAATGTTTTATATTTAGAAACATTTCCCGTAAACTTAATTTCTGTAAATAAATTAACACAAGAATTAAATTGTAATGCAATATTTTCTTGTAAAAACGTTGTATTTCAGGACCGGGAAACCGGGGTCAAGATTGGTGAAGGATTTCTAGAAAATGGACATTATCTTTTGAACTCCAAATTAAATTTTTGTGCTTCCGCAAAAGTCGTTAATTCTGATATTTGGCATAAGAGACTTGGGCATCCTTCCGACAAGATTTTAAATAGTATTTTAGATTTTAAAAGTTTAAATTGTACTACTTGTGAAATTTGCAAATTAGCAAAACAAACAAAGCTTCATTTTTCTCTTTCTACGAGCAAAAGTAAAGCTCCTTTTGATTTAGTACATTCCGATGTATGGGGACCGGCCCCAATAGATTCATATAATGGATTCAAACATTTTCTTTTATTTATTGATGATTTTACAAAAGCAGCTTGGTTATTTTTACTTAAATCCAAAGATGAAGTGTTTGATTGTTTTTATGAATTTTTATGTCTCATAGAAACACAATTTAATGCAAAATTAAAAATCTTTAGATCGGATAATGGAACCGAGTTTATAAATAGGAAGTTTTCAAGTCTCTTTAGAGAAAAGGGTATTATACATCAAACAACTTGTATAAATACTCCCGAACAAAATGGTGTATCGGAAAGGAAAAATAGACATTTATTAGAAATGACACGATCTTTATTATTTCAAAATAATGTTCCTAAAATTTATTGGTCGGATGCCGTACTTTGTGCCACCCATTTAATCAATAGATTACCTAGTGTTATTTTAGAAAACAAAAGTCCATTAGAAATTCTTTATCAACAAAAAATCACTTATGACCATATGAGAGTATTTGGTTGTACAAGTTTCGTACATATCAAAAGAAATGACAAGCTTGATTTTGTATCACAAAAAACTATTTTCTTAGGATACTCATCTTATAAAAAGGGTTATAAATGCTATGATCCAATTAATAAAAAAATATATCTTTCTAGAAACGTTTCATTTTTTGAAAATGAACCATATTTCAAAGAAAAAGAAATATTTCATCAAACACATTTAAATGACAATATAGTTTTACCTTACTTAGATGATTTGAGTTTTATTCCTAGAAATAATCATCAAGTTGAAAATAATCAAGAAAATGAAACTAATGATGACATAAATGAAAATGAAAAGGAAGAAAGTTTACCGATTAGAAGAATATCATCTAGAGAACGACAACCATCAACTAGACTTAGAGATTATGTGACATATTCGGTACAATATCCAATTGAAAATTTTGTTTCATATGACAACATCTCAACCGAATACCATACATTTCTCACTAGTATTGAAAAAGTATTAGAACCAAAAAATTACCAAGAAGCAATTAAATGTCCAATATGGTGTAAGGCTATGGATGAGGAATTAAAAGCCTTATAACAAAATGAAACTTGGAATATTGTTTCTCTACCAAAAAATAAAAAACCGGTTGGTTGTAAATGGGTGTATAAAACCAACTATAATAGTGATGAAACCATAGAAAGGTATAAAGCAAGACTTGTAGCTAAAGGATTCACCCAAACCTATGGCATAGACTATAACGAAACCTTTGCACCGGTTGCAAAAATGAATACCGTAAGAATTTTGTTTTCTATTGCCGTAAACAATGGTTGGGACCTCTACCAAATGGATGTTAAAAATGCATTTCTTCAAGGAACACTTGAAGAAGAGGTGTATATGACATTACCACCCGGTCATAAATTGGAAACAAATTCTAACTTGGCTTGTAGGCTTAATAAATCAATTTATGGATTGAAGCAATCTCCACGGGCATGGTATGGCAAGCTTAGCTCTTATTTAATTTTTTGCAATTTTAAAATTAGTAATGCCGATCATTCTTTATTTACAAAATGTGACGGTATCAATACTACTCTCATTTTAGTATATGTAGATGACATCATAATTACCGGAAATAATTTTGAACAAATTCAAAACATTAAGAAACAACTAAAAGAAAAATTTGACATAAAAGATTTAGGATATCTTAAATATTTTCTAGGAATAGAGGTAGCCACTTCGGATAAAGGACTCTTTATTTCTCAAAGAAAATATACACTTGACTTGTTAAAAGAAACCGGTAAGTTAGGATGTAAACCGGCATCTACCCCAATTGACAACAAATGCAAATTAAATAGTGAAGATGGTGAACCTTTAAAAGACATAAATCAATTTCAAAGACTTGTAGGAAAATTGATATATCTAACGGTTACACGTCCGGATATTTCTTTTTCCGTAAGTCAAATTAGTAAATTCATGCATTCACCAAGAACACCACATTTATAAGCCGTAAATAGAATTTTGAGATTTTTAAAAAATAATCCCGGCAAGGGTATTTGGATGAAAAATAATAATTCTAATGATATATGTGGCTATTCCGATGCAGATTGGGCCGGAAGCTTCGATAGAAAGTCGATAACCGGTTTTTGCATATTTGTAGGCGGAAATCTAGTCACATGGAAAAGCAAGAAACAAAATGTTGTAGCACGATCAAGCGCCGAAGCCGAATATCGTGCCATGGCATCAACCGCAAGTGAACTAACATGGATCAAGCAACTCCTATTGGACATGGGATTTAAAATTCAAGAACCGATGAAAATGTATTGCGACAATAATTCGGCAAGACACATAGCTTCAAATCCCGTGTTTCATGAACGAACAAAACACATAGAAGTGGATTGCCACTTTATTAGAGAAAAAGTTCAAGCAAAAGAAATTGAAACACCATCCGTTAAAAGTGAAGATCAACTCGCGGATATCTTCACTAAAGGCTTATATCCGGGTCCATTCGAGAAAATTACATGCAAGCTAGGATTGTACGATATATACATTCCTAGCTTGAGGGGGAGTGTTAAAAATAACGGCTACAATTCAAATTTGTAAATAACGGCTAGTTAGTAATTAATAGACTAGGAGTTAGTGGTTACTGGTTAGTAGTTGTAATTAATAGTATAACGGCTAGTTTTTTGTTCTTCTTTATAAATAGACATATATGTAAAATCTGAAATTAAGATTGCAATAATAAAATTGTTTTCTTACATCTATTCTCTCTTACAAATTTAACAGAAATCAATCCGGGAGTAGATCCTCGGCTTTTGGTAGAACGTAAAATTTTGATTTTACGTTCTTTCCGCATCATAAGCCTAAACAGAATTTAGTGGTAAATTTCCGAGCAGAATTTAGGAATAAATTCTTAAACAAGAATTTGGCAATAAATTCTCAAACAGAATTTTGCGGTAAATTCCTGAGCAGAATTTCGCGGCTTTTTCCGAAAATCAGAATTTTGCGACCTAATTCCCCAACATTTTGTACCTATCAGAAAAAATAGTAAAAACATTCTAAAAAAATATAAAATTTGGTCTCCAAGCATATTTTATTATGAATATTATGTTGAGCGGTTCAGATCGACTGTTCAAACTTTGAAAACATATTTTATTATGAACATATTGGAGCACAAAATCATGATGCATTTGAACCCTCCTCTCTCCCTATATATATATATATAACAATTAATGCATCATAAGTGGCTTAATGCCATTTCTATTTAGCAACGCGTAATACAGTTGAAATTTCTTGTGTTATCCACGTTGTTTCTAATCTTTGCAGCTTATCCACGTTATTTAGCAACGCGTAATACAGTTGACATAAAAGATTTTGCGTGCCTCGTGTTGCCTCGATCAATCTTTTGTTCACGTCAAACTCTTATCCTTTCCAGTTCAAAGAGGAAAATACTGAACAAAGTAAAGGAAGTTAACTATTTATAAACTCTTGTCGCCAATTAATCAATGAAATTTATTATGACGATCGATTTGATGTTCAAAACCTGCAAAAAATATTCTATGGTACATACTATTCACTGACATTTTTATTAATATCCAAAGTTTACGATGGTTTGACCTTTAAGTATTCTATGGTATATATACTATTCAAGACAGCAATGTTATCGTTTTTGACTGAATTACCATATCAAAGTACTTAAGTTACAAACAATGCATGCCCACGCGCTTTTATGAATAATTTCCACGCGTGGTCATGAGAATCACAGAAATAGAATTATACAAGCCAGTTGTGACTTTGAAAATGCAGAGTCTTTGCCAAATGCCAAAGAATTATACAAGCCTATATATATATAGGGAAAGTAAACAAGCCCTCCATATGTATATGTATCAATTCCGAACACCAACACGCAGGGAGAAAAATGGTACGCGCTCTTGCCATATTGCTTGAAAATGATTTTCCACACAAATCCATCATCTCTCATGCCGTCATAATCCTCTTCATGGTGTGCGTTATTGGCGTTGTAATACTCAACTGTGGGGACAAGCCCAAGGGTCGGCCTCGACGGGGAGGTAACGTGATGTACACTGGGGGCGGAGGTGGTGGTGGTTGCGGTGGTGGCGGAGGTGGTGGTGGTTGCGGCGGTGGAGGCGGTGGTGGTGGTGGCTGTTGAGGCGTTGGTCTGACTATTTGATTAATGGAAACATTCACTCCATGAGCATGGTCCGGTACACCTATATATATACATCTACAGTTAATACACATGTGTCATATTCCTTTTTGCTTCAATTATTACAATATGTTATGTAAAGTTGGATTGTTCTATTTGTTTTCCTTGATAAATATTGTACAGTAAATGAGTGTTGATTCTGTGAAGTAGTGCTCTGCCTTTTATTTATTTAAAGGGACGGTGTTTTGGGTAATTAAAGGGACTGTGTATGTAATATTTCAACTATAAATATACAATTGCTTTTGAGATAACATCTGTCTAGTCCCTTGAGCATGTAATCTTAGCCATGTCGGATAATTATTAATTTATATAAATGTCAAAAATAAGTAAATGTCGGACAAGAAACTTTTTTTTAACTTTTTTCAAAATCATTCTTTTAACTTAACAATTGAAACGGACGGTCCAGGATCATTCTTTTAACTTGGTATGGATCTCAAAACACAAATAATACTGGCTTCATGCGCTATCTCCGAATAGGCACCGGCTGAGAGTAAATATGTGTTGTCCATTTCAATTTGCTTGAGTCATGTACTTGAGAGGATACGGATCCAAGATTTAGGCAGCTGAGATCCTCTGCCGTGCAGTCGGATCTCTCTGTCAAAAATAACTTAATTGTCTTAATTTCCTCATCTGCCATCTAAAATTGAATTTTTATCGGTTTAATTTCCTCATTGTTGTAAGTTTCTATCGGTTTAATTTTTCTATTAACTGATAAGAGAAACTCGATGCTTTCTGTTTGTCAACTGAGCACAATTACTTAACTCAAAATAACTGAATTATATTATTCTGGCCGCTGGTTATTTAGCGGTCGGATTTAATACTTTTATATATTGATATTTAATGTAGTGGAAGTGTGCTTGCCACTTTACATCTCGGATTTGATTCCTGTTACGTTTCTAGCAATTTTAAGGTCAATTTAATTTTTTTTTAGTGAATAAAATAAAATTATGTCTTGGGCTCTTGGTTAATGTGACTTGAACCCGAGTCTCCCGGGTGGGAGCCAAGAGCAGACTACTACAACTTTATGGAGAATCTGAAATTCTATAAATTATATACAATAAAATCTCGTATTTTTATATTTCTTCAACCTTGATCAAATTATGTTATTTCAATATTGTTTCAAGTTTACTTAATATATTCGGGGATGTATGGTCTAACCAGGATACCACCTATGCAATTATTCTTTAACAGAGACTGCAAACCATGCATATTATGTGGTCTTGTTTAGGGGTGTAAACGGATAGGATATTATTTGATTTCGTCTGGATCGGATATTACTTAAATTATCCGATCTATATCCGTATCCGTATCCGTTTCCGAAAATTTATAACAGATAAGGATACGGTTTGATTTTTAACTATCCGTAACTATCTGTATCTGACTGTTTATATCCCTAAACCACAACAAAGGTACTCTCTGTTCTTAAATTGATTTATTAAACTGCATATGCATATCAATGATTTATTAAACTGCATATACATATATATTCTCATGAATAATTTAACACTATGACATAATTAGTGATTATTGTTTTGATAATATGATATATGTTTTGTAACTAAAAAACTTATTATGAAAAATATTAGATCTAATTTATGAATAAAAAAATTATATTTAGATGTTCTTTTTTATTAGAATGTACATTAGTAATTTATTTTTAATTATCCGAATTATATTCATATACTGGTATCCTAACAATTAATTTCCCGGTGAATTTATTACAAATTTATTTGTTTAATTAATGAAAAACAACTAAAGACAATTTTCAAAGAACTTGGAGGTCAATAAAATATAAACTAAATGATAAGAACATTATTTAATGTCTCCACTCTCCAGGTACTATGTGCACAGGAGCTACCGAGCTAGCAATCCAATAGAAACGACGCGATGTCCCATTGATCAGAAAATACACCTGATCAGAGAATACATCTTCTGTGAATAAACCAAGCAAGTCTTAGATGATGTGCAGCAATAGGGGACAAATCGGGCTCGGCCTCAATCTTATAGTCTACCTCCTTTCCACTCGCACCCTCTACCAATCCGTTCTTTGCTGATGAAGCCTCTTGTTTGCTAATCTTTAGTACTTTATGGACTGGGACATAAACAGGGCACAGTGTACTTGCAATCTCGGTAATTGAGAGAGACTTTCGGGCAATCTGTCAGTGTTACAACTGAAACTGTTTCTGGTAACAATTTTCTCTGTGTTTGAGAATATTTCGTGCTCCCATTCAGTTCTTCTCAGACTAACGAACAGTTAACTGTACAAAATCAAAATATACTCTTCTCGGTTAGAATTATTTCTTGCATTAAACTAACTTTTTTAGAGCAATTTGTAGCATTGAACAACATTATAGAGGACTCAGGACTGCATCTTACTTCCTATTCAAGTAGTTCAAGAAGGAATGATATATAATGCATCATCAAGTATTTTGACAAGAGGTTTAAAAAAATTTATTCTAGGTATGTCCTCAGTACTTGTCTTAGCAATTAATGAGATATTTTCCTAGTGAACTGATGAGACACAACAGTTGAGAATACAAAAATTATAGAAATTAATTACCTTACTAATTTGGAAAAAAACTAAAATAGTCTGTTGTCGTGTTGAGCTTTATTGGTTTTCTCAAATATCTTAATACTTTAATTTGTGAAATATGAAGCAAAAGAATTTCTAGAGATATAAGACTTTATTTATTGAATATAATGATTTGATGCTGTTAAAGATTGTTGGTTACAGGGATTTATATATATATATATGGAGCTCTCAGGCAACGTTTTTAATTGATCACACCATTTTGATTTTTCACCTAAACATTAAAAAAGAAACATAAATTTTATATGATATAATCTGTTTACACATACTAATTGTTAACTCTTGGCTAAAAACATGATGATTATTTTGTAAGAACTTTTTTTTAAGTAAATTCATAAGGACATTGTTGCACAACTGCTCTCTTTTAAAAATTATTATTATTATTATTATTATTATTAATTATTATTATTAAATTAATTATTACTATTTAGTGGTCAATTGTCAGGATTGGCTTATGTTATGACCTATAGAATATAAACACATAATTCTGTTCTTCAAGCACTAAGATGCATATACTAACTAGTGAAATTTTTCAAAAAGACCCTTAACTGTATAAACTTTTATTCTTGACAACAAAGAGCCCAATTGTACCCCACTGGCAATGCCAGCGGTATTGTCATGATCCGATATTTATTAATTTTTTTATTACCGGTTAGGTGGTAGTGGTGGTAGCTCGGTGGCATAATCATCCATGTTACAATCAGTGGTATAATCAGGTACACAATATTCATAAACGGGTGGTACGTACGGATCTTATGGTGGTACATGACCTGAGTTGTGGTACCCCGAGTTGTCATAACCTGAGTGGTGGTACCCCGGGTTATCATAACCTGTATTTTCCCTAGAAGGTCCAACCCCAGGTTGATGCGGATCTCTCCTGAAATATAAGTCAATTACCGGGATATTCCTTGACTCAAATTGATTGTAAACACTCCTCCATAACCCCTCATCTATTATTGGATACCTGACAAAGTAAAGTATATTACCTCCTGAATGTGTCAATGCAAATAACTAAGTCTATGTCATACTGGTTGGGGTTTACACCAGTCTTTTCGTATACCATTTGCTTAAGTTCCAGAAATGTAGTATTTTCATTAACTTCGAAGCCATAGGATGCATCTTTCGTGTACTGTCCCCTCCACACCCCGGATAAGCTTCCCGCACACATACAGTGTAATCAACATTTTTTCTTTTGGGAACTACATTAGCCAATAAACATTTATCAGTTATATATTAATTTAAAAAAATGAATTAAAAAATTTACAAATTTATTAAATTAAACATTTAGAAAATAATATAAAAAATATAAAAAAATAATAATTACAAATTACTTGAAATCGCTGATATGTTGGAGAAAGAGAGAAATAGAGAGTGAAAACTTGAAATGAATAGGGTGAAAAACGGGAGGAGTACCTTCCAATATATAGGTAATAGCAAACCGCCTCATCATGGGGCGGTTTGGTACAGGCAACAGACTGACCCACTGTGGGGCGGTTTGGTAGGGAGAGTGGACCGCCCAAACGTGAGGCGGTCAGGGCCTTTTTTAATAAAAAAAATCATACCGAGAGAAAATTTGTTATTTTTTTTAGGGTATTAATAAAAATCTCGGTATCATCTGCATGTTGTATGTATTGGCATAGTAGCAAGTTTATATATATTTTTAATAATTCGACACCGTCTATAATTTTTTTATTTATGTATAATACAGATATAATATACTTGTTTTTGTTTTATTCATTATACTAATATATATCAGAACACTGATATATTATATGTAATTTTCATGAATAATATAAAATAAATAGCATATTTTTTTTGTATAATTTATCAACTTTGAAAATAATTTAGGAATGTATTGAAAATAATAATTCGAATATTATTTGAAAATCTTAATACTACGACATATTAGTGCACTACCGGGTTTCTGTGTTAATGGAAGAGTATCCCCTCCGGTACCACAAGTAAATCGGTTCATCTTGATGCGGGGACTTCTTTGTTTTTTAGGCCTGCAAAATATGGAATAATGGGTAGACCATAGTTGGAGGCCTTGTTATTTGGGCCTAATATCAGAATTGGGTTGGCCCATTAATTTCGGTTCTCCGGAGTGCGAATTGCGAAATGAGGTGATTATTTTAATTTGAGCCTAAAGCAGGCTTCAATCGGTGCTGTTATAAGCAGGCTTTAATCTTATTCACGCATAGAAAGTATATACCTTTTCTTTTTCTTTTTTGATATTTTCATACGTATATAAACATAATAATGCATCATAAGTGAATGCCATTTTTTATTAATTAACTACCACTTTTTTTCTCAAAACAACACGTAATGCCATTGACATTTCTTGTGTTATTCACATTCTTTTTTTCTTCTAATCTTTGCATCTCAATGCGCTAATTAGTTCTTCTAGGTATTCTATGGTATATACTATTCAAGACAGCAATGTTATCGTTTTTGACTGAATTACCATATCAAAGTTATTACAAACCTTTCTCAGGTGGCTTTTACGAATTCCAACCGTGGTTCGGATGTGAATCACACAAATAGTATATTATATATACAAGCCAGTTGACATTGAAAATGCAGAGCCTTTGCCAAGTTCTTTGATATTGTTATTAAATAATTAAATGGGGAATATTATACAAGAGCTCGTGATGTGTTGTTATATATACATATCTATTAATAAAAAAGACGAAGAAACAGGAAGAAAAATGGTACGGGCTCTTGCTATATTGCTTGAAAATGATTTTTCATACAAACCCATCATCTCTCATGCCATCATAATCCTCTTCATGGTGTGCGTAATTAGCATTCTAATACTCAACTGTGGGGACGAGGAGAAGAATCAGCCTCGACCAGGAGGTAAGATAAAGTACTCTATCTGGGAGAGGAGGTGGCAGCGACGGCGGTGGCGGTGGTTGCGGCAGTGGCGGTTCTGGCGGTTTGACTAATTTAAATCAATGGATAGATTCACTCCATGAGCATGGTACGGTACCCCTACTAATAGGAGTACTACTCCAGTACTACTCCAGTCTTAGGATGCATAGCTTAGTTTGTAACAGAATAGTCTCTCTGTGTAATCAGTTAGAACACTAATGTGTATAGGCTATAAATAGATGACTCCTCTGTACATTTGACAAGTTGAATAAAATCATTTTCAGATTCATTTCTATTCTGTCTCTCCTATTATGGTATCAGAGCAGTAAAATCTTTCTCTCTTATATCTCTCTTCTTCTCCTTCTTGCCACAAAATCAAGAACTCAGAATGGCATCAACTTCTGAGATTACCAGCACTCCTTCTCACATTTCCAGCGATCCTGTGATTCAGATCTCTATTCCAGTCTCAACAAAGCTTGATCGACAGAATTTCCTCACCTGGCGTTCATAGATTGAGCCAATAGTTGATGGATTTGGTATATATATGTATTTTTATTGATCAAGAACAACGCAACTATATTACTTGAGGTTCTTTTAATTATTCTTCTATTTATATACTTTTAAATCTATGTGAATTTAAATAAAATTGAAAGAAACAAATTATAATTCTGTTTTGTTATTATATAAACAACAGATAAAGTAGGGGCGGATTGAGTGCAACCAAATGCGGTTCAATTGACCTCATTTATTTTTTAATTTCTTATGTTTATACATGATTTTTTTTATTTAATTTGAGTAAAATGTTACGGATACTATAAAATTGACTATTGTTTGCAACATGATAAATTTATATGATTGACTTATATTCACATTTGACTTCCATAGTTTGTATGTCTGGTTGTGCCCCTGAGAAGAAGAGAATGTCTTGTTCTTTATCTTAATCACACAGAAGGAGTAACTTGACACCTTCATGCATACTTATATATTTGTTTGTTCTGGAGCCATGGTGCAACCAATTGGTTTTCTAATTTTCAAAGTTCAAACGGTCGATCCGAACCGTTAGATGTGATCTCTATATTAAAATGTGCTTGGAGACCAAATTTTACATTTTTTTTTGGAATTTTATTATTATTTATTAGCCAGTTTTAAAATTGCTGATTTTAATAAACAGTGAAAAATTTATGGATCATTAAAAACAGCGATTTTAAAACTGGCTTAATAAATAGTAAAAAAATTCAAAAAATGTAAAATTTGGTCTCCAAACACATCATAATATAGATTGAATGTTGAACGGTTTGCATCGAATGTTTGGACTTCGGAAATGTAAAAATCGAAGCGTTTGTTCCATGGTCTAGGAACAAACGTTTTGATATTAGCCACTCACTATATATATATATATATATATATATATATATATATATATATATATATATATATATAGAGAGAGAGAGAGAGAGAATGGCTAATATACAAACGTTTGTTCCTGGACTCAGGAACAAACGATTCGGTTCTCCAATTTTCAAAGTCCAAACAGTCAATCCAAACCGTTAGATATTCAATCTATATTAAACTGTGCCCGGAGACCAAATTTTATATTTTTTAGAATTTGTTTACTATTTATTAAGCTGGTTTGAAATCTTGCTATATTGCTTGAAAATGATTTTTCATACAAACCCATCATCTCTCATGCCATCATAATCCTCTTCATGGTGTGCGTAATTAGCATTCTAATACTCAACTGTGGGGACGAGGAGAAGAATCAGCCTCGACCAGGAGGTAAGATAAAGTACTCTATCTGGGAGAGGAGGTGGCAGCGACGGCGGTGGCGGTGGTTGCGGCAGTGGCGGTTCTGGCGGTTTGACTAATTTAAATCAATGGATAGATTCACTCCATGAGCATGGTACGGTACCCCTACTAATAGGAGTACTACTCCAGTACTACTCCAGTCTTAGGATGCATAGCTTAGTTTGTAACAGAATAGTCTCTCTATGTAATCAGTTAGAACACTAATGTGTATAGGCTATAAATAGATGACTCCTCTGTACATTTGACAAGTTGAATAAAATCATTTTCAGATTCATTTCTATTCTGTCTCTCCTATTATGGTATCAGAGCAGTAAAATCTTTCTCTCTTCTATCTCTCTTCTTCTCCTTCTTGCCACAAAATCAAGAACTCAGAATGGCATCAACTTCTGAGATTACCAGCACTCCTTCTCACATTTCCAGCGATCCTGTGATTCAGATCTCTATTCCAGTCTCAACAAAGCTTGATCGACAGAATTTCCTCACCTGGCGTTCATAGATTGAGCCAATAGTTGATGGATTTGGTTTATCTCAGTTTCTTGATTCATCCCTACAACCTCCTGCCAAAGAAATTGTCACCGAGGGTGTTTCTAAGCCAAATCCTGCCTATCCTGCCTGGTACAAGCAAGATCGCCTCTTGCTTGGCTGGATTCGGTCTTCCATTACCGGTCCGGTTCTCTCTCAGTACATCAGCTGTCAAACCTCTGCTCAGCTATGGTCTTCCCTTCATCATGTATATTCTGCCTCCTCTACGGCTCGCGAGATGGAACTTTGTCGGGCTTTACAAACCACCACCCGTGGTGGCAAGTCTTGTGGCGATTACTTTGAGGAAATGAGGGGAATTACTGATCAGCTCTCTGCTGCCGGTTTACCAGTCCCAGATTCCGATCTGGTTCGATCTATTCTTGGCGGGTTGGGAGCCGAATTCAACTCCTTTGTTGTGGTTGTCACTACACGATCTCACCCGATCTCTCTGACCGAGCTTCATTCCTTTCTCCTTGCACATGAGACACTTCTCTCTTCTCAAGGTCAGGTCTCCTCTTACACCTCCGATCCTGTTGCTCTTTACTCCGCTCAGTCTCAACGAGGAAGAGGACGGGGTCGTGGTAACAAATCGGGTAGAGGATCCGGATCCGGTTTGCTGCCTACCCCTACTGGATCGGGCCGTGGTGGATCAGGCCGAGGTGGATCAGGCCCAGGTCGTTCCACAGACCAAGCCAAAGGTCAACAAACCTATACACAGACTCTCTCTTCAGCTGGCAGGGGATCTCCAAATTTGAATTTTTCTGATCAAACCGCCACTGATCTACCTACCTGCCAGGTTTGCTTCAAGAAAGGTCATACCGCTCTGGAGTGCTGGTACCGCTTTGATCACTCTTACACTGCCGCTCCTCCTTCTCAGTTTCAAGCTTTGTGCAGCTCAGCCGCTTCCGCTCCACATGAGGAATGGTTCTTAGACTCCGGCGCGACTCACCATGTCACCGCCGATCTCACTAATCTCAACTCCTTCTCCCCATATGTTGGTAATGAGCATCTCCAAGTAGGTAATGGACACATTCTACCTATTTCTCATCTTGGCAGTAGCTCTATTTCAACCAATAATGACAAGTTAACCTTGAATGGTGTTCTTCATGTGCCTAATATAACCAAGAATTTAATAAGTATATCACGGTTTACTTGTGACAATGATGTACTTATTGAATTTCATCCTCTCTTTTGTGATATTAAGGACCGTCGTACCAAGGTTCTACTACTTCGAGCCAAGCTCCGTAATGGTCTCTACACCATTTCCCCTTCTCCACATGCTTTATTTGGACAAAAGGTCCCGGCTGATGTTTGGCATTACCGTTTGGGGCATCCTTCTTCTACAACAACTCGTCTTACAATAAATTCACATAATCTGCCACTTTCTTCTTCTACTTTGCATTCTTGTATTGATTGTAATAAGGCCAAGGCACATGTTTTGCCATTTAGCCCTTCTTTTTCTATTGCTTCCTCTCCTTTAGAGGTTGTTCATACGGATTTGTGGGGACCTTCCCCGATTGTATCCTCAAGTGGCTTTAAATATTATGTGCATTTTATAGACGAATTTTCCAGATTTTCTTGGATATATTTTCTTAGAACGAAGGATGAGGTTATTCATGTTTTTACTCTTTTTAAGTCCCAAGTGGAGAATTTGTTTGAGAAGAAAATAAAAATTCTTCAATCGGATGGTGGAACCGAGTTCAAACCCATTCCCAAAACCTATCCCCATATCATTCACCAAGTCTCATGCCCTCACACACCGCAGCAAAATGGCATTGCGGAACGCAAACACCGTCATGTCATTGAATTGAGTCTTGCTATACTTTCTCATGCCTCGATTCCTCTTCGCTTTTGGGATCATGTATTTCAAAGCGTTGTTTTCCTAATCAACCGCCTACCTCCTTCTTCTCCTCCTCATACTCCTCCCTACAAGATCATCTTCAATAAAGACCCGGATTATACCTTCCTTAAGGTTATTGGCTGCCTTTGTTTTCCACTACTTCGACCTTACAATGCACACAAGCTCCAATTCCGCTCGCTTCCTTGCGTTTTCTTGGGGTATTGTCAACACCAAAAGGGATACAAATGCTATCATATTCCAACAAACAAAATCTACATTAGCCGTAATGTGAGATTTGATGAAAGCATTTTTCCCTTCTCTGCCTCTGATCGGTCTACTTCTTCCTCTCTGCCACCGAATTTCTCTACTACTGATCTCTTTTCCACCTCTGTTCTTCCTGTTATTTCTCCTTCACCACAGCAGCCCAGTTCCACTTTAGCCTCTTCTAGGTCTGCTACTGTTGCTGATCAGCCCACTACTGCTCCTGCGAGGCCTGCTCCTATTCCTACTCGACCCATTACTGATGATCGGCCTGCTATGGTGAGCACTCAGCCTATTTCTATTGATGCTCGGACTCCTTCTGTTGCTGATCGGCCCATTCAGCCTACTCCAGCCGATAGGCCCTCTACCACTTCGGTTCAGCCCACTCCAAGCACTTCTTGCGCAGCCCATTCTGACTGCCTTCTGGAGCCCGATATTTCCGCTGCCTCCTCTCTTCCTGCGAGTCCATTCACTCCAGTCCATGTGTCTAATTCAAATCCAGTGCAGCATCACATGGTCACTAGGTAGAGAGATCAAACTCGCAAGAAGAAGGTTTTTCCTGAACACATCACTTTCCTTACTACTAAACATCCTCTTTCTCCCTCTACCTTTCAGGAACCGACTTCCTTTACTGTGGCTAACAAGTCACCCGAATGGCGTGATGCTATGGCAAAGGAATTGAGTGCTCTTGCTCAAAATGACACATGGGATCTTGTACCATCTTCTCATGACCAACATGTAGTCGGGTGCAAATGGATTTACAAAATCAAGAAGAAAGCCGATGGTTCCGTTGAGCGGTACAAGGCGAGGCTTGTTGCCAAAGGCTATACACAAGAGGAGGGTATTGATTATTCCGAAACCTTTAGCCCGGTGGTCAAGCCAACTACTATTCGTGTGGTCCTTTCCCTAGCCGTTTCGCACAAGTGGCCGATTCGCCAACTCGATGTCAACAACGCCTTTCTTCATGGTGACCTTCAAGAATGCGTCTACATGGCACAACCTCCGGGATTCCTCGACCCTCAACATCCCTCTCATGTTTGCCGCCTCAAGAAAGCACTCTATGGGCTCAAACAAGCACCCCGAGCTTGGTTTCATAAATTAGGTTCAGCTTTATCCGAACTTGGTTTTAAACCTTCTCACTCCGATCCCTCTCTATTTCTCTTTCATTCACCTAAGGGCTTGATTTTTGCACTTGTGTATGTTGATGACATTGTTGTCACAAGTTCAAACCAAGCTCTTCTTTCTTCTCTCGTATCCTCTCTTGCCTCTCGGTTTTCTTTAAAGGACTTGGGTCCACTTCATTATTTTTTGGGCATCCAAGTCACTCCTACACCTCATGGCATTCATCTCTCACAACCGAATTATATTCGAGACCTTCTCATTCGTGCGAAAATGGAAGGTGCCAAGCCGTGCTCTACTCCCATTGCTCCCGGCCTCTCTTTATCCAAGCATACTGGCTCTCCTTTGGCTGATCCTCATATGTACCGAAGCATTGTTGGGGCACTTCAATATGCCACCCTTTCTCGGCCCGATATCTCCTATGCCGTGAACAAGGCGTCCCAGTTTATGCACACTCCCACGGATGATCATTGGAATGCCGTTAAACGCATCTTACGGTATCTTAAGGGCACTCTCACGCATGGCCTACACATCCTTGCTTCTTCTTCCCTTGATCTTCATGCCTATTCAGATGCGGATTGGGTCGGTTGCCCGGATGATCGCCGCTCCACATCCGGGTTTTGTGTCTTCCTTGGCTCAAATCTTCTTGCTTGGGGTTCGAAGAAACAACATACCGTCTCTAGGTCTAGCACTGAAGCCGAATACCGTAGCATGGCCGTGGCGTGTGCAGAATTGATTTGGGTCCAGCACCTTCTTAGAGAGCTTCGGGTTCCTCTCCTTTCTCAGCCTTCCTTATGGTGTGACAACTTGGGCGCAACTTTCTTGGCTTCGAATCCAGTTTTTCATGCGCGTATGAAGCACATAGAAATAGACTTCCACTTCATCCGGGAACGTGTTGCCTCCAAGGAGCTTCGGATTCAGTTCATCTGTTCCAAGGACCAGTTAGCTGACCTTTTCACTAAGGGTTTAGCTTCAGCTCGTTTAGCTTTTCTTCGGTCCAAGCTTCGCATAGCTCCTGCCCTTGCTCCACTTGCGGGGGGGTAATAGGAGTACTACTCCACACTACAGCAAAATAAGGTATCTGCGACCGGTAACAGCGACCGGTGCTGTCGCCGGTCGCTGAAAAGTTTTTCCCCCAAAAAAAAATAATATAAACATTCACTTCGGAGACCAATATTATCAGCGACCGGCTCCGTGAATTTTCAGCGACCACAAGAGCACCGGTCGCTGAAAGTACTGGTAAAAATAGTGATTTGGGCGCCAGATCGAAAACACTCCCGCGCCAGATCGAAAACCCTCCGCCCAAATTTCAATTTCGCTGAAAATTTTCTCCACTCACTCAAATTTCAATCAAAACCCTCCCGTGAATTTTCTCTCCACTCTCCGCTCTCTCACTCTCTCTCTTGCTCTCTAGCCTTCGGGCCCTCACTCTCTCTTGCTCTCTGCAATCACTCTCCTTTGTTTTCTTTGGGCGCGAGGCGACGAACCGGAGATCGGAGGAGAGGCGATGAACCTCGGAAGCGGAGATCGGAGGCGAGGCGACGAACCTCGGTACCGGAGATCGGAGGCGAGGCGACGAACCTCGGAACCGGCCGAGCTACACGGACCGTTCGGTTTGCTCTCTTACTGGTAACCCTTGATTTCTTGATTTCTTGACCTGCGGCCTTCATGCTCGCTTGACCTTCTCTGTGGGTTGGCTCTGATCATCAAGTAAGTATACCGTTTACTAGGTTAATAGCTTGTTGTACCGGGCATTTACTTGCTATGATTGTTGATCCAGTAGGAACAAGAACTCCATTGGTTTGTAAAACAGAAACAGGTGATCCTTTTGGTGAATTGGGATGGTGTCGTTTATGGGCAGGTGAGGTGATCCTTCCCGTGCATCTCCCAAAAGCGTGTCGCACAGCCGCACAGGTGATCCTTCCTGTGCATCATTTAATATATTTCTTCATCTTCCCTTGCAATATATTCAGACAGTTGTATTTATGGTAACGGATGATATAGTGCTGGTTAAATTACCGAAACATGCGTTAAGAATATTTAACTAAATCTTGTTTATGTAATTAAGACATGTGTTAACAAGATTTAGTTAAATTACCTGAATACCCTATATATATATATATATATATATATATATATATATATATATCGATTTTATCAGAAAATCAGCTTTTCAATCTAGCATCAATTGCCTAACCTTGTCTTAGCATGAAGCGGCTCAAAACCTAATCCATGTCTACTATAAAGCAAATTTGTATTGAAATAGAAGGTATTATAAAGAGTAGGAGAAATCAGGGTCATTCTTATTACATAATTTTTTTTTCCTCAAAGGTTACCAGTATAGTAATAGACCTGATATCTACAGAAATAGTAGACCAAAACACAAACTAAAAGAAACATTGGCAATAGACCACCAGCTTTCATTCATCTTGTGTGAGTTGTATTCCTCTACTGGTAGGTATCAGCTGGTATAAAACAGTCATAGCCTCATAGACCAATACATATCAGAGTTTCTAGATTAAGAACCTTCCTGTCAGAAATGCATTCTTAATCCAAAACAAACACAAAACCTCCAATTTTTTTTTTTATTTTCACTGTTAAATTTTCCTCCTCTGAATCTAATGTGTAATTTACATTTGCATCAGATTTCAAGTGCAAAGTTCACTCAAGCGTAAAAGATCCAATTGCTACAGAATTAAAGGACTAGTTCATTTCACAGTAAAAATGCTTTATGACGGCGATTGCCCCCTTTGCATGCGTGAGGTCTCTCTCTCTCTCTCTCTATATATATATATATATATATATCCTTATTTTGTATTCCAAAAGATTATTCTCCTCAGGAAAATCAAGGCCTTGAAATGAAACTGTGAGTCATTTAATCTATTCCCCTTTTATCTATCAACTATTGTTTTTTTTGCATTGACAAATTTACTATGTCAAATCACATTTTTTAGTTGTTTTTTGTGTTTGTTTAAGGTTATGGGGAGGATTCATGCAATTTTTGTGTTGTTTGCATTGACAAATTTGAACCAGTAAGTCTTTTATTATACTTAGGACCAGTACTGCAGTATCGTGCAATTAATATCTGGTAATTTATTTACCTTTTGTTTCATATTATCAGTTTTCTTAGCGATGCATTTCTTAAGTTGAACTTTGCCTAAACATACTGAACAGAAATTTGATTCTGTAATTGGTTTCAACCAACAAGTTATGGGTTTCATACCAATTACCAATTCAATTAATTTTAATTGATGCACATGACCTTCAATGTATGAAATGCAGCTGAAATGGTGAGAAGACAAGCTCTTTTTCCTGGCAACTCTGAGTTACAGCAATTACTCCACATTTTCAGGTGCCAAATTTTGTTTCATATTATAGTAAAATTGTGATAATTCATTAATTCTGGTACTGCGTGGTACCAGTCCCCTTAAGGGCCTTACTGGTACTGTTTCGAGAAATGATATTCAAATTACTGATCTGAACGCATATCTTCTTTGTGTGTGTCTGTGTGTGTGTGTAGGCTGTTAGGCACACCAACGGAGAAGGAATGGCCAGGAGTTACTACTCTGAAGGACTGGCATGTGTACCCACAGTGGACGCCTCAAAATCTGGCACGTGCCGTAACAGCGCTAAACTCAGATGGCGTTGATCTACTCTCTGTATGTACCAGACTTTATATTTTTCCTTTGCTATTCCATTAAATTATTTAATTTATCATCATGTACTTTTTTTAATTAAATTTGCAGAGAATGCTTCAGTATGATCCGGCTGATAGGATATCGGCAAAAGACGCCATGGCGCATCCTTATTTTGACAGCCTCGACAAATCTCAGTTCTAACCTTTTGTTTAACAAAAATAGTAAAGGAGTATATTGAAGTGCATATCTTTTAGCACTTCACTGGATGTCTCCTTTCAAGGCTAGATTCAAAATAACATGATGTATAATTTTGGTTGTATATCATTTTAGTTTATGAATTTGATTATTTGTTGTTAAACTAATTCAAGTGTTATCAGCCCAGTTTATGAAATTCTGTTTAAACTAATTTGTTGTTAACCCTTCTTTTCCTAGAAATGGTTCTAGGTTTGTAAAATTGAAGGTTGGAAATTCTACCAAAAGCAGGATCTTAATAATGCATTGTTTTTGGATATATGAAGAGTCTGTGGCATGTTTCGATTATCAGCGACCGATTTTTAAGTATCAGCGACCGTGAAATTTGGTCGCAGAATGTTTTTGCTGACGTCAGAAAAAAACAACAGCGACCAAAAAAAATTGGTCGCAAAAACTTATCAGCGACCGGGTGACGTATTATCAGCGACCGGTGACGTCATCAGAAGAGTATCAGCGACAATGCTTACAGCGACCGGAGCATCAGCGACCAAATTTGACTTTCAGCGACCGGAATGAGTATCAGCGACCGGCGAAAATACTATCAGCGACCAAAAATTTGGTCGCTGATGCCCCTTTCTGCTGTAGTGCCAGTACTACTCCAGTCTTAGGATGCATAGCTTAGTTTGTAACAGAATAGTCTCTCTGTGTAATCAGTTAGAACACTAATGTGTATAGGCTATAAATAGATGACTCCTCTGTACATTTGACAAGTTGAATAAAATCATTTTCAGATTCATTTCTATTCTGTCTCTCCTATTACCTACATATACCCATCTGTGTCATTCATTTTGCTTCAATTATTACAATATGTTATGTAAAGTTGGATTGTCATATGTGCTTGCCTTGTTATTGTACAGTAAATGAGTGTTGATTCTGTGAAGTACTGCTCTGCCTTTTGTTTATTTAAAAGGGTTTTTGGTAATATAGGGACTGTGTATATATATGTAATGTTTCAAACTATAAATATCACCTCCACCAGAGGTGCTACTTGCTGCCATCCATGGCATCCACCAGAGGTCCTCTTGTTTGGTGGGTCCTCCTCAGCGTCCGTCTTGCGTGAGGAATCTTCAATCTACCCCATGAAGTCTTCTACAACAATTGGTTTGATTGAGTAAACCATAGTCCATAGTAAATCAAGCATGCAAATAGTGTAGTCAGATAATACAAGGAGCAAAGGATTTTCCATTTTTGAAGTCCCTTTCATCCCAATGGTAAATAACTGACATTCATTTCTCTATCACAAATACTCAACCCTATCGGTTTTGATTTGCCATAATTTACCATTGGGCATAATGTTGTTGCAAAATCACTAACTTTTTCTATTAGTTTGTAAGGCCGAAAAATAAAGTAAATTGGAAAGATCATAGTTGGAGGCCTAGTCATTTGGGCCTAATAGGGCAATTCGGTTGGCCCATTTAAGATCTGTTTGTCTGTAGTCGGAAATGAGGTGATATTTTAAATTTGGACCTAAAGCAAGTAGGGGTGTTCATTGGGTCCGGTTTAGTCGGTTTTGAACCGAACCGAATTAGTTTGGACCAAACGGTTCGGTTTTTTTGGTTTAATGGTTCGGTTCGGTTTGCTTTTTAAAATCGAATTATAATTTCGGTTCGGCTTGGTAATTTTCAAAACCAAAATAACCGAACCGACCTAACTTTTACATATTATGAATTTGATCCGCACCGCCCCGGTTTATTTCTTACTGTCCCGGTTTATTTCTTAATCAATTGCTTTAAATAATTCGGTTTATTTCTTAATATCCCGGTGTATTTCTTAATACCCTGGTTTATTTCTTAATATACTTTGGTTTATTATAAATCAATTGTTTTAAATAAAAAAATTAATATATTTTGGTTTGAACCGAACAAACCGAAATAAAACTTTGGTTCAGTTCGGTTCAGCTGCAATGCTAAATCAGTTCGGTTCGGTTCTATTTTAGAAACTGAATTATAACTTTGGTTTACCTAGTTCGGTTCGGTTTCAACCGAACTGAACCGATGAACACCCCTAAAAGCAAGTAAAGAGGTAAATAAGAAATTAAATAAGTCTTTAAGGATACATAAAAATTAACCCAAATAAATAATATTTCACAAGGCTTTACAACAACTGACCAATCTGAATTTGGGTTATATTTTGCAGGTGTTTTTTTTTTTTTTTTTAAAAGGCAAAACCCATTCCATTGATAGGAAAAAATAATTACAAGAACCAACATAGGATAGTTGTGATACCACACACTTGGTGATCAAAACAATCATGCAATTCGAAAATTAAACATAAAAGCAAGTTGCTCAACCAAGTTTGAGCTACAGCTAAAACTCCAAAAGTATTCCAAATTTGCAAGTACTAATTCACACAACATGGGGCTAAGAGTATATGCTTGATACAAAAATTGTCGAGTGGCATGCTTCATGGCTAAGAAGGTGGCTCTTGGAGTTGGTACAGCACCATCTCCATAGGCATATACTAATCTAGGGGGATAATGAAATTAAGGAGCCTTGAGCAGTTCTGTCATTCTCTCGCTCTCTCCTTTACAAAATGTATGCCCTGCATATAATTTTTAAGAAACCGAATCATTGTAGGTATTTTAGATTTTCTATGGTCAGGTATACCTGTATTTTTTTTTAAAAAAACCGAATCATTAATTATGTTTATTTAAATATGCCAAAATAAATTGAATTGATTCGGTTCTTTATATATATAGAATCGAAATTATTTATCCATTTTCCTATATTATTTTAAAAAAAATCTAAAAATAAAAGTCTGCCAAATAGTCAATTAGTCAAATAATATAAGCAGCCTGTTTAGTTTGAATGTAAATAGTTGCTACAAATATTACAATTTTTTTAACGAATATTAATATAAAAATAGCTTTATATACATTGATCGACATATATTGTGCCCGTTGACAACCATATTTGATTTGAATTAAATGCAAGTAAATATCATTTTTATAATACCCAATGCATGCACTAAGACATCTTTGTTTGTAATTAATGCCATATATAGTAGCTAGTTTATATTTTGAAAATAACACGACAACGTCTATAGCTTATGATTTGTGTATAACACACGCATGTACATATGATTTTAAAAGAAGTTTTGTTGATTTCATTAGACAAATATATACCAAAATACCGATATATTATATGTTATTTTTACGAATAATAGAAAAAAAAAATAGCTTGTTTTTTTTTCTGTATAATTTATCAACTTTGAGAATAATTTAAGAAGGTAATAATTCGAAATTTCGAATATTATTTGAAAAACTTAATACTACGACGTCATACTGTTGCACAACCGGGTCTCTGTGGTAACCCGGTTCATCTTGATCCGGTAACTTATTCTATTCGTTTTTTAGGCTTATAAATAACGAATATCGGATTACCATAGTTGGAGACCTAAATGTGTGGGCTTAATATGATTTACCAAAATCCAGTATACTTATAATAGGATTTACTTTTTTGTTCCAGTGCCTTTTGTGCACAATTGTGGTTCAATCTTTTGTTTTCAGTTAGGAAGAGAGAATTAAAAAATAACTGATTTTTTGTTACATTTGTTTTACAGTTTCATTAATGCTGCAACGGTTTGCTTGCTGAGAATTAAGTACAGTTCTTTCCTGTGGTTTGTACAACCTTTGAGGTAATTTTTTCTTTCATAAATTTAACATTTTACCATTAGTTCTAAATAAAAAAAACACAAAGAAGCTGTCCTTGCAAATGTAATGTTCTGCATTTGTTAGGACATGTTTGTAAATTTTTTTTTTAACGGTCCTCTCTTTCAGTTTAGACTAATACCCTTTACAAATCATGTCATATTAAAAAACCATTGCCTTATCAAATTGCTACAGCTACCATTCCATCTATTGGAGTATTACAAGTCACAACATTGGCTCACACTCTTTACAAAATCATTTCATGTAGAAACTCAAAATGTCTTCTCAATTTCACATTTTTTTGCATAACCATGACACCATAAAAAGGAACTGATTCACAAGAGTGTGGGTAGCTTACAAACATATATTAATACCACATTCGTAACATAAATACCATCAGACCAATACCCTATCTCTTTCAGTAAAAGAAATCATATGCTACATGCTTCATTATACAAAACAAAGATGTTATTTAGAACCTCAAGCTAAACCCTAAACCCCAAAACTTAAAACCATAGCTTTTGCAAATAGTTTGAGATCAGCATAAATCAAACATAAAGAAAAACAGAATGGCAAGGTGAAGCCAACCTCTCAGATTCCTATGACACCCCCATTTGAATCTCTCAATTGATTGCCATACCAAATACACATAACAAGTGTAGTAAAAAAACAGCTGAAGTACAAGAAATACACCCCAGAATAATGCCCTTGACAAATTATGTTACATCAAATTAAGCATGTCAGGTATTTTATAGATCATATAGTACCAATGCTCAGCTTCGTTCCTTCTTATTTTTTTTCTTTAAATTAAAAAAGATGAATTACAAATATCACACCAAATTAGAAACGCTACAACAAAAATTGCTAAGTAAACCAACACATCCTCATTTTGAACAGTAGTGAAAGCAGCAAAAGTAAAACAGGAGGAATAACCATATCATGGCTCTACAAAAACTTTGGCATATTTTGTTGTAAACATGATTTTGTGTTGATATAGACATCAACAAAACACTTTTACTTATTTTTTCATGACAAAAAAGTATGTTTGGAAGATTTGTGACAAAGGGATAGCATGCTTACATAAAGCAGTTCTCTCTCAAACATAGATTATAGGCCAATTTCGGTTGTACATACTTTTACTTAGCAGCTTTCTATTGTAAAGTTTTTGTTATATCTAAGGTGAAAAAAAACCTCACTAATTTCGGTTGTACATAAATTATATATATAACCATTATATATACATGCACTTCTTCTGGTTCTAAAATTATTGCTGAAACAACGTGAGACCTCTTCATAGCCGATATTTTTATTAATATCCAAAGATTAATAGAAATTAATTAATATACCCAAATCTGCTAAAAAGTTATAAAAATATCCATACTGGTCTTTTTCTGGCCGGTACTCAATTTAATTCAGCACCGGTCGGAAAATGGCTAGTAGCCAATTTTTTTTTTTGCAACAGTATAGGTCATTTTCTGGCCGATACTTAATTTTTTTTTTTTAAGGATGGACATAGCATAGTTGGCTAGAAGAAAAAGTCATAGAAAACTCGGATTGAAATACTGATGTTTTTTTTTTTTACAGTGTCATATGACACTAAAGTTTATTGTTCGCACATGCGACTAGTGAATTTAATTTGACAATAACCAACATTCTAAAATTGAGTACCGATACTTTATGCACGGCCTAACGACGACAGAAGTGCATCGATGTTTCATTGCACAAACATTAACGACGCACCGATGTTTTTTTAGCACTACTCTGCTTAATTGTCAATGCTAAGTCTAATAAAACATCAGCGACGCACCGATGTTTTTTAGCACTACCTGGCTAATAGAACATCGATATTTCATTGCAAAAACATTGGTTATGCACCGATACATGCAACCGATGTAATACACGCATCCAACCAAATGTATTTGTTTGATCTTAGCCAAACCGATTGCAAACTTCAATTCGAGTTTCTTGCGATTTTTTCTTCTAACCAACTATGCTATGCCCATCCTAAAAAAAAATACTGTTGCAAAAAAAAACAAATTTGGGTACCGGCCATTTTCCGGCCGGTACTGAATTACATTGGGTACCGGCTAGAAAATGATATCATCTTGGGTACTGAATTAATTTGGGTACCGGCCATTTTCACCGTGAATATTCCAGTGTCTGTCCTATTCCATCTGATATCATCTTGGGTTTGATCCATGTGTGTTACCACCCCTGTGAGATATCCTGTGAGTGTTAGGAGTTCCTCTTGTACTGTTATTGTGATCACTTGTTGAAAAAGTTCCCTGATCGGACGTTGCATGGTTTCCTTCAAAGTAATTGTAGTATCTAAGGCATGCGAGAACAACGAGGGTAGGTGGTGTTTCAAAATCCCATGTCCCCAGTTGTGGTTCCACAACGATATTTCGTCACCTTGGCCATAGATGTGTGTGACCGCCGTCTCCCAGAAGGCATGACCACCTCGCAATGCACCTGTGAATAGTGGGGATACCGGTACCAGGTTGTCGCTGATTTTTGTTCCTTGGAAGATTGGTTTCCACATTCTGTGCTCCGGTTTTTTCCAGTACCAAGACCACTTCATGAGTAGTGCCTTGTTGAATGATACCAGATCTATTACTCCAAGACCACCGTATTGTTTGGGTTTGCATACCATTTTCCAGTTTGCCAAACTCATCTTGGTTGTATGTTCACTCACTCCGTGCCATAGGAATTTCCTCCTAATTTTGTCAATCTTTTTTATCACCCACTTTGGTAATTTGAGGACCATCATGAAGTATGTCGGTAGTGCTGAGAGAACCGCATTCAGCAAGACCAATCTACCTGCGATAGATAAGTGTTTGGCCGCCCATCGTGACAATCTATGGTTCAACCTATGTATCAATGGTAAGAAGGCTGTTTTTGGAAGCGCCTTGTTAGATAGGGGCAATCCAAGGTATGTGAAAGGGAAAGAGCCTTGTTTGCAACCGAGGATCGCCAAAAGGGGGGCTATGTCTTGCGGTTGGGGGTCAGATATCAATAATTCTGATTTGTGTGGGTTCGTCTCAAGGCCTGAAATTTTTTGGAATACCGTGAGGGCTATTTGCAAGGCCTGGAGCTGTTGCACCTCCGGTTTGATGAAGAAGAGTGCGTCGTCCGCATAGAGAAGACATGGTTTCATGGCCGGAAACGGTAGTCTGATAGCCCCTGCAGCCGTGAGTTTCATAAAGTATCTTGCTAGGAAGTCCATAGCGATAATGAAGAGTAGTGGGGATATCGGATCGCCCTGTCGAACTCCTCTTTTTAGGTTGATCCTTTTACCGATTAGGCCATTGACGATGACTTGTGATGTTCCCGGCAATACTGACCTTTGGACCCATGTTATCCACGATTCTGGGAAGCCTATGTTTCTCATGACCTGCATAATGAAATCCCAGCTGACTGTGTCAAAAGCCTTTTTTATGTCCGCCTTGTAAAGTGCCAGAGGCACCTTTCTTTGTCTTGCTCTACTGAGAGTCTGCTGAGCATAAATGAAGCTCTCTGTTATTTGTCTGTTCTTCAAAAACCCTGTCTGTGCACTATCAATGATTTGATGCATCTTTTGTTGCAACCTATTGGCCAGGATTTTGGAGAAAATTTTCTGCACTCCATGGATCAGACTGATCGGTCTGAAGTCTTCTGGTCTATTTGGGGCTTCCGTCTTTGGTACCAAAGTTATATAAGAAGTGTTGAGGGGGGAAAGTGGTATCCCTCTATCAGTGACTACCGCAAAAATAGAGGTTAAGTCCGGGAGAAGCATCTTAACAATTTTTTTGTAAAATTCAGCCGTGTACCCATCTGGGCCCGGGCTCTTTCCATTGGGGAGATTGGCTATTGTAGCCTCAATTTCCTCTGGTGTGATTGGTGCTACTAATTGGTTCAGATCCAGTTGCTCCGGGTAGAGGTTGGCCCATGCAATCGTTGGTGTTGGTTGTGGTTCTGTCCCCATAAGGTTCACATAGAAGTCAAAGAACACCTTGGCCTTTGTTTTCTGATCTGAGTATAGTTGGTCATGTTGTTGCACTTGCGTAATGTTATTCGCCCGCTTTCTGTTGGATGCATAGGCGTGAAAGTATTTTGTGCCTCTATCTCCGTCTAAATCCCATTTTGCCTTTGCACGCTGTTTCCAAATATCTTCCTGCATGATAGAAATGTCAGTGTACCTTTTTTTTATCAAGCATGTCACTAGTTTTTCGAGGTTGGTGGTTAATCTGCTCTCCTTGACCTTGTCCATCCATCCCAGGTAGTCTCTGCATACAGCAACTTGTTTGGTAATATTGCCAACTTTGGTTGCAGCCCATCCTTTTATTTCCTGCTGTAAGCTCTTCATTTTATCATTCAGGTGTGCCGGTGTCTGAGCAGTTTCCGTGTCAGCCCATTTTTGTTCAATCATATTTACGAATTCATGTGATCTCAGCCAGAAGTTTTCAAACCTAAACAACCTTGACTTTCGGAAGTTTGTTGTGACCGAGTACTGTATCGGACAGTGGTCTGAAGACGTGTTTGGGAGTCTCTTCTGTAAGGAGTTTGGGAAAGACTGATTCCATTCTGCGGAAATAAGGAATCTATCTAGTCTTGCCATGTGTGGGTGGTCCCGCTCATTGGACCACGTGAACCTGCCACCATGCATTGTCATGTTCAACAGTCCTAGTTCCGACACCAGGTTTGCAAATGCCATTGTTTGTCTCCACTCATTGCTGTTATTAGTTCTATCTGTTGGTTGTATTGTTACATTAAAATCCCCACACACTATCCACGGCTTTCCATCTGTGGGTTTGGTCTGTCGTAGCTCATCGTAAAAGTTGTCTCTTCCGATCCTCGTTGCCGGCCCGTAGACTCCCGTAAAATAAAATTGGGAGTCGTCCAGGTTGTTCTTGAGGAGTACCATGACTGTGTGGTTGGTTGTTTGCGACTGCATTAGTGTAAATAGTCGTGTTGCCCATGCTACCAGAATTCCCCCTCTCGTGCCCTGAGCTGGTAGTTGGAAATGGCCATCTAGAGATCGACCCACCGTCTGATTGAGTTTGGTGGCATCTATGTGTTGCATTTTCATCTCTTGAAGACATGTGATTTGCGGCCTCTCACTTAGGATTGTTTGCCTTATAGCCAATCTTTTTGGTCTTTCATTGAGTCCTCTTACATTCCACGAGATAAAGTTGAATTTGATCTTCGTACTCATTGGTAAACTAAAACTCCTTCTATTTCCCTTAACATAAAGCAATAAAACAAGATACAAGGGTCATAAACCCCAAAACATAAACTTTCCTTTCTGCTAACCTTTCTGGAGCCATCCTCCTTCCTCCTAATTAAACAATTCGGGTCAACCCGATACGGTGTGACCTTTGAGAAACGAAATGAAAATAAACTCAACATGAAACCTACTTTAACTATCTCGGATGAGAGATGGTTAAGATCCCGACTAAGCATGGATGGGTGTTTGCGGCTCTTGCAGTATCACTGCCTGGTTGATGCGCCCCTGAAGCTGCTGGTCCACCGTAACTCCTGCCATGGAAACCACCAAAGTTGCTTGGATGTCCGATAAAGGTTCCAATGACTCTAAGTAAGTGAGATTGGTTGAGACTGTTGCTTTCTTCTCCCTTTTTTTGATCGGGGTTTCACTCAGCTGAACATATCCCTGCGCAACTCGTGCCCTATCTATGGCCGAGAGGTATAAAGGTCCTTGTTTTTCCAAAATCCGCCTGCTTCGGCGTTTGTTGCTGTGCGGAGTGTTTTCAAATCCCAGTGGTGGGCCCTCAAGCAACGGCGATCCGGCCCCTTCAATGGTGGTTCAGTCTGCTTGATCAATTTCGTTGTTGTGCTTGTGCGCTGCGTCTCCCTGTCTTTCTTTGGTAATGACATCACTAATTTCGGAGGCATGTTTCTCATTTTCTCCTTGGGCGGTCTCCAGAATGGTTGCAATCGGATTTGCTAAGCCTAGTTCTTGGGCCGTGAGTGCTGAGGTTCCCCAGTCAGAGCCACTAATTTCACTTGAAGGCTTCAAAAAAAATTGCAGAGAAATCCAACAAGGGCTCTCTAGATTCAGCTATTTGAGGCCCAGGTCCGGTTTGAATTCCTGATTTAATTGCTGCCGTTCGGGCCGTGTCCAGCTTTTCCAGGGCCTCATAACCTAGCAATATGGGGCCGTTGCCTGCTGGGCCCGTGATGGTTGTGCTGGATGCAAATTGCTTGGGTCCAATTTGTTCAAAATTCCTTTCTTCTTTTTGACCGAATAGCACCCAGTTAGGAATATCTATGGTGTGAACGCTAGCTGTAAAAATCAAATTGAAGATTTGAGGCCTGCTGCTTCCATTATTGCGCGTCAGTTTCACATTAAACTCCTCTGTAAAATTGTAACCGGTGCACAGAGGCGTGACCTCCAAAACCTCTAAATTATTCTGATTGCTAGCCACTTTTGGTAGCTCTGTGAGTGTCTTTTCTTTGTTGGCTACGAGAAGTTCAGTTTTATTTTGAATTTGCACTGGAGTGGATGCCATATCGGTTCGGGTCTCTCCATTTGGGTATAATGTGCTCTCCAGTTGCCAGTCATACTGCCGATTTTGGCCATAGCTGTCATGCCGGCGATAGCCGTTGCTTTGAAAATCACCCTGTCTCTCATTCCGGTAGTTCCTTTCATGACTGTATTCTGACCTTGATTCGTGCCTTCCTTCATTTGCTTCTCTTGTCCTCCACAGGGCTGGTGGCTGCGGGTTATGCTCCGGTGGTATTTGGTTCCTGAGCTCATTGTCGATATTGATGAAACCTTCGAGTTGTACCCTTATTAGCTTGGAATATGGGTCTGTGGTCATAAGGAGATCACTCGGGATGTTCCTAGGGTCGTGGCATGCTATCAAAACCCGTAATGCTTCATAGCGGTCGTTCGTGATAACCGGTGCCATGACATCTACATATCCAATCCCAGAAATGAGATGGTTTATTTCTCGCTCGTTACGATTGTGAATCGGTACATCGTAGAGTTTGACCCGAGCTCTATGGGTCATTGAATGGTAGATCATGCCCAAAGCCGGTGTCCATTGCTTGAGTTGGACTTCCGTGCCGTTAGCAAGGATAAAATAACCCTCTTGTACTGCCCTTCGGCAGAGATCGATATCCGGGAATTCAACAAGCAAGTTGCCAATGGATTTGTCTGGGGCCGTCACTCTGAAATCTCTCGGATGCATGTCATAATGACCAGCCAGTGCCGTGGAGATTCGTTGTGCCAAATATGGGTCATTACAATGCGGCCCGGCCATGACAACGGCCGAGTAGTCTAAGACTCCGTAGGATGCATTGCGCTCTCTAGGTGGCAAGTACACCCTCATTGTACCCGGCCTCCCTTCGACCAGGCCCGGTGGTAAGAGTTCCATCGTCTCCCATTCCATGTTCTGCCGAGGCCTTTCTGTGTTTTGATTTTGCTGGTTTTGTTCTTCAGGATTATTGCCCGTCTCTTTGTTAACAACGGGAGCTCTATTTGTATATGGTTTCCCTCTATTGGTGTTTGTTTTGCAGCTACCAGCTCTGTGTCCGTATTTTTGCATTTAAGACATCTTATTATGTCCCTGCACTCTGACTGCTTGTGCCCTTTGGAGAGGCATTTAAAACATCTATTCTCTGCCATTAATACTTGTTTGTGTTTCTTAAGCTCTGGGTGCACCTTTTTAGTCTGTTGTTGTATGACTTTAGGCACTTTCTTTCTACTTACTAGAGTCCAGCTGCCATCTAGGCTCTGGTTGTCCTCCTCCTTTGAAATTAACTCCTTGCGTGGTTGAGGCATTGTGTGTTGAGCAGCTTGGTTCTGAGTAGTTAAATCAGCCATGAATGCAGCAGCGGTCTGAGGTATACCTCTTTCAACAGAGCTTTCAATGCCCCCATCCTTTCCTTTTTATGTGCTGACGTGTCTTGTGTAGTAGGGCTTCCGCAAACGAGAGACCTTCGTGGCGTCGCGGCTGGTTGTCGCGCTGCTCCGGCGTGGTAGCTGCTATAGCTTCAAAGGTCGCTTTTCGCCTCTCCAGTCGCTCTTTCAGAGCCCTCTTCCAAGTGTCCATTTTCCTTTTCTAGCAACCGGTCGGCGCTGTTATATGTATACATGTATGTATTGATTTCAAACACGAACAAGTAGGGAAACTGGTACGGGCTCTTACCATATTGCTTGAAAATGATTTTCCTCACAAATCCATCATCTCTCATGCCATCATTATACTCTCCATGGTGTGCGTAATTGGCGTTGTAATGCTCAACTGTGGGGACGAGCCGGAGAGATAGCCTCGACCTGGAGGTAAGATAAAGTACTCTAGGGGTGGCGGTGGCCGCGGTGCCGGTAGCAGTTATGGCGGTGGCGGTGGAGGTGGAGGTGGCGGCGGCGGAGGCTGTTGAGGTGGTGCTTTCACTAATTTCAATTAATGGAAACATTCACTCCATGGGCATATATACGGTACGGTACACCTACGTACATTTACAATTATATACACATTTGTGTCATTCCTTTAATTTGCTTCAATTATTGGAATATGTTATGTAAAGTTGGATTGTCATATTTGTTTTCCTTGTTATTGTACCGTAAATGAGTGTGATTCTGTGAAGTAGTGCTGTGCCTTTTGTTTATTTAAAGGGGCGGTGTTTTTGGGTAATTAAATGGACTGTGTTTCAAACTATATATAAATATATACAACTGGTTTTGTGATAACATCTGCCTTGTCCTTTGACCTTGAGCATGTAATCTGAGTGATCTCAACCGTTCATATACGTTCTGCACGAATCTCAAAGCACAAATAATACTGCCCTGCGCTATCCGAATAGACACCGTACACGTCGGTCACACAAAAGTTGAGATATCCCAGACAGGGGCGGACCTCCCTCCCTCCCCTGAATTTTGAAACTTAATAGAAAAAATGGGTCGATTCTATTAGGCCCCTGTGAAAATGAACTTGTCCCTCACTGAAATCATTGAAGCGGTTGGAAGAGAGCTGAAGAAACGAAGAGAAAAGGAAGCAGGTGAAAAGAAACTTTCCTTTTTCTTGTGAGTTCTGGGCCGAACTTTTAAAGGCCTTTTATTTAATGAAACCTGCTGTTAATGGGTATATAACAGTGGAGACAGATAACATACAAATAAAGATTAATATATCAGGCCCTTAAGACAGATAACTCACAAGAAAGACTCTATCTGTCGAACATGTTTATCACAAATCATGTTGCTCTTGTCTAGTTCAAATATGAAATATTATATATGAGGCCTTCTTATTAATGAATATTACCAGCTTAGTACATTAATTCTGGAATTCACATACTCAATATTTATGGTAGTTAAATTATTATATTGAATGTTTTTTATATAGTATCCGATTAGCTAATGAGTTTGACCCGATAAGCTATTTGAATTCGATTTCTTCCTACCCTCTCTCCTGACAGAAATTATGCGTCCGCCCCTGATCTCAGAGGATACGCACTCTTGCAAAAAAAAGGTTTTGGATAGCGATGCAAAAGTTGAGATATCTCAGAGGATACACACTCTTGCAAAGAAAAGGTTTTGGATAGCACACGGGGCAATATTATTTGTGCTTTGAGATTCGTGCATAACGTATTTGAACGGTTGAGATTTTCCATAAAAACACTCGAAGTTTGAAATATCTCAGAGGATGCGAATTCTTCGGGATAGCGCAGGCGGTAGTATTATTTGTGCTTTGAGATCGTGCATAACATATTTGAACGGTTGAGATTTTCCATATAAACACTCAAAGTTTGAGGTATCTTAGAGGATGCGAATTCTCTTTGCAAGAACAAGCGTTCAGGCAACTGAGATCCTCTGCGACGTAGTCGGAATGTCGGATCCCTTAGCCTTATTTTATTTTTATATGGTCTCTTAAAAGGACAAAATTTAGCATCTGAAACTATTGAATCACAATTTCTTAGAGATGCTTTTTTATATTAAATTTAAAGCATATCAACTAAAATTTTAGACTACACACAGGCTATCATAAGAATGACAGCAGTGAGCAATCATAGTTTTACACAAATCGTAATTATTTTTATTATTACTATTTTTTTTTTTAAATGACAAACCAACAGGTGTCACCTATTTCATTCGAAACACTAACCTCTTTTGACTCTTTACACTTCTAAAACCTGCTCACACTATAAGCAACCTCAATGAATTAAAAAAAAAACAGAAAACCCAGTACCCCGGAACCACTGGTACCCTGATAATTTTCACATCCTCTATTTTAATTAATTAATCCAGCATCGCCTACATAACCCCCATATACTAGTGCATCCACTACTAGAATTCCCAGTAAAGGCAACGGGAGCAAGTGCTTTTTGCAAGCGTAGGAAGGGTCGTTGCAAAAGATTTTGGTTTTCTGATTAAATTAATACAACTGCAACGGGAGGCCCTTGCAAATAATCACGCTTGCAAATATGTGATGGATCCCCTTGCTAATGTCTCCTATTGGCCCTTGCAAATAATAATACCCACCCCAAACACGATAGATATTATTTTATTGTGAATTGTGTTACTATTTGCAAGCGGCACCGTTGCAATTGTTTTTGGATTTATTTTTATATTATTATATTCTAAAAGACATTACTATTTGCAAGAGGCACCGTTGCAATTGTTTTTGGATTTGTTTTTTATATTATTATATTCACCAAGACATTACTATTTGCAAGGGTTCCCGTTGCAAATGTTTTTAAGATGATGTTTTTATTATTTTATTGTAAATGCCCTAACTATTTGCAAGGGTCCCCGTTGCAAATGATTTTACGTTTATTGGGTATATTATTATATTCCAAACGCCCTAACTATTTGCAAGCGACACCGTTGCAATTGTTTTTGGATTTGTTTTTTATATTTTTATATTCACCAAGACATTACTATTTGCAAGGGTTCCCGTTGCAAATGTTTTTAAGATGATGTTTTTATTATTTTATTGTAAATGCCCTAACTATTTGCAAGGGTCCCCGTTGCAAATGATTTTACGTTTATTTCTTATATTATTATATTCCAAACGCCCTAACTATTTGCAAGCGACACCGTTGCAAATATTTTTGGATTTGTTTTATATTATTATATTCACCAAGACATTACTATTTGCAAGGGTTCCCGTTGCAAATGATTTTAAGTATATTTCTTCTATTATTATATTCCAAACGCCCTAACTATTTGCAAGCGACACCGTTGCAATTGATTTTAAGTTTAAGTTTATATTAATTTAATGTAAAATGACTAACTATTAGCAAGGGGCACCGTTGCTAATGTTTTTAAGTTGTACTTTATATTTTTTGATTGTAAAGGTGATAACATTTTGCAAGAGCCACCGTTGCTAATGTTGTTTCAGGTTGGGTTTATATTATTTTATTGTAACAGTCCTAACTATTTGCAAGAGACACCGTTGCAATTGTTGTTTAGTTTCGGCTTATATTTTTTTTGTTATATTATGAGACAATATCTGTAAAATTGTTCAAGGGGGTCCATATTTCAGTGGTCACTGGTTCAAAATCGCCCTTTGGCTGATTTTTGTTATTTTTCTAACACTTGCTGAAAAATTATGTACCATGTATAACAATAAGATTATAGCTCCATATATTATATTTGATATTCCCTTGGATACGAAACAGTAATATAAATGACAACAGTCAAATAGTTTTAATATCGTGGTTAAGGAGAAGGGAAATGATATTACATAAATGAAACCAATTCAACAAATAAAATTAACTACAAATTTAATGTGTCATAAATAATAGCATACATTAATTCTGTTCACTTTGGTTGCCTTAACACAAAAGAGCCCATGCCAACGAAAGGGTGCCAAGGGCATATGAAGGGGTGGCTGTGCAATTGATAGGGCAATGAAGGGGTGGCTGTTCATCCTTCAAACACTATTTAATTGCTGCACCATTGCCCCCCACAATCTTCTATTCTGCAACAAACACAATATTAATTTTGTGATCAGAAAAAAAAAACGATTAATAGAATGGAAAATGGTAATCCTAATACTAATCCTTCAAACACTATTCCTAATCCTCGATATGGATCGCCCGGTACTAACAATATTCAATTAAGTCCCAAACTAAGCATGTATTGAAGAAATTGTAAATATGTGACTTCTTACCAATTAGAAACCATCCTCCTCAGATTCATAAAAGGCCCCCCAATGAGCTTCTTGCCCAGCTGGCTCCATGTCATTCTCTGCCTCATCTTGCTCTATCGGGTTACCGTCGTTCGACCTAATTGGTTGTGTGACCTCCATGATATCGTCCACTAGGTCGAACTCGTCTTCTTGAATGACCGTATTATCCCAATCAAGACCTGGTCCGTCCGAGACCTCGATGTGATTGTCCATCATTTCCTTTTGGTAAAATTCGAGGTTTGCATCGTCTTCCTCGTCACGAAACTGGCCTTTCGGGGTTGTTTTGAAAGCAACCCACCATTTATGTCTTTCACGGTCCGGAGAGGCATAAGGAAGGTAGCTCACTTGGACCGCTTGACATGCCAATACAAATGGCTCATAAGTTTTTAGCCGAGAAGCATGTTTAACCTCCACAATCCCATGTTGGCGGTCGACCTTCACACCATTTGTTACGTCAAACCAATAACACCTAAAGAGAACCACCTTGTTGCCTCCTTCGTATGAGAGCTCAATGACCTCTTCAAGAACTCCATAGTAGTCGTGAGGAGTGCCACCTAATTCCCACTCTCCTTTGATGCAGACACCGCTATTTCTTGACGACTTGTTCTGCCCATGTGTTTCAGTGTGATATCGGTACCCGTTGATTTCGAACCCTTCGTAACAGCTAGCTCTTTTGAGTGGTTTGATTGCTGCCTTTCGAACGCATGGGTCGCATTCACGGTCGGTTATTACCTTTTGTCGTAACCACTCTGCGAACAGATCTTGACGGGCTTTCCAAAGAAGTTGTGGGGTAGTGCCACGGTTGAGCATGATAGTATCAAACTCCCTACATTTTCGAAGATAGTCATTAAAATATATTTTGCAAGATTCAGCCCTTCTATTTTATACTTTAGTATAGTGTGAAATAATAGAAGTGATAAATAAGAATATTGTACCCTAAGAATTTGTCACGTATCTCTGGGCAGTTGAGGACGACATAAGTGTGTGCTGCTTTAAATTCATCATCAGTGAGTGTCCTTCGATTCTCCCTACCAATGGGACGGCCAGTTCTGTCAAAAATTGAAAGGTTTCCCCTCGAAGTGTTACCCTTTTCAGCTCCTTTCGGGTCCTTTAGTGATAAATCTTCGAAATAAAATCTGGAAGTGGTGGAAATCTCTTTGACTATCGTAGCCTCGACGATTGAACCCTCAACACGTGCTTTGTTGGTAACTCTCAGCCGCTGTTCTTTGTTACGCCTTTAAAATGCAAGTTGATTTGAGTTAGGTTATATAGTATTATACGTTAAGAAGTAAATTATTTAAAGGGACAATTGAGAAAAAACCGCACCTTTCACATGGATACATCCATCGGGACCCTACTGGCCCACCCATCCTAGCCTCATGTGTCAAATGTACGACAAGATGCTGCATTGAATTGAAGAAACCCGGGGGGAAGATTTTTTCCATTTTGCAAATTGTGACAATAATATCTCTTTCTAATTGGTCGATACGAGATGTATCAAGTTCCTTGGCACAAATCTCTCTAAAGAAGCTTGAAATCTCACAAAGAACATCCCATACGGGATCAGGCACAAAATCTCGAAATGCAACGGGGAGTAAGCGCTCCATGAACACATGATAGTCATGACTCTTCATCCCAATTAGGGTGTTAGTTGTTAGGTTAACACACCTTGACCAATTTGATCCGTGTCCATCGGGAAACTTGACTTTATCTTTGATCCAAGTTAGAACCAGCTTCTTATCATCTTGTGATAGTGCGAAAGGTGCCTTTGGTTTTTTCATTTTTCCAGGGTTTTTGGTGCATGGGGTTAGGTTCTGTTTCGGTCGATTGCAAAGGAGAGCCAAATCTTTCCGAG
This sequence comes from Carex myosuroides, assembly GCA_028015225.1. NCBI lineage: Eukaryota > Viridiplantae > Streptophyta > Magnoliopsida > Poales > Cyperaceae > Carex > Carex myosuroides. The sequence continues at coordinate 3,719,740 of CM051464.1, forward strand.
CTTTTTCATTATCCTTGGTCTTGCTTCCCATGTTTAAAAGTGTGTTAACCAACGCTTCTGTGAAATTCTTCTCTGTATGCATCATATCAATATTGTGCGGCAGGAGATTATCTTTCCAATAGGGCAAACTCCAAAATATACTCTTCTTTTGCCAATGGTGAGTCACACCATAACCCTCAAACTGTGATAATTTCTTAGTTTTACCCCATTCCATATGACCTAGACGGTTCACTGCCTCGAGTATTTGATCTCCCTTCAATCTTGGTGGTGGCCCATCCCTCTCTTCTTTGCCTTTAATGAAATTTTTTTTGTCTCGACGAAACGGATGATCCGGAGGCAGGAAGCATCTGTGGGCATCGAACCAGCATGCTTTCCCACCATGTTCCAGTTGGAAGGCCTTTGTTGCACCTTCGCAATAATAACAACCCAATTTACCTTTTGTTCCCCACCCGCATAGCATCTCATAAGCCGGGTAGTCGCTCACCGTCCAAATAAGTGTTGCTTTCATGTTGAAATTTTCTCCCCTAGATGCATCCCATGTCACTTCACCTTCGTCCCACAACTTGTTCAATTCGTCAATTAAAGGTTCTAGCAGAATGTCAATGTCCCGACCAGGATGCTTCGGTCCCGGTATGACAAGCGCGAGAAACATGCTTTCCTCTTTCATTATCATCCCAGGTGGTAAGTTATAAGGAAAGACAAATACCGGCCAACACGAATATGGAGCTGCACTCGAGTTAAATGGCATGAACCCATCCGTCGTTAACCCTAATACAACATTTCTAACCTCTTTAGCGAACTCCGGATACTTGGATGCGAAATGCTTCCAAGCCTCGCCATCAGCTGGGTGCACCATAATCCCGGGTTTGTCACGCTTACCGTTCTTATGCCACGTCATATTAACCGCATTTGATTTGGTCATGTAAAGCCTTTGCAACCTTGGCGTGATAGGTAGATAACGAAGTTGCTTTTGTGGGACTGGTTTTGCGTTAAGATGAGGTCCCGGTGGCTTATACCTTGGTTCGTCGCAAACATCACATTTTGTCTTATTCTTCCTCTCCTTGTAATAGAGCATGCAAAAGTTTGGGCATACGTCTATTTTCTCATGTTCCATGCCCATTCCCTCAATCAACCGCTTTGCTTGATAGAAATTCTCCGGCATATTCTCACTAGAAGGCAGCGTGCTCTTAATGAGGGCCAACATCCCATTGAAGCATTTCTGGCTTAGTTGGTGTTCCGACTTCAATGCCAAGGCTTGGGTCACACAAGACAATACGGTATGTGATTCGCATTTGAGTTCACCTGTCGTGTTGATTTTCCAAAGCGGTGTTCTATTAGCCTCGATCATGTCAAAGAACTTCTTAGCCGCTCCAGTCGGTGACTGGTCATCCCAATTGAATTATGGGCCAGCTACTGCCCTTACCATCTCTTCCCCTGGATCAATGCTTTGATTGTTTAAATCTGGTTGAACGGTTGTATACCCCTCCCCGTGCTTGTGCCAAACACTATATAGGGCGCAAAAGCCCGACTTATAAAGATGTACAGCGACGGTATCCACATCGTGCCGCTGCCCGTTTCCACATTTTTTGCACGGACACGGGATACATTTCTTTCCATCATCGTCGAGGGTCACAACGTCTGGTTTGGACAGAGCTGCCTCAAGGAACACTTCAACTCCATCAACAAAGTCTTTGTGCAGACCCCCACCGGGAACCTGTCTACTGCTGTACATCCATGAACGTTGATGCGGCATTTTCTGGTGTTAACAATTCAATTACAAGGTGTGAGTTTAATCGAGTAAAATTGGGCAGAGAGCAGTTTTTGGACAATGCTGCCTCAGGAGTCTATTGGGCAAGTTGGTTGGTTATCTTAAATTGTTGCTATCTTAAATGTTGCTATTTGTTAAAATGGGCAGCAGCTCCTTGACTTTTGCGGTTATAGTAAGTTACATTGAGATGGTCACCTTCTTACAGACTACCATTGTAGGGTTTGAGAAAATCAACAGTGGACGTCGAGGTGACAGTTGGCCTTTGTGGTTGGAGTAAATGCAATTAGAAATGTGCGGAAATCAGACTTTAGAAACTTAGGCCAACCACAAAAATCAACTACAAAATGAAGAGCATTCAGGCCAACCACAAATTAGAAATTAAAGGAGCCTAAATCACGCCTAGGGTTTGAGGAAAATTACCATTGTAGGGTCGATTTGCCAATTGATAACCAATAGTTCAGATAAAATTTGTGGTTTTCTCCATTAAATCTCAACGGAACCAATAATCAACGATAAAACTCAAGGAAAGAGATAGAGCTACGAACCTCGGCCTCAAAACACCTCCTTGTGCTAAGTCACGCTTCTGATGAGAGTGAGAGAGAGGCGGCGGAGAGAGGGAGGGAGCGAGAGATAGGCGGAGGAGAGAGGGAGGGAGTGGATTTCATTTCAGTGCGGCGGGTTGTAGGGAATGACTAATTCAAAAACGTGTGGGTATTTGTTTCGTTTAGAATTTATTCTGACTAAAGCACTGAAGGTGATGTCAAAGAGAGGGGGCGGTATTTACATCGGAATTCCATAACAAATATATGTGGTTCCCTGTGTAGAATTTTCAGAGTTTTGATGCGTACCCAATTTGTACGCTTCAAATTTAAGTCTACACTAAAAATTAAGAAAATTACATAGGTTCACCACCTTCTTCATGTTCAGCAAGATAAAAAATATATAAATCACATCCTACTTATATCACATCCTAATGGATAAATAACGTTCACATCTTACGATCCGATTACTGTTTAAATTAGTCACTGTCCAGAAGATCCGATTACTCATAATAAATTATATCACATCCTACTTAAGCATCTTACGATCTTAGCGCTTTGGGTTAATTAGTCACTGTCCAGAATATTCATAATTTAAAAAAAAAAAATGAATTTCAGCCAAGGTCCGACGCATCACCTCCACCATCTTGGCCCCTTAACTCCTCCTAAAAAACAAATAAACTCAGTCAGGTATTTAAAATTTATAAATTTGAAGTCAGAACTTTCTTGAGTCAATTGATGAAACACCCTTTCTTGAGTCAAATGATGAAATACCCTAACTTACATCAATTGGTGGAGGCCTTGTTCCCGTAGCCTTGAATAGCGCATCGATACAAATGTTGCTCCATTTATTCTGTTTCTTGACATCTGCCATTTCGGCTCTGTGTCGTTCCTCCTGTGCAGCTATCTCCTGAGCAAATGCACGACGTTCAGCCAAAATCTTCTCATTAACTAACCTGGCCACCTCTGAGTCTTTGAAGGTTTTCTTCGCATCCTCAGCAGAGGTGGCCGTGCTCTTCGTTGGATCCGTTCCGGATGCCTCCATGGCCTGCAGCTCTCTGTTGGCTTTGCTTGTTCTGGCCTTGTTGCCAAAGCCGAACACCCTTCCACGCCGGTCCTCCCCGTCAGCAGCAAGCACCCACAACGCTTCATCTCTGTACTCGTGTCCAAGAATTTTTTTGACTTGTTGATACCTCTCCTACATCGGTCATAAAATCATGTAAACTCATAAATCATTATTAGTAGCACTTAACAGAAAATAAAACATTTTGCTATTTCTCCTCTCTTAAACCCAGACCCCAAATTAATTTTTCTAACTAAGTTTAGACCCCAAATTAACTAATTTATATGGGGAGATAACTAATAAATTGAAAGCCTTGAATATTGTACAGCCTACCGATTTCGGTTCTATTTCAACATTTTGCTAGATGAGTGTGCAAAATTATGTGCAAAATTTTCGCTGCCTGGGTCGGCGGTTGCGGAGCAGGTGTCGCTGCCTGGGTCGGCGGCGGCGAAGGATCGGCGATAACTCCCTTCCTCGGCGGCAGCGGGGGCCTTGTCAGTAACTTGGGTGTCCACTCAGGGGGTGAAGGGCCTGGCTCAGTACTGGGATTGAGACGAGCGGATTTGCGGCGCTGGACAGTGTCAACCTCATCCATGCTAATCTGTGACAGGTAAATTTGTTTAGGTACAGAACTTTTGCACACTTTTATACAAATGTAATACGAATACTTCTAAAGGCATGTAATAAAAAGGACTCCCAAAACTGCTATATTGTATAAAAGGACTATTTAGTGACTTTGTTGCCAGAGTTCATATAAACACTTGCTGTCACTTGGATTAAGTACTTAAGTTTGAAATATGTTATGCTGGACTGAAAAAAACAATTTATCAGTTTCTTCTTCTATGAAGATATAATTGCAATCTACCCCAATAATTTACACAGTTAAATTTAGCCCAATAAACAACACCCAATGATTTACACAAATTGTATTTCACAGTTCATTGTCAATGAACCGTACTTGACAGTTCAATTTCACAGTTCAATTGCAATCAACCATACTTCACGGTTCAATTTGAAAGTTCAATGTGGATCAACCACCTTTTCACAGATAAACATAAAAAAATAACGGGTGAAACCCTAGATATAGTAGCAATCTTACAATGTTGTCTGTCAAATCAGGTGGTAGCACATCAGACAATGGCGTAAAGGCTGGTGCTGGAATGGTAACACGAGCCCCCGGTTTTGGCAGAGATTGCACAGCTGTGGCAATAGGCCCTGATAGGTCGCTACCCCCCGTCAGAGACCGTGTGGAGGTTCGACGGTTGATGTTTGGTTTCCCATTCGGTTTCCGCAAACTGGGATCAGAAGGGGAAGTTGCTGCCAAGGTCGCTGGCGATTTCGGAGAAGGCGTCTCTGCCTGGGTTGGCGGTTGCGGAGGGTGCGTCATTGCCTGGGTTGGCGGCGGTTGCGGAGCAGGCGTCGCTGCCTGGGTCGGTGGCGGCGCAGGATCAATACTGGGATTGAGCCGCTTGGATTTCCGACGCTGGACATTGTCAGTCCCGGCCATGATTGCCTGTGACAGTTAAATTTGTTTAGGTAGAGTGATAGAATTAAGAATGAAGACTTAGCATGATTCAATTAATGTTATAGTGTGCAAAGACTTAAATACCCTTCTTTATCAAATATTTTTCTTATCTTCTAAAGTAGTCATGTTCTCCAACAAAGTACAAATAATTTGATTTACTGGTAAATTACAAGAACAAGTTAGAAGCAGAGGTGCTGGTACAAATAATTGAGCATCTCCTGGTTGAACAAATTTATTGATGAATTGTACTTTTCCAAAGAACAAAATTATTGATGAAGGAACAACATTTTTGCATCACACTTTTAATTAGTAAGATCAGGCCAATCATGTGCCCAAGACCAATCCAAATTAACTAATTTAGTTTTCATTTAAGCTTTCCCTTTTCTATGGTACTGATCGCAATATTATTTCTGATATAGTAGCAAATGGTACAAGAGTGAGTGAAGTAAAAAATTGACTAAATTGTCTTAGAGTTGAAACCTTGAGTTCTTGACACACTGAAATTTTTAGTTTAGTGACTCACAGAAATGGTCATGTAATTGCTGTTACAAAGTCAGAACTCAAAATACAAGCTAATCACCATTTAATTTACTCTCTTCTCGACCTAAGAAAACACCGAATTAATAGAAGAAGTGCAAAATCATCTTGAAAATGGAGTAAAATGTACTGGGAACAAAATAGACATATCAAATGAGTTAATCACCTTAATTTTGTGCTGTCCCAAATGTACATCTCTAAATTTATCAAAAATTTACAAAAGGGGCCAATCATGTGTTGGTACCGAACTTGCAATACATCATGATTTCTGAAGATTTGAAATATACATACTCTATCACTTCCATATATGCTGACTGTATACTATCTATCACTTACAAAGGAGTAAATTGCGCTGGTACAATATATAATTCTATCACTTTTTATTCCTAATATTTCATGTCTTTACATAATGCTAATAATTAAGAAAAATATTTAGGCGATAGACAATAGATCTTTATTGTTACCATAGTTAGGCTACAATACTATGCATAGCGCACACTGGTATGTACTATGATTTCATATCTTTACCTTGGATGTTCAACCAGTTGCTTGGAACTGCTAAACATGATCTCTATGTGAAAATTTACTTGGTGACTAAATTTAATATTTTGTAGAATTTTTTTACTATGTTTTTGAGATAGGTAGAAAAATACTACTTTCGAATGGCCCTGAATCTTTACATCAAGTGATTTTCTACCAATCTAAAAAAGTAGTAATTTTTTTTTATGAGAAATATAAAATTTGATCTCCATAGACATTCTCATATAGAGATCATGTTGAACAGTCTAGATGAATTGTTTGAATTTTAAAAATAAAAATATGAAGCCATAATACGTTATGCATAGGCTCGCTCTTGTTACCACTATTGCTATTATTGCACTAAATTGGTTCATGATTAATTCAAGCAAACCGACTCAATAACATCCATAAACTACGCAATAATAATATTAAACTGAATAAAAAACACGTATGTTATTTGGTTTGATCTAAACTACTGTTAAAATTTTCAATTATACCCCTTTGCTATTATTCAATTCAATATTGAATGAAATTCTATTGAAATAGAACCTATAAATTGAATAATAACTCTAAAAAAAGCTAAATACTAAAAATAATATTGATGGCAGCAACAACGAAATTATCTGTATATAAAATCCCAACAATAAATATCAGCATCTTGTCAATTTTCATTTAGTTTGTCTATTAATAAAAAAGTATACTAATTTAACAATTAGTTATTTACCCATCTAGAGTTAACTAATGTACTCTAGATGGGAAATATCAAAGTTCAGAGTCTATAATGAAAACTTAAAAAGTAAAACCCTAGATCGACGAAAACTTACTAGCTTTGTCTGTTTGATGCAGTCTCCCGCGATTGAGCGCGGTCTTGTCCAATACACACGGTCTCCGATCGGAGGAGCAGCCGCCGGCCTAGGGTTTGAGGTATGAGAGATCGGGGCAGGCAGGGTGGTAGAGAGAACGGTGGGCTTTCCTAGTTACAGCGTTCGAGAGAGGGGAGAGGAGAGGAGAGGGGGCTGGCGCCCTGGCGGTGCGTCTAACAGAGTAGTGAGAGGGAGTAGAGAGAGGAAAATGGTGCGAGTAGAGAGGGAGGGAAAGGGAAAAGTGCGAGTAGAGAAAGGGAGGCTGAGGGAGTTTCAAAAACGCTAAGTCCGGGGATATTGAAAGTTGAAACCCCTCTCCCTCGCATTTACTTGGACACACCTACTCGTGAATACGTATCCTCTGCATTAACGCACCGTTTGAGTTAATTTATGAACCGTACGATCAGAATTCGGACTTTAATATTAGTGCCGATCTCAATCGATAAATTTAAGATCTTAACTCAAAATTTGAGTTAATGCAGAGGATACGAATTCCCTACTCGTGGGATCGGGCCAAAAATGCGGTAAAGTAACGTTTATGTTAAAATCCAACCCGTTCAATGTTGCTCCGCACGAATCTTGAAGAGGAAATAAGCATCACATGACAGCGGATCTGAATATATGTATTATGTTACCTTAGAAACAAAAAAGCAGCTATCCCCGGACTACTAAATGGGGACATCCATTGCAAATCAGAGCTATTGATTGACTATCGGACGGCTTAGGGTTACAGCCAACCTATTTTGATGATGCATGTAGAGAAATTAATTTCAATAAATCGGAAAAAAAACATATTGACTTTTTTTAAATATTATGTACACAAATAATGCATATAATTGTAATTTTTATTAAATTCCCTTATTATTTGCATTTTAAAACATCTTGATTCCATGTGGACCGTTCGTTTTCGCATTAAATCTCAACGGTCGATTTGTGATAAAATCAACCTAATTTGGTTTTGAAGTGATCAAAGTAAAGAATTTAACTTAATGAAAAGGAGAAAATTTAAGTTTGGACCCGAATAGACTTCGATCTAACGATGAGTATTTATAGCCCTACGATGTTAAGGTATTTCGTCGGTTGGATGGATAGGGAAATTAGGATAAAATGTAATCAAACATTCCGATAATCAATAAAATTCGATAAATTTTTAAATGAACGGTTCCGATCGATCAACGGAGCACATATATACACGGGCCTTCATTAACTCGTACAACCATAGTTCATGTTACATGTTCATGTGTAGAGGATGTAATTGTTTTAGTGAAGACCATGTATATTCCTATATAGATCAACATTATGTGTCAAACCATTTACTAATGCAATACACATTCTGAATCATCAATTATTTTGTATATATCTCGAAATACAATTTATAATGGTTGTAATTCTTAAAATATGAGAAACATTTGATAAATTATTTACGTATTATTTAATTATCAACTAAATTCACAGTTACACATAATCAATACATAATATTGTTACTCCAATCTTTTTTACCAGAAACTCCCAATGAACGAAACGATTCATTAGTAATTGCTTTTATTTGTTTCGTTTTTCTTACCGTCATCAATCCATAAAATCCAAACACGTGAACGCGTCGCCATACATATATATATATATATAAATTGAACCTCCTCATGACCTTGAAATGAAGAGCAACTAAAATTGGAATAAAAACAATACAACTTCATTTTTTATTAAAAAAAAAACAAATAAACATTAATATCAAATATATTTCGAAATTACCTAAGTGAGGCATTAATTTCTTACTGTAAAAATTAAACTGTGACAAAAGAAAATTCACAATTAAGTAACTCCCCATACATTCAAATTCAATTGATGCTTCTATGCACCTAAGGACTAATTTGTAAAATGAGCATATTTTAATTTTTAAAATTCAAACAGTCGATCCGACCGTTCAACATTATCTCCATATTAAAATGTACTTGGAGGTCAAATTTTACATTTTTTTTAATTATTTTACTATTTATTAAGTATTCTACAAAACTAGTCAAATTCTTACACAGTTAAATTTTGTACCCATCTTAATAAATAGTAAAAAAATTCACAAAAATGTAAAATTTGACCTCCAAGTACATTTTAATATGGAGATAATGTTGAACGGTCGGATCGACTGTTTGAATTTTAAAAATTAAAATATGCTCATTTTACAAATTAGTCCTTAGGTGCATAGAAGAATTTGCCTTCAAAGATATTTACTATTTTGTTCATTTCAGTGGCAATGGGTGATATTTGGTACAAATATAGGAGTTTTGTTAACAGGGCATTAATGGCTATGCGCAGTGCACATATTATTCTCTTAGTTCAAGCTCCCACACTACAAGTGCCGAACATGAAGCAAAAACAGCTCTCCATTCAGCACAGCTAAATTAGGATTTCCCCCCAAATGGCCCCTGGGAAATTTCATTTTCCCCCCAAATATCTCCAATTCGCCTATAAGGTACCTCATACTATACATTGCCGACGTGTCTGTTGTTCTACGCGGGAGGGCGCACGTGTCCCGATCAAGTTTGCTTTAAGATTTGTATAGAACGCATCATATCGGTTGAGATTTGTCCCCCAACTTGAGTATATTGTGAGGTAACTCTGATGTAGTGAAGTCCAGACAGATGAAACCCCCCAAATGCCATTTCTATCGCACCCAAATTTCATTCCCACCAAAAACTAAGTTCTAGTCGCGCCTCCCTTTGGAGATGGTTTGTGAGGGATTTAGCGCTTACGATCTTGACGGCCTTTGTGGAAAATATCAGATCTGACGACATTTCATCACACTTTTAGCTCTATTTGTAAGTACATTGTTACTCTTAACTTTTCAGCAAATTTACTTTAGTCGAACTAGTTTCCTTAAATTCTGGCTTTGGGTTCAGAATTTAGGTGATTCTTTCCAGAATTTAGGTCAAATTGGAACCCCTAACTAGATTTTTTTGGAATTATAGAGATTCTTGTCTTGATTTCCTTTCGACATTTTTTTATCTTTCTTGAAGTACCAAAAAGTAACAAATCCATGCTCAAGTAGTTGTCACTTATTGGACTGTAATTAAATACGAATTTAGCAATTATAGGATATTAGTAGTAATAGACTATTCCTACTAATAAAATACTCCTATCACACTTTTAGATCTGAAATGGTTATGTAATTCTCTGATTTTTCAATATATTCGAGAATATGAACCACTTGATTTAGTCAATAGTATATATCTCCTGCACTGCAACTTTTAGTTCCGATTTATGTCTATTTTATTTTATTCAATTCTTATTCAAGCAGTACAATATGTGGTGTAGGGAAAGAAAACTGGATATGGAAAGGAGGTGCAGGGAAAGAGGGAGAAGGAAAGGGGTAGAATTGTCATTTTATTTTCTTATTAATATTGATTTGTGTTTTTTATTGATTGAATTAAGAAATGGGGATATTTATAAATTAAGAGTGTTAAGATGGGGAAATAACTAATTTGAAAGTTTTGATGGGTAAATATCTAATTAATGAAGTTATGATGGGTATATATCTAAATTTCTCTTTAGTTAATTGTTTCCCGATTAATACCTCTCTGTTGTTTACCAAAACTTATAATTTTGAAATTAGCAAAGTTTTTTTCAATGATTGCCTGTGCTAGAGTTTATACACTGTCTCCATAGAGTTTGTACACTCTCTCATTATGTAAAAGACACGTGGTTGTAAACTTGCATGAATGTTGGTGTAGATGCCATCCATGTCAGTCCTTATGTCAATTCCCTCAATCAAATGTTGCACTTGATGTTGGCTGCCCAAAACTAACATGAATGTTTGCTGTTTATTTTGCAGGAGGTAGACAAAATTAAACATATGGCTCCCAGAAAATCTGCTCCGAAAAGAGCAAAAGCAGCAACATACAAAAAGAAAAAGCGCACGGTAGATGAACGTAATGAAATCGGGGAGAGTTCTATGGCTCCAATAGAAGGTGAAGTACAACCACCTAAGAAAAGGGAAGAGGCCCTGGAATTGTGCGAGACGCGACCGAGGATGTCGAACAACGTCCAGAAATTTGGGTGGTTGGGAAAAAGGAGTTCACCTGTGCAGTCAAACCAAAAATCAAACCAAAGGATATCACCGCATCGATCACTAGGCTAGCTCTCAACTTCATGCCTGGACCAATAAGAAGTTATCACAGCTGGGACAAATCGTGGAAGGACATTTTCGAGAATGCGTTCTTGGTAATGCATTTTCTTTTTATTACCTTTGAAAATAGCGGGTGTAATTTGTGCCTAATATGTGCATCAATATGTGCTTTTTAGAACAAAACATACTACATCTAGGTAAGTGGGTATTGACCAATATATGAAATGATAGAACTGTGGCTACAACTCGAATTGACCACATCCTAACATGCATCAATAATTCTCCTCTTCTGGCAATGCATTACTAACCTTTGTAGTCTGTGCTGTTTCCTTTATGCCGTGATGGTTGTTAATTTAGTGACTCCCTTTCATAACTTGAAACCAAGGGTAACCTGCCAAACAACTGTGGTGCATCAAATTCAGTGCCTCTGATAATTAGTCGAATTAGTCACTAAATTTTGTTGATTTAGTCCCTACCCCAATTAGTCACAGCTACCATTGGCCAATCTAATTAGGCACAACCACCATTGGCCAATCTAATTAGTCACAACCACCATTGCCCAGCCATCACAGCCTCCATGTATTGGCGTACTGCACAGCCTTCTCCTACACCGCATGATTTAAATTATTCAACGAAAAAGTTCAGCTTACTGACCAATATGCATGTCGGGTGTCGCTCCATTATTTCCAAATTTTACAGGAAAGATTCAGGTACCGGGCAGATCAAGATGTCAGCCTTTGCCGGACCGTTCTAGATGCCATTGCAGCCAAACGATACACTGAGGAGCTGAACAAAGCTAGAACTAAATGCATAAAGAAATTTGGAGATGATATCGATTCATGGAAGAGCATGGTTCCTCACTGGTGTCTTCAACCCTCCCATTGGGCTGGTCTCTGTGATATCTTTGACACTGAGGATTGGAAAGGCCTGAGCAAACAAAACAAAGAAAACCGCCTTGCATCTGGCTTTGCAGTCCCCCACTACGGTGGTTGTTCAAGCGCACACCAGCATCTTACCAAACTGGTAACTAGATGAACTGCACTTGTGTTAAAAATTTTGAACTGCACTTGTGTTAAAAATTTAAATCACTGTAAAATGTAGTCATTACTGTAGTCGTGAGCACTAATTTATTACTGTTTTTTCTTGTGGAGAAAACTCTGAAAAAGGGAGGAGTGCCAACTATGAGGGAGCTCTACGTCCATCTTCACAGTAGAACTGCAGACGGGAAATCACCGGTGCTGGCCAAATACAACGAATTCGTGGAGAGTGCATCTGAACTCAATGATAATGATGAGGGTACTGTCTCGCTGGAACCCATAGACTTCGACACCACCTCCTTGAAATTTACCACTGAGAAAGCAGAAAAAGTATTTGTAAGTTTTTTTTCGACATCACCTCCATGATAAGCATAATATTTCTAATTTCTCCTTTTATCTATTTAAGTTGTTGTTTAATTATTTTAACTAGTATTTGACAAATATATCCTTGTTCCTCTGACTTGACCTGGTCCATTGAAGAACCTCTGAAACAAAGGTCAAATTGAAGATTGGATGATCACCTTAGAAAATTTCATACAAATATTAACAATCTAATGTGATTATCAGAAATACAAGCTTGCATGGCAGAGGTCTCAATCGACCAGGTCAATTGGGCAAACACCATCCAATTTTAAATCAAAGAATATTGGCTTGGATTCTAAGAATATAGTTTGGATTTAATTCCTAATTTCCTATTTGATTCATTAAGTTTCCTATGCATTTTTATATCTTAATATCTTGTACCACTATGAAGGACAAAAAAAAAACAATTTGAACCAGTCCCTTGTTATTAATTGGATAGAGAAGGATTGATTTCAACGGACTCGGTACACAAATTGATCTATATTGGAAATATTTAAAAAACATAGGACTAAGTTTTAATGGGTTTTAATTTCAATCTAAATCTTTTGAGAAGATAAGAGCATACCTTGGGCAAAATCTATTGAACTCGAGAAACCTTGTTGCAGCAAAAACCTGAGCTCCAGAGTCTTGTCCCCAAGAACCTTAAGTGCATGAAGCCTAGAATTAATATTTGGAGAATTGAATATAAGAAAATTCTATAAGCAACATGACAACATTAGGATCCTAAACTTACCAAAGAGTTTCATCTATCAAACACTAAGACAAGTTTGCCCTTTTGAGAAAATTCATAATTATTAGGGTCATTTTCGCATCTTTCTCAAACCCTTAGCCTACAGTGAACAAATATTGCAAATAATGGTCAAGTATATTCATCCTGGATTCTAAGAATATAATTTAAATTTAATTCCCATTGTCCTCTGTGCTAGAATGGTAGAATTGGGGAGTCAATCCAACAGCAGTACGCAGAACACTTCTAAGAAATCCCTAGTTTTGCTGTTCATGATCCTAATTTATCATTTTCTAAGCATTCCAAAGGGCATTTATCTAAATGCAGTAATAGATATTGGAATCTCACTGAGATAATAGAGGAGAGTAGAAGCTGGTAACGGCTAAGGAGAAGTTCCTATCTCTTATTGGTCCTGTTAAAAATCGATGTTAAAAAAAAAAAATTTAAGCATTTAGATCAGATTTGTCTTATTCTAAAAACTAATATATACAATAATATAAATCTCTTTTATATTATCGATTGCTATATTGCTTGTTTATTTCAAATCTTGCTTCTCATCATCTTTTAGGGAAGCAATATACAAGTTAAATTTTGACACTAAATATTGCTAAGTTAGCTTCTAGGGGTAAAGACACAGCACTACAGCAGGACTGACAGTAATGAAGCAAAACCAACTAGTTTCAGTTTTTTTATTATTCATTTTCCCCACTATTATGTTGGAGTTAAAACATGAAAATCTATCTAATTATTCTTTCTCAAACTACAGATTCTGATTACCTAAAAATAATGAACATATGCAACCTGAAGTTAAACTAATAATATGAATCAAACAAAAGCCAAGTGAGAATGTACTGAGCTTGTTGTACACAGAGCATTGATGCAAATTTCAAAGTTGTATGCTCTAAAAAAATGAAATTAGAAGATTGGATAATATTGTACCTTGCAATCTCTCACTTGTGAGTTGTGACAAACCAAGCGGTGGGGCACTTAATTCAATACATCTTATTGTAATTTATGGACCTTCATGCAGTATTTTGAAGTAAGAATGTTTATTATGTAAAATGTGGCATTCATTCAGACTTAGACGAAAATTAATAACTTGTTAGTATTTCAGGTTATAAGTTGTAAATTTGTTAAAAAACCAGCAGTTGAACTGATTCACCCACTGGTTCGACCAGTGAACTAGTGACCCGTAGTTCTACCGTGTCGATGTCCGGTCCGGTTCTAATAACATTACTATCAAGTGAGTACCAATAACTGTACAATACCAGTTTGGAAAAAACAAACATTACAATTTGGAAACAAAAATTTAGCAATAATATATATTTCTCGACTATTGCATATAATAGACAGATGTTACGGGTATGACGGCTCACGAGGACCATGCTGACGTGGATGAGGCTGACCTGTTTATGTCAGCGGTTGGCGGTAGCTACCATGGCCGGGTTAGAGGCTTTGGATGCGTCCTGGACCCGAAGTTGCCCAAAACAACTGGACGAGGACGGGTCACCCCTACACAATCCGACCTTTCTGATGTCACAAATATTGGAAGCAAACGGATCTTCACCGATGATGTCCTAGTCGGAATGTTAAACGAACGTGATATGCGACTGGCCGAGGAAAGGCAAGAGAGGAAAAGAGAGCAAGAAAGATACAACATGCTCTTCACCAAATTATTCAGTCTGGTTGGACAGCAAAATCCAGCTGTACAGGTTAGTCCGACTATGCAAGAGTCTTCAATGTTATACTTCCACTCACTGCCTTTATTACACTTGTATTTCTTTGGTCCTTTCGACATGCCAGTTTGTCCTTCGGCTGTTATAGTTCCATTCATATGCTTAGAATGCGAAAGGATGATCAATTGATAGTTTACTTTTATTTCCTTTTAACTATTCTTCAAATATCCATTTTCTTGCCAATCTCTTTACCACAACTTGTTCAATAGAGGACTGTGTAAGCATGATAAAAATATGGACTGTGTAAGCTTAATTAAGAGGGGACTGTGTAAGCCTAAGGTTTAACCTGATAGAAAAGGTTTTACCTCTAGACCTAATAGAAAAAGGTAAATCTATCCTATCGGTTATGTATTTCACACAAATGGAACAAAGCCAGCAACATTTTCAATAGGTTCTTGAGAGCCCAACCAATTGCCTGCTGTTTTAACTTATTTACATACTTCCCACAAACATGTTTAGTGTATCCGTTTAACAATAGAATAATTTGAACGGTTACAAGATGGGCGTCAGGTTAGCAGTGCTAACCTTTCTTGTGTATATTTAACACAGGCACAGGTTAACAGTGCTCATGAGGGGGTTATGGGGAATATGCAAACTCTCCAGGTGAAATCTTTGAACTTAACAACTCAATCCTTTTAATTATTTCTCTACGATCAGATGTTGTGCTATCCAAATGATAACAGTGCGCTTGAATATTGACTAGTGTCAGGATCCCACCTCTCTACCTCAATCTCAGGAAGGAGCCCCACTAATGCAGTTTGCCCACTCTCAAGTAAGGAGATTTATTAGTACTTATTTATATACGCAATATATAAACACAATTAGGTAAGACAGAACCATCGAGTTCAAATATTTCAGCAACGACAAGAACTGATATGTAGTACTGTGCAAACTCTCTTTTATTCCTTTATTTTTAGTGATTTGAGTGAATACAATGAGTATGGTGCAAAATCAATTTCATCGAGGGTGGATTCTGGCCAAAATAACTTTTTAGTTATTTTTAGTGATTTTTGCCAAAATTAGTTTTTGCGGGAGTTCCAACATAGTGGTGCTGGTTTATTTTCTTTGGACTTGGTGATGTGGTATATGTGGTTTAGTTTCAAAACATATATATGCTGGTTTATTTTCTTTGGAATTGGAATTGGTGATGTGGTATATGTGGTAACTTGCTTGCTTTGGGAATGTGGTATATGTAGGGTCCACCATATGTGCTGCCATCATCAAATCAAGAGGGGGGATTCCAAGCACTACTGAAGGCAAATTCTGGACAAGAGGTGGCCAACCTTTTAGGGGCCGAAGCGTCAACGACCGATTGGTTTGCAGATGACATCTCGAACAACAACCGGCATTAATGGTCTGGGGTATTGCCAACCTTTAATGGATAATTATAGATTTTTGGATTTACACATTAACACCACAGGTTATGTTTCTTTTTTGTAAATTTTTGTTGATGGGTGGTGATTATATTTTGAGAAAGGGTTATGTAGTTATGTTTCTTTTTGTAAATTATTGTTGCATATTATAGTGTGGCTGTAATGTTATAATACAGTTGGTTTCTGATATTATAGTGTGGCTGTAATATTATAATGCTAATTTCAAGCTTTCTTCTTCCCTTTCAAGGTGTTATGCTATTGTTATTTCTTTCATTGGAAAATGTATCATATTACCGGGTTGGTGCCCGATAGGTAATGGGAAGATTTTAGAAATGGGGTTGCTGATATACTGGTATTAATTGTAATTATTTTTGTCGGATTATCAACAGGAATATGATGAAATTATAGAGCATGCAAATAATCAGGTGGGACCCACAGCACATACCCTTGCAAAAAAACGGATGGGACCCACTATCGCTATCCTTGCTAAAAATAAGGTGGGACCCACGCTGGTGTGCCTTGCAAATAATAATGTGGGGTCCACTCACGCTAACCTTGCTAATAACCCGTGTGCTATCCTTGCAAATACCCTATGGGACAACCTTGCAAATAGTAAGTGGGTCCCACAACTGATATCCTTGCTAATGCCGAGTGGGGCCACCACTACATCTCCTTGCTAATACTAAGTGGGGCCTACACTACATCTCCTTGCTAATACTCAGTGGGGCCTACACTACATCTCCTTGCTAATAATAAGTGGGGCCACCACTACATCTCCTTGCTAATACTAAGTGGGGCCTACACTACATCTCCTTGCTAAAACTAAGTGGGTCCTACACTACATCTCCTTGCTAATACTCAGTGGGGCCTACACTACATCTCCTTGCTAATACTCAGTGGGGCCTACACTACATCTCCTTGCTAATACCCAGTTGGGCGCCAAAAACCAAAGTATTAGCAAGCGTACTTTTTGCAACGGCAGCCCTTGCGAATAGTAAAGCAAAATGTATTAGCAAGCGTAACCCTTGCAAAAAGTCTGAAAATGAGTATTTGCATTGGGGCTTAAAGCAACGGGAGGATTTGCAAGCGTAGCGCTTGCTAATGGAGTTTTTCGGGCTTTTAGCAAGCGTAAGCCGTTGCAACAAGCCAATTTCTCCCGTTGCCTTTACTGGGGATTCTAGTAGTGATCCAAACTATTCTTGGAAATTTGTTGTAAATATTTGTTTCTTATCAATAAAAATTGTAAGATGACATTGCCACCTTACCTCAAGAAAATAAAATAAAATAATTCGAATATCATTTGAAAATTTTTAATACTATGTGATGCCGGTATACTATGGTGTCCATCTCGTAACCCGGTTCATCTGATGTGGTGCCTAGGGCTGTCAACGAGCTGGCTCGGGCCGAGCTAGGCCCTAGCTCAGCTCGTTAATTCTGGACCAAGCTCTTACCGAACGAGCTGGATCTTTGGCACCCGAGCTAAAAGTCTAACTTGAAATCATGACGAGCCAGCCCGAGCTAGCTCGCGAGCTGACGAGCTGGCTCGCTGGGTTTGGTTGGATCTTGTTTTAAGAAGAAAATAAATTCTACACACTTTTTGGATCGAATCGAACTGAGCTGGATAGTATAAAATGCACACAAAATCAGATAAATTCACAAATTGATGCTAGCCGAGCTAGCTCGCGAGCTGACGAGCAAGCTAGGCCCTAGCTTGAACTCTTTAATTCTTGACCGAGCTAGTTGCGAGCCAGCTCGTTAACAGCTCGGTCCAATAACGAACGAGCTGTTAGCGAGCAAGTCAGATGCGAGTCACGATTGAGTCACGAGCTACAAGCTTTTTTGCCACCCCTAGCGGTGCCTTCTTATATTAGTCTATTAAGCCTAAAAATAACAACAAGTTTGAAAGACCATAGATGGTCGCGTAGTTATATGGGCCTATTAGGGCAATTGGGTTCACTCATTTAATATATGTTTCCGTGTACGTAGCAATGTTTTAAATAGCGTTTATAGCGTCACAGCGGGAATGCTACAAAAAAAACTATACCGAATAGCGTAGCTATAGCGGAAGCTACGTTACATAGTATTTTTTTTTTTACAAAAATTATATTATATATTTGTACTAAATATCAACATTATCTAAAGTCTCATAGAACAATAAATAACACCAAATTAATTAAGAAATTATAATATTCATATTGAACCAGTACAAAGTTCAAATTGCGGTTCAAAATATCCATAGTAATATCATAAACTATCGATTTTTTTCTATTCAAAATATCTTAAGCATTATGATTCATGACATAATATATTTTTTTTCTATTCAAATTTCAAAATAACCTAGACAAGAGTTTCCTTCTCGGTTTGAGCAAATTAAAAGATCTGTAGCAACAAAGCTTTTAATTGATTACGGTTTGGGCTTTTATTTAATTTTTTTTTATTTTTATTTAAAGCCCATATAAATTGTCTAAAAAAACCCATTATGCATAGCGCGCACTATTTGAGCTACACTCTAGCTATGCGCTATAGCGGACCACTATTACCGCTATAGCGGCCGTAGCTCAATTAGCCTATTTTGATGTCATAACTTAGCGTTTGGGGTCCAAAAATAGCACCGCTATAGCGCGTTATTTAGAACACGGGTAAGTAGTGGGCAATGAGGTGATTTTTGGGTCTAAAACAAAGCTTGAATCGGTACTGTTGTAAATGGGAGAGCCGGTTATTATAATGTTTTGTTCTGTGCGAAGAGAATCAGACAAAATAATTAAGAAAAGAAAACAAAAATTCTTTATAATTGCACCAGGAGTAAATAATATTGTACCAGTTGTACCATTTCCGCTTTTAATTTTGGAAGGGACATAATATTTTGTACTTGCTAGGATTGCGTATTTGGAAAAAGGGAGAGAGAACAACTCTCCTATCTTTGACAAGTCAACTGGAGCAGCCAATAGAAATAATATTTCACAAGGCTTTAGAATTTCTCTATTAATTAATTGGGATTATGGTTTGCAGGGATGTTATATGTCAATCTGAACCATTCATCCTTTGATAGAGGATAATGAAAGGATCTTCTTGGTGTCGTTTCCTCATCCATCATCTAAATTTCCATCTGAGCTCAACATGTCTTTGTAATAACAATGAGAGAATTGTCCTCAGAGTGCACCTGTCGTTAGCAATTAAAGAATAAGCACCACATGTTATTTTATTAACACAATATTTTCAAATATTTGAGTGGATAGATAATTTTGTCCCCTCATAAATATCACTGCAGCTGTCGACATATCTTTCCTTTGACCATTTATTATTGATTGGTTTTCATAACTGTTCAATCTTCTTTTCTTATTTTGTAAATCTTTTAAAAGAGGAGGAAAAAAAATCTAAAATTTAAAGCATTGAGTGACACGAGAAATTATCTTGCTTATTATTCTTTTCGATAAATTCAACAAATAATTTGGTATATATATGTATTTTTATTGATAAAGAACAACCTAACTATATTACTTGAGGTTTTTTTAATTATTCTTCTATTTATATACTTTTAAATCTATGTGTATTTAAATAAAATTGAAAGAAAGAAATTATAATTCTGTTTTGTTATTATATAAACAACAGATAAAAGTAGGGGCGGATTGAGTGCAACCAAATGCGGTTCAATTGACCCCATTTATTTTTTAATTTCTTATGTTTATACATGATTTTTTTTATTTAATTTGAGTAAAATGTTATGGATACTATAAAATTGACCATTGTTTGCAACATGATAAATTTATATGATTGACTTATATTCACATTTGACTTCCATAGTTTGTATGTCTCGTTGTGCCCCTGAGAAGAAGAGAATGTCTCGTTCTTTATGTTAATCACACAGAAGGAGTAACTTTTGACACCTTCATGCATACTTATATATTTGTTTGTTCCGGAGCCGTGGTGCAACCAATTGGTTTTCTAATTTTTAAAGTTCAAACGGTCGATCCGAACTGTTAGATGTGATCTCTATATTAAAATGTGCTTAGAGACCAAATTTTACATTTTTTTTTGGAATTTTTTTATTATTTATTAGCTAGTTTTAAAATTGCTGCTTTTAATAAACAGTGAAAAATTTATGGATCATTAAAAACAGCGATTTTAAAACTGGCTTAATAAATAGTAAAAAAATTTCAAAAAATGTAAAATTTGGTCTCCAAACACATCATAATATAGATTGAATGTTGAACAGTTTGCATCGACTGTTTGGACTTCGGAAATGTAAAATCGAAGCGTTTGTTCCACGGTCTAGGAACAAAAGTTTTGATATTAGCCATTCACTATATATATAAATATATATATATATATATATATATATATAGAGAGAGAGAGAGAGAATGGCTAATATACAAAGGTTTGTTCCTGGACTCAGGAACAAACGATTCGGTTCTCCAATTTTCAAAGTCCAAACAGTCGATCCAAACCGTTAGATATTCATGTGCTTGGAGACCAAATTTTATATTTTTTAGAATTTTTTTACTATTTATTAAGCTCGTTTGAAAACCGTTGTTTTTCAATGGTGCATAAGTTTAATAAAATCAGTGGTTTTCAAACCAGCTTAATAAATAGTAAAAAAATTCTAAAAAATGTAAAATTTGGTCTCCAAGCACATTTTAATATAGATTGAATATCTAACTGTTTGGATCGACTGTTTGGACTTTGAAAATTAGAGAACCGAATCGTTTGTTCCTGAGTCCAAGAACAAACCTTTGTATATTAGCCATTATCTCTCTCTCTCTCTCTATATATATATATATATATATATATAGAGAGAGAGAATGGTTCGGTTCTCTGATTTTCAAAGTCCAAACAGTCGATCCAAACCGTTAGATATTCAATCTATATTAAAATGTGCTTGGAGACCAAATTTTACATTTTTTTAGAATTTTTTTACTATTTATTAAGCTGGTTTGAAAACCGCTGATTTTATTAAACTTATACACCATTGAAAAACAGCGGTTTTCAAACCAGCTTAATAAATAGTAAAAAAATTCTAAAAAATATAAAATTTGGTCTCCAAGCACATTTTTATATAGATTGAATATCTAACGGTTTGGATCGACTGTTTGGACTTTGAAAATTGGAGAACCGAATCATTTGTTCCTAGTTCAGAAACAAATGTTTGTATATTAGCCATTCTCTCTCTCTCTCTCTCTATATATATATATATAGAGAGAGAGATGGGCTACAGTGTTTTGCAAATTAAAACACCCTCTTTAATTCGGGCCACTTTTTCAATTTGCAAAACTCAAACAACCAATCCGAACCGTTCAACATGTTCTAAATATTGAAATGTGCTTGGAGACCAAATTTTACATTTTTTGGAATTTTTTCACTATTTATTAAGCCACTTTGGAAATCGCTGATCCGATGGTCAACAGTAAAAATTTCTGGACCACCGGATCAGCGATTTCTAAAGTGGCTTAATAAATAGTAAAAAAATTCCAAAAAATGTAAAATTTGGTCTCCAAGCACATTTCAATATTTAGAACATGTTGAACGGTTCGGATCGGTTGTTTGGGTTTTGGAAATTGAAAAAGTGGCCCGAATTAAAGAGGGTGTTTTAATTTGCAAAGCACCGTAGCCTATCTCTCTCTCTATATATATATATATGTGAGGAGGGTTCAAATGCCTCCATCATGTCTCCATTTTTTAATACTTAAAAGTCAAAATAAAACCGTTAGATATGATCTACATCATTTTATCTATGCATGTGTAAAAAATCATGATATTTCAACTTTGTTGTGTTTGTCATCAAGAGTTTGTAAAAATGTACTGATGTGGATAATTTCTAGACGTTCATTTTTCAACTTATTGATTCACATAAAAACAAAAATGAAACGTGATAATTTTTTTATGAGCACGTAGTGAAAATCATATAGATTACTTCTAACTATTTTATTTTGACGTTTATGTTTTAAAATTTTGAGTTATTAGCGTTTTAAAATGGAGGCATGGTGGATGTACAAAAAATGGAGGCATTTGAATGTCGATCCGAATGCCTCCATTTTTTGTTCCTCCATCGTGCCTCCATTTTTAAAAACTTTAATAACTCAACGTTTAAAACTTAAATGTTAAAATAAAACCGTTAGATGCGATCTATGTTATTTTCTCTATGTTCTATGTGCTCCTAAAAAATTATCACATTTTAATTTTGCTTTTATGTGAATCAATAAGTTAAAAAATCAACGTGTAGAAATTATACATTTTTATAAGCTCAAGATGACAACCAAAATAAAATTGAAATGCCATAATTTTTTACACATGCATAGATAAAATGATGTAGTTCATATCTAACGGTTTTATTTTGATTTTAAGTTTTAAATTTTGAGTTATTAAAGTTTAAAAAATGGAGGCATGATGGAGGCACAAAAAATGGAGGCATTTGAACCCTCCTCTCACACACACACACACACACACACATATATATATATATATATGAGTTGGGCTACGGTGCTTCGCGAAGTAAAGCGAATGTTTTACTTCACACTCATATTTTGCAATTTCTAAGTTTAAAATGTTGATCCGAACTGTTCAAATTGATCCCCATATTAAATTGTGCTTGGAGACCAAATTTTACATTTTTTGGAAATTTTTTACTATTTCTTTAGAATTTTGAAATTGTTGTTTTTGATGGTCCATGATTTTTTGAAAAACAACGATTTTCAAAAATTCTAAAAGAATAGTAAACAATTTCCAAAAAATGTAAAATTTGGTCTGCAAGCACAATTTAATATGGAGATCAACTTAAATGGTTCGGATCGACGTTTTGAAGTTTCAAATTGAAGATATATACGTGAAGTAAAACATTCGTTTTACTTCGCGAAGTACCGTAGCCCAACTATATATATATATATATATATATATATGAGTAGGGTTAAAATGCACCATTGGTTTTGTGCTCCAATCATGGTCCACGTCTTTTTCTCCTTTTTCCAATTTGAACAATCGATCCGAACCGCTCAATATGATCTTCATATTAAAATGTGTTTGGAGACAAAATTTTATATTTTTTGAAATTTTTTTTATTATTTTTTTAGATAGGTACAAAATCACTGTTTTGGATGGTCCATAATCTTCCTAAAACAGTGATTTTGTACCTATCTAAAAAATTAGTAAAAAAAGTTCCAAAAAAATATGAAATTTGGTCTCCAAGCACATTTTAATACAAAGATCACGGTGAACGGTTCGGATTGACTGTTCGGACATTGAAAATGAAAATAAGGATGTGGAGCACAAAACTAATGGTGCATTTTAACCCTACTATATATATATGAGGAGGGTTCAAATGCACTATGATTTTGTGATCCAATATGCTCCACATCCTTTATCTCCGTTTTCAAAGTCCGAACAGTCGATCCAAACCGCTCAACATGATCTTCATAATAAAATATTCTTGGAGATCAAATTTTATATTTTTTAGAATTTTTTTACATAGGTACAATATCACTTTTTCGGATGGTCCAGAATCTCCTTAAAATAGTGATTTTGTGTTAGTATAATAATCTAGAAGTCAATCATAGGATAATTGTATTCTATATATATTTTTTCATGTAATGGATGATTAATAAAGATATCATTTTGCTCCTTGAGATTTATCGCATTTATGAATTATTTCGAATTAAGGACTAGAAATTGTAGAACTCCATAATATAGATGATAAATACTCTTAATAGTCTCTAACCGTGGTAATTAGCAGGAACACTAATTGACCAATCAAAGGTTAGTATGTGGATTAAATGATGGTCAAGTTTTACAAACCATAGACAAAGAGTTGTTATTTTAATCACATAGATACATGTTAAAGAACATGGTATTTGACAGACTGTAAATGAAACGTTAAATGGATTGTGTTCATGTCATTAATATTTCATTCAGAGTTAACTTCTAAAGTATGAGGTATTCGTCTTTCCTACATGAGAAGTGTGTATTCGTGAGTGTTGTTCAACGCTATTCGTAAAAAGTAGCTATACAGATGACATTTCAGTATACATGACTTATGCAGAGGGGAGATGTTCACCAAGACTACTATTGTCCCTCGTATATAATACGAGTGATGGTATCACTAGGCCTCTTGATGAAGTAGGGTTATCAGCGCGTGATATGATTGAAGAGTTAATCATATTTGATAATCTACTTAAGATCGAGAAAATATTAAGTTTGCAAGAATGACACATACCTACCTTGAAACTAATCTGATACTATGAGACAAAAGAATTAACACGAGTAAATTGTTTACTAGATCATGATATTGTACTGTGCAAAATCATCTGTGTCAATTGGGTAGTCATAATGTATTCTGCCAGATGTCGTTTATGATTTATAGAATTAAAAGGAGTTTTAATTCTATTGCCAACATAACACAGATCCTATCGGGTCACACCAATAGGAAAGTAATCAGAGAATTTTATTATTAATTATAAAGTGCTATAATTAATAAATAAATGTCATAGAGATGACAAGCTTAAATAGATTAAATTTATAAGCGTGTACAACACATTGTATAAATTTATCACAACAACAATCTGATCATAGGCAAAATAATGATGATTTACGTAGAGTTTTGGCTTAGGTTTTACATATTTTCTCACACTTATGTTTAATTAATTAGATAAAAAGGCTACTGTCACCCTTCTTTATGTTTTATTGCAGAAAACAGGTTTTGGGACTATTTACACTAAATGGAGCTAGAATCGGGTCAATCGAATCAGTGATGCTTATCGACGAAGTCTCTGTTACGATCCGTATTGCCTAATACAGACCTAGCCTAGCACAAACCAGGAGATAGCATGAGAAGCACAAACCCTCAGCGACAAGGTCCTAATACGGACCGTGTCACCTGATACGGTCCGTAACTGAAGGCGCCTCTTGGGAAATAACTACCGACAGCTGTATCCAGATCAGTTTCTTAGCCCCTA
Source organism: Carex myosuroides (assembly GCA_028015225.1). NCBI lineage: Eukaryota > Viridiplantae > Streptophyta > Magnoliopsida > Poales > Cyperaceae > Carex > Carex myosuroides. Next base: position 3,744,846 of record CM051464.1, read on the forward strand.
CTCAACCTCCAGACGTCCCTCCACTCCTATATCCCCTGGGCAGAAGAAGAACTCATCTTTGTAATTAGAGTTACATTTGCTTAAAGAGAGAAGAGAGGAGTGCTTGTAACAATGCCGTTTCGCGGCTAAGTTCCTTTTCTTAGGGCTAGGCAGTAAACTTTGTTACTCTTGATGTTTTGATATATATATATTTTTGTTGATTATGATTTCTTGTTGTTGAATTTAAATGCTTTTGTGATTTACTATCTCTTCATCTAACTTCAACGATCTAGTTTAGTCCATTAGGGTAGTGACGGTGCTTTAATGGTAAGAGAAACTATTTGTATGAATTAGCCACGTTGAGATTTATTAGGTTTATGTGAAGAAACCTTAGCGGGAAATCATAAACCAGACCAACAAAACACGAACCAAATTCCATCACTTGCGTAAGGAAAATCGCAGTGATCTGTGTAGTAATTTGGGGTATTTAAGAGATCAGTCATTTGCGTAAGAAAACTCGCAGTGTCCTATGTAGAATCTCAATGAAAGATCTGTCATTCTTGCGTAACATAAATCGCAATGACCTATGTGGGGTCTTTCATAAAACAACAACAGGAAATCAGACGCAACAGGAATATATTGTCAAAGCGGATTGAGTAGCAATTTTCAGATTTCGTCTAGCCTTTCGAAAGATTGTGATTCGATTGCTCAAAACTCTGAATCAATATTACCTGTGGATCGACCTCGAATATACTACTCGATAGGATTGTGCGCTAGCAGTCCGAACCGATAGCATTTCCGAGTTTATAAATATTAAAAGAAACATTGCTCTCTTTTGAGTGATCAAGCTTTTTGGTGCCGTTGCTGGGGAATAACGGTTCATTGTGCAAGGCCTCGCGAGACGCCTTTGCTTTGACCATTGAATCCAATTAATTAGAAACGCCTAGATTTCTTTTTATTTTCTGCATTTTTATTTTTATTTTTATTTTTATTTTTTATTTTTATTTTCAATTTCGTTTTTATTTTTATTTTTATTTTATTTTTATTTTCAGTTTTTGGTTTAATTTTCAGATTTTATTTTCTTTTTAGGACACTGCACGCTGGCCGAATCATCCGTACGAAGATCCCTAAGGATTGCAAGTAGGAGAGGACAATTCGCTTCCACATCACCGATAAGAACCAATCATAGTTCTTCCTCGAGTAATTCTGAAAGCGAAGAAGACTCAGATTCGATCAACATGAATATTCCACCAAACGAACCGATTAACAATGGAGTTCACGATGCAGCAAGACCCAAACTTCTACGAGACTATTGCGTACCGCGCGCCAATGATCCTAATTCTAGCATAAACCCACCAACTGTTACGAACCGTAATTTTGAGAACATACCTGCTCTCATAAATATAGTTTCGCAACAGCAATTTGGAGGATTTCCAAATGAAGATCCACATCTTCATTTGTCAATTTTCCTTGGGATATGGGAGACGATAAAGATCAACGGAGTTACCGACGAAGCAATCAGGCTAAGGCTATTTCAATTCTCATTAAAAGATAAAGCAAGAGCATGGTTGTTTTCCTTACCGGCCAATTCCAATTGTTTAATGTGTTTATTGCAAAATATTTTCCACCATCCAAAACTTCGAGGTTTAGAAATGCAATTACTAATTTTGAACAAAGGGATGGTGAAACATTGTGTGAGGCATGGGATATATATAAGGATATGTTAAGGTGTTGTCTACATCATGGTCTAGAAAGATGGCTGATTGTCCAAACTTTTTATAATGGTTTAAACCCTACCGATAGGTTGTCTATTGACGCTTCCGCAGGAGGAGCAATCATGAACAAGGAACCTGACGAGGCTTACAACCTAATTGAAGAGATTTCAATCAACCAACACTACTGGATCCCTAAGCGAAAGAAGCCAACTCCAACACCTGACATGCACCGAGTAGATGATATATCCATGCTGAGCGCAAAGATTGATGCTTTGCAAATGGCACTCAACAAGCAAACCAAGCAGCGAACGGTAGCAGCAGTCAATGCCGCAACAGCATGTGGCTATTGTGGAGGAGCGCATGAGATGACCAAATGTATGAATGTGATGGAAACTGAGGAAGAAATAGAGCAAGCAAACGCATTCGACAACAGCTTTCGCCCTCAGCCTGCCCACAATACATACCATCCAAACAACCGAAACCATCCAAATCTCTCATGTGTAAACAATCAAAGGTCTGCTGCACCTCAACAGAACTATCAACCACAATCCAATTATCAACCAAGATACAACAATCCCTAACCGAACTACCAACCAAGGCAATACAACTAGCCGCAGCAACCTCACATCACATCACTAATGGAGAGATTCCTAGAGAAGGCTAACGCCGAAATCACGCAAAAGATCGAATCCTTAACAAACCGCAACAAAGACTTAGAAGACAATGTCTCTAAGTTGGCAAAAGAACTCTCGAGTATCACACGTGGAAAAGGCAAATTTCTGGGCCAAACGGAAGAAAACCCGAGAGAGACTTGCAAATGCATAACATTAAGGAGCGGTACAGCTTATCAGGGACCTCCCATGCCCGATCAAACTTCCGATAAGATGCTCGCAGAGCCATCGCATTCTGAAGAATACGAGCTGCAACCACCAGAGCTGCCCGTATTTGAACTACAGGCAGACCTTATGAGGAGCAAAATGACATCGTAGGTGGAGAAGAGCGGCAACCCGAACCTGAATACATTTCACCACCACCCTCCAAGCCACCTCTGCCATTCCCTCCAAGGCCTGCCAAGCACAAGATGGAGCAGCAAAAGCAAAAGAAAATTACCAACGAAGTTGAAAGATCCGGGAAGCTTCTCGATACCATGCACCATTGGCACAACCGATTTTAAGAGAGCTCTATGTGGTCTGGGAGCAAGTGTGAGTCTGATGCCTAAGGTGGTATTTGACAAATTGGAATGTGGAGATCTATCACTGATCAGAGTCAAAATAATGATGATTTACGTAGGGTTTTGGCTTAGGTTTTGCATATTTTCTCACACTTATGTTTAATTAATTAGAGAAAAAGGCTACTGTCACCCTTCTTTATGTTTTATTGCAGAAAACAGGTTTTGGGACTATTTTACACCAAATGGAGCAAGAATCGGGTCAATCGGATCAGCGACGCTCATTTACGAAGTCTCTGTTACGGCCCGTATTGCCTAATACGGACCAGGCCTAGCACAGACCAGAAGATAGCGCTGGGAGCATTAAACCCTAACCGTCAAGGTCCTAATACACACCGTATTGCCTAATACGGTCCGTATCCGAAGACGCCTCTTGGGGAATAACTGCCGACAGCTGTTTCCAGATCTGTTCCTTAGCCCCTACTCAATCTCCAGACGTCCCTCCACTCCTATATAAGGCCCTTGGGCAGAAAGAATAACTTATCTTTGTAATTAGGGTTAGATTTGATTAAAGTGAGAAGAGAGGAGTGCTTGTAACAATGCCGTTCCGCGGCTAAGTTCCTTTTCTTAGGGCTAGGCAGTAAACCTTGTTACTCTTGATGTTTTGATATATATATATTTCTGTTGATTATGATTTCTTGTTGTTGAAACAAAATACTTTTGTGATTTACTATCTCTTCATCTAATTTCAATGATCTAGTTTGAGTCCGTTAGGGTAGTGACAGTACTTTAATGGTAAGAGAAACTATTTGTATGAATTAGCCTCGTTGAGATTTATTAGGTTTATGTGAAGAAAATCTTAGCGGAGAAACCATAAACCAGACCAACAAAACGCGTACCAAATTACATCACTTGCGTAAAGTAAATCGCAGTGATCTGTGTAGTAATTTGGGGTATTTGAGAGATCAGACATTTACGTAAGGTAAATCGCAGTGTCCTATATAGAATCTCGGTGAAAGATCTGTCATTCTCGCATAACATAAATCGCAGTGACCTATGTGGTGTCTTTCATTAAACAACAACAGGAAATCAGACGCAACAGGAATATATTATCAAGGCGGATTGAGTGGCAATGGTGTGCCGAAACCCTAGGAATTCTCATCTCTATCTTTATTTTAATTACTTTTAATTGCTTCCTAATTTACATTGATCAAAACAACATCTCTCAATTTTCAGATTTCGTCTAGCCTTTTGAAAGATTGTGATTCGATCGCTCAAAGCATTGAACCAATATTCCCTGTGATCGACCTCGAATATACTACTCGATAGGATTGTGCGCTTGCAGTCTGAACCGATAGCATTTCCGAGTTTATAAATATTAAAAGAAACATTGCTCTCTTTTGAGTGACCAAGCTTTTTGGCGCCGTTGCCGGGGAATAACGGTTCATTGTGCAAGGCCTCGCAAGACGTCCTTGCTTTGACCATTGAATCCAATTAATTAGAAACGCCTAGATTTCTTTTTATTTTCTGCATTTTTATTTTTCTTTTATTTTCAATTTCGCTTTTATTTTTATTTTATTTTTATTTTTAGTTTTTAGTTTATTTTTCAGATTTTCTTTTCTTTTTAGGATACTGCACGCTGGCCGAATCATCCGTACGAAGATCCGAGAGGATTCCTAGTAGGAGAGGACAATTCGCTTCCTCATCACCAATAAGAACTAATCATAGTTCTTCATCGAGTAATTCTGAAAGCGGAGAAGACTCAGATTCGATCAACATGAATATCCCACCGAACGAACCGATCAACAATGGAAGACAAAACAATGGCGATAATGAAGTTCACGATGCAGCAACACCCAAACTTCTACGAGACTATTGCGTACCGTGCGCGAATGATCCTAATTCTAGTATAAACCAGCCAACTGTTACGAACCGTAATTTTGAGATCAAACCTGCTCTCATAAATATGGTTTCGCAACAGCAATTTGGAGAATTTCCACATGAAGATCCGCATCTTCATTTGTCAATTTTCCTAGGGATATGCGAGACAATAAAGATCAACGGAGTTACCGACGAAGCAATCAGGCTAAGGCTATTTCAATTCTCATTAAAAGATAAAGCAAGAGCATGTTTGTTTTCCTTACCGGCCAATTCCATTCAAACTTGGGACCAATTGTTTAATGTGTTTATTGCGAAATATTTTCCACCATCCAAAACTTCGAGGTTTAGAAATGCAATTACTAATTTTGAACAAAGGGATGGTGAAACATTGTGTGAGGCATGGGATATATATAAGGATATGTTAAGGTGTTGTCTACATCATGGTCTAGAAAGATGGCTGATTGTCCAAACTTTTTATAATGGTTTAAACTCTACCGATAGGTTGTCTATTGACGCTTCCGCAGGAGGAGCAATCATGAACAAGGAACCTGACGAGGCTTACAACCTAATTGAAGATATTGCAATCAACCAACACTACTGGATTCCTGAGCGAAAGAAGCCAACTCCAACACCTGACATGCACCGAGTAGATGATATATCCATGCTGAGCGCAAAGATTGATGCTTTGCAAATGGCACTCAACAAGCAAACCAAGCAGCGAACGGTAGCAGCAGTCAATGCCGCAACAGCATGTGGCTATTGTGGAGGAGCGCATGAGATGACCGAATGTATGAATGTGACGAAAACTGAGGAAGAAATAGAGCAAGCAAACGCAATCGACAACAGCTTTCGCCCTCAGCCTGCCTACAATACATACCATCCAAACAACCGAAACCATCCAAATCTATCATACGCAAACAATCAAAGGCCTGCTGCACCTCAACAGAACTATCAACCACAACCCAATTATCAACCAAGATACAACAATCCCCAACCGAACTACCAACCAAGACAATACAACCAGCCACAGCAACCTGACATCACATCACTAATGGAGAGATTCCTAGAGAAGGCTAACGCCGAAATCGCGTAAAAGATCAAATCCTTAACAAACCACAACAAAGACTTAGAAGACAATGTCTCTAAGATGGCAAAAGAACTCTCGAGTATCACACGTTGAAAAGGCCAATTTCCGGGCCAAACGGAAGAAAACCCGAGAGAGACTTGCAAATGCATAACATTAAGGAGCGGTACAGCTTATCAGGGACCTCCCATGCCCGATCAAACTTCCGATAAGATGCTTGCAGAGCCATCGCATTCCGAAGAATACGAGCCGCAACCACCGGAGCTGCCCGTATTTGAACTGCAGGCAGACCTTATTAGGAGCAGAATGACATCGTAGGTGGAGAAGAGCGACAACCCGAACCTGAATACATTTCACCACCACCCTACAAGCCACCTCTGCCATTCCCTCCAAGGCCTGCCAAGCACAAGATGGAGCAGCAATTTGCGAGATTCATGGAGACACTCAAGCAACTACAAGTCACAATCTCTTTCACTGAGGCAATTGCAAGCATACCCTCGTATGCTAAATTTCTAAAGGAGATTCTTTCAAACCGAAGTAGACTCCAAAATTCTCAACAGTTCCGCTCAATTTGGAATGTAGTGCTTGTGCAAAGCAAATTACCGACGAAGTTGAAAGATCCGGGAAGCTTCTCAATACCATGCACCATTGGCACAACTGAGTTTAAGAGAGCTCTATGTGATCTGGGAGCAAGTGTGAGTTTGATGCCTAAGGTGGTATTTGACAAATTGGAATGTGGAGACCTATCACTGATCAGAGTCAAAATAATGATGATTTACGTAGGGTTTTGGCTTAGGTTTTGCATATTTTCTCACACTTATGTTTAATTAATTAGAGAAAAAGGCTACTGTCACCCTTCTTTAGGTTTTATTGCAGAAAACAGGTTTTGGGACTATTTTACACCAAATGGAGCAAGAATCGGGTCAATCGGATCAGCGACGCTCATTTACGAAGTCTCTGTTACGGCCCGTATTGCCTAATACGGACCAGGCCTAGCACAGACCAGAAGATAGCGCTGGGAGCATTAAACCCTAACCGTCAAGGTCCTAATACGGACCGTATTGCCTAATACGGTCCGTATCCGAAGACGCCTCTTGGGGAATAACTGCCGACAGCTGTTTCCAGATCAGTTCCTTAGCCCCTACTCAATCTCCAGACGTCCCTCCACTCCTATATAAGGCCCTTGGGCAGAAAGAATAACTTATCTTTGTAATTAGGGTTAGATTTGATTAAAGTGAGAAGAGAGGAGTGCTTGTAACAATGCCGTTCCGCGGCTAAGTTCCTTTTCTTAGGGCTAGGCAGTAAACCTTGTTACTCTTGATGTTTTGATATATATATTTCTGTTGATTATGATTTCTTGTTGTTGAAACAAAATACTTTTGTGATTTACTATCTCTTCATCTAATTTCAATGATCTAGTTTGAGTCCGTTAGGGTAGTGACAGTACTTTAATGGTAAGAGAAACTATTTGTATGAATTAGCCTCGTTGAGATTTATTAGGTTTATGTGAAGAAAATCTTAGCGGAGAAACCATAAACCAGACCAACAAAACGCGTACCAAATTACATCACTTGCGTAAAGTAAATCGCAGTGATCTGTGTAGTAATTTGGGGTATTTGAGAGATCAGACATTTACGTAAGGTAAATCGCAGTGTCCTATATAGAATCTCGGTGAAAGATCTGTCATTCTCGCATAACATAAATCGCAGTGACCTATGTGGTGTCTTTCATTAAACAACAACAGGAAATCAGACGCAACAGGAATATATTATCAAGGCGGATTGAGTGGCAATGGTGTGCCGAAACCCTAGGAATTCTCATCTCTATCTTTATTTTAATTACTTTTAATTGCTTCCTAATTTACATTGATCAAAACAACATCTCTCAATTTTCAGATTTCGTCTAGCCTTTCGAAAGATTGTGATTCGATCGCTCAAAGCATTGAACCAATATTCCCTGTGGATCGACCTCGAATATACTACTCGATAGGATTGTGCGCTTGCAGTCCGAACCGATAGCATTTCCGAGTTTATAAATATTAAAAGAAACATTGCTCTCTTTTGAGTGATCAATCACCAACGCGGATCTCATTGCAACTCGCTGACCGATCAATTCAATATTCTGAAGGAATGTTGCTTGATATCCCAATCAAAGTCGGTAAATTCTGGATACCAGCAGATTTTGTGGTAGTTGATATGGAAGAAGATGAGTAGATTTCGATCATCCTTGGAAGGCCATTCCTCGCCACATGTGGGGCAAGAATTGATGTTAGAAATGGAAGATTTCACTAAATGTTGGCGAAAACAAGATGATCTTCAACATGAATGAGACCAAAGTCCCACCTGACATAAAATCTTGTCTACAATTTGGAAACAACGGATGAGTATGGCGATGATGAGTTAATTGCGACTGGACGAACCAGAAGACGTCGGAGAAATAATGTGCGAAGCAGGAATGGAGAGATTGTGCACCATACAAGATAACGGTCAGACCCATCCAACCTCCGTGACAACACAAACCGATGATCTGAACAAGAGTCCTAATATCACAAACAACAGGAATTATTCTCTCTTAGCCATTGCATTAATCAAAAACCTACGCGAAGAACTCGATGCAATTTCTCAAAGACTGGACGAGGTTGAAGTAGTACTTGGTGTGAGTCTGGCATTCGACCCCAGACCTCAAACACCAACCGAATTCTTCGAGGAGGGCAATGATGACAAGACCACAAAAGACGCTGAAGGCGAACCACCCGACAAGCAACCCGATTGCATTGACAGGAGGACATCTGGAAGAAACTGATGAAACACCGAGTCAAGCTAACGACTTTAAACAAGCGCTTCTTGGGAGGCAACCCAAGGCCACTTTTTCATTTTTCTATAATTATTTATTTTTAGTTTGTTTAAGACTTTAATTGGGGAACGAATCACGTCCACTCATTTTTCATGACCAGGTGAACATGCTAGAGGAAGGGCACCGTTAAAAACATTGGAAAAGTCAAGAAAATATTCTCTATTATTGACCGTATCAGCCAATACGGACCGTATTCAGAGGAAGGATTGGAGAGAGTTATCAGGGTCATAATTTCTGATCAGATACGGACCGTATCAGCCAATACGATCCGTAATCAAAGCCAATCTGCGAAATTAAAACCCGCCGGCCACCAAGGAAGATCGCGACAACCACCTCTCGCACTACCACAAACTGCCAATACGGGCCGTATTCGACCCGTACCAACCGTATAACACCACCGATCTTCACCATTTTCGGTTCTTCCCCCTTTCCCTCTTAACTTTTGATTTTAATTTCAATTTCTTAAATTAGTCTTTTATCCTTCTTTGCAATTTAGTTGTAGATTACATTTTCTTTTCTAGATTTAGTCCTATACCTAAAATCACAAAAAATACAAAAAAATTAGGGTTTTTCAGTTTTTACCAGAACCAGTACCAGTCCGATACGGTCCGTATTAAGTCCTGTACTTGGCCAATTTTCACCAGCACACGGGCCCATAACCAGTCCATATCAATCCAATACGGCCCGCAACCGTGACTAGTAAAACCCCAACATGGCCCCGAAAACACGAGGTCTTCTCAAAGCTTTAACAGGTAGAGGCAAGAAGAAGAAGAGGGGAGAATCTTCTTCTCAAATTCCACCACCTGAATCACCTGAACAACGAAGTCCCGAACGGGAAGAATTGCCGGAATCTCCTCCACAAGACGAACCACAACCAATGGAGGAGCAACAATATAACCCCCTGGACATAAAATTTTCGAGGAGAACACATGCTAATGTCTTTGAAAAATTAGAAGACAACAAAATCATCAACCACAAGGCCATCCATACCGAAACCCTCGAAGAGCTCGGCCTTCTATCCCAATTCAAAACCCTAGCAAAAAGGGTTCACATCTGGGACTTTCTCAACAAGCTGGTAGATGTCCCGGTCTATGACGACCTCACCCGCGAGTTCATTACCACCTTCTCCTCCGAAAATGACATAATTAAATTTCAGCTGATGAACAGAGGTGTCAATGCGTGACTTTTGCGACATTTTCGGATTTAAAAATGAAGGCACACAAGCATACAATGAAGAGCGGGAATTTTGGAAACTAATCACCAATGACCGCAACTGCGACCCCAGAGCTGCCAGCCACATTGTCCATCTAGTACTCCGGTACATGCAGGCAGCTCTCAGCAACTCTCTTTGCTCGAGGTGAGACCTGCGCAAAGGTCACCTTCCCCGAGCTATACATCCTCAAGTGTATGCTCGTCACACCAGAAGAGCCTCCACACATCGGCCACTTCCTCTGCAACCACATCCTCTCAATCGGCCAAAACAAACGGCCCAAAGGAAACATCTCCATCGGTGCCATCGCAACAATCCTCGCTTGCCAACTCAGAATCAAGGTAGATTTCTTGAAAGAAGGCACCGGCATGAAATTCTTAGATATCGAGTGCCTCACCACGATGAGAATGATCAGTGGCAGACCCCCTAAGCCATACTTATACAACATCGAAAGAAGGAAGGTCCAAATGCCTTGCAAACCACTACCTCTCAAAAACCAGCAAAGGTGGAGGCAAGTGGCCCCTATCGGTAGACAGGCCGCTCAGGAGGATGATGATGAGGTTGATTTTGAGGCCCTAGAGGCCGAAGCTGAAGAAGAGGATCGGGTCGAAACAGCAGCAGCCGCCGCATATATGCAAGAAATGGCGGCAAATGAACAAATGGCTCGACAAGAGGCGCTCGCGGCAGAAGCAGTGCGACAAGGGGCGGGACCATCTGATGCCCCTCAGAGTGGATACAACCAAGTTCTCCAAGCCGTCCAAAGGGTCAACACGAACATGGAGAGATTCTCCATTGATACCAAGAACACTTATGCCCGACTTGATCAGCAGTATGACGTGGCACGTCACTCTGTAGGCCAGGTTCGTCAGGGCATGGACGAGCTGCGAGGGTATGCTGCCAACAACAGGCAGGAGGCATAGCAGGCTCACTACATGTCACAGCAGTATTACCAGCATACCCTCACCACCGGTTTGCCATACCAGCCACCACCATTCGGACTCTTCGACCCGTCATTCTACGAGGAGATCTATCGCCCACCACCACCTCCACCACCTCAGGATTGAGGTGTAGTGAGTTGTATTTTTTCTCGGTCTTTTTACTTTATTACTTCCTTTATTTTTATCTCTCGAGCATTAGGGACAATGCTCAATTTTATTCGGGGGGTAGGAAGGTAAATTGACCATGTATCTTTAAATTTTTCGCATTTTAAATTCTTAGGTGCTAGTAGTTTTACTCAATTTTTGACTAGGGTTGGAGGCTTTACCAAAAATCCTAGAATGATTAGATTGAGCTTTTTCGCTAGCTTGCATTTTTATTTTTTCTTAGGAGTAGGTTAATCAAATAGGGAATTGTTTTGATTGAGTTAGGCTAGGATTTAGACAATTGGCCATGATACCAAAAATTCAGAATTTTTAAAATAATTAGTGATCTCAAAGTGAACAACTAATTGCTAACCATGAGTGTTGACCAAAATCGCAAACTCTAGAATTTTTATTTATTGAGTAATTTATTTTTGCAAAGTCTTTTAAGTTTGATAGTGTTTTAGAATACTCATTTATTATAGATAGACCCCTAGCGAAAATATTCAATAATTCCTTGTATGAATGAATACTTGGAATTGTGTGTAATCATGGTGCTTGTGATACAAAAATATTTTATTTAAAAAAAATACAAAAATACAAAAAAATCAGAAATGAGAAAAAGAAAAAAAATAGAAAAAGAAAAAAAAATAGAATAAAAGATGGAGGATAAAAAAAGAGTACGGATGCCTACACAAGACTGGTTACCAATAGGCTCGATAAAACCTCCCAAATTTTAAATTTTGTACATATTTAATTTTTCAAAAATAGTCACAAGTACCAACACACTTAGTTATCATACTTTGCTCCAATCAATTGGGAAGGAAAATCAAAATTTATATCATTAGAATTCCTATTGATTGGAAGGGATCTATTTATAATCGAAGGGGAAATTAATACTCTCAATTTTAAGGATATTTGTGAAGTAAATTGTTCGATAATAATTTTTCTAGGGTAAGCACAATGAGGTCAATCATGGGGTGAATAAATTGTTCAAGGGAGAGGTCATAAATATTTTAGAGTTTCTAAATTTTTATTGTCATGTCAATTGTACCAAACCCAAGTCCTAATTTAATTTTGAGCAAGTCCTTGAGATTGTATGGTTTAACCTAGACCGGACCTTTGACCAGTTGGGATGTCGTTGCTTGAGGACAAGCAACAATTCAAGTTGGGAGGCGTGATCAGAGTCAAAATAATGATGATTTATGTAGGGTTATGGCTTAGGTTTTACATACTTTCTCACACTTATGTTTAATTAATTAGAGAAAAAGACTACTGTCACCCTTTATGTTTTATTGCAGAAAACAGGTTTTGGGACTATTTTACACTAAATGGAGCTAGAATCGGGTCAATCGGATCAGCGACGCTTATCGACGAAGTCTCTGTTACGGTCCGTATTGCCTAATACGAACCTAGCCTAGCACAGAGCAGGAGATAGCATGAGAAGCACAAACCCTCAGTGACAAGGTCCTAATACGGACCGTATCACCCGATACGGTCCGTAACCGAAGGCGCCTCTTGGGAAATAACTGCCGACAGCTGTATCCAGATCAGTTTCTTAGCCCCTACTCAACCTCCAGACGTCCCTCCACTCCTATATAAGGCCCCTGGGCAGAAGAAGAACTCATCTTTGTAATTAGGGTTAGATTTGATTAAAGAGAGAAGAGAGGAGTGCTTGTAACAATGCCGTTTCGCGGCTAAGTTCCTCTTCTTAGGGCTAGGCAGTAAACCTTGTTACTCTTGATGTTTTGATATATATATTTCTGTTGATTATGATTTCTTGTTGTTGAATCTAAATTCTTTTGTGATTTACTATCTCTTCATCTAACTTCAATGATCTAGTTTAGTCCATTAGGGTAGTGACAGTGCTTTAATGGTAAGAGAAACTATTTGTATGAATTAGACTCGTTGAGATTTATTAGGTTTATGTGAAGAAAACCTCAGCGGGAAAACCATAAAATAGACCAACAAAATGCGAACCAAATTCCATCACTTGCGTAAGGAAAATCGCAGTGATCTGTGTAGTAATTTGGGGTATTTAAGATATCAGTCATTTGCGTAAAGAAACTCGCAGTATCCTATGTAGAATCTCGATGAAAGATCTGTCATTCTTGCGTAACAGAAATCGCAATGACCTATGTGGTGTCTTTCATAAAACAACAATAGGAAATCAGACGCAACAGGAATATATTGTCAAAGCGAATTGAGTAGCAATGGTGTGCTAAAACCCTAGGAATTATCATCTCTATCTTTATTTTAATTTACATTAATTGCTTCCTAATTTACATTGATCACAACAACATCTCTCAATTTTCAGATTTCGTCTAGCCTTTCGAAAGATTGTGATTCGATCGCTCAAAACTCTGAATCAATATTCCCTGTGGATCGACCTCGAATATACTACTGAATATGATTGTGTGCTTGCAGTACAAACCGATAGCATTTCTGAGTTTATAAATATTAAAAGAAACATTGCTCTCTTTTGAGTGATCACAATCGCAAGAAATATAATTATTCAGAATAATTATATTGATAATAAATGGATTAAAAACGTTAATTATGAATTAACATTTTGGGTCAAAATCCCATTTGAATTTTGGCCTAAATTAAATTTAGAATTTAATTCAAAGTGCAAATTAAACCAATTGAATTATGGGTTTGTTGCTCGAGGGGCATTTCTGTAAATGCCTCTAGAACCGACTTTGCCAAGGGTATTTTGGTCATTTGCAAACCGACCCTATAGGCCTATATAAAGGCTTGAGGGGTGAGAGCAAAATATAATCCAATCGATTCGAATATCATTTTCTCTCTCTCAGGTTTTTCTCTCAAATAGTAATTTGCGTAGAAAAGAAAAGAATACGTAATCCATGTATATTCTTGCGAGTTGTGAATAGTGTTTTTGCGAATCCCGCTGGTACAGTATTTATGGCAAAAGAAATACCAGCTCTCTGGTTGTTCCCGGTTGTGAATAGTGTTCTTGCGATTCAGATCGACTGTTCAACTTTATATATATATTTTATTTGAAAACATATTTTATTATGAACATATTGGAGCACAAAATCATGTTGCATTTGAACCCTCTTCTCTCTCTCTATATATATATATATAACAATGCATCATAAGTGGCTTAATGCATGCCATTTCTATTTAACAACGCGTAATACAGTTGACATTTCTTGTGTTATCCACGTTGTTTCTAATCTTTGCAGCTTATCCACGTTATTTAGCAACGCGTAATACATGCAGTTGACATAAAAGATTTTGCGTGCCTCGTTGCCTCGATCAATCTTTTGTTCACGTCAAACTCTTATCCTTTCCAGTTCAAAGAGGAAAATACTGAACAAAGTAAAGCAAGCTAACTATTTATAAACTCTTTTCGCCAATTAATCAATGGAATTTATGACGATCGATTTGATGTTCAAACCTGCAAAAAATATTCTATATATGGTACATACTATTCACCGACATTTTTATTAATATCCAAAGCTTAATAGGAAATTAATTAATATATCCAAAGTTTACGATGATTTGACCTTTAAGTAATCTATGGTATATACTATTCAAGACAGCAATGTTATCGTTTTTGACTGAATTACCATATCAAAGTACTTAAGTTACAAACAATGCATGCCCACGCGCTTTTATGAATAATTTCCACGCGTGGTCATGAGAATCACAGAAATAGAATTATACAAGCCAGTTGTGACTTTGAAAATGCAGAGTCTTTGCCAAATGCCAAAGAATTATACAAGCCTATATATATATAGGGAAAGTAAACAAGCCCTCCATATGTATATGTATTAATTCCGAACACCAACACGCAGGGAGAAAAATGGTACGCGCTCTTGCCATATTGCTTGAAAATGATTTTCCACACAAATCCATCATCTCTCATGCCGTCATAATTCTCTTCATGGTGTGCGTTATTGGCGTTGTAATACTCAACTGTGGGGACAAGCCCAAGGGTCGGCCTCGACGGAGAGGTAACGTGATGTACACTGGGGGCGGGGGTGGGGGCGGCACCAGCAGTGGTTGCGGTGGTGGCGGTGGTGGCGGAGGTGGTGGTGGTTGCGGCGGTGGAGGCGGTGGTGGTGGTGGCTGTTGAGGCGTTGGTCTGACTATTTGAATGAATGGAAACATTCACTCGATGAGCATGGTCCGGTACACCTATATACATCTACAGTTAATACACATATGTGTCATATTCCTTTTTGCTTCAATTATTACAATATGTTATGTAAAGTTGGATTGTTCTATTTGTTTTCCTTGTTAAATCTTTTACAGTAAATGAGTGTTGATTCTGTGAAGTGGTGCTCTGCCTTTTATTTATTTAAAGGGACGGTGTTTTGGGTAATTAAAGGGACTGTGTATGTAATATTTCAACTATAAATATACAATTGCTTTTGAGATAACATCTGTATGTAATCTTAGCCATGTCGGATAATTATTAATTTATATAAATGTCAAAAATAAGTAAATGTCGGACAAGAAACTTTTTTTAATTTTTTTCAAGATCATTCTTTTAACTTGACAGTCAGGATAATTGAAACGGACGGTCCAGGATCATTCTTTTAACTTGGTATGAATCTCAAAACACAAATAATACTGGCTTCATGAGCTATCTCCGAATAGGCACCGGCTGAGAGTAAATATGTGTTGTCCATTTCAATTTGCTTGAGTCAGATACTTGGGAGGATACGGATCCAAGATTTAGGCAGCTGAGATCCTCTGCCGCGCAGTCGGATCTCTCTATAAAAAATAACTTATTGTCTTAATTTCCTCATCTGCCATCTAAAATTGAATTTTTATCGGTTTAATTTCCTCATTGTTGTAAGTTTCTATCGGTTCAATTTTTCTATTAACTGATAAGAGAAACTTGATGCTTTCTGTTTGTCAACTGAGCACAATTACTTAACTCAAAATAACTGAATTATATTATTCTGGCCGCTGGTTATTTAGCTGTCGGATTTAATACTTTTATATATTGATATTTAATGTAGTGGAAGTGTGCTTGCCATTTTACATCTCGGATTTGATTCCTGTTACGTTTCTAGCAATTTTAAGGTCAATTTAATTTTGTATATTTCAAATTTAAAATAACGTTCAAGAGCACAAATCAACTAGACTACTATAACTTTATAAAAAATCTCAATTTTATATATTACATTTATTAAAATTTCGTATGTTTTTAATTTGAATCAATGTTGTAAATTAAAAAAAAAAATACGAGATTTTAATGTATATAATTTATAGAAATCGAGATTCTCCATTATAAGTTGTAGTAGTCTAGGTGGTTTGTGCCGATTTTTTTATTAATAGAAAAACATAAAAAAAAAATCAACAATAGTTAATGAATTTGACATATTTCGAAATATAAGAAAACCGTTATGGTTTAAAACGTCCCGGGAATTGGATTTTGTGCAAAGGACTTTGGACAGAATCTCATCCAAAATCGGGCCTTACTATTTGATTTGCTTTAAGATTCGTGCCAACATATTTAAAACTTAATAACTCTGACTAACTCCGTAAATCTACACTGTCCGTGTAAATTTTAACACAGATCGGACGGTTTACAACTGCTTTGGATGAGGTTTTGTCCAAAGCCCTTTGGACAAAAACTCCACCCAACGTCCCACCGGACGTTATAAACCATAACGTCCAAATTAGCGCAATAAATGACACAAATAGCTCCCCCTAACTTCTTCCTACCACTAATTAACAAAACAACAACAACAAAAAACCCGGACGTTACTGTCTATAACGTCCGAACTCATAATTAGATAGACATTAACGTCCTTACTTTTTGTTTTTTTTTTTGTTTTTTAGTTGTTGTTTTGTTAATTAGGAGTTTGAGTCCGCTAATTTGACGTTATGGTTTATAACGTCTGGCCGGACGTTATAAACCATCACTGTTTTTCTTATATTTCGAAATCTACAGAAATCTTTACTGTTGTCAATTAATTTTTTGTTTTTGTTTTTTCTATTAATGAAAAAATCGGTGGTTTTTGTTCTTGGCTCCCACTCGAGAGTTATTAAGTCATAGACATAATTTCATCCAAAGTCGGACCTTACCGTTTGATTTGCTTTAAGACATAATTCTGTTGTTTTCACTAAAAATAAAATAACTTAACCACTTCCAGATTAATTAATAATATATGAAAATGTTAAATCCGACTGCTATATAATTCAGCGGGTATTTTTAGAATTTCTGCAAAAAGGTTGGTATTTCTTTAATTTGATTTTTTAATGCTATGAATATAAATTAACCACTTCATATCCTCTTTGATTTGTAATTCATATTAAATTTAGAGTTAAAATTGAAATAAATTTGTTAAATTTGAATTGGTAATTGATCAGGATATGAAGCTATCGTGTACTTGCTAAATCGTGTCAAATCTAGCAATCTTTGTATTATAGTTTCAATATTGTGTCAAATCTAGCAATCTTTGTATTATAGTTTCAATATTGTTTTAAGTTTATTTAATATATATCGGGGATGTATGGTCCAACCAGGATGCCAGTACCTATGCAATTATTCTTTAACAGAGACTGCAAACCATATTATGTGGTCTTGTCTAGGGATCTAAACGGATCGGATATTATTTGATTTCGTCTGGATCCGAATTCAGAAAATTACTTAAATTATCCGATCTGTATCCGTATCCGAGACTATCCGTATTCGTATCCGTATCCAAAAATTTATAACAGATAAGGATACGGTTTGATTTTTAACAATCCGTAACTATCTGTATCTGACTGTTTATATCCCTGGACCACAACAAAGGTACTCTACGTTCTTAAATTGATTTATTAAAGTGCATATACATATATATTATGATGAATAATTTAACACTATGACATAATTAGTGACTATTGTTTTGATAATATGATATATGTTTTGTAACCAACAAACTTATTATGAAAAATATTAGATGTAATTTATGACTAATTGAAATTTTACTAACAATTACACATTCTTATTAATTCTTATATAAATATAAGTAATCAGTTGGATAAAGCATCTCTAATCTAGCTAATAATGGATATGTATTAGAATTTTATTATACTAAGAACACAAAAATGTACATATATGTTTGAAAGTATATAAATAGGGAATTAATATTTATACAAGCGCTCCTGATGTGTTGTTGCCATATTGTTTCAAAATGGTACGGGTTATTGCCATATTCCTTCAAAATGATTATCCACACAAACCCATAATTTCTCATGCCATCATAATCCTTTTCATGGTGTGCGTAATTGGCGTTTGTGAAACTCAACTGTGGCAGCAAAACGAAGAGACAGACTTGTGGAGGTAACATGACGTACTCTAGGAGCGGCGGTGGCAGCGCCTGTGGAGGCGGAGGCGGTGGTGGCAGTGCATGTGGAGGCGGTGGCGGTCATTGTTGAGGCAGTGGTTTGACTAATTAATTTTAGTTAATGGAAACATTTACTCTCCATGAGCATGGTACGGTACACCTACATATACAGTTATAGACATCCGTGTCATTCCTTTTGTTTCAATTATTACAATGTGTTATGTATAGTTGGATTTTCATATTTGTTTTCCTTGTTAATTTACAGTACATTAGCTCGTTGATTCTGTTGAATTTTCCTCTGCGTTTTGATTATTTAAATGGGCGGTATTTCTTTGGGTAATTAAAGGGACTGTGTATGTAATGTTTCAAACTATATATATATATATATATATATATATATATATATATACAACTGCTTCATTTCAGCCACTTTACCTGATTAATTAATTAGTAGCGATGCCTGATAATTAATTTATATAAACGTCATAAAAAATAAGGAGATGTCCGACAAGAAACCTTTCTATATATGCAAGGCAGCTGAGATTATTATTATATATATGGTCTCTTTAAAGGACAAAATTTAACAAGGGATTACAATTTCTTTTAAAGAAGCTATTTTCATTTAATGTTAAGCATAGAAGCTATCAAATTTTAGGCGACACGCCTGCTATCATAAAAATGATGAATGTTTTAGTCCTTTACACTTCTAAAAACCTGCTCACACTATGAGCCACCTCAATCAACTAAAAAAAACAGAAAAACAGAAACCACTGGTACCATATAATCTTTGCTTCCTCTATTGTAATTCCAGCATATCGTCTACTTTACCAATTACCACATATACTGGTGCATCCTAACAATTAATTTCCCCGTGAATTTATTACAAATTTATTTGTTAAATTAATGAAAAACAACTAAAGACAATTTTCAAAGAACTTGGAGGCCAATAAAATATAAAATAAATGATAAGAACATTATTTAATGTCTCCAGGTACTATTTGCACAGGAGCTACCGAGCTAGCAATCCAATAGAAACGACACGATGTCCCATTGATCAGAGAATACACCTGATCAGAGAATACATCTTCTGTGAATAAACCAAGCAAGTCTTAGATGATGTGCAGCAATAGGGGACAAATCGGGCTCGGCCTCAATCTTATAGTCTACCTCCTTTCCACTCGCACCCTCTACCAATCCGTTCTTTGCTGATGAAGCCTCTTGTTTGGTAATCTTTAGTACTTTATGGACTGGGACATAAAGAGGGCACAGTGTACTTGCAATCTCGGTAACTGAGAGAGACTTTCGGGCAATCTGTCAGTGTTACAACTGAAACTGTTTCTGGTAACAATTTTCTCTGTGTTTGAGAATATTTCGTGCTCCCATTCAGTTCTTCTCAGACGAACGAACAGTTAACTGTACAAAATCAAAATATACTCTTCTCGGTTAGAATTATTTCTTGCATTAAACTAACTTTTTTAGAGCAATTTGTAGCATTGAACAACATTATAGAGGACTCAGGACTGCATCTTACTTCCTATTCAAGTAGTTCAAGAAGGAATGATATATAATGCATCATCAAGTATTTTGACAAGAGGTTTAAAAAAATTTATTCTAGGTATGTCCTCAGTACTTGTCTTAGCAATTAATGAGATATTTTCCTAGTGAACTGATGAGACACAACAGTTGAGAATACAAAAATTATAGAAATTAATTACCTTACTAATTTGGAAAAAAACTAAAATAGTCTGTTGTCGTGTTGAGCTTTATTGGTTTTCTCAAATATCTTAATACTTTAATTTGTGAAATATGAAGCAAAAGAATTTCTAGAGATATAAGACTTTATTTATTGAATATAATGATTTGATGCTGTTAAAGATTGTTGGTTACAGGGATTTATATATATATATGGAGCTCTCAGGCAACGTTTTTAATTGATCACACCATTTTGATTTTTCACCTAAACATTAGAAAAGAAACATAAATTTTATATGATATAATCTGTTTACACATACTAATTGTTAACTCTTGGCTAAAAACATGATGATTATTTTGTAAGAACTTTTTTTTAAGTAAATTCATAAGGACATTGTTGCACAACTGCTCTCTTTTAAAAATTATTATTATTATTATTATTATTATTAATTATTATTATTAAATTAATTATTTCTATTTAGTGGTCAATTGTCAGGATTGGCTTATGTTATGACCTATAGAATTTAAACACATAATTCTGTTCTTCAAGCACTAGATGCATATACTAACTAGTGAAATTTTTCAAAAAGACCCTTAACTATATAAAATTTTATTCTTGACAACAAAGAGCCCAATTGTACCCCACTGGCAATGCCAGCGGTAGTGTCATGATCCGATGTTTATTATTTTTGAAAAGTGATATGTTATATTTGGATTTTTAATTTTTTTATGTTATAGAAAAAAAAATCGGACATGGTATAAAATTTATTATTTGGATATAATACATACATAATTTGAGATAGTGTGTTGGTGTAAATATACGAAAATATATCAAAATAGTGATACATTATATGTAATTTTCACTAACAATATAAAATAACATGTTTTTTGTGTAATTTTTCAAATTGAAAAAAACTTAAAAAATGTATTGAAACTAATTATTCCAATAATATTAAAAAAAATTACAAAAATTACATTTCAGGTGCGAAGAGACACAGAAAAATAAAAATGTTTTATGTAGTGATTGTAGTCACTACTAACTACTGTAACCTACTGGTGCGTTTCAAAATTGTCTGGCATCTGGCATGATATTGATTTTCCTTACCTAATATTGCTCAAGTTTCTAGATACAATAAAAATAAGACACAATAGAAAAGACTAGATTTTTATTTTATGTTTAGAGCATTTCCATCAGCTTTTATTTTCAATTTTAAAATCCTTCCTGGCAAAAAAAAAATTCTTGCTGTCACTTTCAATTTTTTTTTCAAGGATGCAGTGCAATTGTAAATTTTGAAATATTTCACCAAGTGAAAGCTTTCATTTCTGCTTTCACTCTCTCACGTTGGCGAAAACAACCAATCAAATTCGTTCTCGTGGCATTAAAAGCAATTGTTAATCAATTGCATGGATGTATGAGTTGTGAAATTAAGGTACGTTAATTTCTCTTTACTACTTGACAGTTGTTTGAAATTGCTAATCAATTTCATATAATATATAGGTTAATTGCTCACACTGCATGTATATATGTATTGTGTTAATTTATACAATTATAAATTCAGTATAAAGTAACACAATAATATATAATTATCTAAAAATTATGCACAGATCGATTCCTAAAGGCGCGTGTGCAATTCTGGGTGAACAAGCAGTTTGGTTTACTGATGCTGCAATTTGATAAGGCAAATTGTGGTGTTTCTTTTACTTAATCGCATAGACCGATAAATTGTTGGTGCATTTGAACCCTGCTCTTCATACATATAAATAAAACATAATAATGCATCACCCTAGTGACTTAATGCCATTTCTTATTAATTAACTACGACATTAATTTCTGTCAAGGCATGCAACACGTAATTCTATCGACATTAATTTCTTGTTTTAATTTTAAAACAAGTTAATTGAACACATACTATATATTTCGTGCCTCGTTGCCTCAATCAATCTTTTCCTTGCCAGTTCAAAAGAGGAAAATACTGAATAAAGTAAAGCAAACTAAATTTTCAAAACCCATTTCCTTGCCCTTATATATAGAGACAATATTTAACATTTTAGTATGCGTTTGACAATAATTAATTCTCAGTTAAATTAGGGTGTATTATGCTATATATCTGTTATATTGATGGTTCCCGATCAACGAGCATATTATATTTGAAAGCACGAAGTTGGCCCGGTACTTACTGAACAATTACATGACTCTTCAAAAACTAATAAACAATTAAGTCAAAACATTTATAATTTTTTTAAATAATTAGCTGGATAAAGATTTTTATATTCTAAGAATGAAAAAATGTATGTTTCATAGTATCTAAATAGGGAATTTTATACAAGGGCTCCTGATGTGTTGTTATATATATATATATATATATATATATATATATATATATATATATGTATGTATTAAACTATTACTTCCAAGCACCAACAAGCAGGGAGAAAATGGTACGGGCTCTTGCCATATTGCTTGAAAATGATTTTCCACAGTCCACACAAATCCATTATCTCTCATGTCATTATAATCCTCTTCATGGTGTGCGTAATTGGCGTTGTAATACTCAACTGTGGGGACAAGCCGAAGATACAGCCTCGACCAGGAGGTAACATAACATAATCTGGGAGCGGCGGCAGTGTCTACAGTGCCTGTGGAGGCAGCAGCGGTGGAGGCGGCAGTAAGGCCAAGAGACATCCTAGACCTGGAGGTAACACGACGTACTCTGGGAGCGGCAGAAGCAGCGGTGGCGGGGGTAGCGGCTGCAAAACGAAGAGACATCCTCGACCAGGAGGTTACAGTAGGAGTGGTGGTGGCGCCTATGGAGGAGGCAGCGCTTGTGGAGGCGGAGGCGGCGGCAGTGCCTGTGGAGGCGGAGGCAGTGACTGTGGAGGCGGCGGCGCTGTCTGTTGAGGCGGGGGTTCGACTATTTTGAAAATAATAATTCAAATATTATTGGAAATCTTAATAATATGCAATACTGAAGGCAAAAATTTTCTAGCGAAAAAATAATCTCTCTTAAAATCATTGAGCGTCGCTCGCCCCTCGCCCAAGGCAGAGAGGAGCCCCATCCCTCCGCCAGGACCACCTGAGGGTCGCCGGAGCGCCGCCTGGCCCCACCTGACCCCGCCTTGGCCGTCACAGGTCAGCTCCGCCTAGCCTCCGATCAGTAGCCTCTCCTTCTTCTTCTAGACCGAACCAGATCTGCCACCTTCTTCTTCTAGGCAGATCCAAGGTTGGTTTGGTCCTTGGCAAGAAAAGGCAAGAGGTGCTCGCGACAGGGGTGAGGCGGCTGCTCGCGAGGGGTGAGGCGGCTGCTCGCGACAGGGCTGCTCGCGAGGGGTGAGGCGGCTGCTCGCGAGGGGTGAGGTGGCTGAGGGCTGAGGCGGCTGCTCGCGACAGGGGTGACGCGAGGCGGCGGCTCGCGAGAGGGGTGAGGTGGCTGAGGGCTGCTCGCGAGGCGGCTGAGGGATGCTCGCGAGGCGAAACTCTAGCTCGCAGCGACAGGGTTGACGCGGCTGAGGGTTGCTCGCGAGGCGAAACCCTAGCTCGTGAGGCGAAAGGGGTGAGGCGACAGGGGTGAGGCGGCTGAGGGTTGCTCGCGAGGCGAAACCCTGTCTGTCACTTCTTCTAGGTTTCTCGTTCGACAAAGCGCCTCCTCTCTCTCTCGTCTCTACCTTGAGAGGAGAGAAAAATGAGAGAGAGGGGAGGAACCGGAGCCGATCGGAGCCGAGAGCGCGGTATCGTCGGAGTTCAGAGCGTTGAGTCTCTACGCCATCTCGATCGGAGCGCGGATGAGTAGATCCGGTCGTCGGAGCGCGGCGGCGGGCGAAAAATCGAACCCGGTCGTAGAGAGCGATAGGAAAAGGTAATAGGGTAATTATGAGTGTATATAAGTGAAATTAGAGTTATTTATAATAGTTTAGAGGATTTTGTGAGAATAAAAGAGTGGATTTAGATTTAGAGTCATTTGACTTGTTGTAAGTTTGTTTTTTTTTATCAATGAAATTGTTAGTTGGCACTTAAAGCCACTAACCTTCAAAAAAAAAAAAATATGCAATACTGTACCGGGTTTCTGTGGTAACCCGGTTCATTTTATTATTGGGGAACTTCTTCTATAAGCCCAGTAGGCCCAAAAATAAAGAAACTTTGATATTCGAGAAGGCCACAAATTGAGGCGTAATTGTTTGGGCTTAATAGGGCAAGTGATTAGGCCCATCTAATATCTGTTTGTCTGTGTTGGGATATGAGATATATAATTGTATATCTAAAAGTAAGAATTGTATGATTCTAATTAATTGTGTCCGGTAGTAACTTGTACCATTTTCTCTCTTAATTTTGAAAGGGACATAATATTATGTGGAACTGCATTCATTGAATTACCGTACAGAAAAATTGTACTTGTTAGGCTATGCGTATTTGAAAAGCAAGAGCTAGCTTTGACTAGTCACCACCTGCATGGAGCTGCATGCATGTCAATAGAAATATTGAAAGCAGCCTTGAGCTATATATTATATTATGTCAATCTCTTGCTCTCCTCTTGGTGTCGTTTCCTCAGCCATCATCTAAAATTTCCAACTGAGCGCAGACTTATCATATCAATCTCAGCTCAACATGCATGCATGTATTTGTAATAACAAGGATAGAATTAAGGCATGACCACAGTGCATGCACCTGTCGTTATGCACTGATCGATTCCTAAAGCTGTGTGTTAATTCAAGTGTGGGTGCAACAAGTTTGGTTTACCTGTGCATGTGCTGCTATTTGATAAGGCAAATTGTGGAATTTCTTTATTTAATCACATGCATAGAACGAGAGCTGTAATTAACTTGACACTTTCATACATATATAATTAAGCATAATATATACTTACTGCATCGATCATTACTGACTTAATATCATTTTTCATTAATTAATTACCTCCTTTCTCCCAAAGCTATACCTAATGCCATTGACATTTCTTGTGTTATTCACATTTTTTTTTTCTAATCTTTGCATGCAGCTCATTGCCAGCTAACTTCTTCAACGTTATGACATTAAAACAAATTAATAAGTTGATCACCAAACTATATTAATGTGAACACATATTAGATTTTGTAGTTGTTCTTTCTTGCATTTTTTTGTAGTTGTTCGCAACAAAATCATTCTTGAAAAGTATACCAATTAAAATAGTGTTTCCTAAAACATCAAGCAGTAATGTTATTTTTTATTTATTAATGTAATACTTTTTCAACATGAGATGCTTTAGAAGAGTCTATATATATTCTCCAGAAATTATGACTAATATTTCTACTTGACTCAAGAATAATAACTGGTTGTTTTTTGTTTCCAAGAACTGTAAGTATTGCAGCTTAATTCATTAATTGGTGACTTGGTCACATTTTTCAGTAATGCATGGTAGTAATCGTAAACATTTTTATTTCCTTTTTGCTGATGATAAGCATATATAGTATTAATTAATGTGTGGCATATAGGGTGAAAATGGTATGGATAATATCCGATCTGTATTCGAAAAATTAGATGTTGATATCTAATATCCGAATATTCGTCTGATATAGTTTTACGATTCAATTATCCGTATCCGAATAGTAGATATATATCATATATTTTAATATATATTATGAAAAGATATTATTATTCACCATTAAAATTAGATAAATATTATGAACTTTGTATTTTTTAATATTACTTTAATAAATATCTGATCCGATCCGTATCCTTATCTGTATCCGACTGATATCCAATCCGTATCCGTATCCGTATCCGGAAAATTATTAAGGAATATGGATATGGTTTTACCACTATCCGCTCCGTATTCGCTATGTTTTCACCCCTAGTGGCATATCAGAGTATCCTTATCAGAGTATGCCTAATTTTTGTTAATTATATATTTAGTTTTTTTTATTTTTATTTAATTCTCACAATAATGTTTTAGTGGTGAATATTGATTTGTCGATCGAAGCAAGCATGTTGAGAAATATCGCGGTAGAAATACAGCTGGTGCTGAACTAAAATTAAAGAACTGATCAATAAGCAAAAAAAAAAAAATGAAATATATTACTTAAACATAATGAGATTGTTACTATATACAATTACCTATATATTACTTTGTTGAAGTATGGAATGACCTAAATATTATTTACTTCAAAAACTAATTAATAATTGCAACTTCCCATAAGTTATAACTTATTAGATGTTATTTTAGCATTGTTTTTTAAGTTGTTCACAATATGTTGATATTTTTTTTACAAAATATCAATATATATCATAACTGTCAACAAAATTAAAGTAATTTATGCTGGCTTAAGCATAGATGATATGACAGCCGTTGACTAAGTTATATAGGGACCAGATCAAATGGCACGATTTCAACATTTTGCATCCTCTCCTAGTCTCATATCATAGAACATTTGTATGTTTGGATAAATTGAGAATAGCTAGAATAGGAGGCTATTCGAGAATATATAGGAGCTATTTGGAATAGCAATGTGCATCAAAATAATATTTTTGCTATTCGGAATAGCTAGAACAACTTCTATTTTCTATTCCTTATAAATGTTGGAATAGCTACTATTCGGAAGTGTGTTAAGAGAGAAAAAACTGATTGTCCTTCTTGGATTTAGGCAACACAATCCCAAAATAACAAAGTTGGCGTTATTTCTGTCATCTCCATGTCGTGATAATTCGTTTGAAACTCCACTTGCCTATCTTTCTTATTAATTAGCACATTGTTAACACTATTATTTTTCTGTTATAGCTATTCGTTATTCCAAATGTACAATCCAAATAACATTTTTACTAATCGAAATAGTATCATTTTCACACTAATCTGAAAATCACTATTTTTTTCTTTATTCTCATCTACTAATTTCAAATTTCGTTATTCTAGCTATCCTAGCTCACATCCCTAATACATACCCCTAATATCCCTGTGTTAAAATGCTTCATAATTAGTTTCATGTTCCAATCATGCCTTACATCTTTATTTATGTACGTTTTCAAAGTCCAAATTAATAGTCAATCCGAACAGCTCACCATGATTTAATATCATTAGTTACTTAATATGATTTTTTATTAATTAACTACCTCCTTTCTCTCAAAGCCATACGTATGCCATTGACATTTCTTTGTGATATTCACATTTTTTTTTCTAATCTTTGCAGCTCATTGCCAGCTAACTTCTTCAACGTTATGATATTAAACAAATAAGTCACAAAAATATATTAATGTGAACACATATTAGATTTTGCGTGCCCCGTTGCCTCTTTTCCTTGCCATGCCAGTTCAAACAGGAAATACTGAATATATTCAAGAGTCGTGTTCTCTTGTTAATTAATTTCTTCCGTCATCAACTTTGTAAAATTTATTTTATTCAAAACAATCTGTTTGACAAAAGGTTGTGCTTTTCTTGCATTTTTTGCTAGTTGATCATAACAAAATCATTCTTGAAAAGTCTACCAAAATATATAGTGTTTCCTTTTGTTTTCTAATACATCAAGCTTTAATGTTGTTTTGTATTAATGTAATACTTTTTGAACAGGAGATGTTTTAGAAGAATCTATATATATATATATGCTCCAGAAATTATGACGAATATTTCTTCTTGACTCGAGTGGCATGGTTTCCAATATATTGGTAACAATTTTCAGGAATGCATGGTAGTAGTGCATGGTAAACACTTTTAATTTAGTTCTCAAAATAATGTTTTAGTGGTTAATATTGATTTCTCGATCGAATCATGTTGAATATCGGCAGAAATACAGCTGATGCTCAACTAAAAGAACTGATCAATAAGCAAAAAAAAAAAAAAAAAATCAAATAGATTACTTAAGTATGATGAGGTTGTTCCTACAGTTACCTATATATTACTTTAGTTGAAGTAGATTACCTAAATATTTCTGAAAAAACTAATAATTGCAACTTCCGATAATTAAGTTGCTTATAAGATGTTATTTTAGCATTGTTTTTTAGGATCCGTATCCTCCCATGCATAGTGACAATATACGCGAATTATACGCGTATAATTCGCGTAGAATTTGTTTTTTATACATAGCCGCACTGAACTCCGTTTAATACGCGGAAAAACATATAATACGTTTTATTCGCGAATAAAACGCGTATAAAACACGAATTACGAATTATTCGCGATAAAAATGCCAAAAAAAAAAAATTTGAATTTTTTCAAAATTTTTTTTTTTTTTTTACGTTTTTTTTGGGGTTTTTTTTTTTTTTGCTTCCTTGTTGTACCGAATCATTCCCGAATTATACCCGAATCCCGAATTTTTGACCTCGCCGAACCGAACCCGAACTTTTGATTTGTCACTATGCTCCCATGTACCTGACTCAAGCAAATTGAAACGGATGGTCCAGATTAAGTCTATCTAGGCCAAACTCAATCCGGTGTCTATGAAGACTATAGGGGGCTGTTTTGAGATTCGTGCCATATTAAAAGAACCATCCAATCATAATTTGCTTGAGTCAGGTAACCTGAGGTGATGTGAATTCTGTTTTTTTAAGTTGTTCACAAAATGTTGATATTTTTTTAACACAATAGCAATATATACATCAAAACTGTCAACAAAATTAAAGCAATTTGTGCCGGCTTGAGCATAGATGATATGGCAGCCGTTGACTAAGTTATATATATATGGGGACCAGATCAAATGGCATGTTTTTAACATTTTGCATCCTGATCTCCTAGTCTCATATCATAGAACCCTTTCAATTTTATCTTAATCTGCTTTGAGATACGTGCAAACATGAATCTCAATAGAATCAGATATCCAAAATCCATCAAGTAATCGTCAAGTACTTGAGTATCAGATAGAGTGTTAAAAACGTGCCGTGCTGTGATTAACACACCGTGATTTTAGTCTCGTGTTGTGCCGTGTCGTGACTAAAATATCAAGGAGTGGTCACGACATGAGAATAGTCACTCCACATGAATCACGTCGTGTCCAAATGTGACTGGTCACGTTTGTCACGTTTGGTCAGGTTTAACTATTTGTTTTTTCATAATATAGTTTAGTTTATTAAAGATTCACCATATGATCAAGATCTAACGGTCCTATAACATGTGACTCGTGTGACCACGTACCGTGCCGTGCCGTAACCAAATTTTTTACGTGTCATGCCAAATTTTCAAAAAATAGTCATGTTACGCGAATCGTAAATTATCACAGTACGGGATACACATACTGTGCCGTTCCGTGACAGAGCTAACTCCGTCGTGCCATTTTTCCCCTAAAAGTATCATATGCCACCCATGTATAATTAAATCATGCATGTTATTTTACGAAACAACTGAAAATGCTGCTTCATAATTAGAAAACAACCATCATTTACCAATTCATGATATTTTTAATTGCTATGAAATAAAAATATATATATAACCATGTGGGTGTTTCCTCGAAAAAAAAGTCCACTGATTAATAGAGGTCAAGTGATGAAAGCGCAACGCATAAATCTTTGAAACCTTTGACTTGTCTCAATCATTTCTCATGTTGGTTTCTTGAGGCACAACTGTCATGTCATGTAATGCATCTAGAGTTCTTCTATCCCAGTGTTAAAATGCTCTCTTAGTTTTTTGTTACAATCATGCGTCAAATCCTTATTTACGTTTTTAAAGTTTAAACAGATCAATCTGAACAGTTAAACATGATTTCCATATTAAAATATGTCAAGAGATCAAATTTTATATTTTTGAGAATTTAGCTTATTTACTAATTTTTTAGATAGGTACAAAATTATTGTTTTTGAATGGTCTAAAATCTTTTGGAAAATAATGATTTTGTATTTATCTAAAAAACTAAAAAAGTTTCAAAAAAATATAAATGTTGGTCTCCAAATACTTTTTAACATGGAGATCATGCTGAGCAGTACGTACTCAGATTGGCTATTTAAAATTTAAAAATAAAGATAATTAAGTTAAATGTTTCAGTACAATAAAATTGAAATTCTGTATATAGTGATCTAATGTTGTATTTGCATGGTCAACATGACTTCATATTATTCATACATTAATCTTGAGTGTAAATTAATACAAAATAATAATGATAATAATAAAACTTACTCTTTTAAGATGTCTCAACTGTCATCAACAAATTTTCTTAACATTACGCGATGGTTTACAACGCTCGGAAACACATGTAGATATGAGGTTAATAAACCATGCATGAATGAATACGCAAAATAATAAATATGTGTGTTTTTCTGAATACTTGCATAAATTTATAACTATCCACATACTCTGCTATATATATGGTTTCAATCACAAGCTCACAACAGATCTAAAATTGGTGTCTTCTTCTACATGCTATATATATAATATTGAATCAAACCGGACCGAGAACGGAATCAACCGAACTGACAGTCACTGCTTAGAGGAATGTGCAACCGATCGAGAAGGCACGGAATCAAACCGAACCGGAAACTAAATCAACCGGACCGGGACAGTCACCTCTCAGATGAACAGCCAGTTTGAAAGTCAGAAAAGAAGCAGGAGAAGAAGAATGAGACAACGTCTTAGTATCATTGTCATCGGCAATAGCCATAAAATACATACCTTATTCATATATAGTTATAGTAGATACTACGGGAGTGGAATGAATTCACAGCACCCTCAGTCGAACCCGGAATCGAGCGGATCGAGAAGCAGTGGTCAGATCCACTAGACGGAATCACCGAAAGCGGTAGCTACATCCACTAGTAGAAACACCTGCTCGAATGGAGTAGAGGAACAGAGAAGAGAACGGGGATAGGGTGGGATCCGGGTGGACGCGGGGTGGGGAGGGGGGCACGGAATCGCCTTTGATTTCTCTGAGACTCTCAAAGCGGCATGACCTTATCCACTCTCAGTTGTTAGAAAATTGTCTCAAAGCGGGTTTGATTCAGTGCCTTCTCGGCTACGATTCGGTGTAGTCTGCTAGAAGAAACAAAACAAATAAGCGCACAGAGAAACAATCACTAGGCTCTTATAATTACAATCAAGCAAGGATGATCAAATTTGTATCTACGTGGTGCACATGTCCCTATGTGTTTTTTTATTTGTTTTACAGCTGAAATTTTCAAAGACACTCGTTGTCTAATATCATATAACAGCTATCTTGTAACTTTTTTAATCAATACAATCGCCTACTCCTTTCAACCAAAAAATATATATATAGAGTAAGGCTACGGTGCTTTGCAAAGTAAACCCCCCCCCTCCCCCCGTTTACTTCGGGCCACTTTTTGGATTTTGAAAATTCAAACAACCGATCCGAACCGTTCATCATGTTCTAAATATTGAAATGTACTTGGAGACCAAATTTTACATTTTTTGAATTTTTTTTACTATTTATTAAGCCACTTTGAAAGTGTCTGATACAGTGGTCCAGAAAATTTTACTTTTTTTACTATTCACCATCGGATCAGCGATTTTCAAACTCGCTTAATAAATAGTAAAAAAATTCCAAAAAATGTAAAATTTGGTCTCCAAGCACATTTCAATATTTAGAACATATTGAACGGTTCGGATTGGTTGTTTGGATTTTCAAAATCCAAAAAGTGGCCCGAAGTAAACGGGGGGTTTACTTTGCAAAGCACCGTAGCCTTACTCTATATATATATATAGAGGATGGCTCAAATGCCCCAATGCTTCATGCCCCATTTGTGCCCCAACATCTATATCTTCAAATGCAAAGTTCAAACAGATCATCCGAACCGATCAACATGATATCCATGTTAAAATATGATTGGAGACCAAATTTTATATTTTTTGAAATTTTTTTACTATTTTTTAAGATAGGTACAAAATCATTATTTTTAGATGGTCCAGAATTTCCTGATTTTGTACCTATCTTCAAAAATAGTAAAAAAATTCCAAAAAATATAAAATTTGGTCTCCAATCATATTTTAACATGGATATCATGTTGATCGGTTCGGATGATCTGTTTGAACTTTGCATTTGAAGATATAGATGTTGGGGCACGAATGGGGCATGAAGCATTGGGGCATTGGAGCCCTCCTCATATATATATAGATAGATAGAGAGAGAGAGAGAGCTGGGCTATGGTGAGTTGTGAAGTAAGATGTCATTTTTACTTCATGCTCATATTTTCATTTTGAAAATCCAAACAACCGATCCGAACCGTTCAACATGTTTTCTATATTGAAATGTGCTTGGAGACCAAATTTTACATTTTTTGGAATTTTTTTACTATTTATTAAGCCACTTTGAAAATCGCTGATCCGGTAGTCTAGAAAATTTTACTGTTTTTTACTGTTCACAGTGGATCAGCGACTTCAAAGTGGCTTAATAAATAGTAAAAAAATTCAAAAAATGTAAAATTTAGTCTCCAAACATATTTCAATATTTAGAAAAAGTTGAACGGTTCAGATTGGTTGTTTGAATTTTCAAAATGAAAATATGACGTGAAGTAAAACGACGTTTTACTTCACAACTCACCATAGTCTATCTCTATATATATATATATATCACATAATACTAATCCTAGGTAGAAGACTTATAAGAAGTGGACTTTAATGAATCACATATTAACTGTTTAATAGGAAGTTGTTGATATTGTAACTATTGCTTGAAAATATTTATATGATGCGGCAATAACAGTACCGTCAAAATTGGATCCATTTCTAATTCCTAATAAAGAATTAGTCAAGGTCAAACTTAAGTAAGGACATATATATAATGTACTTTCCTCTTGTTGGCTTTTCTCATTGGATAATAAAAAGACTATTAAATATTATTCTTACATGGAAATTTTGGCATTTTCCAAAAGTCAAAACGTCACATTAATTAATAATTAGTTGTTGTTCACATAGAAAAATATGATCAAAGAGCATATGATATGAACTTCGTGTTTTGACTTTTGAGTATTATTTCAAGGTGATATATACAGTAACAAATTTTGAAAAAAAAAAAAATATATATATATATATATATACACGACTGCAATTCCTTCTGTGTGTTATTTTATTACATTAAAATGTTGGGTCGCCAAGAAAATAGCAAACTAAATAAGAAAAGGAACTTATGAAAAAAAAAAAAAAGGTTATAGATGGCTAACTCTGGATTGTTAAATTTAATAGTTGATGAAAGCATTGACCTAGCTAAGTTCAATGGTCCAGAAAAGTTTACTGTTGTGTACAAATTAGTGTTTTTTCAAAGTGGCTTAATAAATAGTAAAAAAATTATAAAAAATGTAAAATTTGGTTTGCAAATACATATTCATATGGAGATCATGTTGAACGGTTCGGATCGACCGTTAGGATTTTGAAAACTCAAAAAGTGAGCCGTAGCACGGAGGGGCTCTATGCTACGCGTAGCACCGTAGCACTGTCCTATATATATATATATATATATATATATATATATATATATATATATATGAGGAGGGATCAAGTTACAACAATTTTGAGTTACAACAAAGTTACCACAATCATTTTCTACATTTTGAAATTCCAAATCATCGATCCAAACCGTTCAACATGATCTCCACAATAAAATGTGTTTCCAGATCAAATTTTACATTTTTTTTGTATTTTTTTACTATTTATTAAGATGGGTACACAATTCAATGGTCTGAATTTGACTAGATTTTGTAAAATACTTAATAAATAGTAAAAAAAAAATTCAAAAAAAATGTAAAATTTGATCTGCAAACACATTTTATTATGGAGATCATGTTGAACGGTTTGGATCGACGATTTGGACTTTGAAAATAAAAAAAATAGTTATGGTAACTTTGTGGTAACTCAAAAGTGTTGTAATCGGATCCCTCCTATATATATATATATATATATATATATATATATATATATATATATATATAGAGGCTGGCTACTATGCTTATATAAGCATATGCCCACATATGCTTATAACTCATTTTTACGTTTCCAATGTTCAAATGGTCGATCCGACTGTTCATCTTGTTCTCCATATTAATATGTGCTTGGAGACTAAATTTTACATTTTTCTGAATTTTTTTACTATTTATTAAGCC
Organism: Carex myosuroides; assembly: GCA_028015225.1. Classification (NCBI taxonomy): domain Eukaryota; kingdom Viridiplantae; phylum Streptophyta; class Magnoliopsida; order Poales; family Cyperaceae; genus Carex; species Carex myosuroides. Next base: position 3,778,813 of record CM051464.1, read on the forward strand.
ACTTTGAAAATTGCTGATCTGGGTGAACAGTAAAAACAGTGTTTCCAAAATTCTGGACCACCAGATCAGAAACTTTCAAAGTGGCTTAATAAATAGTACAAAAATTCAGAAAAATGTAAAATTTAGTCTCCAAGCACATATTAATATGGAGAACAAGATGAACGGTCGGATCGACCATTTGAACATTGGAAACGCAAAAATGCTCATTTAAGCATATGTGGGCATATGCTTATATAAGCATAGTAGCCAAGCACTATATATATATATATATATATATATATATATAGGAGTTGGCTACGGTGCTATACATAACATAGAGGGCCTCCGTACTACGGCTCAATATTTGAGTTATCAAAATCCTAACGGTCGATCCGAACCGTTCAATATGATTTCCATATGAATATGTACTTGCAAACCAAATTTACATTTTTAGAATTCTTTTACTATTTTATTAGATAGGTAGAAAAACACTTGATCTGAATGGTACAGAATTTTCAGATCAAGTGATTTTTTTTACTATTTTTTACTATTTATTAAGTATTTTACTATTTTTAGTCCAATTCAGACCATTGAAATTTGTATCCATCTTAATAAATAGTAAAAAAATTCAAAAAAATGTAAAATTTGATCTGGAAACACATTTTATTGTGGAGATCATGTTGAACGGTTTGGATCGACGATTTGGACTTTAAAAATGTAGAAAATGATTGTTGTAACTTTGTTGTAACTCAAAATTGTTGTAACTAGATCCCTCCTCAAATATATAGAGAGATAGACTATGGTGAGTTGTGAAGTAAAACAACGTCATATTTTCATTTTGAAAATCCAAACAACCGATCCGAACAGCTCAACATGTTCTCTATATTGAAATGTGCTTGGAGACTAAATTTTACATTTTTTTGGAATTTTTTTACTATTTATTAAGCCACTTTGAAATCGCTGATCCACTATAAACAGTAAAAAACAGTACAAATTTCTGGACCACCGGATCAGCGATTTTCAAAGTGGCTTAATAAATAGTAAAAAAATTCAAAAAATTGTAAAATTTGGTCTCCAAGCATATTTCAATATGAAGATCATATTGAGCGGTTCGAATCGGTTGTTTAGATTTTCAAAATGATGAGCGTGAAGTAAAAATGACATCTTACTTCACAACTCACCATAGCCCAGCTATATATATATATATATAGGGATGAGCTATGGTGAGACGTGGAGTAAAACAAGTTTGTACTCCACGTCATATTTTTATTTTGAAAATCCAAACAACCGATCCGAACCGTTCAACATTTTCTCTATATTGAAATGTGCTTGGAAACCAAATTTTACATTTTTTGGAATTTTTTTACTATTTATTAAGCCACTTTGAAAATCGCTGATCCACTGTGAACAGTAAAAAACAGTAAAAATTTCTGGACCACCGGATCAGTGATTTTCAAAGTGGCTTAATAAATAGTAAAAAAATTCCAAAAAATGTAAAATTTGGTCTCCAAGCACATTTCAATGTAGAGAACATGTTGAGCGGTTCGGATCAGTTGTTTGAATTTTCAAAATGAAAATATAGTGCCGTGGAGTAAAAATTGGTTTTACTCCGCGTCTCACCATAGCTCATCCCTATATATATATATATATATATATATATATATATATATATATATATATATATATATATATATATATATATATATATATATATATATATATATATACATATATTAATATTAGTTACAATCTAAATCAAAGATAGTACAAGTATCTTTCATTGATGGACGAGTCTGGAAAGAGTGATCCCAATAAAATAGTAATACCATGATAAGTTTAATTTTTTTTTACGCAATTTAATCGATGTAATTCGAATCTTTATGCGGCACTTGAGAAGAGATCAGTTGTCCCCTAAAATTTGGAGGAAGTTAGAGAGTTATGTGCTGATCATTTGTTGTGATATTATTATTATTTATATTAATTTATTTTGAACTAAATGCTGATTTTATTATTATTCAAAATGCACGCAAGCATTATATATATACACACACACACTTGAGTTTTCAAAATACAGCCGATCTCAATTTCAAGTAATATTTTGAAGTAATATGAAGCGTAATATATATGTATAAACTTTGTAAACCACAATTAATTACCTTCTGAAAAAAATTCATTTTTAAGCTGAACAAGCAAAATTTTCGAGTTAACCATGCATCTGCCTATAATAAATTTCTTTGAGAAATATTTAACAGGAGGAATGGAATCTTAAAAAAAAAAAAAAAAAAAATTACAAGTCAACTAGTGGATAATTTTTTAATGTATTATCTTGACTTGATCGTGGAGAACCTTGTTTTGCCTCACATGGCAAGTGCACAAATTTAACATCCCAGAGAAGAATTTTTTAAAGGGAGAAAATTCTTTTCTTTGAGCTTTCAAGAGATGATGATGATCCATTATAATTGACAGAAGATAGACATTATTAAAATGTTGGTCCAAAGAAGATAGACATGATGATGATTCATTTCTTTGGGTACTTACCTATTCATCTATTTTTAAAATGTTGGTCCAAAGAAGATAGACATTATTGAAGGGTAAAAATACAAGGAAATTATAATAAGATGGTTCAAATGTGTCATGTCTTTTGCATATCTCACCGTGTCTAACATATTTTATCTCTATTTTCAAAATTCAGATCTTCATATTAATTAGAGATCAAATTTTATATTTTTAGAAATAATTTACTATTTTTTAGATATGTACAAAATTATTATTTATGGACCAACCCAAAACAGTGATTTTGTATTTATCTAAAAAAATACCTAAAAAATATATAATTTACTATCTAAGTACATTTTCATATGAAGATCATGTTAATCGGTTCGAATCAAATATTTCAAATTTAAAAAACAGAGATAATAAAAATGTGAAGAATGATAAGTAAAATATGAAAAAACATTTGAACCCTTTTCGTTATAACATCTTGTTGCCAAAATTTATGATTTTTTTTAAAACAATAATTAAAATAATTAAATTTAAATAAACAACATGATTGCGGCCGGATTTAGAAAAACCATCAAAACCGAATTGCCAATTCGGTCCGATCGCATTTTTTTTCTCCAGACCGAATTGGCAATTCGGCTCCCCCTCAATTTCACAAATTGCGCAGCCAAAGCCACAGAAAATCCCACGATATGGCCGGACCAAATTGCCATTTCGGTCCAGCCTTTTTTTTTGGCCAGACCGAAATGGCTACTCGGTCCCCTTCTTTTATTTACTCTGCCCCCCCCCCCCTCCCTTCTTCCTTCTTCCTTCTTCCTTCTTCCCTTACCCGAGACTTCTTCCTCTTCTCCTACCCGAGACCAAACCAAAAAAACCAAATTTTAATCCCCTCAAATCTTTGTCATTTTTTATTCTAATCACATATTTGAGTATAATTTTGTGAGGAGAACAAGAAGAGCTTCAGATCTACAAGTTTCGTTAGATATGTGGTTAAATTTTTTATTTGAAAAAAATATCCGAATTTATAATTTTTTTCTTGAATTATTTAGTTTAGTTATAGAGTAAATTAGTTTTTTGTAGTGTATTGTAGTGTAATTTCATGTATTGTAGTGTGAATTTTTAATTTGAAAAAAAAATCCGAATTTTAATTTATTTTGTAGAATTATTTAGTTTAGTTTGTATGTAGGGTAAATTAGTTTTTTTTAGTATATTGTAGTGTAAATTAGTTTATTGTAATGTAATTTAGTGTATTGTAGTGTATTTTAGTGTATTGTAGTGTAAATAAATTGTATAAATATTTAGTGTAAATAAATTGTATAAATAGTTAAAGTAATCAGAGTAATTTAGAGTAAATTTAGTGTAAATAAATTGTAAATAAATTTAGTGTAAATATAAATTGTATAAATTTTCAGTGCAAATAAATTTAGTGTGAATAAATATTTAGTGTAAATAAGTTGTATAAAAATTGTATAAATATTTAGTGTAAATAAATTTAAGTGTGAATAAATATTTAGTGTAAATAAATTGTATATAAATTGTATAAATTTTTAGTGCAAATAAATTTAGTGTGAATAAATATTTAGTGTAAATAAGTTGTATAAAAATTGTATAAATATTTAGTGTAAATAAATTTTATAAATATTTAGAGTAATTTAGTGTATAAATTTATTGTATTTAGTGTTTAGTAATTGTATAATTATTTGGTTTGCATGTAGAGTAATCTTGGTCATAGTTTTTTTTTTAAATAAATGTAGAATAATTTAGTTTGTTTAGTGCAATTTAGGCTTTTTTTAGTATAATTTAACTAATTGTAGGTTTTTTTAATTTTGTATGTAGAGTAAATTAGCTAAAGGAATTTTTGATTTGTTAACTAATTAGAGTTTTTTTATGTTGTAATTTTATTTATATTGTAGTGCAAAATGGCTGCTGAACAACCCTTGTTGCAATTGCCTATTGATCAACACAAGATATCATTGGTGAATACAATGGTATTTGTTTAATATCGGGTTGGATTTAAATTTCAAAATAAACTTAGAAGTCATGATTAATTTTTGTTCTTGATATTATTTTGCATGAAATTATTGTTCCAGCATGTTCGTTCACTGCGTCCTGGTCCTCGGCAAATGGGCATTAATTACCAACCTCGGATGAAAGAAGGTTTGGTGTATTTAGGCTTGTACCAGATGAAGAATGTGACGCATTGTCATATTGATAAAGGGTTGATCACTGCGCTCGTCGAGAGGTGGAGGCCCGAGACGAATAATTTTCATCTTCCCGTGGGGGAGTGCACAGTGACACTAGAAGATGTCAGCTGTCTGTGGGGCTTATCTGTTCAAGGTAAAATATTTTTTGTTACAAATTTATACTTTTGTGATTAATTTATATTTAGTGCAAGTAATTTAGTGTAAATAAAATCTATAAAGATTTAGAGTAATTTAGAGTAAATAAATGTAGTGTAAATAAATTCAGTGTAAATAAATGTAATGTAAATAAATTTAGTGTCAATAAATATGTAGTGTACATAAATTTAGTGTAAAGAAACTGTATAAATATTTAGAGTAATTCAGTGTAAATAAATCTTATTAATATTTAGTGTAAATAAATTGTATAAATATTTAGAGTAATTTATCTTTTTTTTTAGGGTATTGTAGTGTAATAAATTGTATTGTAAATATCAAATATATGTTTATCTCTAACATCTATGTTTACAAGGAAGGCAATTGCTGGACATTCAGATGATAATTGGTCACTACTGATCGAAGATTGCCTAGGACATGAGGTCTATGACGGCAATGAAAACAGTGATGATGAATTTTTCTATAAAAAGGTGGATGACGATATAATTAAGAGATCCAAATACCATATGCGCCTAAAATGGTTGAAGGACTACTTTAACGAAAACTTGACACAGAACACTCCCCAGCAGACTGTCGACCGACACACACGGGCATACTGCATGGACTTGTTTGGGTCGGTGATGTTTCCCAATGCGAACTCAAGTTCTGTCCCGATCATGTACTTGCAGTTCTTAGAGAATTTGGGACCTGTGAAAGAGGACTACAATTGGGGAGGTGCTGTACTTGCCTGCCTGTATCGCGAGTTGTCTCGGGCTTGCAGAAAGGCAACAGCTTCGATTAATGGTCCATTACTACTGCTGCAGATGTGGTGTTGGACTCGGTTTCCTATAGGCCGGCCCAGACCCAGAAACGATTTACCATTTGGCGGCGAAGTCCAATTGGAGAGGATGGCTTTTGGCGCAAAATGGACTATTCCGCATCAATGGGATGGCAACCCTATTAGAGGTACATTTATTTAAATATGTATTTAAATTATATTTTTCAATATAATTTAGTGTTAATTCAATATTTATTTGTAATGTGTTCGCAACTTAGGTGTATCGCAATTTAGTAACCAGTTTGAGCGTCTAAAGGCAAATATTGTCAACTGGATGCCGTATGTGACTTACTATCACCAACAATCTTGGCGCGGGATTAGAGACCGAGATATATTTAGATATCACGTGTGGTTGGTCCATTTCTGGGAGTTAGAGATTCATCTTCCTGAGAGGGTTTTCCGGCAGTTCGAATTATTTCAGGTAGTTCCTCCGCCGGCTCCACCACCCTTTGAGTATATTGAAGGCATCCGCGGATGGAACCGTGCGAAGGGTTTGTACGAAGACGGATTAAGTGCAGACTGGAGCGAGCACTTGGCGGTATATATCGCAGCACCACCCTGTTCAGTTGGAGAGCCGGGACCTTATGATATGGATAGGTACGTTTTTTTTTTAAATTTTGAATTCGGATCCAGTGATGAGTTAATTTATTCTAATTGGTCATTACAGGTATCCCGAGTATATGGATTGGTTCTTCCAGAACGGCATGCCATCGATTTATCCAATGCAAAGCCACCAAGAAATTCTGAGCCAGCCAGTGCCAGAACCGGAAGTAGAAGTAGGCCGTCTCGGGTATGTCTCGGATGCCGAGGTGCAAGCACGTACCGTAAGTATTTTAATTTTAATTTTTAATATATCTGCTCATTTTATTTACGAACTATCTTTCCATTTTATTTAAAACTATTCTTTTTTTTTGCAGAGATTTCGCCTCTTGAATATGACCGCAGAAGGAATTGCGATGGTGAAGACACCTGGGCAAATGGCTTTTGGACTCCAATTGCTAGAGCATAGTCGTGATTTTTTATCCGATATTGGGCATATCACAATGTTCAGAGCCATGGTCGAGAAAGCCGGACTTCCATTTGACATAAATCGCATCGATATCAGCGGTGATATTCCAGACCTGAGAGCGAGGCATGTAGAGGTCCAAGTTCCTCCAACGACTCATGACGATGTTATGCAAGGACTTTACAACTCGCTTCAATCCATAGTCATAGACGGGCGCAGCCTAGGAGATGATGCGTCGCCATCAGCAGCGGCTCCTACAAGACGCAGGACAAGGGAACCTCGCAGATTTAGCCACTCAAAATTTGTTAATCCTAGGGGTAGGAAAAACATGGATTGATTTAGTGTAGTTTTGTTTAGTTTATGTGTTGTACGAGCAGTATTTAATTTACGTCTAATACGTGATTTCTTCTACGTTTCTGACATACCAAATCTCCTTCGTATCTGAAATTCTAAAATTCCGATAACATTAAAAAATAATAACACCAAAAATGCTGAAATTCGGCCATATTTAACATTCAGAAAATCAGAAAATCAGACATTCGACCGGCAAAACAATTCAGAAATTCGACCGGATTGAAAATTCAATTACAATTAAATGGCTACATGGATTTTTGGGTTCTTTATATGGAAAGAAAGGCGTTGAAGTCTAGTTTTCAGATAATATAATTTATATATACAAAATTTTACGGTTTGCTACAGTTTTGATGATTTGTAGACGGAGGTCAGAAATCAGAAAAAAAAAAAAAAAAACAGAAATTCAGAAAATTTTCAATTCAGAAATTCGACCAGATTGAGAATTCAATTACGATTAAATGGCTACATGGAATTTTGGGTTCTTTATATCAAAAGAAAGGCGTCGAAGTATAGTTTTCAGATAATATAATTTGTATATACAAAAATATTACGGTTTGCTACATTTTTGACGATTTGTCGACGGAGGTCAGAAATCAGAAAAACAGAAAAACAGAAATTCATATAAAATTCGGAAATGGTCTTCCATTTGAAACAAACATAGTCATATATAAAACATGGTCTTCCATTACAAAATATTCATCGTTCCTTACGTCTGAATAATCTGTTCATCAGACGACCAGCCGTCTGACTAACAGATGGTCGGCTACCAGATGGTCCTGCTTGACTACCAGTTGCCTCTGCATTACTAGCAGATGTCTCTGGCCGGGTGCCAGATACGCTTCTCCGTGCCCCTTGTGGAGCAGATGCCTCTGCCCGGGTGCCAGATACGCTTCTCCGCCTTTCAACAGTTGCCCCTGTACAATGCGGACATAAATATAATTAAGTGTGTAAAATCTTAATTTAATTAAAAATATGTAGTAATTCTCAATTACGATTTCTAACCTGACGGTCTTCTTCTACCGGATCCCTCTGGACGTTGTACTCCACTGCGTGGCCTACATCGAGCTTCCATAACATTCATAGAATTAGAAATTCGCTTGTGCTTCCTCCTACCCTTGTTAATTTTATCTGGGTCCGGCTTGATTATAGGTGCTCCCAAATCATATGGCCAATTAGAGGCGGTGCCGAAGCTGTGAAACTCACATCTCCATGTGTTGACATAATTTTCAACGCTACAATAGTGACTTACATAGCTCATCGGATCTAGGTGTCTTTTACAACACACCGCCAAGACGTGGTTGCAAGGAATGCCAGTAACTTGCGGTTTCTGGTAGTCACAAACAGGCATTCTCTGCTCCCCTTCTGGAAATCTAACTTCGTACTTCATGTCTCCCTTCACTCCCTACAATCAATAAATCATGTTATTTAAATATTACAAATTGAGAAAGTTATACTAAATTTAAGTAAATATCGGACATACCGTTCTTTGGGTTCCATCATGATCGACGACCTCGTAGACGGAAAATTCGCCCCCCATTGGTATCACTTGGTGCTCCTTTGCCTTGGCAATCCGATGTTCTAACACTGACATGATATTTTCTGATAATCTCATTCCATTTCGAAGCCAATTTCGAGCAACCGCACCTCTTCTGACATACCAATCCACAACTTTATAGAATGTGCGATCAACTATTGCCGTTACAGGCAGTTGGCGAGCCACTCGAAAAACATTGTTCAAGGATTCTAATACGTTCGTAGTCATAATACCCCACCGATTTGGGCCTCCGTCATGACATTGTGCCCATTTATGGAGTTGCAGAGACTCTTCTTCGAGATTTTGCAACATTTTGCCACACCACATGATGTACTGGTGAGTAGTAATACTCCTATCTTCTATCATTTCCATACCCTCATCAAACCTCCAAGATTCCATCTTACCCACAAACAAAGTGAAAATATCATTGATTATGTTGTCCTTGCACAACTTGTACACATTCGACGCATTATGATGAGCACATAATCGATGAACTGCTTCACCCCTCTCCTCACACCACCCTAAATCAGTCTGATCAAACACTAAACGGATTGCAGCATGCTGATCTGATATAACACATACCCGACCAGGGCCGACAACATCTTCGCGTACAAATTGCATAAACCAGCCCCAATTAGATGAAGTCTCCTCTTCCGCAATTCCGAATGTAATTGGTAGTAATTGTTGTTCTGCATCATAAGCGCATGCCATGAATAGTTTTCATTTGTACCTGCCGGATAGGTGTCCAGCATCTACACTTGTAACTGGTCGGAGATATGGCCAGGATTGAATGCATGGACCGAAAGCCCATGACACACGGGTGAAAATATGTTCGCCCAACGTTCTAGATGGTTCGTGCTCAATTTTGTATTTTGTACCTGGGTTAGACCTCTGGATTGCACTGAGCATAGAAGGTAGCAGTTCGTAAGCTTTTTCCCAAGAACCAAATAAATCGGCAATAGCCAGCTCCCTCCCTCTCCAAATCTTGTTGTATTAAGGCTGAACCGTTTTGTACTCCTGTCTAACTGCAATTCGACATGCTTTTATTGACATCTCCAGGTCCTCCTTGAGACCCGGTTTGATTATACCTGCAATCATCCTGGCAGTCATCTGACGACTGTCTGCTGTACATGCAGTACTGTAACAATTGTGCGCGTATGGGTTTGTTGCAATTGTCCAATTGCCCGTCTCAGTGGTTTTTGCGTATAACCTCCAAGGACACCCCTCCGCTCTACATACAACCACATATCTGTTACGATTGCTCTGGGTTTGTTGTAATTCTAAGTTATTATCCATGACAAATCCATTCAACTTCAATTTAAGATCAGCTTTGGATTCAAATATCAGTCCCACCGAAAATAGACTGTCGATTCTGGGTGGATAACCAAAAAATGCTTCATCCTTGTACGGCATCGGCACATCGTCATGAAATGCCGAACAAGGATGCTGCAATCCCCGATTAATAAAAGGAATAGACGATTGCCACTCCTTCCTTACTTCTTCCGTTCTAATCTGATCCTCAATTTCGGCCATATCCTCTTCCCCGACAACCGGGTCATCAGGGTCAGAGCTTGTTTCTGAGTCAGTATCATTATTCAGGTGGTCAAAATAATTCTGCAAATCAACCGGGGGTATTTCGGGGGTTTCATCACAATGTGCCGGTGAATCAGTCACCGGTATGTCTCTGCTAGTTTCAGGTACACTACCCGGGTATGGGTCATAATTGGTCTGACTAACAATTGGTACTGACTCAACCACTAATTCAAGAAGTTTAAAATTCAGTACCGGAGTGGAATTCTCAAGCACCATATGCCAGATCATTTCGTGGTCTATGTTGAACAACTGGTATTTTTCTGCTGAGCCAGGTGGTGCCGTGTTCAAACGTGCGCTGATTGTCAGATCGAACCGGCTAGGGAGCAAACGAATGCCAACATATATCTGTCTTCTTAGCTCATCAACACTAGTTGAGTTAGTAACAGGAAATGTACAGGTCGGTGCGTCTGTAATTTCGCGTCTGTGGTATACATTTATTAATACTTGAGACATTTCCTGAACAAAAATTTTCACGATCAACCTTCGATAATTTTTAATTTTACAGCAAAAAATATGATCATAATTGAAAAAAAAATTACTACAATATTCAGACGAACGCTAGAGGCACAATTGAGGAGCCGATCTGTAATTTGGAAAACTGAACTGTGCACAATGGAGAGGCATGAAGGTCTCGGGAAGGTCTCGGAAAGAAGCTCTTTGTCTCTATCTCGCAAAAAAAATGATGCAGACAAAAAATGATCCAGAGAGGAGAAGAGGATATATTGGACAGAAAATGGCCTTGGACCGAGGTGGCAATTCAGTCCGGCCAAAAAACCTCTGGACCGAAATGCCATCTCGGTCCATAAGGGCTACACGGAATATCCGTGATTTTGTTGTGAAATTGAGGGGGACCGAAATGCCAATTCGATCCGAAGAAAAAAAATGCGATCGGGCCGAATTGGCATTTCAGTTTTGATGGTTTTTGTAAATCTGGGCGCAATCATGTTGTTTATTTAAAATTGATTATTTTAATTATTGTTTTTCAAAAAAAAAATCCCAAATTTAGGTCCGTTGACAAGTTACAGTTAATTAATGGTAAACCAGGTGCAACTGTTAAAGTTGTCTTGAAAAGTAACCTGTAACTTCGAAATGGGATCATTTGTGGCTCGTTCTTTTATGTATTACAACTGGCGAGTCAGTATGGATCTCAGTTAGGAGTGGCAACGAGCTGGCTCGGTCCGAGCTAGGTCCTAGCTCAGCTTGTTAATTCTGGACCGAGCTACAGCCGAGTGAGCTGGATCTAAAGCATCCGAGCTAAAACTTCAGCTTGAAATCGTGACAAGTCAGCCTGAACTGGTTCGTTGGGTCTGGCTGAATCTTGTTTTAAGAATAAAATAAATTCTACAAATTTTTTGGATCGAGCTGAACCGAGCTGGACCGAGCTAGACAGTATAAAATGCACACAAATTGATGCCTAGCCGAGCTGGCGAGCAAGTTAGGCCCCAGCTTGAACTAGTTCATTATGGACCGAGCTAGTGGTGAGCTGGCTCATTAACAGCTCGGTCCAATAACGAGTGAGTTGTTAGCGAGTCAAGTGTGAATCATAATTGAGCGACGAGCTACGAGCTTTTTTGCCACCCCTAATCTCAGTCCATAGAAAAATCAATGATCATATGCAAATATTATGATAAATGATTTTCTCTCAACGAAGTTAACAAATAACATGCTTCTAGAAACAGATTAAAAATTGCATTTTGCTAGCGATCCACATAAACTTTTGCACAAAGAGCAAAACAAACTATTAAAATTGGAAACAACATATTATTGAAATAAAAAAAATTAATGTATATTATACAGAAAGTTAGAAAATGAGGTCATGTATTGTACCCATTTTAAAAGAGAAGCAACTTTTATAAATTGAAATTTTTTTTTTAAAATGAGATATATGCTAATAAGAACTTTTTAAAGTCAATTATTGAATTATTGTAGTCAAAGGAAGCACTTGATATAAAAACAATTATGGAATAGCGATATTCATACTTCATTGGTTCTTAATAATTTCAACAAATGTGATTGGAGACACACCATTGAAAAAAAAAATAACCATGAGGAAAAAAAAACAAGAAAAAAACATACTAAATAAAATAAAATTTTGAGACCGAGAAATAAACCAAGAAAAGTAAGATATGAAGAAAATGAGAAATAAAAAACCTTGACAGATTGTAGAGGAAAAAAATTTCTGTAGAAAATAATAAAAAGGAAGAGAGAGAAATAGAGTACATCAGGTTTTTGATTAATAGAAAGATCGGTGGGATTTCTACCGATCCTAAAATTCAAAAAGTTTGAATCGGTAGAAATTCTACCGATCCAAATCAGTTTTTCTTTTTTTTTCTTTTAATTTTCTCTAGTAAAATATAAAAACAGTGTATGAAAATAAATAGAGTATCTTAAAATTTAGATATAATAAAAACATTATTTGAAAAACTTTTTATATTTTACTAGAGATCTAATAGATGAACTCCCACAATCTATGCATCATATTAAAAAAAAAAATTAAGTTTATAGATCAGTAAAATTCTTATCGATTAAATTTTTTTATTTTTAGAATCGCTAAAAATCTTACCGATCTTTTTCAATAAAAAATCTGATATACTCTTTCCGTTTATGTCTCTTTTTTTTATTAATTTCTAAAAAAAATCTGAATTGTAGACTATGAGTTGGAAAATTAATAAAATTTGGTGACCGAGATCTCCAAGTTGGTAGGCCCCAAACAAGAATTCAATTTCAACGCTTTGGGATCTGAAAACAATTATGACTTATTTTCTTCTTATAAAAATAAAAAATGAAGAAATAAAATATCTATGTTTGAACTGTTACTTTATCTAGTCGGCAAATAATATTGGGAAATTTTACTCAGAGGTCCTTACCAAATGTTAACCTCTGATAATCAAGAAATTAATTGTTCGGTTGCTTGCATTAAATTAAAATAAATTATGATTTGTAAGATCATTGTCAAATATGAAATTGTAAATTTGATATTCAAAATTGACGCACTAGATTTTTTGGAAGCTCAAACATTTTTTTTTAAATATTAAATAAGAATCAAAATCATCAAATCACTTTCAATTAGTTTCGGATGTAATAATAGACAATGGAGGTCTTTCTCAAAAAATAATTTCTTACTGATTTGTGTATTTTAAAAATATTACCAATATGCTTATTTGATTTATAATTATCTCCTTAATACTAATTAAAATGTTGTCATCGCGCCTGGGTAGAATTCGAAAAATCCAGAAACAGGGGTGTTTTGGTTTTTTTTTTTGAATAAATGTTATATATAAAAATTTCAGGCATTTTTGACACTACTAGGAGTCATTGTATTATTTAATTACAAACTTATTAATTAAACCGTTAAAATTTAGGAGTCTCTTGCCTGGTATAAATTAAAATTCCAAAAAAAAAAAAACCGCGCCATATGTTTATTATTTTTTAATATTACAGATAAAAAAAATCGGATTCAATTATCTCATTATGATTAGAATGAAGTTAAGGCAAATATTAGAGCACTTTTTTTTTTTTTTTTGAGAAACAACAAGGGTCTAGCCCTTGTTTTCATTAACCGAGAATGGTTACATGGGTTGAGTTTCTGAGTAGAAACTCTGAGAAAGATACAAATAAAAAGTTGAAAAAAGGGAAAGGAGGAAGGTTAAAAAGAAGACAGAAGATAAGAAACTAAATGATCCGAGTTGTTATTATGTTTGTATTTGCTCCCCTTGCGTTCCTCTTCTGCTTCTGTTTGATGTTGATGCCAACCACTGTAGCTCTATGTCTTGTACCAGTTCTGCCACTTGTTTGGTTTGATCCCTGAAGATTCGGCAGCAGCGCTCCCTCCATATTACAAACTGCGAAATTAGAACCAGTTCTCGGACCTTCTTTGCCGCGTCCTGCTGTACCAGGAGCTTGAGGTAGTCCCTGTCCGGTACCGCTACCGTAGTCCCCCTTAGAATTTTTGCATATATGAGTATTGCACAGCTGCATTCGTTGAACAAATGGCGTACCGTTTCATCAGCTCTTCGGCACATGTAGCATATCCCAGGCATGCTGTAGCCTTTTGACTTGAGGTTGTCAACCGTGAGAATCTTGTTTCGCAGCATAAGCCACGCGAATACTTTAAAACGCGGCGGTACCGCTAACTTCCAGATTGCCTGTGTGTTGGAGCTAACAGCCGGTCCATCCTGCAATGCTTGATATGCCGAACTCACCGAGAATTGTCCGCTGCCCGTGAGTGACCACTGGGCATCATCGGTATCCTGCTGAGGTTGCTGTTGCTGTTGCCTGTTTGTTATGTATCGGTTTCTTTCATTCTCTAATTTTTGCAGCTGTTCCTCCGCAGTCAGAGACAACACCGGTCTGAACAGTGATGACAGCTGCCGGTGCCTGAGGAAATCCTCCAGGTTGATGTCCGGATGTGTAGTAAATGTGTAGAGGGTTTCGAACTGATACTTGGGTATGCCTATACCCCAATTTTGGTCCCACATCGGAATTGTGTTGCCCCTTCCTTGTATTCTGCGCATAAAGGATGCACAAAAACTTGTGGTTTGCTTGAGGTGTATTCTGAAGAAGTAAGAGCTGAATACCCCGTCAGATGCTCGTCTGCAGTATAGTGTCCGAAACAGGCTTTTCCAAAGCCTTTGTTCAGCAGAGCACCATTGCCATGACCATTTAGACATGAGTGCTCTGTTGAAGTTTGCAATATCTAGAATCCCCAATCCCCCCAATATCTTGGGTTTGCAGATGAGAGACCAGCAAGCCAGGTGAATTTTCTGCTGCCCCTGTGTTTGTCCTTGCCATAAGAAGTCCCTTCTTAACTTATCAATTTTATTCAACACCCATTTCGGCATAGAGAACACTGACATGTAGTATATTGGCATTGACGTGATCACCGAATTAATGAGCACAATTCTCCCTCCCATAGTGAGTAGTTTGGCTGACCACCCTGACAATCGGTTGGTAATCTTCTGTATGAGAGGCATGAATATCTCCTTTTGAAGTCTTGTGTCAGATAGTGGCAAACCCAGGTAGCTGAAGGGGAAGGACCCCTCCTTGCACCCAATTTGAGTTGCGAGTTGTGAGATTTGTACCTGGGCTGTAGAAGCCGCCACTAGTTCAGATTTGTCCAGATTGACTTTCAATCCTGATAGAGTGGCAAAGACCGAGAGCACCAATGTGATAACTTGAATCTGCTGCGAATCGGGTTTAACGAAGAAAAGTGCATCATCAGCGTATAGGAGGGACGGTTGCATTCCTTCGATAGGCATTCTCAATGCGCCTATGTGTGTTAGTCTTTGTAACCATCGGGGTATGAAATCCATCGCAAGTATAAAAAGGAAAGGCGAGAGGGGGTCGCCTTGCCTTACCCCTCTCTTCAATACGATCTTTCGTCCGAGCAGCCCATTTACTAATACTTGTGATGATCCCTGTAAAACTAGTCTTTGAATCCAAGAGACCCAAATTTGGGGAAAGCCTAGATGTAACATGACGTTGATGAGAAAGGTCCAACTTATCGTGTCAAAGGCCTTATGTATGTCAGCTTTAAAAATGGCTAATGGAATGCCATTCTCTCTGGTGAAGTGCATAAGTTCTTGCGCATACACGAAACCTTCCGTAATTTGCCGACCTTTTAAGAATCATGTTTGTGATTGGTGAATAAGCTGCCCGATGCAAGTCTGTAGTCTATTGGCGAGTATTTTTGATATTATTTTCTGAATCCCATTGAGTAGGCTAATCGGTCGGAAATCCTTTGGGTGGCTAGAGTTTTCTGTTTTGGGGATCAAGGCTATGACCGAATTGTTGAGAGGATACATTGTGCCGTCTCTTTGCATCGCCCCGGAGATGACTTCCTGAATGTCCGGTAGTAATATGTCTTTGAATTCTCTATAGAACTCACCACAGTAGCCATCCGGGCCCGGCGCCTTATTATTCGGCCAGGACATGATGACTTCTGTGATTTCTGCCGTTGTGACCTGCCTTGTCAACTCCGAGAGGTCGGTTCTGATTGGATATAGCTGATCCCAGTTAATGTGGTATTGCTCTTCCATTTCTGTCCCCATGAGGTTGATGTAAAATTGCCGAAATATTTGAGCTTTGGAACTTTGATCTCTGTATAATTGGCCGTCCCTTTCAACACCTCCAATGGCATTCCGTGTCTGTGAGTTTTATGCATACCTGTGAAAATATCTTGTGTTCCTGTCCCCCTCTAATTCCCATTTGGTTTTTGCTCTCTGCCTCCAAATATCTTCTTCATACACTGCCAGTTTGGTGAATCTTTGTTTGGTTTTTGCTTTGAGTTCTTTTTCAATGTGTGTCGGTTGTCGCATCTCTTGCACTTTTTCTATCCACTCAAGGAACTGCCGACATACTTGAATCTGTGATTTGACATTGCCTATTTGTTTCCTGACCCATAAGGTTATTGTATGTTGCAATTTTCCCAACTTTGCATGTAGCTGAGACGGCGTGGAGGCTTGCTGCCTTGCCCGCCATTCGGTTGCAACCATGTCCCTGAAACCGGCCAACCTAAGCCAAAAGGTTTCGAACCGAAATATCTTTGTTTTTTTTAAGTCCGTAAGTGCTTCGATCATGATCGGGCAATGGTCCGAGCTTGTGTTGGGGAGTGTGATCTGTTTGGTGTTAGGAAATATAAAGCTCCATTCATTGGAGAAGAGAAAGCGATCCAATTTTGCCATTGAAGGTCGGTCTCTCGAGTTTGCCCAAGTGTATTTTCTGCCGCTCATTGGTAGGTTTTGTACTTCTAAATTGGAGATAAGGTCTGCAAATGCACTAGGCCATCGCCAATCTTGTGTGGTTGTATTCCTGTCGGAGGCGTCGAGAGTGACATTAAAATCACCTCCGATCAGCCATGGTTCATTGTTCCTTGTTTTGAGATTGAGCAATTCCTGAAAGAATTCACTTCTTCCTGCTGGGCTTGAGGGTCCATACACAGTGGTACACTGAATAGGCTGATCGAGCATGGTATCATGTAGATTTACCGTCAAACAGTACTCGTTGTGGGTTGTCGACTGTTGATGAAATCTTGCTGACCTCCATCCAATAAACATGCCACCTCTAGTGCCCCTTGCCGGAACATATTCATATCTGTCCAGTCTTCGGCCACAAATCTCCTTCTTCATTGCATCATCTATTTGTGAAAGTTTTGTTTCTTGGAGATACACTATGTCGGGCTTCTCTATGAAAAAGGTTTCCCTCACTGCTAACCGCTTCGGTCTCCAATTTAATCCTCGTACATTCCAAGTGATGATCTTTATCTTTGTTTTGTAATTCATGTAAAGTATTTTGTCTCTCTGTGAGTCATGTCTGAAAAAACCCCCTCAATAATATTCATGAAAGTAACACTGATAACAATGGGAATCACCTCCTCCCAGCTGAACTCATTACACTGCCTATAGATATTTGTTATCCTATTATCTAGATCAAGTCCTGGCCACATGCCCCCGGACCTGGGTGTCCTCCCCTTAGTGACATATTTAGTGCATACAAAATACAGGAGTAATCTCCTCTTACACTCGCAGCCTTTGAGAGAAAAATCAAAAGAAAAGACCTTCCTAAACCACCTAGCTATCAAAACGGGAAAACCTAACATTAGATAGGGGGGCTTCTCTTGTACTCTATTTCCCGCTTATGCTGCCAGGAGGGCGCTGATCTGATCCTGCACCTTGCCCTGTGTTTCAATTCCTGCCGCCAATGCGATTAATTCCGCCTGTTCCTGACTGAGCGGTTCGTAAGTTTTGAAATACTGGAGCTGCGGCTGATAGGGGCGATTTTTCTTCTTTGGTTTTGCTTTTGATTGTTGCAGTGATCCCGGCTTGGACACGATGCGCGCCCTCTCCTCTGGGGTAATGTAGACTCCGTTGAGTTTTGCCCTCAGTCTCAGACTCCTACGTGGTGAGACAAGAAACTGTGGGGGCCCCAGAAATCCGGGTGGCGATCCGTCTGTGGTATCTCGTTGTGCTGGCTCACTAGAAGTTTTTTGTTCTGTTGGTTCTATATTCGGTGATAACCCCTTCGGAGATGGGTGTACTGGGCTGTCCGAATTTTGCACTGGTTCGTCTGAAGTTTGCTGCTCCAGTTTATCTAATTGTTCTGGGCCTTCTAAATGCGGTTGTTCTGGCCCGTCTACACCTATCTTGGCTGGGCTTGCAGGATGCGGCCCAGTTGGCGGTTTCTGTGTTGGCCCGACTGTAGGGAGTGGGTCTATTGCTAGCAGTAATGGGCCTTCGGTAGGCAGGCCGTGTGATGGCCCGCAACCAGGCCTCTGTTGCTGAACTCTTTCTTGGAATGGGTTTAAATCGAGTGGTGGGGATGTGGCGTGGATATCTGCGGCCTGCTGCTGGATTTGGTGAGGATTTTCTAGATTTGCTTGAGGTGCTGCCATCACGCCTATTAGACACGGACTGGGGAGGTCATTAATTCGTAGCTGAGCAAATAGGTTAGGTGTGATGTCTACATATAGCTCTGCGCTCTGCGAGCCATTAATGCACCTTGCTTGTAACAGGTACTGGTAGCCACTGGTTTGAAGTAAAGTGACCATTGTGTCGCCTATTTTGAAAATCCCTGCACACCCAAGCTCTCCAGTTTTGGTGATCACAGGACCCTCCATTATCTTCCCAACCTCAGTTTGTCTGCTACTTCTGTTGAACCTAGTGACCGGTCCTGAGGACTGCCTCGAGTCAAACGAATGAATTCGTGTTCCTCGCAGATTTCTTCTCCACTCGTTTTCCCAATATGCGGCTTCACCTTCGCCTCCCTCGAAATTGTTGTCATCAGATCTTTCTCCCCCAGTGTAAGGTGCCTCGACATGCAATATCTCATTGTGTAACCATCCCTCCAATTCAATGCCGCATGTGATTGTTAACGGATCCTGGGTGACGGTTAGATATGGTGGCACTTTGGTGGGATGGTAACATGCAACCAATATGCGCAGCTCTGAATAATTCCCGTTAACAAAGACCGGTGCCATCTTCTCTAATGTCCCAAATCCTGAAACGAGCTGCGCCAGGTGCTCCCAGGTCCAAAAATAGTGCGGTAAGTCGTGGATTAGAATTCTTGCTTTGTGGGTTGTCGGGTCGTATGACATGCCGGCGTGTTTGGTGTACTCCATGATTTGGAATTGTACCCCTGGACTAAGTGTAAAGGCGCCGACTTGCACTGCTCGCTTCATCATATCTCTATCCGAAAATATTGCCAAGAGGTCCCCATGTGCCGGTGGTAATTTTCGCACCTCAAACTGTCGTGGGTGCCGTGAGAAGTGTTGCGCCAGTTTGTTGGTGATCCTTCTGATGAGGAGGTCATCATTGTAGTTGGGTCCCGTCAGGATGACCGCAGACCTATCTATCCACTCAGTTGTCGGTGTCAGTGTGGTTTGCTTTGGCAGAAAGACGCGCATTTCCTCCGATCTGCCATCTTGTATATATGCTGGATCCATTAAGGGCATGGTTTCCCAGTTTGCGAGAGCATCCATGTTAGAGTGTAGATTCAGTTGGGTTTGGGATGGTTGTTGTGTGAATTTTACCATGGTAAGTGGAGGATAAGTAGGCTGCTGGGGGTCCTGTGGTGGGGTTGGTTGAGCAATAACTGCTGGTTGTGGCATAGGGATAGGTTCTGTTGCATTAACTCCTCTGGTTTCTTCGTTCTGTCTTTGTCTCACTGTAACCTTTGCAGGTGACACATTTTGCACCCTGGGGTGAGTGCATCTGCCTGCTGTGTGTCCTGTATGCCCACACTTAAGGCACTTCACCTTCCCTTGGCATTGAAATCGCCTATGACCTTTCTGCAGACATTTAGAGCAGCGACCTTGTGCTAGAAGATCTTGTTTGCATTTGGCCAAGCTCTGTAGGGCCTGTGGTCTAACTTGTCTGTTGTGTTTTTTCCTCGTGACTACTGTCCACCCTTCTTCACTGTTGTTGGAGACTGTGGTGTTGTGATGCCGTTCTGTTGCCACCTTGTTGCCATTACTGTTGTATCCAGCAGTTGGAGTTTGCTGAACGGTGTGTACTTGTTGTCGTGCTTGCTCCCTCTTGATGGCTGCCGTGAGGACCTGCGCATACGAGTTGCGTCTGAAGGTTGCTATCTCATTCTTGCGCCGGAGGATCGCTGCTTCGGTGGTGGATTTTATCGCCTTTAGTGCCACCAGCCTAGTTGCCGCCTGTTGCTTGCTTTTCTCCAGAGGGTCGCTCATTGCTTCCGTCGGTTCCGTCAACAGCTCTTTTCCATAGTTAAACCAATATTAGAGCACTTGTACAGATAAAATTTGTGACATCTGAAAAGGGCTTCAAGACAAATAAAACTAATTTTATTTCCCCATCCACCGAGGCAAGAGAAATATATTGTTGGTGTTGACAGTTGACCCCAATCTAATAATTTCCCAAAGAGCATAAAATTATATATTTTTCGGCCTTGTTCATTGACTTGTCATAAATGTTCCCATAGTTGACTGCTAACATATTTTATTCTATTTCCAACCAATAAGGGAAGAATAACAGAGACTTTGTATTGACAACTGGATCTGAAATTAATCATCCCAGTCAAACTCCTTAACAAAATCGTTTGGACATGTACTTGATCTAAATTTGTTAAAAATAGTATTTCCAGAATTGCTTGGTGTCACCAGAAGCGGTACCAGTGAATCTTTTCCAACTTTTTTTTTTTTGCCAATATTACTGATATTATTTTTTTTTGAGTGAGCCTATGGTGCTATGCATAGCACGGATGGGGTCCGTGCTACGGCCAAAAATTTGACTTTTTAAAATCCTAATGGTCGATCCAACCGTTCAATGTGATAACCATATGAATATGTACTTGCAAACTAAATTTTATATTTTTTTGAATTTTTTTACTATTTTTTTAGATAGGTAGAAAAATCAGTGTTTTCTGAAAATTCTGGACCATCAAAATTCTACCTATCTAAAAAAATAGTAAAAAAATTCGAAAAAATATAAAATTTAGTTTGCAAGTACATATTCATATGGTAATCACATTGAACGGTTGGATCGACCATTAGGATTTTAAAAAGTCAAATTTTTGGCCGTAGCACGGACCCCATCCGTGCTATGCATAGTACCATAGCCTCACTCTTCTTTTTTTATAAAATTACCACGACATTAGTTTAATTGATGAGGACATATTAAAAAAAATAGTGAGATCTAATGGATCAGGTCTTCTTTCAATTATTTAGGATATTTTTATTCTAAAGTCATCTAATGATAATTTGCTACCATATTCACTTATCAATGCCATTGTCGCCTTGTCGGTGTTTATAATAATTAATCTTTTTTGTACATAATCACACTAAATAAAACAAACAACAGTTAATATTATTATAAGCAATTGGTTGTTTAACTTTCTTTAAAATGATAAACATCAAAAACAAAACAAGATTCATAGAAATAAAGATCCAAAAATATATATAAAGTATCATTTGGATCTGGATATATATATTATTCATTAAATATTTAAGAACTACTCCTTTGACAGCTTGTGTCAAGTTTTAAAAAAAAAAAATTTAAGAACTAACAATGTTTTTCCCACAAAATTTTTGATGATATTGGAACCATTTGATTTAATACTATATATCGTCAATTAATATATCATTTGTAAAACTTTATCCAATATACTGCTACAATTTTACTCCATTTTGTCAACTTTTAAAATAATGTGGCTCTGTTTTTGGTGCTCCCAGTCAATAATAGCTAGCAGAGCTCAGAAATAATAATAGTATACATCCACATGCAATAGAGTAGTTGCTAGAGGAGAAAAAAATATGATGAGGCGACTAAGTACAAGCCAATGGGGACTTAGAACAGACGCAGGTTTTGACTCAAGCATGGGATTTGATTATTGGCTCCGCTATGCGCACCATCATTATATCTCCGAATCAGTTTCATTTCTTTGATCCAGCGAGAGAATCTAAGATCAATTAAACTATATGAGGTCCAAATTATCAAAAAAAAAAGCATCATTTTTGAAGGAACTACAATTAAAGGAAAATTTGTAAATATTTCTATAAACTGTGTTATTTTCAACTTTATATATTATATGTACATATAAATAAAATAATTACAATGAACATCCTACTTTTCTTTTTAGTTCAAGGAAAAAGTACTTTCGTCAATTTATTTTACTCATTATGATATTACAGAAAATTAATTTTCTGCCTTTTAAAATTAACAACGCTAACATTCTTAATGTACGATAAGACAATATATACATAAGAACTTGTTGAACTCTAGAATTAATTATCCAATTTTTGTATACACAAATACATAGATATTTTTTTCTTCATATTGTTGTAGTTGGAAACAGGGCGTGTCCGATGGGCATCGGACCCAAATCGATCGGTCTGATGCCCGTTCGGAACTGTCTGATTTGCTTCATGATGCATGCACATCGCTTCAATATTTGTGTATGTGTGATTCAATATTCGTGCGGAATAAGTGCGCAAGTATCACGAAGCAAATAGGACGGTTTCGAGCAGGCATCGGACCAAATTGGATCCTATGCCCATCGGATGCGCCCCGCTCTCATTGTAGTTCTATTCAGAATTTAAGTTATTGTGAATAAAAAATAAATGTAGAAGTATCCTTAGCTGGAGACATGAAGCATTTCTTGTATGGTGTTAGGTACCCTGCAAGTACGGCTACATACAAGGTATTTTAATTAAAATTAAACCTAAAACAAAACAACATGTCTCACACGTTGAAATCTTCCATATTTTGAATCGATCTCTTTTCTTAATTTATTCTCACTTTTTTTTTCATTTTAAAATTTTGAAGTTTCTTTTAGAGTTCTATTAATTGAGTCCGCACATGAGGTTTACTGTTGACAATTTGACATTTAGATAGGAACTTCCTTATTTTAGATAAGCATTTGAATTAGGGTTTTTTTTATTACGAGAAGTCCAAGAGATTAGAGGTCTAATCTTTCGCTCGATCTATAAAAGGGATTAGCTAGGAGAAAAGAAGGAGAAATAGACATATAGGAAAACAAACATTAGAAAAGTAGTTCTCATATTCATTTGGTTCCATTAATGGAGATAGCAAAACGAGCAAAAAGATTATCGACGGTGGCGGACGATACAAAGCTTGACCGACTCAATGGAAGAGATAATGGAGAGATTGGGAAGGTACCATCATTTTAATCTCTCTTCTATCTCTAGAGCTGTCCTTTGAGACTATCTTTTGTTTTCCTTTTATTTTCTCTAGTGGGTCTTTTTTATCTTGAGTAAATAACGATCCAGCCCTCTTTAATTAATGAGAGCTTTGTTTGGTTGTAAATTTGTGTCATACAATCTGCTAGTTACTCACTATTTCTTTTTTAATTTTGTTTTTCCAATTTCATAAAGGTTCATACTTCAAAATTAATGAACTGAGAAGCTTCAATTCAGTACTAGATTCATCATCAAAACCATCACCTTCAAGTCCACACATTTATACAAAGATATTTTCATTTGATATACACATTTAACTAGCTTGTAGGCCATAAATATACCCCCATACCTACATAGTTTTGCTAAGAAAACAAGAAAGAAAGAAAAAAGAAGAAAAGAAACTACCAGGCTTGTTTAAAATTATAGCAGTTATTTGTAATGTCTCATGAACTCAAGTATAAGTGTATAACACATGTAAAATGACAACAGGAGCAAACCCTGGCATCGACAAAGGTTGCAATGGAGGAAGTGCAAAAAGAAAACGAGAAATTGAAAAGCTGCTTAACAAGCGTAGTCGAGGATTATCAGTCGCTTCAAACTCATTACTTTGACATAATGGAACAAGAAAAGGGTAAAACAGTGAAGGAATCAAATCCAGTTACTGCGTCTCCTACGAATGTTGAAGAAGAGCACGAGCTTGTTTCTCTAAGCCTCGGTAGCACAATCTCATCAGGTGGCCACAACAAAAAGGAAGAAAAGTCACGTATCGATATCAAAGGAAATGAAGAGGATAACAAAATTGAGAAAGAGTGCCTGAAACTGGGACTAGATTGCAAGTTTGAAGGGCCTAGTTCAAAAAGTGAGGCTAATGTGTTGAGTTTGAATTCTGACAATAGTTTCGATGATACAAAGGATGAAGAAGCTGGTGAACCATGGCGACCTAGTAAAATAATGAAGAACATGCTAGGTGGCGATGATGACCTGTCCCAGCAACCTCAGGTCAAGAAAGCTAGGGTTTCTGTCAGAGCCAGATGTGACGCTCCAACGGTCAGTAGATTTTAAATTTTTTTTCTAACTTTAATATATATTCAATAAACTAGTAGAAGTTGAATTCACTGAAGAATCTTTGTAAGGCAATCTGCAAAAGCATGGATGGAAGAAAACATTGAGATATTAGTTATCAATTATAACCGTGGCAACAAGTGATAAGTGATTTTCATCTAATTTTGCATTATGAATTTGTGACAGATGAATGATGGGTGCCAGTGGAGGAAATATGGACAAAAGATTGCTAAAGGAAATCCATGCCCTCGAGCATATTACCGATGCACCGTTGCACCAGGCTGCCCGGTTAAAAAGCAGGTACTTGACATTTTCCATGTATATAATTTTGAAGTTTAATTGAACCTTCATTAGCAAGAAGGAAAAAACACATTTCTGGTAAATTTTTGTGATTATTCAAATCCATGGCGTCAAGTTGAAAGTTTGCTAGGATTGGAAAAAATTGAATTGTTAAATCTATATATATATATAGAGCTGGGCTATGGTGAGTTGTGAAGTAAGATGTCATTTTTACTTCACGCTCATATTTTCATTTTGAAAATCTAAACAACCGATCCGAACCGTTCAACATATTCTCTATATTGAAATGTGCTTGGAGACCAAATTTTACATTTTTTGGAATTTGTTTACTATTTATTAAGCCACTTTGAAAATCGCTGATCCGGTGGTCCAGAAAATTTTACTGTTTTTTACTGTTCACAGTGGATCAGCGATTTCAAAGAGGCTTAATAAATATTAAAAAAATTCCAAAAAATGTAAAATTTAGTCTCCAAGCACATTTCAATATTTAAAAAAAGTTGAACGGTTCGGATCGGTTGTTTGAATTTTCAAAATGAAAATATGGCGTGAAGTAAAACGACGTTTTACTTCACAACTCACCATAGCCTATCTATATATATATATATATATATATATATATATATATATATATATAGAATCTGGCTAATATGCTACGCGTATATAAGGGCCTCTCCGTGCTACGGTTCACTTTTTGAGTTTTCAAAATCCTAACGGTCGATCCGAACCGTTCAACATGATCTCCATATGAATATGTACTTGCAAACCAAATTTTACATTTTTTAGAATTTTTTTACTATTTATTAAGCCACTTTGAAAATCGCTGATCCAATGGTCCAGCAGATTTTACTGTTGTGTACAAATTAGTGTTTTTTCAAAGTGGCTTAATAAATAGTAAAAAAATTCTAAAAAATGTAAAATTTGGTTTGCAAGTACATATTCATATGGAGATCATGTTGAACGGTTCGGATCGACCGTTAGGATTTTGAAAACTCAAAAAGTGAGCCGTAGCACGGAGGACTCTATGCTACTCGTAGCACCGTAGCACTGTCCTATATATATATCTTCTCATGGATGCTAGATTAATTTGTGACGATTGCAAAGAATTGAAATACTTGGTCAATAGAAGTTACTATTTACTATCTGATAAAAAGAAGAAAATTACTTCTCATTGTTACATGTGTATACAATTTAATGTATATAATAAAGTTTGTCAGTAATTTTAAAATGATTACGTTTAACTCTAGAGAACCAAACGATCGATATCAAGAATTCTTGCCTTGGAAAAAATTGGTCTAAAATAGAATCAGGAAAGAAAATTTCAAGGTAGCGCATGCAGAGACTGTTATCTATCGAATTAATAAATTGTGTCATCAGCAAATTATTTTACAGCCTAAATTAGTGATCTGCTGACCTAGTGCTTTTTGAAAATTTCAAAGAAGATTAGCTCAAACATTATGTTGACTTCATTAAATTTCTAAATTATCCAATAAAAACCTTAGGAGAGTTCTTTAGATTTGCACATACAGAAGACTCAGGTAGATTGGTTAGTCATAAGCTATATATTTGAATATATATAGGCTTACCAATATTAAAAGAAAATAAACATTTTGCTGTTTCAAAGGTTATCCTAATATTGGAATACTAAATCTTTCTTCATTGAAATTTGAAGGTACAAAGATGTGTAGATGACATGTCCATACTAATTACAACCTATGAGGGGACACACAACCACCCGCTCCCGGTTTCAGCCACTGCCATGGCATCGACAACTTCAGCTGCCGCCTCTATGCTGATCTCCGGTTCAACCTCTTCACAAACCATTAGCACTCCTGCTACTTTCTCCAGTTCATCTGCTAGCCTCCATGGCATCAACTTCGGCCTATCAGATGCTTCAATATCTCGTCCATATTTCCTTCCAACCGCATCAGTGTCCTCGACCCCTTCATACCCAACCATAACCCTCGACCTCACCGCACCACCAACATCAACCACGCAACCTTTCGGAATAAACCGGCTCGCAACAAATCTGAAATACCCCTCCACAAATTTTAATTTTTTATCAGCAGAATCATCCTCAATTTCAACTTCATGGTCTAATAGTTACTTGGGCTATGGGAACCAACACTACAACAAAAGCCCATTAGGCTCGTTTAGTCATATAGGTAAACAAGCCCAAGAATCAATTTTGAATTCTTACATACAAAAGACAGCAAACATGAATCCAAGCTCGACACCGAGTTTGCTAACAGATTCGATTGCTAAGGCGATTACATCAGACCCCAGTTTTCAGTCTGCCTTGGCAGCTGCCATCACATCGTATGTCGGAAATAATGAGCCGAATCAAGCAGCCCAAACAAAGATTAGATGCCCCAGTCCAAGCCCATGGGCTTAAACCGGCTCGCAGTCATTTGTGTTGGTGAATGGATCCCAACCATTTGATTTCATCAACAGTCGTGCTGTGCTTCTTTTGTAATCTAGTGTTTTGGGGACAAGGTCTCCTTTCATGTTCCGTTCTTCTTATAGCTGATCGTGTACCTATTCGATTGATTAAAAAGACTATTCTGATCGTTACCAGTTTGTAATCCCTCAATGCAGAGGTGCTAATTTTAATTTCAATTAGAGCCGAATTTTAATCATAAAAAATGCGATCCATTTTCTACCGGGGCTTCAGAAACCACTAACTTGATTGAATAATTTGGGAGAACTTTGCAAAGAAAAGTAACGATACAGTAATGGCGAAAAGAGTAAAAAGGAAGAGACAAGCTCAACAATTTCTTATTTCATTTCACAATCGGAATCGGTACAAGCAACGCCTTTTATAGGCAATTCTACTTCCTAATACTTAGATTTCTCAAATTAACTACGACTCGCCATATCAGCGCTTATGTCATTGTTTCCTGCTGATATGGCCTAACGACTTCAAGCGACTTCTAATTCTACTTCTCTGGTTATTGTCTTAAGTATTGCGTCTTGTCCTCTTTCAAGGCATTCTTCTCTGATGACGCCTCTTGTTTGGTGATCTTAGTACTAACAGGGAAAAATGTACTTGCGATCTCGATCATTGAGAGACACTTTCAGACAATCTCTGGTACTAGTAAAACTTCTGTCTGTATTTGTGAATATTCCATGCTCTCATGCGGCTCTTCTCAGGGCAACGAACAGTGAACTGTACAAAATCAAAATGAAAAATATTCTTCTCGGTTACAATCCTTTCTTGCATTGAACTAACTTTTCAGAGCAATTTGTCACATTGAACAACTTTATAGAGGAATACATCTTCCTATATATTCAAGTAGTTCAGGAAAGAATGATAATGCATCAAAGTATGTTGATATATAGGAGGTTTAAAAATATATATTCTAGGTATGTCCTCAGTATTGTCTTTGCAATTTTATGAGAGATTCCAAGTGTACTGATGAAACACAACAGTCAAGAATACACAAATTATACTAATTACCTTGCTAATTTGGGAAACACGCAAGATACCCCGTTGCCGTGTTGAGCTTTATTAGTTTTCTCAAATATCTTAATATGTTAATTAGAGAAATGTGAAGCAATATAATACTTATGAGATATAAGACTATTTATTGAATAGAATGATTTGATGCTGTTAAAGATAGTTGGTTGCAGGGATTTATATGGAGCACTCATATATGCAAGGTTTTTAATTGATCACACCATTTTGATTTTGACCTAAACATTAAAAAACAAACATATATTTTATATGATATAAGTGGAGGGTTCAAATGCCTCCATTTTTCATGCCTCCACCATGCCTCCATTTTTTAAAACTTTAATAACTCAAAATTTAAAACTTAAAAGTCAAAATAAAACTATGGGATATGATCTACATCATTTTATCTATACACGTGTAAAAAATTATGACATTTAAATTTTGTTTAGTTGTCATCAAGAGCTTGTAAAAAACGTACTAATGTGGATAATTTCTAGACGTTGATTTTTCAACTTATTGATTCACATAAAAACAAAATCGAAATGTGAAAATTTTTTATGAGCACATAGATAAAATGATGTAGATCATATCCAACGGTTTTATTTTGACTTTTAAGTTTTAAATTTTGAGTTATTAAAGTTTTAAAAATGGAGGCACGGTGGAGGCACAAAAAATGGTGGCATTTGAACCCTCCTCATGATATAATATGTTTACACATACTAATTGTTAGCTCTGACTAAAAATGTGATAATCGTTTTGTAAGAACTTTTTGTTAAGTAAATTTTAAAATTTTACATGTACATTCATCACTCGTGAAGTAGATGGGTTTTAATGGTTTAGATATCTTCATTTGAACCAAAATCTACTTGATTTTTGGAGTTGTGCTCACCAAACCCTCTTGGTGAGCACAACACACGCTAACTTTGCTCTTAAATAAAATCCAACAGTTTGCTGGGTAGGGTTGAAAACTACGTACATAAAGAAACTTAAGGCAAGGGTTATGCACATTAACCCTTATTTTCCAGATTTGTATTATTTCTCTAGTATTATCAGTGGACTCATGAGACCTGATTTGAAACAGTGGGTTTAAAATACGAGAACGGAGTAGGTCCGGTGCCCATCGGACCTACTTTCAGGTTCAACGCCATGATGACCGTCCGATCCAATTTAAGATTTATGCGCACGAAAATTGAAACAGTCATGCACGGATTTTAAAGCATTCTGCACGAATCTTAAAGCAAATTGACGGTGATTAAACCTATCGAACCAAAGTAGGTCCGATGCCCATCGGACCTACTCTCAAGTGTTAAAATACACAAACCTTCTTATTTGAAAGAATTGTTTTCTATGACAAAGCAAAATGAAAAGGCAACCGAGAATTTAGCGTATTGTAAAGAAATTATTTTAGGACAATAAAATTTAGCATATTATAAATAAATTATTTTAGGACAATAAAATTTTATTAAACTGTCCAACTATGTTGATCTTTATTCGAAACAAAACCCATGCAACAACAATTTTGATATAGGCCATGAATTAAAAAAATAAACACTTCTAACTTGAATAAAAAATATATTGTTAATTTGAACTGTAGAACTCCATTAATTAATAACGGGATAACTAGGTATAATTTTAGTAATGTTCTTAAATAAAGTTAAAAGTTTGGAAATGTGGATCCAATTTCATACAATATTGGTGTCATTTGCCAATTCATCGATCAAATGACATTAAACATTTATAGTCGTCGTACATATCAAATCAATGAAATAAGACTAAAAACTTGTATCAAATTCAAGCCTTTCTCTATCCGAATTTTGAATTTATAACCTTTCACATTTGAAACCATGTATCTTTGTCATTAGACTAAATGCTAATTCTTAAATATTTTTTACATTTATTTAAATTATCAAAATAATATAATTGCCAGAAAATGATTCTTATGGCTAGGCTCAATAAACTACCAATATTATGCAAACTTGATAAATAAAAAGCTGATCGACAACAATATAATGAACTTTTTTAAACACTACCATTCACGAAGCAAAATCAGACATACTTTCAAAACAGTTTAGGGGTGAAAACAGATACGATATCGGATAGTGGTAAAATCGTATCAGTATTTGTTTTTATTTTCCGGATATAGATACAGATTGAATATTAGACGGATACATTCAGATACGGATCGGATATCAGATATCCGTAGATATATACATACATATTTTCATAATATATTAAACTATATAGTATATATCTACTATTTATATACGAATAATTAAAATTTAAAATCATATCCGTACCACTATCTACACAAAAGTGAAGTAAAGTTGGAGTTGAGCAGCAATTAATAATTATAATGTATAAATATTAATAATAATGAAGCAAAGGCATATAGTATTTGATGTGGGAGGTTATTGGTTTCAAATCCAGATGGGGGAGATCATTTGTTATAATAACATGGGTAAATAACTGTGTGGCTTGACCTCTGACGTTTACTCAAAAAAAAAAGTAATAATGAATCAGATAAAGTAAACATGAGTGAGGCAAAGCGTGTGATATGCTCATCAAGAAGGTTTGGTAAGCACAACTTCAAAACCAATTAAATTGGTTTGAAACGACAAATCTAACCTGTTGAAACGGATCTACTTCACGAAAGAAGCGTGCACATGCAAAATTTTAAAATTTTCAAAATGATTAAGTATAAAGTGAAGTGGTAAAAAAAAATGTAGGTTTTATAAGTTATTTTAATACATTTATTTTTTATCATTTTTTTACCGCTTGATTTTGTACTAAATGAATTTTAAAATTTTGTATGTACACGTATTACTCGTAAAGTAGATTAGTTTCAACAGTATGAATTCGTCATTTGAAGTTAATTCGATAGATTTTGGTGTTGTACTCACCAGGTCCTCTTGATGAGTTAGCACGCGATAGCCTCACTCAAGTAAGAAGTGAGGTTAGTGTGTAATTTGCTCATCAAAAGTGTTTGGTAAATACAACTCTAAACTCAGTTAAATTAGCTTCAAAACGACGAACCTCAACTGTTGAAACCGATCTATGTTTCATCTTAGCTTCATTAGTTATGAAAATTTATTTTTTCGTTGCTAATATAAAACTTGCCCAAGTTCTAATTTGTGATGGATGTTTGAAAACATTGATTGATCCCTCTTATATTTTTTTTTTCCACAGATTTAACTGTAATTGAGTATTAATTGTTGAGTAATCTTGTGGGCATGGAACGATTTTTGTGACTTGTCATTTTCATCGTTAATTTTTTTACTTTAATTTAGGAATTTATTCGCTTCACTTCATTTTTTTATTGTAAACGGATAATACTTTAATCTCTTTTTAAGCTCTCAATTTAATAATAATATCTAAAAAGATAACTTTAAAATAATTCAATTTCAAAAAATCATGTCATTTTATTAGAATTATCATAAATCCGAATAATTTATCCAATAATAATCTGTTTTCATGTTTACCTCCGAATTACATTCTGAGATTTTATACCCGTGAAATTCTATCACATGTGTCATAAGAGCGAGATGTGAAGCTGAAATAGTTCATGATCAAATATCATAAATTTGTATGAATTCATCAACAAATATGGTTCGCCGTGAAAATAAAATTAGATATGAATTCATTGTTAAACTTCTGAACATAAGGTTGTCAATTGAAATGATAATATTAATTTGTCACCATAAAAAAATCAGACAAGAAGAAAAATAATTCATTAATAAATAGAGCTCACCAATTTAAAATAATTCCATAATAACTTTGAAACAGAAGTACATTCATATTTATCGAAGTATACATCAATATAAATGTTAATATCTCGAACTCTCAACAACACTTAACCACAACACGTTTTCAAAATAATAATAATAAGAAGAACAACAACAACAACAACAAAAAATTATAAAAATATAATTTCTAATGCTTAGGCCGGATCTCGATTCCTTACATTATTATTTCACTTTTATATCCTTGCTCGTCATCCTCTTGCAACTTCATCTCCACTTCTCCATTTTCATCTCTATCAATGTAAAATTCTCCGATTTCCACCTCTATCCATCCGTCGTCTCTTTCCTTAGCCGATATTATTCCCTTGTTGTCAAACTCGGAATTCTCATATTGAATGTTCCATTTGCCAAATAATTTCCTCACATATATGTTGTAATTCGGCTCGAGATACACTATGTTTTTACTAATATGCATGTTTATCGATAGTCACTGATGTGCGTTGCCTAATTTCTCCAATCGGATGGCGCCAATATCTATCATCAGATATTTCAGTGAGCTTGTAGACCAAATATGCACCGTATCTTATTTTAGGAGAAAGTGCTTTGCAATCAATCTTACCACAAATGGCCAATTGGCAATTGAACATACCTTAGCGAACCTATTTATTCAATTGAATTAATTTCATGTGTAAACAAATTAAGTTAAATATTTAAATTTTTGCTTCATTAGACTAAATTTTCTAATAAGATAAAATTTAAAGTTTGATATTCACTCACTCGTTTAATCAAGAACAGTATTGAAAAAGTAAATATATATATATGGACAGTGCTACGGTGCTATGCATATATAAGGGCCCTCCGTGCTACGGCTCACTTTTTGAGTTTTCAAAATCCTAATGGTCGATCCGAACCGTTCAACATGATCTCCATATGAATATGTACTTGCAAACCAAATTTTACATTTTTTAGAATTTTTTTACTATTTATTAAGCCACTTTGAAAAAACACTAATTTGTACACAACAGTAAAATCTGCTGGACCATTGGATTAGCGATTTTCAAAGTGGCTTAATAAATAGTAAAAAAATTCTAAAAAATGTAAAATTTGGTTTGCAAGTACATATTCATATGGATATCATGTTGAACGGTTCGGATCGACCATTAGGATTTACTGTTGTGTACAAATTAGTGTTTTTTCAAAGTGGCTTAATAAATAGTAAAAAAATTCTAAAAAATGTAAAATTTGGTTTGCAAGTACATATTCATATGGAGATCATGTTGAACGGTTCGGATCGACCGTTAGGATTTTGAAAACTCAAAAAGTGAGCCGTAGCACGGAGGGGCCCTTATATATGCGTAGCATATTAGCCAGATTCTATATATATATATATATATATATATATATATATATATATATATATATATATATTCTATTTTATCTTTTTTTGCAGCAAAAATTATTTTGACTTACCTTTCTTATCTTCTAATAGTAAATCAACAAAACTTTTTCCAACTTTTCTTCCTAATTAACAATTCAAATAGTTTTGATGTAATATTTACAAACAGATCCAAATCTGCTGAAATTCGAGATCATCAACAGTAACCCTGAAATTCATGAAATTTCGAATTCAGCTATTGAATTATTTCGAGATGCGTACACAAAAAAACTAGCTGTTTCTAGATGTGTGCACAGAAAGAGTTGAACAGCTGGATCTCAGATTTCAGGGATTTCAGAGTTACTGTTCATAAATCTCGGATTTCAGCTAATCTAAATCCTTACAAACAACACAAAGTTCCCAGCGCATTGTAAAAATATGTACTCAACATGATATTAGCATCAAATAATTAAAAATATGTCAAATTGATGAGAAGTCCTTTTTTATTACTATCGAATAATGTCATATTACAATATAAACAACAAGTGTAACCTTAATCCTCATCCTTTCATCTAATTCGAAAAAATTTAGTTTCTATTTATACTAATACAATAATATATGTTATGAATTAAAGAAGTTCAAAATCCTACTGATCTGATATTCATACTATTAGCGGATTAATTTACTAATTTTACAAATGATATCGGTATTTTTTTATTATTCATTCCCCTAATAATTTCGCAAACCCTATATATATTACCCATATTATTTAGGATTTAATTATACTTGATAAATTCACAAACTTTATAATATCCAAATAAATTGCCATAATAAACTTTCGAAATATATCATATTATATTTACGACTTTAAAACTTTATTGGATTATTTATTATTTCTAACTCAGTACTATGCACTAATTAATTCATGCAACTTTAAAAAAAGTTGTTAACTTATATTTTCTTGACAATGTCAATAAGATAAAGTCTAAAAAATATGTATCTTCCTTAATTTCTTCTTTACAAAAAAAAAAAAAAAAACTATTCGAGATTCTAAATAAAATTATACCTTGAATCAGAGAGAGATATGCGTCTCCAATAAAAATGAGGTGCGTCTGCAAATGCTATGTTTAAAGCTCTACAGACAAAAGTAAACAATCAATCATATTTGATAGAAGTATATATTAATTTTCACATGTCAAAGAAGAAGGAAAAAAAATAATGTAAAGTACCATTTTGCCTCCGTCGATGAGCACATAGCGGTTGGAAAGCTGGAAGAAGAGATCCTTCTTAGAGGCACTACCAGAATTTTCGTTTGTAGCATGGGTAGCACTGGTTTGTTGCATGGGTGTTAAGGGCCCATGGAAAAGCTTTGACATTTCTGATTTCGTATACCTTTTTCATAGGGTGACTCATGCAAAACATTACCCATGTAACTGCAAGCTGCTTATCCATGTAACTGTCTCCCATGTACCCATGTAAAAAATTTTGGGAGAGCCCGCCTCTGCCAATCCACTCAGATAGTATATTTTATTAACGGTACATGCAAATAGTTGACCCTATGCCCATGGAAATAGGTATAAAGTTGTGAGACATATTAGTAGCCCATGCAATTGTTTTGTGGATCCTTTTTTATATTATTTAATGCTAGAGGTCCATGCTAAAACCCGGCCACCATACCCATGCTAATAGTCTGGAGAGTTCAGATCGACTATTAGCATGGGCTGCGCATGCAATTGTTTTTGTTGACCCTTTTTATATTATTTTATGCGAGAGGTCCATGTTAAAACCCGGCCACCATACCCATGATAATAGTCTGGAGAGTTGAGATGGACTATTAACATGGGCTGCGCATGCAATTGTTTTGTTAAACCTTTCTATAATATTTTATGCTAGAGGTCCATGTTAAAACTCGGCCCACATGCCCATGGTAATAATCTAGATTGTTGATAATTAGTAGTTGCATGGGCTGCCCATGGTAATACTTTTGAATTAATGGCCAGAAATATGCATTTGATATTTTTCTCTCCCTTTGAATGGTGAATATAACAATAATTCATAGCACCACGAATTAAATCAGTGTATAAAATAACTTTAGTTTTGAAACAAAAGCATTGGGAATTTTGATAAAATTGTCCCAAATTTTTGAGATATGCAGTTAATTAACCAAAATGGGGGGAAAATATATTTCAATTACTGTTCTCTCAATTAATATAATAAACTGATAGCTGGACTGTTCCTTTAATTATGTGATTTTACAATTATGTGACTTGATGAAAGGGGGCCATGTGGGCGAAGGGATGGCAGGCAGAGGGTTGCAGTCCAAAGAGTGGCAGTCCAAAGGGTTGCAGTCACTTTCTATTTAAGCAGCCAGCACAAAAATTCTCTTCCCAAACCTTGAACACCTACAATTGGTAGTACAAATCTGATCAGATTAAAGAATTAATAGAAGAGAAAAACAATTTAGTAGACTTGAAATGGAAAATCCCAATCCAGCCGAAAATAACAATCATGAGGAAAACCCAAATCCTGTGCATGCCCCTAATCCCAATCCTGTGCATGCCCCTAATCCCGTGAAACAAGAGCCTGAGGATGGCTCTGAACAGCCTTCAAGTGAGTCTGAACAGTCTCCAATAGGGTCACATGTGATTGAAGTCTCATCATTGGATGATGACTATGCTTGGCCACCCGGTTTTCCTTATGGTCCACCCGGTGATACCGATGATGAGGATATTTGGATTAGTTTGAGAAGAAGCAAGAGAATATGGGAACAGGTAAACAAGAACGGAGGCAAGCGGATCAGATACTTCTCGCCAGAGAAAAAAGGGCGAGTCAAATAGTGAGACATGAATAGTTTTTTAGGGTTGGAGGGATTATGTTTGTTATCTAATTCTTACTTTTATTTTGGCTATCTATTTTATGTTTTTCTTACAATATTAGGTCATGTATCATGTAACCATCCCTATGCATAAATATATGTAGTAATGTTTTTTATTCCTTGGTAGTTTGTACTATCTAATTTAGGTTTGTACAACTCACTGTTTTGAACATTACACTTTTACAAAATTGATTTTATGAAGAAGAACATGTCAAAATTTGGAATAAAGGTTTGAAATAAAAGTTGTAATACGTGAAAAATGATTGAGGACAGAAAAATCATTAAGCTAGGGGCCTATTAGCAAAAAGGACAGCACCAACCAAAAGGGCAGTGAAACGCCCTAAAATTAATGTAATTTAGTGAAACACCCTGTATTCACTGTTTCTATTTTGAATACTGGTATATTCATAATAGAAACACCCTAGTTCTACTAATATTCATAATAATGTATTAATCTAAGTAAAATAAGACAGCCCCAAAAATTAATGAACTTACCCGTATTTTGCCCCATAAACCGACCATAAATGCTCACTGTTGACCCATGTGCAAGCCTCTTGTAAATATTGGAATTTACTAAGCATTTAGATCATGTTAACAGGGGCTACTTTCTGTGTTATTATATATATTGTATATTGACAGACTTAAATTAGTGAAAACATAGAAATTTGAAATGTCACCGTACCAATTAAAACCCAAATTCATCGTAATCATCGAGGGTAGCCGCATCAAATCCTTCCTGAATTTGCGTCATGTCAGGCTCCTCCTCTGTGTCATAGCCTTCGTCAACATCAAAATCTTGTGTGTTTGTGTTATTCTCCACTGCTGGTGAAGTCTCCATCGTATCGTTGACTAGGTCGAACTCATCTTCTTGAATGACCACATTATCCCAATCAAACACTTTATCATTTGATTCCAGGATAGGATTATCCGTCATTTCCTGTTGGTAAAATTCCAGCAATTCATCAGCGGCATCATCGACTCGAAACTTCCCTTTCGGGCTTGTTTTAATTGCCACCCACCATGGGCGTCTTGCCACTGTATCCGCTGCATAGGGAATGTAGACCACTTGGATTGCTTGGCATGCCAATACAAACGGCTCAAACCCTTTTAGTCGAGAAGTGTGTTTCACCTCGACAATTCCATGTTTGCTGTCCTTCTTGACCCCGTTTGTTATGTCAAACCAAATACACCTAAAGAGGGCCACCTTGTTGCCTCCATCATAACTTAGCTCTATGACTTCTTGGA
This sequence comes from Carex myosuroides, assembly GCA_028015225.1. Classification (NCBI taxonomy): domain Eukaryota; kingdom Viridiplantae; phylum Streptophyta; class Magnoliopsida; order Poales; family Cyperaceae; genus Carex; species Carex myosuroides. The sequence goes on from CM051464.1 coordinate 3,816,162, forward strand.
GAACTCCGTAATAGTCGTGTTGTACACCATTTTCATCCCACTCTCCTTTGATGCAAACACCACTGCTTTTTGTCGCCTTGTTCTGCCCATAATTTTCAGTGTGAAATCTGAACCCATTTATATCATAAACTTCATAGCAGCTCACTTGTTTCGATGGCTGGAGTCCCACCTTTCGGATGTTTGTTTCACAATCACGATCAGATAGTACCCTCTTTCGTATCCACTCGGCATACCCAGCCTGACGAGCCTTTTCCAGATCTTGCTCTCTTGTACCCCTCATTCTCATGCATGTGTCGAACTCACTAAAATGGCAGCAAACACTAAAAATTAGTTGTTGTTTGGTTTGGCAATGAATAGGTGTCAAGTAAATCCTAAAGAGAAAGGTTTATTAAGATGCTACCTTTCAAACTTGAAGCTGATTTCCGGACAATTGCGGAGGATATAGGTGTGTGCAGCTAAAAATTCATCTTCGCCTAGAATCCTTCGATGTTCCTTGCCACCGGGACGGCCCGTACTATAAAAAATAGAAAGTCCCCTATTGGTAGAGTTGGGTTCTGTAATTCCTAGCTTGCCATTTCGAGGGTTTTCTTCAAAATAATGTGAGCAAAATGTTGATATCTCCTTGACAACCGTAGCCTCGACGATGGATCCCTCGACTTGTGACTTGTTGGTCACTCTCATTCTTTGTTCTTTGTTACGCCTACAAATGCATAAGTGGGTTAGTGTTGTTTGGTACATATATTGTTATGGTTTAGATTATAGTTGTAGGAATAGTGTTTGAATAATTAATAAAAAAAGATATTGAGAATAAAATCAAACCTTTCACATGGATACATCCATCGGGAACCGACAGGGCCACCAAGTCTAGCCTCGTGGGCCACGTGGACAACAAGATGCTCCATTGAATCGAAGAAACCGGGAGGGAATATCTTTTCCATTTTGCAAATTGTGACGATAACATCCTTTTCCAATTGGTCGATACGTGCTGTTTCAAGCTCCTTGGCACAAATCTCTCTAAAGAAACTTGAAATCTCACATAAAACATCCCACACCGAATCAGGAACAAGGTCTCGAAATGCGATTGGAAGAAGTCGCTCCATGAACACATGTAAATCGTGACTCTTAAGCCCAATTAGGGTGGAAGATGTTAGGTTAACACACCTATTTCAATTCGAGGCGTAGCCATCGGGTAACTTTACTACCTCCTTGAGCCATTTTAAAACTTTTTTCTTCTGATCTGAAGTAAGTGCAAAGGGGGCTTTTGGTTGTTTCATCTTTCCCGCGTGTCGTGGATCCGGGGTTAGGTTCTGATTCGGACGATTGCAAATGAGAGCCATATCTTTTCGGGTCTTTTCATTATCCTTTGTTTTGCCCCTCATGCATAAAAGCGTGTTTATCAAATTATGCGCGAAATTCTTCTCCAAATGCATCAAATCAATATTGTGGGGCAAAAGGTTGTCTTTCCAATAAGGTAAACTCCATAAAATGCTCTTCTTTTGCCAATGGTGAGTCTCACCGTAACCTTCAATCTGATTAAGTTTGTTGCCTTTACCCCACTTGATATCATCCAGCAAGCTCACCTCCGCTAGCAGCTCCTCTCCCGTTTTCATTTTTGGGGGCCCACTACTCTCGGTTTCTCCCTTTATGAAATTTTTCTTATCTTTCCGAAATGGATGATCCGGAGGCAAGAGACGTCTATGACTGCCAAACCAACATGCTTTACCACCCCACTTGAGTTGAAATGCTTTCGTGTCCCCCTGACAGTAATAACATCCCAACTTACCATGTGTACCCCACCCGCATAGCATCTCGTAGGCGGGATAATCACTAACCGTCCATAGTAGTGTTGCATGCATTCTGAAATTCTCGTTTCTAGATTCATCCCATGTCATTTCTCCAAACTCCCACAAATTCTTCAATTCGTCAATTAAGGGTTCAAGAAGGATGTCAATATCTTGTCCCGGATGTTTTGGACCGGGGATGACAAGCGCGAGGAACATGCTATCTTCTTTTATTATCATGCCGGGTGGTAGGTTATAGGGAAACAAAAACAATGGCCAACATGAATATGGAGCCGCACTCGAGTTGAACGGCATAAACCCATCCGTCGTGAGCCCCAACCAAACATTTCTCACCTCTTTCGCGAAATCTGGATTTTTTTTTGCGAAATGCTTCCATGCTTCACCATCAGAAGGGTGCATCATAATCCCAGGTTTATCCCGCTTCCCTTCCTTATGCCATCTCATATTTTTCCCACTCGATTTGGTCATGTACATTCTTTGCAATCTGGGCGTAATAGGTAGATAGCGAAGTATCTTTTGCGGAACGGGCTTTGCATTTGGGTTAGGTCCAGGTAGCTTATATCTTGAGGCTCCACATACATCACAACTTGTCAAATCCTCCTTTGTCTTGTAATACAGCGTACAAAAGTTCGGGCAAACATCGATTTTCTTGTGTTCCATACCCATTGCCTCGATCAATCGTTTCGCTTGGTAGAAATTAGCCGTCATTTTTTCACTAGGCGGCAGCATACCTTTAATGAGATCCATCATCCCATCAAAGCATTGTTGGCTAAATTGGTGTTCCGACTTCAATGCTAAGGCTTGTGTCACCGCCGACAATATGGTGTGTTTTTCGCATTTAAGTTTACCGATCATGTCCTCTTCCCATAGCGGTGTGTCCGATGCGGAGAGCATATCAAAGAACTTTTTAGCCACTCCTTTGGGGCTGTTATCATCCCAATCGAAATCCTGACCCGCGACTGCCCTAACCATATCCGCCATTGGATCAGTTGGTGGAGGGGATGAATGTGGTTGTTGCTCCCCGTGCATGTGCCAAACTTCATATTTGTTGCAAAACCCAGATTTATAAAGATGTATCTTGACTGTTTCGACATCCCTACTGTACTGGTTGGCACAATTTTTGCAAGGACATTTTATACACTCCCTTCCTTGTCCGTCGAAAGTTACAACGGAGGGTTTATCTAGTGCTTGACGAGCAAATTCCTGAACACCCGACACAAAGTCGGGATCTAGTCTTCCACCCGTGTTTTTCCTGCCCTGGTTCATCCATTGATGATCGGAGGCCATATAATAGAATAATTAACTATAAAAGGAAGGGCGGTTAGCACAGGCCACATGACAGGGAAGGACACCTCAAACAGTGGTCTCAATTTTCGCACATTCTTACCTTAATTCTATACACTGAGTCTTACCTTAATTCTATACACTGAGTTTGTTAAGTTTCTCAATTTTCGCACATTGCTGGGATTGTTAAGTTTGTCGAAATGGCTCAAAGTGGCCCAAACTGAGCTGCTGTCGCATAGGGGTTAGAAAGAGAGAGATTAAAAAATTACCAGAATTTATTGGGAGGGATGGAACGGCGGCGCCCACAATAGGCTGCAAATCGCACCAGGTATTCAGCAGATAGGGCGAAATTAGGATGTGTTCACGAGACTTCGGCCGGTATGTACCTGGAATAAGAAAATCTCCGACAGCACCGTAAAAAGGAATCTTTTACAAGTACTTGATCTGTACCGTTCTTTTTAACTACGCACGAATCACAAAGCCTAATAATACTGCCCCTTCAGTCAGCCCAAATCCCAAACCGGCTGAGAGTTAATCTCAAACCGTAAATAACTAATTTTAAAAGGGAATCTTTTACGGTACCGTCGAGGATTTAAGGCTGAGAGTTAATGCTTATTTGTGTCGCAATACCGATATAAATAGTGGCTCAGGCGGAGTGCATAATATTTTGTTTATTTGCGTACCCAACTTGTACGCTTCAAATTAAAAGCTAAGTGCACACCACCATACATTAATTAACACATCCTAAGTAACCCACAATTTTAAAATGAAAAACTAGCCTAAGTAAAACAAGCTTTGTAGATAGGTTGTTCACAAATCTACTTAGAATCCACAATTCCTTAATTAAACACAAATCCTACATTAATTAACACATCCTAAATTAAACAACTTAACATTTCAGTACAACAAATCCTACTCAATTCATTAAGAAGTTATTACAAATCCCCTTTCGATAACATTAGTTTAGATCGAGTACACACATTGGGAGGAATTAAGGCTGATTACCCTCTCCCAATGTGTTTCCTCCCCCACCGGACATGCTCCTTGCTAAAACATCCTACACAGCAAATAGAACAAATATAACATCAGTGCGAGGTGATGCAAACACAAAGGTATTAGATCAATAATCAGGACTTCCTTATTTGTATGTTTCGACACTTACTGCAGGATTTGGTGGCTTCACTCCTGTTGCCTTGAAGAGCAACTCGAAACGTGCATTGTTCAAGGCTGTATCTGACGAAGCCTTCTCCAGTTCAGCTTTGTGTCGCAGCTCTTGGGTCGCTATCTCACCAGCAAAACAACTACGTGCGGCTGCTACCTTCTTAGCCACTATCTTAGCCACCTCTTCTTCAGTGAATCTCCTGCCGCAATCTTCCGCCGAGGTGGCAGTGCTCTTGGTAGGGCCTGATGCTGATGCCTCCACTGCCTCTAATTCTCGGTTAGTTTTGGATGTCCTCGACTTGTTTCCAAAACCGAATAACCACCCTTTTCTGTCCTCACCGTCCACCGCAAGCTCCCATAATTTCTCTTCTTCCATTTCCTTCCCATGTGCTGCCGATAGTTCCATATACGTCACCTTGGAATAAAAAGAATTAGTTACAAACCAGTTTATGCTAAGTAGGGTTTGTGCTAAGTTGGGTTTATGCAAGCAGTGGTCAACCCACTTTGTGCTAAGAAGTGTTTGTGCAAACCAGTTTTGTAGATTGGTGTTATTGCTAAAAGTTATTGCTAAAAGTTACAGGCTTATCAATATCAACTTGTAGATTGGTGTTATTGCTAAAAGGTCTTGTAGATTGGTGTTATAGATTGGTGTTATAGATGGTGTTATTGCTAAAAGTTACAGGCTTATCAATTTCAACTTGCAAGTAGTGGACGTATCAATTTCCAACTTGCAAGATGGTGTTATTGCTAAAAGTTACAGGCTTATCAATTTCAACTTGCTAAAAGTTACAGGCTGCAAAAATTTCAGTTACAGGCTTACCATAGCGTGGCGTGATCTCGTGTTGACGTATTCCTTGCTGCCATCCTTTGCCTTCCTCAGGTGGGTTCGATCAAAAACATCCTTCAACGCCACCGAATCTCCCCTCTCAGCTATCTGCATTTAAGAAGAAGCACTAAAGATGTATTTATGAATGAATAAACACTATAACACTGCATAAAACATGGCTTAGGTCAGGTTGGTCTAGTGATTTTGACCAATCCAAAGTTTTGGAAGGAAAAACATTCCTCAAATCGTTCATAATTAACAGATATAGAAGAAGCACTAAAGATGCCGGCGAATAGGTCAGTAATTCCCATTTAATAATGAAACTTTCAACAAGTTAAAATTAGAAAACAGGTAAAAGAAGTTCATAGAATTATTTTTTCAGATTTTTAATAATGAAACTGATTAACCGAAATTAGTTCTTCAGGGTGTTAAAAATTAAAAAAAAAAGCCAAAAAAACCGAGCAAAAAATATAAGGTGCATGCCAATATTACCCATTTAAGGTCATATATCCAACAACCAAACATACTAATGTTATTTCATTCCCAATTTTAACATTAAGTAGGTATACATCCTAAAAGGGCAAAAATCAATGATACTATTAATTGAGTTAAAACAAAAGTATTCCTCTAATTGTGAAATTCCCTTTCGCAATTTAATTGCACCTATCTCTTTCAGCATGTACTAATTAAATTTGTAAAAGAAGGAATCTTTATCTCAAACTTTAACAATTCGTGTAGAGCACTGTGTATCTAATATCTACCAAACGCTAATGAGAGGTTCATATCATAGCATGAAATAACAGACATACAACTATAAAATAAATGCATATATAGACAAAAAATCTGAAAAACGGCAATATTTGAGAGACGTTAAACACATTACATAAGCAGTTTACAGGCCATTTTGAACAGTAGGATTGTTGTACACTAGGTTTATATTTGAGAACGATAAAAAATGGCAATACCATCTTTTGCTTGTGCCTGAACGTGCTCCGGGAACCCCCCACATGACTGGCGACTGAACCGCACTTCAATTTATTGGCCCGGTTTCTATTCGATTGTTGCTCCCAAATTGGAGTAGACCATATATCGCACAGCCCCTTCCAAATTTCTTCATTGTTGCACCACCTTGGACAGTACCCTTTCCACTCCTCCTTACTTGGCCCATATTTTTCGAGACACACCCTCCTTGTATCGACAAGCACACGACTGTATGCCTCTGCTGCTATATTCTCGAAGACATCAATGCACCGCAAGACATCTTCCTCCTCACCCCATGAATACCGCTGCAAGAACTGCTTTAAGGTATCGAACCTGGCACCCGAAGGTAACGTGTTGTAAGACCTAAAAGGTCCTGGAAGGTTCGCCAATGTAAGAAGCCTTATTGTGGCAACAACCTTTGTATCATGTGGCTCCGATGTGAACTCTGCATCTCCAACAACCATCAGTTTAGGTCTGTCATCTGGTTTGGACGGTGCACGAGGCTTGGCAAGACCGCGTCCATTCCTAACCTCCGGCTTCTTCCCTTTTGTTCTTCTCTTTCTCTTGCCAGCTGCAACTCCTGATGCCGAGTTATCAAGTTCTAGCCCGCTCAGTAACCGGGCTTCAGGTATGGAGCGTAGAGGCCTACGCATTCTGCACCTCCTACTGCCGTCATCATGAAAAACCCCTTGCGGAGGGCTTGACTGGTCTGAATTCATCTGCTCGGCCCCAGACCCCTCCGAGCGACGCTGTGGGTCTGGTTCTGGCCCAGCTGGGGATTTGCGAGGCGTTGATTGCGGTGCGGCGGTACTTGCCTCTTTCAGCACCGCGCCAAGCAGCGACTGCCCTGCAGCAGGACTTGCCTCTGGCCAGGGGGGCCAAGCGGACTGACGGGGCGGCGACTGCGCTGCGGCAGGGGCAGAGGAGGTGGGGATGTCTCCCGCAGCCGGGGATGCTGGATTAGGGGATGGACTGGCCTCCATCTGCCCCTGAGGGGGCGGCCCTGCCCTGCAGCTCTCCTTGGCGTCCAAGGTGGGGGCCAACGAGCGTACAGGCTTGGGTCACACCATGGAGGTTTTACAGTGGGTATGGTTTTCCCTGATCTCAGAGTCCGCACAGATCCGGACGACTCCGCACAGTTCGATCGCACTGACCGAGGGGTTAGAGAGGCCGTGCCTTCGGAATCCACATCTGACGCAGGATTGGACTCGGGGTGATTTGTGTCGGCAGTTGTATTAAGGATGGGAACATCGATAGGATTCAGCCTAGCCGATCGTCGGCGGCCTGTTGAGTCACATCCCCTCGGTTTTGGTCGAGCATTGACCTTCCTATGTTGCCTTGGAGGGCCTTGCGGAGGATTTGTAGATTGGAGGTTTGTGGGAGGACAAGGTGGAGGGTCACCGCAAACCGGTTCTGTCTGACGGGGTGGGATGACCGGGTCTGTCTGACGGGGTGCTTCTCCCAGGCCTGTCTAATGTGGTGGGCTGACGGGGTCTGTCTGATTGGGGGGGATGACGGGTTCTGCCCGATGGTTTAGAGTGACCGGTTCAGGCGGAGTGGTTCTGTCAGTGGCTGATGCAAAGCGGGGTGGTTCTCCCCTCTCCTGTCTTTCCCGAGCAACCATCTCGTATTGCATCTTTCTTGTTCGAGAAACCATCTCAACATAGCTCGAACTTTCTGATTCCACAGTAGTGGGCATGGGTCTCGGGGTTTTCCGGCGAGAAACCATCTCCGGCTGAAATGCATCACCACTGACATCTGCCACATTGTTAACTGTCAAATAATATTCAACATCTATAACAGCTGTTATTGTAAAACAGAAAAGTAAATATTTATGTTAGGCTCAGGGATACACCGAGGAAAGAGATAATATTTTTAAGTCATGTTCTTGCACATTGCAAAGAAACCAAATTAGAATTGTATTTGAAAATTACAAGTTTAGCTCTTGCCTTTGCACTTTACAGATGGTCAGTTCTATAAGGTCACAAAATGTAGTTCATAATTTCAGATTAAAAGTTGGATGCAAAGAACAGACATCAGCCTGTATATGTAAGGGAAATTCTGATCTTCAGTTTGATACCCAGCAGCCTAGGTTGGGAGAATAGAATTAATCACCAGCAAAACAGTTATGGTGCTAAAGGTCATGCCTGAGCATAATGTCGTGACCTGTAGCACTCTTGTAGATGGAATAAGCAAGAAAAGTCAAATTGATAAGCCTTGAGTTTTGTACATGACATGACTCCTAAAGGGTTTGCGCCTAATGTCATAAACCTATAACACTCTTATATATGGGCTGGGCAGGAGAGATGAAATTGATGAGGCAAAGGGTATTCTAGATGACATGATTTGTGTAAGTTACGAGCCTAATTTGTGATGTATACTAATATAATGTATGGGTTATGCAAGAAAGGTGAAATCGACAGGGCACAAGATTTTCTATGTGAAATGATGTCTAAAGGGCACGAGCCTCATGTCGTGACCTATAAAACCCTTTCAAATGGGCTGTGCAAGAATAGTGAAATTGAGAAGGCAACGAATTTTCTACACAACCATCAGTTTAAAGGGCCTGAGCCTAATGTCGTGACCTATAGCACTCTTGTAGATATTTACATTCTTTACACGACATGAATTTAAAGGGCATGAGCCTAATGTCAAAAACCTATAACACTCTAATAAATGGGCTGCACAAGAAAGTTGCCCATTGAGAAGTCCATGGATTTTCTATATGACTTGATTTCTAAAGGGCATGAGCCTGATATCGTGACTGTAGCACCCATATTTGGGGGCTGTGTAGGAATGGTGAAATTGAGAAAGCTTTGGATTATCAAACTGAATATTAGAAATTGGTCTTTGGGACGGTTGAACACTAAATTCCTTCCTAATTTGCAGGACAATCACCAAAGTCAAAAGGAGAGTAAAATCAAGACCACTTACCAGCTTGTCCGTGTAGCGTGGACTCCGATCGTTCTTGTTCACGGCATCTCCGTCTCGTGCGGGGTCCCCTCGATGGTTCTGCCGCCGCCATTGGAAAAGAGAGAGGATAGAGGGATCGGCGAATTGTCGGATCGGGTCTGGAGTCTCCTCAAATAGAGAGATCGGGTCGAGAGGGATCGAGCAATGAAAAATCGATTTAAAATCCAAGTTCTGAGCTGGGTTTCGAAGTTCTAAGCTGGGTCGAGAGGGATACAGGGAAGAGGAAGGGGGAGAAGAAGAAAGCTCGGTTTCGAAGTTGTGAGTTTTCGCAAAAAAAACCTAAGTCCAAAACCCTTGAAAAACCCTCCGTCTACTATTAACTGAGCTTCACCCACCCCGGTGCGAAATGCTTCCATGCGGTAATTTAAAAAAAAGTTTTACATCCGGGCCATCGGACCATATCTCGCACGAATCTGGATGAATCCTCTTAGTCGGATGTTAATCTAAAGATTGTGTTACCTCAGAGAATTGGACTCCCTAACCACAGCTCAAATTAAAGGAGATCTCCATTGAGAATCAGGACCCTTGAACGCACATCAGACGGACCTGATATTCAATTTTTTCCAAGATCTGCAAATTTATGAAGAAAATGTTATTTAATATTATGAAAAAATTATTACAATTTTTTTAACAAATAACATCCAAAAATTGTGCAAAGCAAAAATTGTTTTTGATGAACCATGACTGTTTTGGTTATGAAGAATTGAGAAAGATGATACGGACCGTTCGTTTTCGCATTTAAAATCAACGGTCGATTTTTGATTAAATCAGTCCAAATCTCAATTAAAATGATCAAGGTAAAACAAAAAACATAAAATGCAAACCACACGTGTATTTCAAATACGTTTAGACTTCGATCGGACATGAAGTATTTATAGCCACACGATGTTCTCATATTATATCAGATGGATGGATAGGCAAATGGAGAAAAAAATTAATCAAAATTTCCAACAATTTAAAAAATGTTATATTCTGTGATTTGCACGGTTTGGATCGTCAATTGAACGACACAAATGCACGTCTCTTCATTTGCCTATCCATCGAAGATTGATCTTGCATGTTCTTGTGTAAAGGATGTGGGAAATTTGTACATAAACATGTAATGTTTTGTACACAAGATTCAATAATCTCTAATAGTGCGAGGAATGTGTTTATGTGTTTGTTATAAGTATAATTACGGTTCGTTATACTATTTTTAATTTAAATATTAATAAAATTTAACATTACAATTTAGCTCGTTTATTTATTGTTTAATAAAAATTCAATAATTGATCAAACATGATACATTATCTACAGATCATTCTACTATTGAGCTACTTAAAAAACTAACAATTACTCTCCTCATTTTGTCAAATTATATTTAGATAGGGGAAAATTATCCAAATTTACGTACAATCAATTAATAAAAATATACATTCAACTATTAATGTATTACTACATATTTATTGAAATACCTGTTTCAATAAATAGAACATTACAATTAATATGAACTACCAAAGAATTTAATTTTAAAAATAAATAAATTTAGAGATCAAATCGAAAATTTCATCATAATACACTGATCACTTTTCAATCACTAAATCATCTATTTAGATTTAATACAATGTTTAACAATTTAGTGTTTATGTGTTTGAATCCATTTGAGTTGGAGGGAATCCAACTTTCATGATAGAATTTTCAATTTTCCACAGTAGTGGGCTGGAGGGATCCAGCTGGCTCGGCCACATTGACAGAGCGGATTCCAGCTAACACAGCTCAGTGCCTTTACACGAAAATATACAATTACAACGATCACCACCTACAATAAGTGAAAAGTGCTATGTTAATTATATAACCTAATCTTTCGGTTTTTCCCCCCTTTCTCACCGCAAAATTTTCGCCGCCCGCCCAAAGGAGAATGACTAACACTGACAGCGCCCCCTTTTGCTACTTTCCCCCCATAAACCAAAATGCTAAGTTCCCGGTCTCTCCGGTCTCTCTCTCAATCTCGCCCACCTTTTCCAGCTTTCCTCCCATAGACCAAATTAAGAAGTCCCCGTCTCTCCCTCGATCTCGCCCATCCGTGATTTACGAGCAAGGCCTCTACCACCCTTGACCGTCACCTACAACCGATTGTCAATTCTCGGAGGCAATCCAACCACGCCATGTCCTGATTAACCAAAGCTTCGGTAAATCTTTACATTTTCCTTCGTTATTTTATTCTTCGCAACAAGCTTTGTCGCTCTTCTTCTGTTCTATAACGATGCACGTTTTTTCCTAACTGGAATTAATTAAGTAATGCTGCCATCTATTTACAATATTTATTGTTTTTTTGCATATTGTCCTAGCTGGGTCCAAATATTCTCTCATGATAACATTGTAATATTTGTCAAATGTTGGGCTGGCATTCTAGTTTTCTATTTGGATGTAAATAACATATTCAGGTTGAAGACTTCCCCAAAATTATTGGAAAATGCAAGAGGGGAAGTCATTGCAATGGTTGTATGCATATGGAATTCAACCATTAATTGCAAGCTTTTCTGTTGGTGTGATTGAATGCAAATTTTCTTTTTTGGTAGGCAGGCCAAGGATCGAGCTGGTTGAAAGAATTTTCATATCGCAGCTAGTACGACGAAGTCAGGTCACACGAAAAGGGTTGGCTTTAACCTCTATCTAAACAGAATATTAGAGTCCTGCTACTTTGAACACAGGCGAAGATGGATTTTCCATGCTAAATAAAATTGGAATGTAGCTACTTTTCCAAATCAAAGGCTATGTATGTATATTATGTTACTATGCAATCTTATGTGATGGTATATGGGGATCATTTCTATTTTACGATGGGATTTTGGTGGGTTCCAGTAGATGTGTATGTCTTGGGCATCAATTCTGCTTTGTTTCTGGTACCGATACAAAAGGTCACTTACTTGAACAAATAGATTGGGCTTAGGTGACTGGTATTAGCTGCTAATTTGTGATGGTATTAGGTACTGGTGTTAGGTGCTAATTTGTGATGCTAACCTTGGAATATGCATTAACAAACACTGTCTCATAAACTCATGTTAAATAAGTTCACATTTGATGTATTTCGTCTTTGTGTTTCGAATTATTCTCGTGCATATCTTATTTTTACAATCAGGTTTATAATTGGTAACCATGTCTATATCAGTGGTAGAACACTGTAAACCAATCCCAAAATGTTGAAGAATAATCTCAGAATTTAAATTCATCATAGATTAGGGGTATATATGCAAAAGTGTAATAGGGACAGCTGTACCAAACAGTAACTAAGATAGGTGCCAACAGTAAAATTTTAACCGTTGAAGCAAATGTAAGATAAAGACAAACATCTCCACTGTAAAAAGTCAAAACCAAAAAATGTCAAAATATATTGAACAATGGAAGCAATTTGGGGAGAAGAAACATTTTTTTTTTCACAACACAGTGCAACAGTAATAAGTAACACAGGTTTGTTTTGACTATTAGGACATCAGATATGGCACCCCGAAAAAACCACACCGCAAGAGCAACTGCAGTCAAATACACTAAGCGAAAGCGCACAAACAACCAAGAACTCCACACTGGGGAGACTTCAAATGCTGCGCCGCAAGGGGAAATTACTTTATCCCAACCACCAAAGAAGAAGGGACGAGACCCTGGAAAGGTAGTAGACTCAACAGCAGACATAGCAGACCGACCAGTGATATGGCCAATTGGGGAACACGAGTTCACCTGCGATGGAGACGCGCGGCAGATAGTGAAATCAATAACTAGGCTGGCGCTCAACTACATGCCATCACCATTAAGATCTTATCACAGCTTTGATCCACAAACAAAAAATGCAGTCGAGAAGGCCTTCTTGGTAATATTATCCATAATCTTTTCACAAACCTAATGTGATTCATCATGATCATATATGAAATAATTGCGAACCTTCATTGGTAATGAACTGATCTGTGCTTTGTAATTGATTATTGATATGTGATTTATCATGAGAACCTTGATTGACCATGAACTGATCTGATATGTGCTCTATAATTGAGGACCTTGATTGATAGTGAACTGATCGTATATGATTTGAGAACTGATCTGTGATTCATCAAATATAACTTTATTTACAACGGATCTGATCTGTACTCTATAATTTAATATTGTAAGTAAATGTAAGTACATAACCCCTGAATTCTAGAGTGTTATATTATGGCTAATTGTCATTTTTGTTGTTCAATCTAGTTTGTAACATGGTGCTTGTAAATGAACTGATCTGATTGACAAAGAACTGATTGCAATTTTGGTTAAATTTCATTTCCCATTTGAGGTGTTTGTTCAATTTCAATCTCTCTAAGATATCCCTATTCATTGATTGTTAATTTTCAGTAATTATACATGATAGAACGTATTACCACATATTAGCCAATCTTCAATGGAGCTCTTTATTTTCTTTTCAACAGGAAAGGTTTACATACCGGGAAGGGGAAGATCCTGACCGTTGTCGGGAAGTCCTGGATGGCATAGCTGGCAAAAGATATGGTGAGGAGATGAACACAGCAAGGGACAAATGCTTCAAAGCATTTGGTCGGAACATAGACAAATGGAAGGGCATGGTGCCACACTGGTGTCTTAACACCAAGTACTGGCACGAACTCTGTGACATATTTGCCACAGATGAGTGGCAAGGTTTGAGTGCTCAAAACAAGTCGAACCGTACCACCTCCGGACTTACGGTCTCGCACTTTGGCGGATCGGCAAGCGCACACCAGACCCAAAAAAAACTTGTAAGATTCTGGACTTTTGTGTTAAAAAATTACCATCATCCTCAAAAAACTCACTCAATTGACATTACCGCCTTCTTGTTTTTTGCTTTCCTATGTGGAGAAAAACTTGCTTAATGGGACAGAGCCGACAAAGGAGCAGCTTTATCTCCACACCCATTGCAAACTACCAAATGGCAAATCACCGGTGTTGGCCCAAATAGAGGCTTCACTGAATTCAACACCAATAGTGAGCCTTTCACCAATAAAAAGCGCAGAAGAGCTAATTACAAGGTTAACTTGTTCCAGGGACCAGATATGTGGTGGTGCATTATTAGAAGGTAGAGAAATTCATGGACTTGTTGTCCGGTCGCTATTGTGACATTAATAGCCTTCATGCACCCACTGTGGTATAAACTCGCTTACTGCTGTTAAACCTGCATTTAATTCAGAAATTTCTCCAAAATGCCCTTCCCTTCTTGAAATAGCATATGCCACCTTGTTTTCAGCTCCCTTCTTGTATTCTATTTACTAATTTAGACCAAGTAACTTGCTTAAGCCTCTGTGTGGCATGGGCGAGGTTTAATCATTTGCTCAAGCAAGTAAAGAAGGTACTAATTTTATAAGTTCAACTTGTCTTAATTTTAATTTTTCATATAGCCTTCAACTTGTCTTAATTTTCTTATTTACCCCTCTAGAGTTTAATATATTGTATATACCCTCCAACTCTTCAATGTGTTTCTTATTTCTCCTTATCAATAAGATTGCAGCTATCATGATCATCAACTTCCAGAGACACCCAAGTTCTATTCCCTCGTACTGTGAATACTAGCCCAACAGTAGTAAATTTAAGTGGTAAATTTGATATACATGAGTTAAGGGAGAAATAAGAAATTGACACGGTATTGAAGGGCATTTAAGAAATTAAGCCTTTTTTCTTTAACTTCATTCATCAATATACTATATTTTTAAACTGTTCAAAATTACAGGTGGATGTTACCGAAAAAATGGCTGATGAGTCAAATGCTGAGAAGGACGAGAGTGCTCTCTTCATCAATGCGGTTGGCGGTGTGAACCGTGGCAGGGTGCGAGGATTTGGATGTGTCCTCGACAATCATTTTTCACCATCCATGCGAGTCAGGCCAAACCGGGCCGTATCTTCTGTTTCTGGCATCACAAGCCTAGGGGAGAGAACTTTCACAGAATCACAATGGAGTGCTATGCTAGAAGAACGTGATCGTCGGCAGGAGGAGGAGCGGGAAGAGAGGAAGAGAGAACAAGCAAACAATAACCATCTCTTCAGCCAATTATTCTCGTTGCTTGCCGGCAATCAGACTAATTTAGCAGTATGTAAACATAACTATCAATAGAAAATATTGTACGAACAGTGTTAGGCAACTTCATTTATAACCTCCCCACTGAGTAGTTTACCCATGGTATGTTGTTATTTTAGGCCTATTCCAGGGATTTCAATCTGAGTTTCATAACTCACTTTGGTATTTTGTTGAGTACAAAAATCATCATATCATCTATTACTATGAATAAATGTAGCAGGATCTAATTTAATTCTGGTTACTATTACGTGGATGTGATTTTGTTATTTCTGGCATAATACTAAGACTTTCATCAACTGCATTTTTTATGTAGGCTCAAGCACTCAGTTCTGATAAACCAGATGAGGTTGTAGTGGGTAATATGCATCATAACTTGCAGGTCAGAACTAAGCTTACAAAACAAATTCCGGTTTAAGTTACTCTCATACAAGTAATGATATATGGTTCTTGCAACACTGGTCAAAATAATGTATGATCAATGAGGTGAACTTTTACTCAACTAACATGTTACAAATTTTTGTGAGTTATTCCAATGCACTCATATTGTGATATACTCTTCTTGCAAAAAATGGTACCATAAATGTATGATCTAAACTAACCTACATACTTTGGCAATGTGGTATACGTAGGAACTAGCTACGGCTATTAGAGAAGTTGATCAGGGAGGGAGGTACCAAACAATACTAAGTCAGGGACAGACTGGACATGAGGCATCAAGTAGTGAAGCCGCAATGAACGAATGGTTTGGGACAGACACCTAGAACAATGGCGAGGCATTCTACTAAACCATTTAGCATCAGTATGGTATTTTGAAGTTCTAACATGTGCAAAGCCTTGGGGGATATAATCTTTTGTAAATCTTTGTTTATGGTTTAACCATGTATTTTGGGTACAGGCACAAGTGTATTATATTAATGTGGCTGTTATGCTTGTCTGTTTTTGGTACAATGCATGCTTGATGACAGTGTTTGTTAATGCATATTACAAGGTTTCTCCTTAAATTGCAATGTGTTGTTACTAATGATTATTTATTTCAAATACAAATGTTTAATGGGTGGGAATTGGCATCGTACTGGGGTGGTATACTATTGGTACTGGATGGTACAATTAGAAAATGGTGATTTTTTTTTCAATTTCGGATCTATTATTTACATCGCAACATCCAACCAAATAAGCACGTACAAAACCCTGGCAATTACCTAGGTGGGACCCACGTACAAAACTAGGTGGGGCCCACTTTCGCTGCCCATGTAAAAAACCAGGTGGGTCCCACGGCCTCAATCCATGCAAAAAACAAGTGGGACCCACATGACTTATCCTTGGAAATACTCACGTGGGGTCCACGCTCCTATCCTTGCAAATACTCACAAGCTAGCCTTGCAAATACCGAGATGGGACCCAAACTTCTATCCTTGCAAATACTCAAAGGATATCCTTGCAAATACTTAGATGGGACCCACAGTCCTATCCTTGCAAATACTAAGATGGGTCCCACGTTTCTATCCTTGCAAATAACAAGATGGGTCCCACGTTTCTATCCTTGCAAATACTCCAGCCAGGCTCCAACCCTGAAAGTTTTTACATGCGTAGTTGTTCCATGCGGCAGCGCATGCAAAAGGCAGGGAAAAGGTATAACCATGGGTAGTATTAACATGCGTTGTCGCATGCAACAAGCGTTTTTGGGGCTTGTTGCATGCGTATGCGCATGCAACAAGCCATTTTCAGACCCATGCTACAAACGAAAATTCTGGTAGTGGTGAACATGACTGGATCAACAGTCAGAGATAGAATGACAGCGTAATCTGAAGGGAGAAAAACTTTCCACAAGAAGTCGGAGTCCGCCATTGATCGGAAACCAGTGGACGTAAGAAAAAATTTGTGAGCGCCTTGCGGAGATGTGCGATGCATCACTTCATAGAGGCAACCCTCAGGGATATAATTAATTAGACCCTCCATTTTCGTCTCGTTTGGTTATGGCTGAAAACTTCTTCTTTGAATGTTGGTTATGGTTGAAAACTTGAAATCGAATATGTGAATTTGTTTCCGTGGATTTTACAGCCTCGTATTTATAATAGAAGAGGGTTCAAATATCTCTATTTTTTGTGCCTCCAACATGCCTCCATTTTTAAAAACGTTAATAAATCAAATTTAAATCATAAACGTCAAAATAATACTGTTAGATGTGATCTATATATTTTTTATGTGCTCATAAAAAAATATCATATTTCGATTTTGTTTTTATGTGAATCAATCATTTGAAAAATCAACGTCTATAAATTATCCACATTAGTAAGGTTTTACAAGCTCTTGATGACAACCAAAACAAAGTTGAAATGTCACAATTTTTTACACGTACATAAATAAAATGATGTAGATCATATCCAACGGGTTTATTTTGACTTTTAAGTTTTAAATTTTGAGTTATTAAAGTTCTTAAAAATAGAGGCATGATGGAGGCAAAAAAATGAAGACATTTGAACCCTCCTCTTTATAATATGCAAATCTATTTGTGGAATAATAACATATAAAGAAACTTATTAATGGAGTGCAAATCTACTTAAAAATATGGAAGTAATTATTACTGGGTACATGGCGGTAATGACAAAATTAAATATACTTTCTATATTTGGTGGATGTTACTGTTTTAGACCATGAGGGGAAGATAGAAATTAAGCGAGTATTTTTTTCAGCCCATATATTGCAAATGAATCTTTTAGTACTTAGTAGATTTAATTAATTAAATAAGAAGTGGGCTTTTAAGCATTGGTGGGCACCTCTACATGTTGTTTGAAAATCTCAAAGGTTTAAATAGCGCGTCGTAGCGGAATGGTTGAAAAAACGGCACTATAGTCATATAGCGCCGCTATATGACCATAGCATCATAGTTTTTTTGGTCCGAAAACGCTATAGCGCGCTATTTAGAACATTGAAATCAAAATTCTCAAGTGGATTTTTAACGCCAGAAATAAATTTATTATCAATTTCACCATTTATTATGAGCTAGCTTGATTTATACTATAAATCACATTGCAGTTGTTGTATTATAAAAATTAAAATTTGTTGATAGTTTTAGAACTTTTAATTTAATGCATTATGCCAAAAACTGCCCCCACAAACTATTTTTGGTGGAGTTTTATAAAAGAATATTTGTTCTCGTATTTATAATTTATTTGTTTCCTCTTTTATTATTTTGGTTGAAAATATGCATGAGTGCATAGCGGTAATGACAAAAATGATTAGGCCTTTTACAGTATAATGTTACTAAATTTAATTAATTAAATAAAGAAGAGCTGTTTCTAGAAAAATAAAATAACAAATAAGGATGACAAAACAAAATAATTTGAAAATATTAATATTTTTATATCAAATATTTTAAATAAGAGGAGGGTTCCACTGCACCCTCTTTTGGTGCACCTAACGTGCACCCAAAACTCATATGGTGCATTTTCAAAGTTCAAATAGTCGATTCGAACCTTCCAACGTGTTCTTCATATTAAAATGTGCTTGGAGACCAAATTTTACATTTTTTGCAAATTTTTTACTATTTTTTCAGAATTTTTGATTAAATTCTGAAAAAATAGTAAAAAATTTCCAAAAAATATAAAATTTGGTCTCCAAGCACATTTTAATATGAAGAACACGTTGGAAGGTTCGAATCGACTATTTAAACTTTGAAAATGCACCATATGAGTTTTTGGTGCACGTTAGGTGCACCAAAAGAGGGTGCAGTGGAACCCTCCTCTTTAAATAATAGTAAAATAAAATATTGTAAACACGTTGCCTTTACATATTGACAATGCAGAAATTTTCAAGGAATTTAATTGTCATCAATTAATACAAAATTTAAGTTGTTTTATGAGGGGCAAATCCGCAAATATAAATGAAGTTTCATCATGTATCATCGATGTAGGATGTGTATTATACTATAAATCATTTATCAATTGTTGTATTTTTAAAATTAAAATTTGTTGATATTTTTAGATTGATCATTAATTTAGTCATGCAAAAAACTGCCCTCACAAACTCATCGTTCAAATGCTTCATAAGTAGTTTTTTATGCATCTTGAAGTACACATGCACTTGCTTAATACAATTATTTTTTTTTCTTTCTGCACTGGATACAATTTAAATTAAATTGTCAACAGTTGTCATATATATGATTTGACTTGGTAGCTAGAAATATAATTTTGACAGTCACCAATATCTGGAGATGGAGAACGGAGTAGGTCCGATGTCCATCGGACCTACTTTTAGGTTCAACGAGCATGATGACCGTCCGATCTAATTTAAGATTTGTGCGCACGAAAATTGAAACAGACACGCACGAAGTTTAAAGTGTTCTGCACGAATCTTAAAGCAAATCGACGGTGATTAAACCCATCGAACCAAAAGTGCTGGAGATGAGGCAGTAGCACAGTTGACTAGGAGAATAATTAAGTTTTAAAGTTGTGGTTACTCAAAGATCAAGAATTTGAGCCCCTCTTACGACTTCGCAGCTTCTACGAAGCTTTAAAAAAAGACAGTCACCAATATCTATGGTGAACATCCTGGTGATTTTACCCTATACTTCACTGTTATAAAGATTATGCAATTTCTAATTTGAACTTTCATGCTCATTGTTCAAATTAAGCACCTCTGAAATGCATGCTTGACATGTATATATTACAAATTTGTCTATTGTAGTCTTGTAGATGCACACTTAATTTGGTTATTATTTTGAGTCTGTTTTCTAATATCGTGCAGTGAAGTAATTATCTTCAATGAAAATTCTTCAGTCAGGGGCGGACCCACACACAGCCAGAGGGGGGAGCTGTCCCTCCCTGGATTTTAAAATTCAGTGAAAAAATATGGGTCCGGTATCACTTTGTTTCTCCCTGGAAATTGTTTTGCCCCTCTCTAGAACTGGAAAGTCCGCCAGACCAGTTCAAAAGCACTGTTAATGAGAAACTTTGTTTTTTTATAGAAACTTTATAGAAATTTACTGATCCAGACCAACTTTGTTGTGTTTTAATATGTAAAATGATATTATTTTGTTGATTTTTATTATGTAAGACTATAATATTTTTATTGTTTCTTATTATGTTGATTTTTTTTTTATCTAGTACCCGATAAGCTATTTTAATCCGATTCTTGCCCCTCTTTAACAGAAATTATGCATCCGCCCCTGCTTCTAATGAGAATGTACAACTTCAAAGCAGAATAAACATAGTTCGAATATAAGATATATAAATCTGATAAGATTGAATCAAATTGATATATAAATCTGATAAGATTGAATCAAATTGGCAAGTAATATCTTAGCCAAACGAACACAGGTAACAAAACAAGCACAACAGTAACAAATACTATAAAAAGTCCAATAACAGTACCATGATCAGAAGAGATATGCCTCATTCTGACTTCTGAGAAGATAAAATAAAAACATATTGATTTACAAATGACATGAAATTGTTTGTCTTTAATAAATTGATAGTCAATTGCAGCAGCAAGACAAGCATTCAAGGCAACACTCACACGTCTCATAACAACAGAAGCAGCAACAGAGAGTAAATAAGCTGCAAATTAATAAAAGACAAGAATTAGCCATTTGCTTATAATAAATCCTCACATGTTCATTTTCTATTTAATGGCTTATGATATGACCTATAGAATATAAACATATAATTTAATTTGTTGTTGAAGCATTAATTCCATATACTAACTAACTAGTGAAATTTTGCATTGAGTCCCTCAATTATATAATATTTCAAGCTTGACATCATATGTGTCTAAAAAGCCTCTTAGTTGACCCTCTTGGGTCTTGGCCTAAGAACTAATACATCATACCATTGACCTTAAACTGGCACATTAAAATTGCAATAAAGGACAGGAAACTAAACAACTAACACTAACTGCTTCCTATATATGTAATGTGTGGATCAACTAGCAAGTGATTGTAACTAGTTGCATTGACTATGGTTGCATTTGTTGAGATTATTGGTGGCCTACTTTCTTTTTCTATTAGATTAGTACTCAATACCTAATCTTCAATTAAGACCTCGTAACAAAAAAAATTAGTAAAGGTTGTCAAGCCACCCAACTATTTAATATTTACGATAATTTTTATCTAGATTTCAATCCTACAACCTCACACACAGAGAACGTTTCCTTTACCACTAGACCAAAAGTTAGTTTTTAATACTAAAAAATTAAATAGCCCACTTATTCCATGGAATCATCTGATCCTCTTTTAATATCAAGATATTAAAAGGTTGACAATATTACATATATAACTATATATATCGATTATATGCATTATCAATTATTAAGGGAGCTTGATTTTGACCCCCAAACTAGTGATTGAAAGTTACATGTATAAGTCTAAAGAAAATAAAGTTGAATAATTTGATCCCTCTATGTAAACTTGAGAGCAAAAAAAAAAAGGAGTATTTAATTTGTAGTTTTCTATTTTTGGTTTCTGATATGCATGCTCAGCATTGTACCTCACCCAAATTCATGTAGGTTCTTCATTTATATCTTATCTATATTATAGACATTAGAATTAACTCTCTATCAACTTGTAATTAATTTGAGATATATATGGTTATCAAAAGATCAAATGATAATTGAGATTATAAATGTAATTGTTTATTTGATTATATTTTAGGATGCCTAGTGATAGCGTGGGTATTCTCACAGTTATTCTTGTCGCACCAGTAATGGATATCCCCTATAAAATAGTATTTTTTTGTCTGCTTACCTTCGGCAATAGTCATTTTTTACTCTCGCAGATAAAACGGATTCTTGTAAGTTAACATAGATGGTTGTATAATTCAAGGAGATAATTAAATAAAACTGAATTCTTCTATATGTATATTATATAAATAAATGTTGACATATATACAACTCCTAATTTTTTTTTTTTTTGAAAACTTGATAGTGACTACCAAGGTTATATTGATAAAAGTGTTTATAACAACAAAACCTAAATAATTTCATCATTAATTTGCTATGTGATAATTTTTAAAATCTCGAATATAAAATTAGCTTTAACTTGTGCTTCAGTGATCTACTGCTAACTAGTTTAAATATAACATTAGATATTATTTATGAGTGAGGCTATGGTGCTATGCATAGCACGGATGGCTAGTGTACTACGGCTCAATATGGTACTTTTTGAAATCCTAACGGTCGATCCGAACCGTTCAATGTGATAATCATATGAATATGTACTTGAAAACTAAATTTTATATTTTTTTCGAATTTTTTTACTATTTTTGTAGATAGGTAGAATTTTGATGGTCCAGAATTTAAAAAAAACACTGATTTTTCTACCTATCTAAAAAAATAGTAAAAAAATTCAAAAAATATAAAATTTAGTTTGCAAGTACATATTCATATGGATATCACATTGAACGGTTCGGATCGACCGTTAGGATTTTAAAAAGTACCATATTGAGCCGTAGTACACTAGCCATTGGTGCTATGCATAGTGCCATAGCCTCACTCATTATTTATAATAACAATTAGAACAATATATAGTATGTATTACCAGGCATAGACGCAGCCTTTATCTTCATGGCGCTTCTGCACATGCTCTAGGTATCCCATTTCCTGTACACTAGGTGGGTTATACATCCTTCCTAGTTCTCTCTTTTATTTTTTGTATTTGTTCTTCTTTAATCAATGACAAAGAAAGAGAGATCTGCCTTGAAGAATAATAGAGGAGATGAGAGGGCTTTAATTTATAGAAGAGAGCAAGTGAGAGAGAGTGTTGGACATTTTGCATGTATGCCCCTTGGAACTTAAATTTTTTTCTCAACAAGCATGCTTGGTGGCACAAAATTTGATAACTGTTTATTTGTGAGTCGTTAGTTCTCTCCTATATACTACAAATTATTATTTTCCCTTTTCAATGAAAGGTAATATTTTTTAAGAAGACTTGTACGATTGAAGGAGCTAAAATAGAAAAAAATAAAAGTAAGGACGGAATTAGAAAATTTAAATTGAGAGACTGAAACATGATACATAATGTATTATAATTTAGATTTGAATTTAAATTTTCACTATCACAAAATGAGATCTAATAACTATAAGTACATATTGAGTATTTTATGAAGAAGATTGATCAATATAAAAAATTTAATTAAATTATAAAATACATAATCGAAATTTTTAAAATGACTAAGAAGATTTATGTAAAAGGGTTCATCTGAACGCCAATTTACGTAACTAGTTAAACAGACAGATACTAATGAGTGCGTATCCTCTAAAAGAGCATATTTGAGCATATTTTAAACGGAGCCAATCTGATCATGTAGGGGTCCTTTAATATTAATGTAGATCTAACTCACACGGATTTTGAAGTAAATCGGACGGTTCAGATGCATTAACTAAAAAAAAAATTAGTTAATGCAGAGGATACGAATTCAACTGGGGTTGGATATTTGATGGTGGTTTTCGTCGAGTGCGTATCCTCTGAGATATCTCAACTTTTGCGTGATCGACGTGTCCAGTGGCAGTGCCTATTCGGAGATAGCGAAGAGGGCCAGTATTATTTGTGCTTTGAGATTCGTACATAATGTATTCGAACGGTTGATATTTTCTAAAAAAGCACGCAAAAGTTGAGATATCTCAGAGGATGCGAATTCGTTTTCGTCTCGACCCTTTGATTCCACCATTCGGATCTTCTGTGGCGTATAATTAAATTGCTGTTTAAATGCCTCCCTGTTAAATATCTTTTAGAATTTTATTAAATGTTGCCGAGTTTTCATTTCAGCTAAATTTCTTAATTTATTACATCATGTAATAAATTTCTTCTTTTATAATTTATTACATCATGTGAAGACATGAGACAGTTCATGAGTACAATTTATTTCATTTGTTCATGATCATCTCCATATTTTGATAATCTTTTTTGCTAAATTGTTATTTTATTACTTAATTAATTTGTCTATATTTACATTACCAATGTAGAAATTATAAAAGAGAAGGGATCCAATTACATCATTTTATGGTGACACATCTTGACACCATATACTTAAAAGTTATTTTTGCGATTTCAAAGTCCAAACAGTCAATCTGAACCGTTCAACATGATCTCCATATTAAAATGTGCTTGGAGACCAAATTTTACATTTTTTTTTGGGAATTTTTATATTATTTATTAAGATATGTACAAAATTATTATTTTTAGACAATTGTTGAAGATTGAAAAACAACAATTTTAAAAAATTCTTATAAAATAGTAAACAATTTTTAAAAAAAATGTAAAATTTGGTCTCCAAGCTAGAGGTGTAAACGGTCAAATATTGATTGGATAGTGACCAAACCGTATCCTTATCCGTTATAATTTTTCGGATATGGATACGGATACGAATACAGTTACGAATATAATCCGGATAAATAAAAATAAATTACAGATGTATATTTTTATAAATAAATAATATCTAAATATAATATTTTTATTTATAAATTAAGTTTCATTGATGTACTGACTCCAAAAAAAATGGACGCAAAAAAATGAATCATCGTACATTGCCTGATATAAAAGAATCATGACACATTTGCGTCAATTTTTCAATGAATCATTTTTTATTGATGCACTGGCGTACTGCCTTCTAGTGTTATGAAAACGATCCGGTCCAGTTCAAAATCCTCGGGTCCACAGGTCTCTCCGGTCCACGGGTCCGCACGGTTTGGGTTAGGCAATTCAAATTTGTAGGGGATGATCCAAACTCGTGCTAAGAATCATGGTTCAGACCCACACGGGTTGGTTCGGTCCATGGTCCAGTCCGTTCCGCTTCAGTGTGGTCCGGTCCATTTTTTTTTATCAGTTGTTTAAAAAACGAAATATCACATATGCCCGAATTTCTGATCAGATTCAAAGTTCGATTTAGAGAAAATTGCTACATGAATTTGTGTGTTCTTTATATCAAATTAAAGATATGAAAGTCTAGTTTTCAGATAACATAATTTTTCTATACAAAAATATTACTGATTTGTACAGTTTTAACGATTAATTGACAGAGGTCACGTTGCTGAAATTCCAGTGAGCAGTCCCTGTTTTTAACCAGATTCAAAGTTTGATTTAGAGAAAATGGCTACATAAATTTTTGTGTTCTTTATATCAAATTAAAAGTATGAAAGTCTAGTTTTCAGATAACATAATTTCTCTATACATAATTTCTCTATACAAATGTCAGAATATAGTCAAAAACTAAGATCTAAGATATTAAAATCAAAATAAATCAGAATTTAAAATTTAAATTACTATAAATCTGAATTTAAAAATTAATCTAACATATCTAAGTTTCTAACATATTAAAAATAAATATAACAAACTAAAATCTAACAAATAGTGTTGTATGAAAAATAGATCAAATAGTGTTTGTCCGGTCTACCACAGGTTAGGTCCGGGTTACCACGGTTTTGTCCCGACAAGTCCGGTTTTGCCCCGACAAGTCCGGTTTTGCCACGGTCCACGGGTCGAGACCCGTCCGGTCTAGTCTGGGTCTAGTGGAAAACACCGGCCAAAAACTGTGTTAGGCCCATCCCTAGCAACAGTCTGGTCCACCACGGATTTGAACCCCGGTCCAGTCCTGATCATTTTCAATACACTACTGCCTTCCAAGAATCGTGATACTATTCATAAAGTATAAAGGAAAAGGGAAAAAAATAAAGCAAAAGAATAAAAGAAAAGGTCTGAATCCGGATACTGCTTACTTATTTTAGTCCCACAAGCCCAGGCTCATATAGCTTGGTACCGTTTAAATTTTGCGGATCAATTCGGATGATCCGATCAAAGAGAAAAGTCGGATGCAGATAATTATCTGGTTTCATATCCGAAACTGTATCTGTTTAAAAATTATCCAGATCCGAATTCAATCCGTTTACACCCTGACTCTGTTTGAATTTTGAAATCACAAACAATACTTATAAATGTATAGTGTCAATATTTGTCACTATTAATTGAATCCCTCCTTATTATAAAATTATGTTTCTAACCCCGTACCATTTTTGTATTAGATTTTATTTTTACTTGGTAAAAATAATAATAATAATAATAATAATAATAATAATAATAATAAGTAGTTGTTGCGAGTAACGACATCAGATGTCCCTTGACAGATATTTTATATTCCACCAAATAGATTCATTTTAGTTATTAGTTGGGAACAGATCAACTGTATATCCACCCCCACCTTCTACCTTCTAATTATAGCTTCCGTATCCTTTCCAAATTAATTTTTTTTTAAATAAGGTGTCTGGCTTAATTCTCTCACTGAAAGTTGGTTTGTATTTTGCCTCATATAACGGCCTGCGATGTGACTTCATCTAATCATCTTTAAGCTCATCAAACCTCTTTATGAGATGAATTCAAAAATTTATCGAATTAGTTTCAAACAGTGCATTTAAACCGTTGAAACCAATCTATTTCACGAGTGATGCGTTTACATGTTAAATTTATAAATTTTTGAATTAATTGAGTATAAAATCAGACAAGTCTTAAAATGATAAAAAATAAACGCATTAAAATTAACTTATAAACTATTTTTTTTTACCACTTGACTTTATACTAAATTAGTTAGAAAATTTATAAATTTGACATGCAAACGCATCATTCGTGAAGTATATCAGTTTCAATAGTTTCGATGCGTTATTTGAAGTCAGTTCAATAGATTTTTGAGTTAAGCTTATAAGGAACTCGGTGAGCTTAAGAACAACCTAATTCTACTGCATTATTATGTCATTTTTAATATCTAAAAATGTTATGGAGTTTTGAAGCGTTTGGATTTGGACAGGGTGGAGCCAGATGTGAAAAAAAAAAAATTACAAGAAAATTTTTATATTTATTAAAAAAAATTAAAAAATTGGATGCCTTCTTAAAGTATAATTTCATCTTTGATGCTCTGATTGACAGATTTGAAATTATATTCAAATTAGACAGTTGGATCTCGGCTTGGATAAACCACTAAATGAGGCATGAGATTCAGCTCAGGGATTAGCAATTTACAAATTCAAATATAGACAATGACTCAGACAATTGATATTAGAGGAGGGATCAAGTTACAACAAATTTGAGTTACAACAAAGTTACAACAATTATTTTTTTCATTTTCAAAGTCCAAATCGTCGATTCAAACCGTTCAACATGATCTCCACAATGAAATGTACTTGCAGATCAAATTTTACATTTTCTTAATTTTTTTTACTATTTATTAAGTATTTTAAAAAAATAGTCATATTTAGACCATTGAATTTTGTACTCATCTTAATAAATAGTAAAAAAATTCAAAAAAATATAAAATTTGATCTGTAACTCAAATTTGTTGTAACTTGATCCCTCCTCTTGATATTATATATGGTTCAAAGTCTATTTTTCAAAATGTGTCTATTTTGTGAACTCGTATCCACTGTAGTTCTCACCGTGTTAGAATGAGAAATTTGCACCCGTCTGTATCTATGTAGAATGAGAAATCTTAAAGACCTGCCCGCTGCATTCCATTTTTAGCCAGAAAAAACGGTCTGAGATTGCGTACAGTGGTCTGAGATTTCTTCATATAAACCCGAGAACATCATATATACTTATCCCGTAATTTTTATTTATAACATTTTCAAAAAAAAAATAAACCAAATAACCATTGTTTGATGGAAATTCGAAATCTACCACGGCCGCACCGGCATTCTGCGGACCCATTTCAGCGAGACCGCAGAATGCCGGTGCGGACCCCTAACCATTCTGCGGACCCAGTTTTTTTTTTTCATCCGTTTTCAAATTTTCTGCTATGCACGCATTCCTAGAAAAACAAAGGTATTAAAAAACGAAAAAGTTGAGATTCGCCGGTGCCTCACGCATTCCTAGAAAACTAAAATATATTAACAAACAAAAAATTTGAGATATGTCGTTGGTAAAACAAACAAAAAAATGGGTCCGCAGAATGTCTGTGCGGTCTCCAGCATTTGGATCCGCAGAATGCCGGTGCGGCCGTGCTAGAATTCGAATTTCCACCAAACGATGGTTATTTGGTTTATTTTTTTTTTGAAAATGTTATAAATAAAAATTTCGGATACTTATCATTCAAAATTTAAGCTTCATTTGTTTTATACTCTCTATGTATTTAAGGAGAAGGTTATGGTACTTTTTGTGCATTTTTTCTTACATATTTACACATAGCACTGATCCACCGGTGCTATGACTCACAATCTTTATTTTTGAAATTTAAACGGTCCATATAAATAGGCTTTTTTATTTTATTTGCATGTTTAAATTTTCTTGGAAACAATATTTTGTACATTCTTACAATTTTCTCCTACACAGAATAATAATTTGTATAAATTATTTAAATTATTTAAAATCAATAATTTAATTCAAAAAAAAGAGGCCCATAATTCATAGTCCAGGTAACTCTAATAGTCATGTTTCAAATGAGATAGGCCTATTATCAGAGTCCAGATCTCTATTGCTCCGGCCGCTGATTAAGGCTTATGGACCTCTAAATTTCAGAGATGGATTGAGCAGGAATTCGTATCCTCTGCATTTAACTCAAAAGGGAATCTTTTGAGTTAATGAATTTTAAACATCCGATATGTTTTAAAATTCGTGCGAACTAGATATGCACGAATATTGAAAATCCTCCTACGTTATAGTCAGAAGCTGGATTGTCTCCGTTTAAAATCAGACGGTTGAGATTCATTAACTCAAAAGAATACTTTTTGAGTTAATGCAGAGGATACGCATTCATTGAGCAGGCCACGCATTATTAGGGGTCCGGTTCCCCTAAAGTAATACAAATTTTACTCTTAGATACTTACCGTCCGATTAGAATTTGGACCAATCCGGTCCGACGTGGAATGCACGGTTCCCCTTTAATATTCGCTCCAGTGCAGATCTGACGGTCTAGATTCAAACACAAAATTTAAGTTACTTTTGGGATCCAAATTCCATTATTGGACCCAACCGAACCTGCTTGTTTTTCTGACCTGATGGTCCCACTTGTCAGTGATGAGAGAGTTCAAGTTACGAACCGACCATAATAAAATATGGTAAGGTCTTTGACCTAATTCTAATACCGAGCTTGCCCTTTTCTCCTCTTCTCTCTCTCTCGCACTCTGTCGTGTTTCGATTGGATTCTCTCTTCTTCTTTTTCCTCCATTTTTTACAGAAATCCGATCGAATTATCGCTGTCTTTTCAAATTAACTTGTTAATTCGTACTAAAGTTTGAAACTGACAGAGCCTTTTCGCCAGCTTCGATTTGCCTGGCGAATTAGGGTTTCGAACCCTATTGAAATTGTAAGCACCGCTTCTTTATTTTTATTTTATTTAGAATGACATTGATCTTCTTATATCTGTATTGATGTTGCCTAAATTTTAGTTAGTTGTTACCTTTGGGAATTAAATTTGGAGGGTTAGGGTTCCTACAAAATTGGGGATTGGGATGGTAAATTCTAATATTTTCAATTGAACCCTCAATGAGCTCAAAGTTGCATAATTTGAGGTCCGAGTAGAATTTATATTCCGTAAATTTTGTGAATTGCTTTTATTTGTGAAGCTTGTTGTACTAATTAGGTGGTGCTGTACCCATTAGGTCTAGAATATGAGAATTTTCTATAAAACAACTGTTATGTAGGCCAAATAGAACCTTTGATAGAGAAAGTTTCACACAAACACATAAGACATGCCATCTTTTCACATCATGTGCAATTTAGGCAAACTGTTTGTGCACAAGCAATTGTACTGTTCTACTCATTTTACTTTGTATTTGATGTTTCTCTTCTTTTTTTAATGTGCAGCTTTTGTGAATTCGAGTAATTACTACTTGATCACTACATAATTCACTAAACTACCCCCTTTCTCCACCAAAAGAAATAAAAGAAATATTTTGCAATAACAAGAAAAAAAAGTTACAAAACAGACACCCACAAATAAGCAAACAAATTAGAAAAATAAAACAATAAGAGATGGAAATACAATCATCAGGGAGGCCGATAGATACGCTAATGGAGAAAGTGCTGTGCATGAACATATTATCGAGCGATTATTTCAAAGAGCTGTTCCGGCTTAAGACGTACCATGAGGTAATAGACGAGATATACAACCACGTAGACCATGTGGAGCCCTGGATGACTGGCAACTGTCGCGGGCCCTCCACCGCATTTTGCCTCCTCTACAAATTCTTCACTATGAAACTCACTGTTAAGCAGATGCATGGCCTCCTCAAGCATCCCGACTCCCCTTACATCAGAGCTGTGAGTTCCCTTCTTTTATTTTCTAGTTTTTTCTGATTATTATTTACTTGTTTTCGTGTGGCTGCATGTTTTCGCTTCAGCTGAGAGTTACTCTGAGAAAACAAAAACTGTGCCAATGGATCAATAAAAGATCACCAAAAAACAGATAACAGCTATTGAAGCATCCAGCCTTCCCGGTTTTCAGATACGAGAGCAGCTATTGTGCCATCCTTTCCTTGTATTTTGGGTAATTATACCAATATTTTACTGCAGTTGCAAATATTGGTCATTGATCTTTGGATTTCTAATTGCCATTTGAAATGTTAGGGTCAAGTCAAACACAAATTGACTAATTGGCCTAACTTGAGTATGCAATTATGTATAACTTTCATCCTAGATGGTCTTATTTAGACTGATTTAATGGTTCTCTTCTTTTGCAAATATTTGAATCATGGTTGGTGTTAGTTGTCTGCAGTAGAAATGGTGAGTATACTATTCGGCAAAAGCAATTAAAATATTTGGTCTATTACAAAGACACTCTTGTTTAGGTAACAATATCTTGTCATAGAAATGCAAAGAAGCTCCTCTTTTTCTTCTTTGCAAAATTTCCTTCTTTTGTTGGTTGAATTAATTAACCCCACATTTTGGTGCCCATGCTGAAGGGGGTTCTAAATAAAAATGGAGAAGTGCATCTCATTGCACTACCAGTACCACTTTGGCAGGAGTGCTCCATGAAGAGCAGCATAATTATAGGTGGATCAAACAATTTCAATAATTCTTGAAGTAGGGTTCTTTTTTTTATTTTCTTTGCATGTGCACATAGTATATGGCATGTGCATTTCACTCTCAAGTCTGGTGGTCCTTCAATAGTAAGCTAAGCAAATTTAGTATTATAAATAGAATTTTGTGGTGAGTCTATTTTCTTGTTTTTATACATGCAGGTCGGGTTTCTCTATCTACGATACGTGGCTGAGCCCAAGACCTTGTGGGGTTGGTATGAGCCCTACATCAAGGATGACGAGGTACATAATGTCTTTCTCAATATTACTTGTAAATATTTCTTCATCATAGTTTAACATTTTATAAATTTATTCAGGAGTTCTCTCCAGGGTCGAATGGGAAAATGACAACAATGGGAGTGTATGTGCGAGATCTTGTCCTTGGCCAGGTATAGAGTTTTTTGTTTGTACTCCTTTTTTTTTCCCTTTCTTTTACTGGGTATGTTATATACTTCATATATGCTTTTATCAGCCATGCAGTTCTACATTTTACATGTCTGAATATCTATCAGATTTTGACTCCCTTTGATTATAGTATATTTGAGATCTTTGGCATGGTGTTTCCATTTCGGAGTTGCCATGAGAGACGGTCGCATCTCTTTCCACAGTTTTCAGTAAGGTTTGTGAATGGTGTCTTAGACTAACTAATATCCATGTCTCTGTGGAAAAATAATATATTTAATTGATATACTTGCTCTCAGACATCACTCCGTACAACATTTTTTCTAACCAAGTATGTCTAGCATTGCCAAAACCTTACGGAAGCGGAAGATTCTACCCCGACCTCACCCGTATCTGAACCCATAATTTAAATAAATTTGAAATTTGAATTAACGAATCCTGACTACATCTATACTCAGGTGAGCAAGGAGTCCATCTGACCTACAGGCTGATTGGGATGAAATTCAATCTGAAATAACCCATGTCGATGTAAAATTTAAACAAAAGAACTTTAGTGCTACTCTGTAACCTAAATAGAACCCAACCTAACCAAAACCTAATAAAACTTCAATTTATTTATTTAATTTCTAAGGTAATGCTGAAATTCAGCTGGACTTGAGGGTTGAGGCTTGAAACATCCTGGATGAGGATAAATCTCAAACCCGGACATCGCTTCCTCTGTTAGGTCTCATGCCAGACACGTGAAATGTGATTGACCCTGAAAGAATACAGTTTGCTTCCTAAAATTTATCTGTGTAAATTTTTCGTGAGACCGCCACCATTCGGGAAACCTATTCACCAAACATGTGGATATGATAAGCTCTGGAAAAAGAATACTATTTATTTATATTAATTATCTATGTTTGTTTCTGTTTAATAAGCTATTTTACTTCAGTGTTGTTTGGATATAACTGTACTCGCTCTCATGCATGCAGTACTACTTTGATACACTTCTCCCAAGAGTACCCCTCCCTATGATGAGGCAGATCACGGCCCATCTTGAGAAAATGAAGCTTCCGACAAAGCTCTCAGGCATGACCGGTGACTCAACTCGCATGGGTTCTGACGACTCGACAGCTCGCCGGCCTCCCTCTGTCAAGGCCTCCCTTTCTGTGTCCTTCGGCCAGCGGGCCCCGCACCGTGCCTCCACTCGTGACTCTTCTCCTGTTCGCAAAGCCATTTTAGACCGAGACAGAGTGAGAGAAAGGAGCTATGATAGAGATAGGGACAGAGAGAGAAGTTATGATGATAGAGATAGAGATAGAGATAGGGACAGGGGTCGGGACAGAGATAGAGAGCGAGACAGGGATAGGGATAGAGAGAGGGATAGGAGAGAAAGAGATAGAGATTACAATCGGTCAAGCAGAGAGAGGAGAGACTATGACCGAGATAAGTACAGTTCGAGGCGAAGCAGGAGCAGGAGCCCGAGGAGAGAGAGCCTGCCTAGAGGAGAGAAGGGAACGGTTTCGAGTAATTTGCAAAAGCTGAAGGATTTGTATGGAGATGCGAGTCAGCCCAAGGACGATACTGGTGCTGGGTCGGAGAGGTTTAGGAGAGATGCCAGCACTGAGGAGGTAATTAGGTTGGGGGGTTCTTCGAGTTGGAGGTGAAGGGAGATAAAAGAGTTTTTTCAATTCATTTTGAAAACTTACACAGACTTGTGTATTTCAAACAGTGTTGTACTGGTGGTAGTTCAGGCTGATTAAAGGGATGGTGTTTTGAATATTTGTTTTTAGAGGATGTGTGATGATGTAGGAAGTGAACTTGTATGAATTATGAATTATGTTACTGATGCCGTTATTTTGATTTGGACAATTTCTGTCAATTTCACTTTTTAAATTGGTTCTGTGAGTTTAATTAGTTTACTATACTTGGCAGCCACTGCCAAGGTTTAAAAAAAAAAAAAAAGAGTTTAAATAGTTTACTAGAATTGCTTTTACTTATTAATCATTGTGTGTGTTTATTTCACATATATTCAAGTCATTCTTGATTGTTCATTCAAGTCATTCTTGATTGTTCATTCAAGTCATTCTTGATTGTTCATTCAAGTTCCCTTTTTTTTAATTTGCTTTTGGTAGCTGTATTGTTTGAATTTTATAAGTTTCCAAACTCAGTAGTAGAGTGGGAAAAATGGCACGGCGGCGTCAGCTCTGTCACGGAACGGCACGGTTACAGCACAGAACGGCACGGCACAGCACGTGTGTCAGTTATGTGTTGTGACTCACGTGTCTTGTGCCGTGAGCCCGTGACCATTCGAGTGTCGTGTCCATCTTGTTAAACTTTGACACGGCACAGCACGTGAAAGATTTAGTCACGGTACGGCACGGTACGGCACGTAGTCATGCGAGTCACGTATAATTAGGATCATTAGATATTGATTTAATGATGAATCATGGATAAATTAACCTAAATTATGATTAAATGGTCACGCGAGTCATGTATGGTCACGGCACGTTTAGGCACAGCGTGACTCATGTGGCGTGACCATTCGCGTGCGGTGATCACTTCTTGATATTTTGGTCACGGCACGTTTTTTCCCACTCTACCAGCAGTTTCATATTTTAGGTGTTTTTTTATTAATATTATTTTTTGGTGTACCGTGCCGAAAAAATGGCAATATTTCTCTAGTGGTCGTGTACCAAGTTTTGATGCGGAAGAGCTAACGTCTTCCTTATACATTGCATGTAGGGTGTTCATCGGTTCGGTTCGGTTCGGTTTCAACCGAACTGAACTAGGCAAACCAAAGTTATAATTCTGTTTCAAAAATAAAACCGAACCGAAGCGAACCGAACCAAAGTTTTATTTCGGTTTGTTCGGTTTGTTCGGTTCAAACCGAAATATATTAATTTTTTTATTTAAAGCAATTGATTTATAATAAACCGAAGTATATTAAGAAATAAACCGAGGTATTAAGAAATAAATCAGGATATTAAGAAATAAACCGAAGTATTTAAAGCAATTGATTAAGAAATAAACCGGGGCGGTCCGGACCAAATTCATAATATATAAAATTTCGGTCGGTTCGGTTATTTCGGTTTTCAAATTTTTCAAACCGAACCGAACCGAAATTATAATTCGGTTTTAAAAATCAAACCTAACCGAACCATTAAACCGAAAAAACCGAACCGTTTAGTCCAAACTAATTCGGTTCGGTTCAAAACCGACTAAACCAGACCCAATGAACACCCCTAATTGCATGGATGTAATATTTTCTTATAATCAACTGAAAATTGTTGCTTATGAATCTTTTGTATTTTTTAATAAAAGAGCTCTTATACATCTTAGATGTTATTAGAGCATCTATATTTCTGGTGTTATGAGAGTTTCTAATTTGATGTGGCAGTTTCTAATTCAGTTTTAGAGATGTGGAAGAGTTTCTTATTTAAAATTATGCAAAAAAGTTTCTTATTAAGAAACTGTTTATAAACTCCATGTTGGCCAAATTATTGGCTCAAAATTTTTTTTTTAATTTATTGCTGACGTGGCTTAATAGAAACTCTAAAATTAATTTCGGAATGTGAGAATTAGAAATTTTAGAGCTTTTAATTTTTAAAAAGTAGTTGACAGTTATTTAGAAACTCATTTGAGTTGCTAGAATGTAGATGCTCTTAGCATCTCGAAAATTGAACTTGCGTCTCTTCATAAATCTTCAGAAAGAAGTGACCACTGCGCTAAGTTCGCTGCTCTTAATTATTCTATGCATGTATCTAAATCTTTATTTCAATCTTAATTTTAAGGTGTGTAGCTGTTTTTCTCTGATAAAAGCACTCCTGTTGTTGCAATACAATAATGACAGTTTGTTTAAAGACCATGCAAAGTCATTTTCATGTTATCTGAGCAGAAAAATAAATATTTCCTTTACAGTGAAATGACACAGGGACCAAGGGACACATTTATAATTTCCCCACTTATGAAATTCAATCAAGACGAGTGGATTATAATGAACTTGCTTCTTGAATAGGTATAGCGTTCTTCCTTCTTCTTCTTTTTTTCCCTTGTCTGTTGAAAAGAGAACTTCTGAATTGAAGAAGCAATTTAAAGAGACAGTTGGCAATGTTTTGTTGTCTATTTGTCTCTGGGGTCCATATTTAGCTTTAAATAACACAACATGTTCTACTGTTCTAGCCTAATTGCTCGGAAAATATAAAGATGTGTATATATATTGATGCATGGGACCTATCAGTGGGCCTAATTCCAGTTGGCCAGTAAAACCTACCAGAAAAAAAAAATGGAAATATATAATAATTAATGGAACCTGAAACCACCAACATCGCCATAAAGACCTCTATTGATTTTTTCTTTTTTGTTTGAGAAATGAGTTTGGCCGCCTAAACAGGTATTGCCAACTATATTTTTAATTAATTTAGGTTTCCACCGCTTTTTATCAATATCTTATGACTCCATGTAGAAATTTCCCTGCATTAGTTATCTGGGTCTTCAGCGTCTTTATTCAATTAAGAAAATTATGAGGAGCATCATTGAAAATTCAGGTTATTGTTTTCATCAAATTTAAACCAGATTTCCTATCATGTGAAATTCTGAAATAATCGTCAAGAACAGTTCAGGATTTTTTTTAAAAACCGAAATTAAAAAAAAAAATTACCAAACCAACATGATTACTTTTGTTTTTACAAAAACTATCAAAACCGAAATGTCATTTCGGTCTGCTTTTTTTTTTCCGGACCGAAATGTCGGTCCCTGCTAGTTTCATAGCTTTTTAGAAAGATGGCCATAGAAAATTCGGAAAAAACTCTGGACTTAAATGCCATTTCGGTACTGGTAGTTTTATTTTTTTTTAACACGCGACAGAGGCTCTCTGGTCCTCTAGTTCATTATCAATTGTAAATATACGATATATATATATATATATATATATATATATATATATATGTAATTATTTTATCATTCTAATATCATTCTGATTAGCATACGGAAAAGATTATTTTTTACAAAATTCATGCTGTCTTACAAAATTTATGCTGTCTTACAAAATTTATGCTGTCTTACAAAAACTCATGCAAAATTCATGCATACATAGGCTTGACTGTCTACAGTACAAGCAATACTGTAACAATTGTGCTCGTATGAGTTTGTTGCAATTGTCAAATTGTCCGTCTCAGTGGTTTTTGCGTATAACTTCCATGGACACCCCTCCGCTCTACATATAACCACATAGGCACTACGATTGCTCTGAGTTTGTTGTAATTCTAAGTTATTATCCATAGCAAATCCACACATATTGGATATAAGATCAGCTTTGGATTCGAACATTTGTCCCACCAAAATGGACCGTCGATTCTGGGTGGATAACCAAAAAATATTTCATCCTTGTACGGCATCGGCACATCGTCATTAAATGCCGGACAAGGATGCTGCAATCCCCGATTAATAAAGAAAATAGACGATTTCCACTCCTTCATTACATCTTGTATCCTAATCTCATCCTCAATTTCGACCATATCATCTTCCTCGACAACCGGGTCACCAAGGTCAGAGTTTGTGTCTGAGCCAGTATCATTATTCAGTTGGTCAAAATAATTATGCAAATCAACCGGTGTTGATATTTCGGGGGGTCATCACAATATATGGGTGAATCAGGCACCAGTATGTCTCTGCTACTTCCAGGTACACTACCCGGGTATGGGTCATAATTGGTCTGACTAACAACTGGTACTGACTCAACCACTAATTCAAGAAGTTTAAAATTCAGTACCGGAGTGGCATTCCCAAGCACCATATGCCATATCATTTCGTGGTCTATGTTAAATAACTGGTATTTTTCTACTAAGTCAGGTGGTGCCGTGTTCAAACGTGCCCTAATTGTCATATCGAACTGGCTAGGGAAAAACGAATGACAACATATATATGTCTTCTTAGCTCAACAAGACTAGTTGAGTTAGTAACAGAAAATGTGCAGGTCGGTGCGTCTGAAATTCCGCGTCTGTGGTACACATTTATTAATACTTGAGACATTTCCTGAACAAAAAGTTTCACAATCAACCTTCGATATCATTTTTAATTTTACAACCTAAAATATGATCGTAATTGAAAAAAAAAAACTTACTACAATCTTCAGACGAAAGCTAAAAGCACAATGCAGGGGCCGATTTGTAGATAACAGACTTTCTAACACTCGAACTGTGAACCTTCGTTTTTAGCTGGAAGAAGGAAAAAAAAAATGGTGGCTGAGAGTTGGAGGGAGAAGAAGGGTATTTATAAGCAAACCCTAAAAAAAAAAAAATCCGGACCGAAATGCCAATTATGTCTCGGATAAATAAATTTTGGACCAAAATGGGATCTCGGTCCGTAGGTGTTACACGAACGACTACACGCGTTTGATTTGAAAAGTTGTGAAACTAGCAGGGACCGATATATTATTTTGGTCTGGAAGAAAAAAAAAATGCGGACCGAAATAGCATTTCGGTTCTTATGATTTTTGTAAAAACAAAAGTAATCATGTTGGTTTGGTAAAAAAAAAATTAATTACGGTTTATAAAAAAAATCCAACAGTCCATACATTAATTTTTTTCATTTCAGTCCCACCTATTTTATACTTTTGTTAGGTGCAGCTTCTAGATTAGCAATTATGAAACATTTAATGTGTAACTTGGCCACACGGAAAAGACAAGTGTATTAACTAACAGTCTGACAGTGAGCACAGGAAAGCTCTTTGTATGGCTCTCCTCCATCATGGCAGATGGCAATTGGCAGTGCACTTTTTAAATTGAACAGCTCACACAGTTAGGTCTCTTGGCACTTTCCAATTTACACCCTGAAGAAAACACAATTGATTTCTTCTTTGCAATGACCACAATATTTTTTTTTATAAATTGAAAATTCAGATTATCCGAAACAAGATAGACTGTGTTTTTTCAATCAAATAGATGGGACCCAATAATGGTTCGGTTTCATTGGGTATCTACTAGGACCAAATCAATAGTTCGGTCTCAGTAGTTTTCGAAATTTGCAGCGTATACTGGTCCCGTTGGTTTTCCATACATTTGTTGGTATGGTTATTCGAGTGCACATCTTCTGAAGTGTTGCAGTTGGTAGAATGAGCTCCGAGCTAAGTCAAAATAAATCCGGTGCCTATTAAGATTAAAGAGGTCTATTTTAAAATTTGTGTCAAGTTATCGCAGATGATCTGATGCATATCGCACTGGATTTGAACTCCACTTGTGGAAATCTGAATCAATAGTTCGGTTCCAACTATTTATGAAAGAAAAAGTTATCCATTTTTCTCGATAATTTGATTTATTTAAGTTTTCTAAAATTAAAAAAATTGCAATGACCAAACCCTACGCTTGGACTCTTCTTCCCTTCCACCACATCATAAAGCAATGATAACGATGTAAATGTTTTAGAATCTGGCTAATATGTTACGCGTAGCATAGAGGGCCTTCATGTTACGGCTCAATTTTTAGTTTTCAAAATCCTAACGGTCGATCCGAACCGTTCAACATGATCTCCATAGGAATATATACTTGCAAACCAAATTTTACATTTTTTAGAATTGTTTTACTATTTTTTAAGCCACTTTGAAAATTGCCTATCCAATGGTTCAGAAGATTTTACTGTTGTGTACAAATTACTGTTTTTTCAAAGTAGCTTAAAAAATAGTAAACAAATTCTAAAAAATGTAAAATTTGGTTTGCAAGTACATATTCATATGGAGATCATGTTGAACGGTTCGGATCAACCGTTAGAATTTTAAAAACTAAAAAATTGAGACGTAGCACGGAGGCCTCTATGCTATGCATAGCAACGTAGACACTTCCTTTTCTTTTCTTTTTCTGTATAAGATATGATACTTCCATTCCAATATAATTTGGTCCCTCATAAACTAGTTTGACTCCTGGTGAAGTCGTCACTTTGCTCAAATTTTGACATCTGTATCTATTATATTGGCAGTAATCGCAGCTAATCCAGTGTAAATTTTCTTTATTTAACAAATGCTTAATTTACATGATGTCTTATTTGTTCTCATGAAATCATCCCTCCATATTGTATAGGCCTTCAATTTTCTATCCAAAAATAAAGTCCGAATAATTTTTAATAATATAATGTAATCAAATGAATATGCAAAATACATCATAGTTACACTTTACTGGGCAACTCGTCAAAGAGCACTTTGTACTCCTAAAACAAAATTTTGGAATAGTGAAATCATAATTTAAGCCTGAATAATTACATCTTCAATACTATCCATTTTCTGAAACATAACAACAATTCTTCCCATGGATGGTAATGAAATCAAAACAAAAAAAAAAATTAAAGAAAAAGAATGAAAAAAAAAATAGTAGATTAGACCCATAAATCATATGCCCACCCCTTACCCTACCCATACTATATTATACAAAAGAGGAACAAAAATTAAATAAGAATGCACCCTTTCTCTCTCCCTCACCCTCTCCCTCTCTCTCAAACAATGTTGCCTTTTCCCTTCAAACCAGAAATAATTTGAAATCCAAAATTACAGTTCAGAGTTTTACTGAATCCCCTCATTTCTCAATGAATTTCACTTTTAAGCGCTCTGGCCTGAGAATGCACCTGCATTCCCTTCTTCAATACGTTTTGGCCTCCACTCAGTGTATCCTTTCACAATCTCACCTCCGCTCTCCAACTGGAGAAGATGCTTACACCTGACCCCATCTTCTCCAGTGCAATCAGCACTGGAAGACACACTTGTCAGGGACTGAAGCACACTGTCCCGGCCGCACTCCTTCCTGTACTCCAGTGTCATGCTTGCCAGTTCATGTTTTTCTAAAATGGAAATTGGAGCGCTCTGAAAAAATAAATTGTAAAGGACAAACAACAAAAGGTTAATTAAATACCCAGGAAGATTAAGATTATGAACTTTTAACGCGTAATCAGCTGCTTTCCAAGGATAATTTGTTTATTTGACAATGGCATAGATGTAAAAAGACCTAAAAGGCAATATGGTAGTTTAGAAGAAAATCTCAGTACGAGTATAAGGCAAGGACAGAACAACCCTGAACTAACCAAGCATGCATGTGACATCTGTCAAATTAATAAAACATAGGGTTATACCAAGATGGATGTGTACAAGACCTAACTCTCCAAAAGTAGCTCAACTAAGCTTATCATACTTATCTAGAAAAAAATAGATATAAATATAATAAAGAGAATATCTATAGGGGTAAAGAAATAGCACCTCTAGAATCCAGCCAATGTACTTCACATTGTTCACATGCTGGTTTACGTCCAGATCACCCCATTTCGGCTGTTCAACAATAACAACAGCATATTTGTAAATGGAAAAAATTATAAAATATAAAATTATCTTTATTCAACCCAAAATATGTTAGCAAAGTCCAGGGTCTATAGTTCCTGTGAAGTATATAATATCTATTGTCATTCAAAAAACAAGAAAAAACTTACAGTTAAACCCTCTCTGACAAAGCGTTCTGAGGAATCCTTTTTCTCAGCCTTGGGGAGTTTTTTAGCATCCTCTGCACGAATTGCAAGGCGTTCAATGAAATAAGGACCAATTTCAGCCCGTACCTCTTCTGGCATCTTTGCTAACCGCCTCGTTTCTTTGTTCATCATCACCCATATACTAAATAAGCAAAAAAAAAAAAATATATTCATATTCAAAAACAAAAGTTAATGACTTAATAAGGTTTAGATACGATTGTGCGAGGCATGACCACTGTTTAGCATATTTAGAGGCTATTCAGATATTTTGGCTTGATTGGTAACTTAATTGAGCAATTGAACAATTCAGGTATGAAGTACCTAGTAGCTCTCAAAATAGTCTGGCCAGATTTATAGTCACGCACATGCCAATCCCTTCTCATGCCATTTTTGCCTGATGCACCAACCCATGTATCCACTTCTACAACATCACCCCTATATTAATAAAACAGTAAAAAGAAAAAAAAAATGCGCTGAGTCAATCAACAAGCAGCACAAAATATTGTTAAATTCTGGTATTAATTTTATATACAAAATGGTAGAACTTTAGCGAGATTTATGGCAATAAAAAATTAAGAAGTGAGTAGGTATATGTACCAAGAAGGATATTTTTCAACAAGGAGTTGGATTCTACTGACAACCCATATGAGGTTTCTCTTACTCATCTCCGGAGTTGCACCAAAACCATCCCCTAGCAACCCTGCAATCTTCACATGATTAAGCGCTGTCTCCTATAAAAAGAAGTAACAAAAAAATTTAGAAAAATTAAATAATAGGGAATAGTTTCTCCATGAACTGATACCCATTAAAATTATAAAATGTTTGTTCCAGTAATCCGTACTCCATCTATTGACGGCCTTAGATAAAATCCTAAGGATGTAAAGAGCAATCTGGTCCAATATTGATCTGATTGTATATTTTTTCCTTTCATTGAATTAAGTTCATATTCTGTATCTTACTATATGGACATATTCATATTCTTATAGAACGAATACAAGTTTTCTATCAAATATGTAAATGCACTGCAAATACACAATCATATGAATTCAGAATAAACCTAAAATAAAGAAAACGTGAAGTACTAAATTAAAGAACAATACCCAAAAACTGCAACAGATTTTTACCATATGTTGCAAACTGGTATGCACCTAGACGTACCAGTCCCAATATGTAAGATACCACTATAATCCTGTACCTGCAAATGGTTCATGAGGGTCTCAATCGAAGCGGTACGATCAGCACCAATCTCATATGACCTTATCGGGAAGGTTTGTCTGAAAACCGACCCATCTTGAATCATGCGCCCAAAACCAAATGCATCTGCTAGCATTTCAGGTCTCTTTGGTTTCCAATCAGATAATGTGAATTGCTTCTCAGCAGCAAGAAAAATATAAGACATCATGGCCGCCAACAAGACGCTCCAGTCTGGCA
This sequence comes from Carex myosuroides, assembly GCA_028015225.1. Taxonomy (NCBI): domain Eukaryota; kingdom Viridiplantae; phylum Streptophyta; class Magnoliopsida; order Poales; family Cyperaceae; genus Carex; species Carex myosuroides. The sequence continues at coordinate 3,858,550 of CM051464.1, forward strand.
GGGAATTATAGAAGGTCTTGGAAGGTGTCATCTGAAATGGAGAGGATGATGGGATCGGAGGATCCAATGGAGAGGAACTTTTCTTTGGGGGTTCTTCTAAGAGGACATTTTCAAAAGGGAGTTTTACACCTGGGTTGGTGCCGTTTATTTTGGGGAGGGTTTGTGCTTGGGCTCTCATGGAGGATTTAGTATCAGATTTGTTGGGTTTTGGTACAGAATTGAGAGATATCACGTCAGGTTTGTCTAGAAATGAATTTTTCGCAGGTTTGATTGGGGTATTTGTTTTGGGGAAGAAACCTGCAGCAGCAAAAGAGGCAGCCATGGTAGGGAATTGCGTAAGGTTGATTCACTTGAAAATGGAACGGACAAATTGAAATCTGGAGAAAAGAAAAGAAGGATTGATTAGCTGTCACAGGGATTGATTTGATGGCAAAAGTTGTCCTAAAAGAAGATAGAGAATAAATCTTTAAATAGTTTAATTTTAGCATATATGCAATTTGTTGATATGTATGGAGATATCAACAATCCAACTTTAGAGATTGCATGCATGTCCCTAAAATGGAAATCCTGAAATCTTGGTGTTGATCTTATGGTGTTGATGAGCAAACTGCTTAATTTAGAAAGGCAGCCTAGAGAAAAATTTGAAAATAAAAATAAAAAAAGCAGTATGTATAATTTGCTAAGTAACTAAGAGATACTACTTTTGTCTACAATGAAACTAAAGATACAAAATAATCAAATAGTGAAAAATGCTGACAAACAATTAGCATTCACTTGGAACATATGAAGATTTAGCAACATTTGGATAATAGCACCAAAAGGGGTATTGCTAGATAAAAGCAACCAAAAAGAAATACTGGATCTAATACTCTGCATTTAATTGTCAAAATGTAAGGCAGATTTTCAAAGCCTGAGAAAAATTGACTTATCTCAACTAAAACTTAGTCCACAACAAGTAAGCTAGATTGAATAAGAAAAAGTATGTTTACTCTCTGCTCTTCTTATGAAACTCAGGAAAGAAGTGCAAAGATTTGCTTTCCAAAAATAAAAATAAATCGCAATGCCATTTTGAAATGTAGAAAATGGACAGATAAAGTACCCAGAGATATACCTACTGATCTTAACTTCAAAGCAACAATCTTTTGTAACTAAAAATAGTGCCCACTGCTGCACAAGTAAAATAGATGTAATGTTATTTCATCATTTCTTTCTTCATTAACATGAAAAGAAATAGTGGAATAACACAAAATAGTGATTGGCATTTGACAAATTAAAACTAACAAATAAACCATGACACATTTTGCCACCAATAGGGAAAAATTGAGAACAAGTAAGGAATACCGTGGGCACTAAACCAAATAAAATAAAATCTCGATCTTGAGAGAACTTTTAATCAATTTAATTAAAGAATGTGAAGGAACCAGCTGTCGATGAATCTCAACAGAATTAATTACACAACTAAAACTTAAAAAAAATACCTGTTTGGCCTGTTTACCAATCAAAATCCCCAAATGTACTAAATGCAATCCAGATCTAGTTATAAACATACAATGCGGGAACGAGAAGAACCTTAATGCTACAAGAAATGTGCAAAAAGAAAGGGAAAAGTAAAGAATGGCGAACCTTATCTGTCAACTAAGGTTCAATTGACTCTTTCTCTCAGGCTTTCTAGACTCCAGCGAGAGAGAGAGAGAGAGAGGCAGGTGGGGGAGAACTGGAAAATAAGCTATTTTTTAAGAGGTGAAAAGGTATATTTATACAGCATTGTATTAGTTCTCAGTTTCTACATCCCTAGGGACAAATTATGTGACGGAGGAGTGAAATGACCTTTTTACCCCTCCGTTCCTTTTCCAGATGGATTTTTTTTTAAAAACATAATTAAAAATATATTTTTACCGAACCAACATGATTATTTTTTTTTAACAAAAACCATAAGAACCGAATTGCCAATTCGGTCCGCTTGGTTTGAGACCGAATTGGTAATTCGGTTCCTGTTGATTTCACAAATTTTCACAGAAACTGTGTTGCCGTTTGTGTAATGCCTAGGGACCGAATTGGTAGTTTGGTCCAGAGTTTTTTTAGTCCGGACCGAATTGACAATTCAGTCCCAACTTCTTCTTTTTTTTTTTTAGGAGTTGGTTGAATTACACAAGAATATTATAAATATTATAACTATGATAACTATAATAATAACTATATATTATAACTATAATATTATTAATTAATATGTTATTATATATTATAATTAATAATAACGATATATTATAATAAATAATATTCATTATATATTATAATAACTATAATATAATTATAATATAACTTTTATCATATTATTAATAAGGAGGAGGGTTCAAATGCCTCCATTTTTCATGCCTCCACCATGCCTCCATTTTTTAAAACTTTAATAACTCAAAATTTAAAACTTAAAAGTCAAAATAAAACCGTTGGATATGATCTAAATCATTTTATCTATGCACGTGTAAAAAATTATGACATTTCAATTTTATTTTGGTTGTCACCAAGAGCTTGTAAAAAACGCACTAATGTGGATAATTTCTAGACGTTGATTTTTCAACTTATTGATTCACATAAAAACAAAATCAAAATGTCATAATTTTTTATGAGCACATTGATAAAATGATGTAGATCATATCCAACAGTTTTATTTTGACTTTTAAGTTTTAAATTTTGAGTTATTAAAGTTTTTAAAAGTGGAGGCATGGTGGAGGCATGAAAAATGGAGGCATTTGAACCCTCCTCTTATTATATTATAATATTATAATAGTTAATAATATGTTATTATGATAAATATTATTAATAACTTATCATAGTAATACTTATTAATGAGGAGGGTTCAAATGCCTCCATTTTTCATGCCTCCACCATGCCTCCACTTTTAAAAACTTTAATAACTCAAAATTTAAAACTTAAAAGTCAAAATAAAACTGTTGGATATGATCTACATCATTTTATCAATGTGCTCATAAAAAATTATCACATTTTGATTTTTTTTTTTATGTAAATCAATAAGTTGAAAAATCAACGTCTAGAAATTATCCACATTAGTGCGTTTTTACAAGCTCTTGGTGACAACCAAAATAAAATTGAAATGTCATAATTTTAATTATTCATGATTATAATAATAAGAAAATATTATCGAATAATAAAATAATTATAAGAATTAATCGATTTTAATATTATAAAGATAAGGTATAATAGTTTATTTAAATAGTATAACATTCTTGAAGTTCTTTTTCATTTCATGCTAAAAAAAAGTTACAATAATGCTAAAAAGAAGTTTAGCATGAAAAAAAAAACTTAGGGTGCGGTTTTTCATTTCATTCTTTAAATGTTTTCTTAACTAAATTTACAATAATGCTATGTATTAAGCAAATCGTAAAAAAACAAAAAAAGTTGGGACCAAATTGTCAATTCGGTCCGGAGTCTTTTTTGGATTTTCTGTGGCCGCTTTTCTGAAAATTTGTGAAATCACAGGGACCAAATTGCCAATTCAGTCAAAAAAAAAATCAAGCGAACTGAATTGACAATTCGGTTCTTATGATTTATAAAAAAAAAGTAAAAATCATGTTGATTTGGTAAAAATATTTTTTTTTTATTATTTTTAAAAAAAAAACCCTTTCCAGATTGTTTAGATTATGAATTTACGAGGTGACCACTCTAATTGCCGACATTTTTATTAATATCCAAAGTTTAATACAAATTATTAATTATACCCGGAACTCAACTCAATATCGATATATACCCAAGCCGGCCATTTTCTGGCCGGCTATGTTCCTTCCCTAAGCCGGCCAGAAAATGGCCGGCCATGTACCTTTTTTTTTTTTTTTTTTTTTTTTTTTTTTTTTTTTTTTTTAAGAGAGAGAGACTATGAAGATCAAAATATTGAAATCTAACTCTGAAATACGATAATTTTTTGTTTAAATTATTTGTTATATTACTTCTTTGATGTATAATTAGCATATTTATACTAAAATACGATAGATTAATTGAAATTATGTTGAATAACACTAAATTATGTTAAATTACGTTAAATTACATTAAATTACGTTAAAATACGGTAAATTACGCTAAAATACGATATGAATAAGGACGATATCTTCACTGAAAAGGAGAAAAACAACGATGAAACTTCAAACGGTCATAAAACGGCGCTCGAGTGTCCGATTTCAGCAAATGAGCACTTTTCGGAAAGCTTGCGAAAATGCGCATGCGTCTGTGCTCGCTACGCCGGATTCCGAAATTCAGAATCGCCAAAAAACAAAGAGAAGAGCCTCAAAACTTGAGTTGAAGTTTCCGATTAAGATTTTCATTTCTATCATTCAATCCAAGTAGCTCAGTAAATTAGTTACATAATGAACTTGCAGATTACCAATTTTTACTATTTTTGGAATTTTTTTACTATTTTTTATGATTCATGAAAGATGAGCAAAATCAGTCTACTATAGCGTAATTTTGTGTAGTTTAGTGTTTTTTTACTGTATTTCAGCATAATTAGCGAAGTTATTGTAATTTAACGTAATTTAGTATAATTGAACATAATTTATTATAATATAGTGTAATTCAACATAATTTCAAGTATTCTAGCGTATTTTAGTATAAATATGCTAATTATACATCAAAAGAAGTAGAGGAGGGATCAAGTTACAACAACTATTTTTTTCATTTTCAAAGTCCAAATCGTCGATCGAAACCGTTCAACATGATTATCTAAATAAAATGTGCTTGCAGATCAAATTTTACATTTTTTTGAATTTTTTTACTATTTATTAAGATGGGTACAAAATTCAATAGTCTGAATATGACTATTTTTTGTAAAATACTTAATAAATAGTAAACAAATTCAAAAAAATGTAAAATTTGATCTGCAAGCACAGTTTATTGTGGAAATCATGTTGAACGGTTTGGATCGACGATTTGGACTTTGAAAATAAAAAAATAATTGTTGTAATTTGATCCTTCCTCAAAGAAGTAATATAACAAATAATTTAAACAAAAAATTATCGTATTTCAGAGTTAGATTTCAATATTTTGATCTTCATAGTCTCTCTCTCTTAAAAAAAAAAAAAAAAAAAAAAAAAAAAAAAAAAAAAAGGTACATGGCCGGCCATTTTCTGGCCGGCTTAGGGAAGGAACATAGCCGGCCAGAAAATGGCCGGCTTGGGTATATATCGATATTGAGTTGAGTTCCGGGTATAATTAATAATTTGTATTAAACTTTGGATATTAATAAAAATGTCGGCTCTAATTGACTCTTGAGGCACTGAGCACTAAAGAATTTAGAAATACATGATGTGATTGATTTAGCATTAACTTATGATAAAATTGTTTTCTACATTAAAGTTTATTAAAAATCAAGATTACATAGTTTTTTATGGTAAAATCATATTTTAATTTTTCAGATAGGATACGAATTGGATATCAGTCGGATACAGATACGGATCGGATCGGATATTTATTAAAATAACATTAAAAAATATTAAAGTTCATAATATTTATCTAATTTTAATGGTAAATAACAGTATTTTTCATAATATATATTAAAATATATGATATATATCTACTATTCAGATACAGATAATTGAAATGTAAAATCATATTAGTATCCATATCTACACAGATATTTGGATATCGGATATCCACATCTAATTTTTTTAATACGGATCGAATACGAATCGGATATTATCCATACCGTTTTCACCCCTAATCATGTAACAATTATATTTTGAGCATTATTAAAATAAGGTTTAAATTTAAAATCTAATAATATGTATATAATTTATATAATGTGTATATTATGTATATAGAAGTGATGAAGTTTGGTGTAAGTCTTAACGTTCATCGAGCAATTTGAATTTTTCAGCCTTTTGAAATTAGCAACTTTTGATGCATTACAAAATAATACTAAAATTGCATGAAATTTAATTGGCACTTCATATCCAAAAATTATTTAATTTTTTTATTTTTCAGCTTTAGTTGAATTGATTTGAGAAATATTATTAAGATTATTAAGAGAATTTACTGTCAATTGATCCCTTTATAATAAATTAATAATTGGTCTATTTGATCTAACAAAAATTATTTGGATTAAAAAAAATGGTCAAATTTTGTTAGTTATGTGCAATTAAAATTATGATAAAAATATAACATGATAAATTTTGGAACCTTTTCAATTGAGGAGTCACTGACTAATTTTAAAATTTAATAAACATTTCGTAATTTTCTAAGTATCTTATTTGTGAATTAAAATAGATAATTTCATTCTGTGGAGATTGTTTATTGTATTTTAATGCTAAAATACTAATCTTTGAGATAAAGTAATTTGGTTTATATTGTAAGCATGATTATATGGGTAAAAGTCAAAATAATTGCATTCCTTATTTATGATTTCTATAAGTATATAATAAAATCTGTCATTTTTATTATTAAGCCTCGAATGTTTCCTTTATTAATAGTAACTTAATTTAAAGAAAAATTTATTGAGGACAAAGTTGATAGAAAAGAGAACAAAATTCTCTCAACTTTTAATAATATAATTATTGCGTTAAAAATAGCGCTCTCCTATTTTTATAGAATTAAACTCTATATCGCATGTCGTATTGAACTTTTATTGGGAACATAATAGAAATATGAGGAGGAATCCACTTACATTTTTTTTTTTTGTGATATCAGATTACATTCTATATTTTTAAAGTCTTTAAAGTCCAAACAGTCGATTCAAACCGTTAAACATGATAGATATATTAAAATATGCTTGCAAATCAAATTTTACATTTTTTTGAATTTTTTTACTATTTATTAAGTATTTTACAAAATTGATGTTTTCAGACCATTGAATTTTTGTACCCATCTTAATAAATAATTAAAAAAATAAAAAAAAAAGATAAAATTGATCTGCAAGCGCATTTTAATATATCTATCATGTTGAACGGTTTGAATCGACTATTTGCATTTTAAAAATGTAAAGTGTAATTCAGTGTCACAAAAAAAAATGTAAGTAGATCCCTCCTCGAAAAATATATAAAAGATTATGCATTACAATATTCTAAGTATCATTTATAACGACTAAACAATTGAGAGCTTCAGTTACAACGTCCCTCAAAAAATATTATTTTTTTTTATTTTAACTACTGTCAAATAAATTATTTAATAATAATGAGTAGAACTATGATGTTGTTAACAGTGAACTTAACTCTAATACCTATCGAATTAGTTTTAAATGACGAATTTAAACTGTTGAAACCGATCTACTTCACAAATAATGTATTCATAGGTAAAATTTATATATTTTCAAATTAATTTAGTCTAAAGAGAAATAAATGTATTAAATTGTAAATTTTTTTATTGCTTGATTTTATATGAAATTAATTCAAAAATTTATAAATTTTATATTTAAAAGCACAATATGTAAAATAAATCGATTTTAACGATTTAATTTGTTATTTTAAACAAATTTGATAAGCTATAAAATTTAAGCTCACCAATAAATAATTATGTAATATGTCCAATGAGTTAAAAATAATTTATGTTTTATTTTTTCCCACGTGAGCAAATTATACACTCCTAGGGTTAATTTGGGAATACAATTTGGAACAGTCCAGAAGGACGGCCAACGTAGTTGAACCGTTGGGTGGACCGCGGTGCACTATTACTCTCCATTCTTATTGAAAAGGAGATCTCCATTTGAAGTCTTCATGTTGAATTAGGAAGGGTCAACTCAATTAACATAATTAAAACGTACTATCACATAATTGAAATGGAGGCGGTCAGATTAATATCGGATTGTTGCTCGGTCAGAACTGTTTGTCCACGTTAAAATTCACACAGAACAACTCTGACTGAACCTTAAACCAAATTTAGTCGGATACCCATAATTGGCCAGGTCAAAATGTATCAAGATTAACCGTCAAAGTTCAAACTACATTTACCAAAATAAAAAAGTTCTCATAAATAGAAAAGTTTAAATTTCCAGTAAAACTAAGTATTACACAGAATAAAAATGAATATGTTTCTTATCAACTATTCTAGAAGTGAGAATAAATGTTCTTCAATTCTTCAACTAATCAATCTACTAAAAGTTGTCATCTATGTTGGATACCGTATGAGTATTCCCCAACACCTCCATGTGTACTTTGTCTGAAATGGAGGCGTCAAACAGCTTCCTTTCCTTTCCTTTCCTTTCCTTTCCTTTCCTTTCCTTTCCTCTTCTATTATATTTTATAAATAAAATTGAAGGTGGAGGTGGAGCCGTGGAGGTCAGAAAAGGAACTCCATCTGGGCTGTGCCAACTTATTACATGAATCAAAAAATTAGAGGGGGAAAGGGACAGCAAAGCGTGTGTAGATTGAATTGAATCTTGTGGTCAAGAACATGGGATTAGCATATTTTATTAAATAATACATTTACCCAATGATCCTCGGGTTTGATGCTACTTTTATTTTGGTTCATGTTTGATTATCTCAATTCGGTCCCTATAGTTTACGATATCAACTAATTTCGCCTTTGACAAAATACGAAGGTGCAAATTGACATTTTTATTAAGAGTAAGGCTTAGATGCTATGGATAATTGGTAGCATAAGGCTTTCCGTACCACGGCTTCAAAAACCTATCGTATAAACTTCAAACTTCGATCTAAAAAATTCAGTAAATTGGTTCTATAATAAATTTGTAGAATATTAATTTTTACTATTTTTGAAATTTTTTACTATTTTTAATGATTTATGAAAGATGACAAAAGGGCCTAAAATATTGACAATTTTCTTTTATTTTTAAGCTATTTTTTGCCATCTTTCATAAATCATAAAAAATAGTAAAAGAATTTCAAAAATAGTAAAAAATTGGTATTCTACAAGTTCATTATATAACCAATTTAATGAGCTACTTAGATCGAAGTTTGAAATTTATACGATAGATTTTCGAGACCGTAGCACGGAAGACCTTATGCTATCCATAGCACCTAAGCTTTACTCTCCTTTTTAAATTACAAGCACGTAGATGGCAATATGACATAACCGACTAAGTGCACATTCAGGAGCGGAACTAAAAAAATGAGATTGAAAACACTGAATAAGTTACTATAGTATAATTTTTATTTATAAGAGGGACTAAAAAAATGTAATGGATAAAGCTGCTAATTTTTAATTCTAAGTCATCCCTAATTAGGTTTTGGATCCGCTTCATTTTTAGGAATAAAATTTGAATGTTTATTATTTATTTTCATGTATTTTATTTAATTTAATTAGTATGTTAGGAACAATTTTGATATATACTTGTTTGTGTTGTAACTTTGTATATTGAAATATAGAGCTAAAATAAACTTAAAATGAAGTGCCTAAAAGTAAAAAAAAAAAAAAAACAAGTCTTTCTTTTTCCTATTTCGCATGGCAATGCCAATATTTTTCTAACTCGTTCAACAAATGCATACATAAAACTATTATTCTATATATCAAAAAAGAGGAGGGTTCAAATGCCTCCATTTTTCATGCCTCCACCATGCCTCCATTTTTTGAAAACTTTAATAACTCAAAATTTAAAACTTAAAAGTCAAAATAAAACCGTTGGATATGATCTACATCATTTTATCAATGTGCTCATAAAAAATTATGACATTTTGATTTTGTTTTTATGTGAATCAATAAGTTGAAAAATCAACGTCTAGAAATTATCCACATTAGTGCGTTTTTTACAAGCTCTTGATGACAACCAAAACAAAATTGAAATGTCATAATTTTTTACACGTGTATAGATAAAATGATTTAGATCATATCCAACGGTTTTATTTTGATTTTTAAGTTTTAAATTTTGAGTTATTAAAGTTTTCAAAAATGGAGGCATGGTGGAGGCATGAAAAATGGAGGCATTTGAACCCTCCTCATCAAAAAAATATTTTAAAAAAGGACAAAAGTCGTCACTGTTAATTTCTATACTTGAACCAGGCGCCCAAAATGGCAATGCAACATGCTTATAACTAATAGTAAGAAAATTTGAAAATATAAAACACTTCTCTTTATAACTAGGAAGCTGATATGAGTACCCGCACTCCAGTACTCACATTGTATCTGCACCTTAACTGTCATATTTCTGACGATCTGTGAGAAATTTTGCGAATCTAAAACCACGAATATCTTCTACGTAATTTTCTCTTTCAAATGAGATCCATGATGACGTATTTTCGGGCTCGTCATCACGCAAGTATTTATACCTATACTTGCAAGTATTTTTTTACATATGACACTGGATTACATCTGAAAGTATTAATATCAAGTATTGTAAGTATTTATACCTATAAGGTCAATTATTTTTGTTAGAGGAAGGTTGACGCGGAGACTATTAGAGAATGTTGATGAAGGGATACGGCGTCCCTACTACTTCATTAGAGGAAGATTGACGCGGAAACAATTAGGGGACTGGAAAAGGAGATGATCATATCAAGTTACGCATGCAAGTATTTATATCTTATTTTACAAGTATTAATATTTTATGTTCAAGTATTTATACCTATGAAGGTTGACGTGGAGACGAGTGTAGAGCTACTGGGAAAGAGAGACCATATAATTAGTGGGGATCATAGTACAACCTTTCTCTAATTAGTGGGGACCGTAGTATTACCTTCATCTATTGTTACTGCGAGTACTGAAGTGGGAAGATTGAAATAATTATTCTTATAACTAATAGTAAGAACTGTCCAATTATATCTATGGCATAAATTTACTTGAAATCATACAATTTCCTTTTTTTTTTATAATTAAACGGAGCCATAAGCTCAGGATAAGATCAGGCCCCTCTTCCAAAGCTATATTCATTAGATAGTCCCAAGGAATAAATATTCATTAGACAGACTAATTAATCATTTCAAATCCCATGATTCGGATCATGTTTGATCCAATAATTGCTCAATGTTGGCCAGCTTGAAGTGTTATTTTTTTTTAAACATAAGCAGCAAGAAAATTCAGTATGAAATGAAGCCGGTATCATAAGAGAAATTCAATACAGCCGGCTGCCATTGAGAGAATGACAAATAAAATTCATTTAAAAGAATATATAAAAAACATTAATTTTCACAATAAGCAATCAATGACGGAGCCACATTAAATCAGGAGTAGACAGTTGTCTACTCTTAAATTTTGAAAATTGGATATATGTCTATGTATATATAATTGCGGTTATCTGCAACCCGCTAGTTGTACTAGTAAAAAAATTGCTTATCCGTGATAAAAGTTCTGACTATGTCCCTGATAGTTCGAGGCTAAAAATATACAAGACAGCTCTTGGGAACGTTATTTGTTTATATACTTGCTTAATTGCAATTTAATTGTAAATTTTTAGGATACATGCATGAATACAGATGAATTTTTTTTTAGCGGGTATATATGCAAAAAATAAAGAAAATTATTTGTCCAAATAATATATGTAAATATTAATATTAATATTTGTTGAGAAATTATTTGTTCAAATAATATATTTTTTTCTCAACAAAATAATATTAATATTTACACAAATAATTTCTCAACAAAATAAAACCATTTCATTTTATTTGGACACCTCATTAGCCAAGTCCAATAATGGACGGACATAAAAATCAAATAAAGAAAAAAAGACAAAACAAGAAAAAGACTTTCATCTGCATTGAATATTATTTCACATCTGAGAACCAGCCTTTGATCTAGTGACAAAAGCAATGCTCTCCGTGTGAAATGTCACATGTTCGAAACTCAGAAGAAACAATCATTTGTAGGTATTAAATAGTTTGATGGCTTGAAGCTCCAACCTTTACTCAAAGAAAATATTATGTCACATCTTACCAAAAAAAAGTAAACTAACGCCCCCCCCCCCCCCCCCCCCCCACACACACACACCCAACGTATCACACACTTTACAATTTGAACTCAAATTGCAGCGTTTATAAAAAATAAGTCAAATTGTAGGTATTTCTTGATTTGTTTTTTGCAGTTCAAACTTGACTAGTTTTGTAAATTTGCAGTCAGGAGAAGCCAAAATTTATTAGGGTTGCTTGACTATTGCAATTTAATATGAAACTTTTGAATTGTGCTACACAATACAAGATGTCAATAAGTAATATGTATATTCTAATTGAGTACAAACTAGTCAATTTTGATCTCACTGCCACCCTTTTATTCAACAAATTATCTCTATTTAGTAGTAGAAATTACTCGTTATAAAAAAAAAAAAAAACTTAAATTTTGAGGTAAAGAGTGGCTTTTCAAATTGAAGTAAATTCTGAATTTCTAATTGATTGTCACCAAAATCTAACCAAATATATATATAGTTAATTTACACACAAAAACATCCTTCATGTATAATTTATGCTAATTTTAATAAAATATTATAGTATGCTCTCCTAATAATAGAGCATTTCTTCGATTAAAATAAGAAATATGTCTCGCTTTAAAATATATCTTGTTAAATATCATTTTTAGCAAATTTAATCTCACTATAATAAATTTCTGATTTTATCCCTAATTTGACCTGATCTTATCTATAAGATTGAGTAGGGTTAAAATGCTCCATTGATCTTATGCTTCAATCAAACCCCACATCTTTATTTTTATTCTCAAAGAGAAAATAGTTTATCCGAACTACTCAACATGATCTCTATATTAAAATGTGATTAGAGACCAAATTTTATATTTTTTTTTAAAATTGTTTACTATATTTTTACATATGTACAAAAATACTGCTTTTGGACCATCCAAAAGTAGTAAGAAATGTAATTTTGTACTTATCTAAAAATGTAATAAGAAAATTAAAAATAATAATATAAACTTTGATCTCCAAGTACATATGGATATCATATATCCATGTTGAACAGTTCAAATCGATGTTTAAACTTTAAAAATAAAAATAAAAATGTAAAGTATGATTGTGACACAAATACCAATAAAACATTTTAATCCTACTCCTAGAAGATTATAATGTGAAGGTAAATAAAACCTCCTTTTCTTTTCTAGGAGAGTACTAGTTAATTTTCAAAGAAAAAAAATATGTATTTCCTATAATCTAGGCCTAAGCTAGTCCGGCCCGGCCCGGCCCGGCCCATGCAACATTGGACTTCGCAAAAATACCGACATTGCCATCGCTCCTCCCCTCCCAAGCTTCCTCTCTTCGCTTCCTTTTTCACCTTCCCAAATCTCTTCCTTCACTCTCCCAAGCTATCATGGCATCAACCAATCCACCTTCCAGAGAGAAGACGATGCCGAGGGGTTGTAATACCAATCGAAGGTAGCCTCTCCGACCCCCGCTAGTCACAACTGAATTCAGGTTTTGTATTTCCTTCCATTTTTAGTCGGATAGCTCAGTCTACATTCTCAGCTTCTTGCACTTTGGTCCCTTGAAATAGTTATATTTAAAAGATGATTTGATTCTAGTGGCTTTTGAGCTTGATTGTGCACTGCAAGGGCTTGATTGTAATTTATCTTTCTATAGGTGGATCAAGTAAATAGTACACACCCTTATGGCAAGTATTCCCTCTTCAAGCAAGTCTAACACAACCCAAACCCTAACACAAATATGTCCATGCAGTACCGATCATTGCTACATCGATTCGTACCAGGTTGATGAAGATGATGAGTTCACTGATTCCAATCTTACACCTAATAATAACTCCTCAAATGGCGACCAAATTACCGTTTTTTCCCCCCCATGTAGGCCAAACTTTTGAAACGGACGAAGAAGCACTAGAATATTACAACAATTTCGCACGTTGCAATGGTTTTTTGGTGAGGCGGGAGAGGTCGAAGGGGAACCCAGACCACCCTATGGGGGTTTATAAGAGAGAATTGGTTTGTCACAGAGCGGGGGCCCCACTGTCAGCAGCAAAACCAGCTGACCCAAAACGACCGAGAAGAAAAAAACCAGAACGGTGTCGGTGCGGAGCCCAAATGGTGATCAAGAAAAACAGCTCAGGAGAAAAAGCAAAATGGGCAGTTGTTAACTTTAGTAATGTTCATAATCACGAATTATTGGAGAGTAATTTTCACCATTGCCATCCACCGTACCACCACAGGTACATATCTCAAGCCGATCGAGACCGTATTCTAGCCCTTGCCAAAGGCGGGTGCGATGTGGGTTTGATCATCAGAGCACTTGAGATGGAAAAAGAGATCAAAACGGGCCAATTGACTTTTACCGAACGCGACGTAAAAAACTTCTTGCATGCGTCAGAAACTGTGAATCCTGAGCTGGAAGGAGTCGAACTGCTCAAGAATTATAAATCTATGAAAGAGAAAAATCCTGATTTTAGGTATGAGGTTAGTGTTACTGCGAACAACCAGTTGGAGCACATTGCTTGGTCATATGTAGAGTCGATTCGGAGCTATAAAGCATTTGGCGATGTGGTTATTTTTGATACAGGGCACCGGCTGTGCACCTACAACAGGCCGATACTCGCATGGTTCGGTGTAGATAACAATGGAAATATTATATTCTTTTGTTGTGCGGTTTTGTTCGATGAGAAGCTAGAGTCTTATAGATGGGCTCTTCAGGTTGGTAACCTTTTTTTCACTCCACCTTTTGTTTTTAGATTGTAATTTTAGATTGGTGGTCACTCTTATTATCAGTACTGGTACATAAAGGATGGTCTATCAAATTTCTTTAGAGTTCATATGTATTTTTCTTGTGGGCATATTTATTATTTCTCTTTTCCCCTATTGTTTGAAAATTTATAGGCATTTCTTCAAATAATGGATCGAAAATACCCACAAACAATCCTGACCGATTTCAGCACGGAACTCAAAGCAATCATTCAAACCGAGCTCCCAGAGACAAAACACGCCTACTCATTTGATCACATAATTTCAAAACTTCCAAGCTGGTTTTCAGCACCTCTGGGCCCACAATTTGAAAAATTCAAAAGCGAATTTTGTCAACTAAATGAACTCGATCAAATTGAGGAGTTTGAGAGGGAGTGGGAGAGAATAGTTCTACAATTTGGGCTCGTTCTGGATCGGCATATTGAGTTTTTGTTCTTCAATCGGTTCTTTTGGGGTTTGGCATATCTGAAAAATTGGTTCTTTGGCGGTTTGTTGGGTGGTGAGCATACTTTGAAAATCAGAGGATTTTTTATAAGGTTTCTCTATTCTCAAATGAAGCTGAAGGATTTTATTGAACAGGTACAAATCTTATTAGTATGGTATCAGGATGTGTCATTATATCATTGCTAGTAAACAACAGCTTAGATGGTTGCCTAAAAAATGCACTAGCAACCTATACTGACCGATACTGCCAGTTATAATACTTGCCACCATTATGCACCTACCTCTATGTGTCCAAACTAAGAGGTTTTTTTTATTTCATTTTATATATTTTACTTTAACCATATTAGTACCAAAGAACGGGTACCAGTTAAGTAAGATACAACTCATGTCCTAATTTTATTCATGCCTGTGCACCAGTATGAATAATATCCCCGATAGCATATCCATGTTGACCCAATTATAATGTGGCCTTTGTTAAGTAAACTAATCACAAATTTTCTTAGTGTATTGGTCCGACTCAATAATGGTGGATACTGAAGTTTTCATTGATTTTTTTTTGGTTATATTGTTTAATTACTTTATAGGTTGGTGTAGCAGTTGATTTTCAAAACCAAGCAGCTGAAGAAACAAACCAAAACCAAAACCAATCCAATCTGAAAACATGCCTGCCCTTAGAAGAGCACGCCTCAACCATTTTCACGCCACATTCCTTTGCCATGTTTCAAAAGGAGATATCTCTCTCTACACAATATGCAGTTTATGAGACAGCCACAGAGACGTACCTGGTTCAACATCACCTCAAGGCTGGTACCAGCGGCCACATAGTCACGTGCATTCCATCCACTAAAGAGATCAGTTGCACGTGCAAGGGGTTTGAGTTTCTTGGCGTGTTGTGTAGGCATACTCTTAGGGTTTTGTCATTAAAAAATTGTTTTGTCGTGCCAGACAAGTACCTCTTGCTGAGGTGGCGGTGTGAAAGTAATTTGTTTCATAAGAGTAGCGGGTTTAAGTACCGGTC
The DNA here is from genome assembly GCA_028015225.1 of Carex myosuroides. Classification (NCBI taxonomy): domain Eukaryota; kingdom Viridiplantae; phylum Streptophyta; class Magnoliopsida; order Poales; family Cyperaceae; genus Carex; species Carex myosuroides. The sequence goes on from CM051464.1 coordinate 3,874,580, forward strand.
TCAGGCTCTGAAATCTCTCAGTTCAATAGTGGTACAAGAATCAGCAGTTACTAAAGATAGGTTTGAATATGTGCAATGGCATTTAGGGAAGCTGCTCAATCATGTCAGAGAGATGGAGGCAGGATCTGGTAATGTGCTGGATGATGACTGGCTGGATGCTGGAATGTCATTCCTCGCTGAGATGGATGCGGGCCCTGCAAGACAGATTGTTGCAAGAGGAAGGCCGAGAAAACAAAAGAGCACTGTGAAAGTAGCAAATGTAGAAGCGGCGACATTGCCATAAATTTATACGATGAAGCTTTTACTGTTATCATAGCTTTGTATATTTCAAGATGATGAATTAATTTTGCATTTATAGACCAGATATCTTCATTTATTTAAACTATGCTGTGGTACAGATCAAGCACTTTAGAACTCTGCATAAGGCCGAAAAGGTATTTTGGGTGTCATTAGTTACTCAACAATTGAATCACGCTTTTAGAGATGAAAAGATCACATTTGAAATGGTGCAAGAAACTTTCAAGACATTTTATGTGCATCCAGCAGCCAACCATTAAAAAGAAAAAAAAAATGTCAAAAGAGTTGAATCTCACTTACATGCAAGATCTTTTGCAGTAACTACACGCCAGTTTTCATCTACTAATATTTTTACTAAATTACACTATCATATTGACCCCTAAAGACGGTCAAAAAGGAAAAAGAATGTAAAAAAGCCATAAGAAAAATTTAACAATGAGCCCTTTCTGCTAACCTCTCCTACACTATTCATCATTCAACAAATTTCACCATTGTGCATGGGAACTAAACTCACTCCGTGCAATTTTTGCCACTGCATGGGAAATCTCACTCCTTTCTAGAGATTTGAAAATTTAATCTGAACATGGGATATTACAAGTGAGCAAGGTCTTTAACAAAAAACTGCTCGGAGAGAGAAATCTATCAACCCCTTTTCTACAAAATGTTGTGGGATGATGATTGGTAAATGGAATGTTTCCCGAATTCCTTTTATCTTCTTTATGTTCTCCCTACGAGATGGAGTTGGTGGTGGAATTGGTATTACCAACCTCAGCCTTGCAAAGGGGGCATAAGGCATTGATTTTGAGCCACTTGTCAACACAATCCTTGTGAAACACATGTACACATGGAAGTTCCCGTAGTTCATCATTATTTGCGTATTTTCCCAAACAGATGCAACAAACCTGTATGTAATGAATATCAAGTCAGATCACTCTTCCTTAATTGCACAAAAGAAATGTTGGTTTTGTTCAAAAAATACACCATTAGAACCAGACATTTCGCAATCAGCAGTAGCGGTGCTATTTTTTGCAGATTTCAATGGTAACTCCGAGCTATTAATTGGTGGTTAAGACGATAAATTCCATTTAATGATGAATACTTAGACCCTTCATTTGTTATATTCTTTTCCTCGATCCAAATCGAGCGAACAAGATAGAATTTAGATATTGTGTCACAAGTTTGTTAAACTAAACCCTTCATTCAGTCAGTGTTGCTTGACTTCAACTCCATATTAAGTACCCCAGGTCCCATACGATAAATTCCTCCATTTGTCTAGAGAGCATATAATATATTTAATTATTTTATGAATAATTTCTCATCTTTAGGATGATTAAACTTACTCGGTTTATTTATTTAATGTAGCAATAATGTATGGAATATACGATGTGTGCAAACTATCCAACAGTCAATCTTTTTTTGTCAATACTTGCTCCGCTACTGTTTTATTATTGGGGCATTTAGCGGTCAAAAGTAATATGCGTGCAAACTATCTAGCAAACTGCAAGATGTTCATTGCAAAATAGAAAGACGTCAATAGCATTTGCAAATAATAATAAAAAAAGTAAGAGGGTTAAAATGCCTCATGTCTTCCATACCTCATCGCGCATCACATCCTTTATCTCCGTTTTGAAAGTCCAAAGAGTTGATCTGAACCTCTCAACATGATCTCCATATTAAAATGTGCTAGGAGACCAAATTTTATACTTTTTGGAATACTTTTACTAATTTTTTAAATAGGTACAAAATCACTATTTGTGGACCATCCAAAAACAGTGATTTTGTACCTATCTATGAAAATTGTAATTTTTTTTCAAAAAGTATAAAATTTGATCTCCAAGCACATTTTAATATGGAGATCATGTTGAGCGGTTCGGATCGACTGTTTGGACATTGAAAACGAGATAAAGGATGTGAGGCATGATGAAGCATGAAAGACACGAGGCATTTTAACCCTCCTCAATTAGTATAAAAAGAAAATTGCTCACAGCGTCCTCTGCAGAGATGACACGCTCCTTATCAGTGCCTGGAGCGAGGACCCCGCCTTCAAAACCAGCCTCACTGCCAACACCACTGCCACTGCTGCTGCCACGATGCCGTTTTTTTGTCTTGAACTTGTAAATGGGTAGGGCATTAATGGACTCTGACGAGGCCCCACGAGTGTGGGCCCCATCCTCCCTGAAACCCATGACAGAGATTATGCACGGGAGGCAACAGCAGATCACGCCACACAGGATGAATGGCATTGCGTAACCAATGCAACTGAAAGTCAAGAACACTATACATAACCTGAGGCCAATGAAAAAAAATGTGTTGGATGTCAGATTACAAGGAGTGGATTTAATGACAGCACAAAGAAGATTTTTCTTTTTTCCTTAAATCACACATTTTACAGCTTTGTAATTAACCCTATCAATTTTGGAATATTTGCAAATAATGCCTATGCACATAAGCTAATTAAGTCAACAATAAGATCACTACATAAAAATGTAATAGGTTAAGAAAACAACACATAACAGTATCTTACTGGTAAAACTTCAGTATCCTCCTATGCACCCAGAACACAATTGTTACGCATTATAGTAAACTTAGTCAGCCATTGGGCTCCTTAAAAAGTAACAAAGTTCTAAATAGCTATAAATGATGGTTGTGTTCTTGGTGCATCCATTAAATAGTTCGTGCTACTTATAGCAGGCCTGAACCCTAGGTACTGGTACAATATGATAATGCATCCTTAAAATGTTAAAAATAAGTTCAAATAACTCAATCAAGTCTAATTTAACCCAAGTTTTTCCATCGCTATTAACGGTGAAAAATGCACATCTCAAATTAGTGAAAGGTACAAACAGCCCCTGTATTTCCACTCATAGTTCATACACAATTGCATTTAAAAAAGAAGCAAATATCCACTTAAACATTAATTTGAATGGAAAAATGTGCCTTCACCATATGCCATTGTATGACACCACAAACAAAATAGTATTGAAACTACGACTTGGCATTAGGATATGTTTGTGACATGGCAATGAGGTGTACTAACACGGAAGATAGACACAATGCATAGTGACATGTCAAATGTGAGCTGACATTAGGACTTGCATAAATCCTAGTGCGATGAGGCGTGATGCGACATTTTCAATCCAATTTAATGTAAATATAAGATGGACGAGGGGGTTTTGCAACTCCATAAACAAAATAAGTGTTGTTTGTTCATTTATAAATGTACGCAGAGAACTTATTCTTCTGATTCTTTAGATTCTACCAATTTCGCCATATCCCCTTTTCTTTCTCCTTTTTTTGAGACTAAAATGCAATTTTCATTGGAATAATGTGTTTTGTTAATGATTGACCCTAGACTTTTTTTTTTTGAGAAAATGAAATATATAAACATATTTCATATTTTATATAAGAAATAAAGATTATTTAATAACAAAACTGATTATTTTTATAATCATTCTTTGTGCAAATGTCGGGGGGTCGGGGGGGGGGGGTTACACTTGATTAACCAGCCAATTACTCGAACAAATAATGTTTTCTTAAATTTACACTCTTAGCAATAAAAGCAAGCATTATGACCTAAATATATATTGCTTTACATCAGTACCTGTACAAGTTGGGGGAATGATCTGCGGAAGAATGTGCGCCAAAAATCCAAACGTTTCCGACAACAAACCACACAGCAAAGAAGCAGTCCAAGGCCATCTTGAAATGGTCAAACAGGGAATTAATCCTTCAAAATAAATCAACCAACAAAAGACACACAGTTAGAGATGAAAAAAATGAGGTCATTTTTTATAAATCACACCCAACAGTTTGTGAAACTGGTGAATAACAAACAATGTCTATAATAATTGCATCTTGCACTCAACTTTTCTAGATATTTTCAAATAGCATTCATTGTTTTAATGAATGTGATCGGAAAAAAGTAAAATACATTGTTGAACTAATGTTGATGCAATTGCCACAACATATTGTCCCTGCTTCAAACATGGCTATTTTTCTCCAAAAAAACAAATAGCTTAAATAGCAAAGCCTATCAAGGGGCTTTATATATTAGGTTTTGATTTGGTGGGTGTACTGCAACAATAAGATAGTAATAATAAGCTCAGCTGCAATTAGTATATATTTATTCTTAATTAATTCAAGAACTCTTTAGCAGTTCAGCTTTTTTTTTTTACCAACGACCCAAAAATGTCAAGATCTTAGTAACAAATACATAATATATATAAGGATGTTAGTAGCAAATATTAAGGTCTGATGTTTTTTTAAAACACCGTAAATTGTTCTGTGATTGCAAAAAAACCCCAAAACAAATAACCACAACCACCATAAATAAAATAACATATCTAAGATTTCGTCTAACCTCGGGTTAGAGGCCACCACACTAAGCTGCCGCTCCCTCCTTGTTTCCCGGCTGATCTCTAAATCTGACAAGCGGCCCCCATTCGCTGAACCGGTCTCTCTGACAGTCCCCTGACCAGTATCACTCTGATCCTGTCCCTGCCCTGTGTTCTGATTCACATTTCTATGAAGATACCTCCAGTATAGATGCGGTAGTGTTGCAAAACAGCCAACTGTATAGCCAATAATCCACTCAAAGAGTGGTGCTTGCGGATTCTCTTTTCTAGAGAGAGTAAGTACAATTACAGCTGCAATTATTTGGCTAACATTGACTATGACCTCAATTGAAATCCAAAGACCAGAGTTGAGCGGGCTACGCCTGTTTCGGTTGTAGGAGGTTGTGGTAGTTCCACTTCTAGGGTTGGAGTTTGTGTCACTGGTAGATGGTGTGTTGTACTGCTGTGAGGTTGAGACACTTCCCAAGTCGATTACATGTTCATGTGGAGTGATTTGGGCAGTAGTTGGGGGATCCATAGCAGACAAGGAAGCCTCAGTTTAAGTATACTTTTTCTAAAGGAGATTTTTCCTCAGAAGCACAGAAGGGGAAATATAGTGCAGTGTACGAGAGAATTTGCATCTGAAAAACAAAGGATAAATTCAAATTCTGAATTAAACTCTAGCAAATCCTCCAGCTTGCAGCATAATGAGATAATTTAAAACTTATGGCTGTGTAATGGTACAAAAGATGATAAAAGGAATCATAGCTGTGCTGGGAAAACTAGAAGTTTCTTTCCCAGAATCAGGACTGTGCAGCACAATTCTCTTCATAATAGGCTTGGGAATATTTAGACATGGATTTGGTGTTTGAAAAACCAGCATGCTGAGCTTATTGCTTAAAAAGCAATGCATAGACTTAATTCATCTCATTGAAAATCTCTAACTTTGCCATAGATAGGTGATAGACATAAGTCCGCCATTTCTTATAGAAAAGGATTCCAATAGCAGGAGGGTTCAAATACCTCCAACATGTTACCATTTTGTAAACTTATAATTTAGAGTGACAAAATAACACCATCAAATGTGCGTATATCAATTTCTTCGTTTGCATGTGCAATATTGCACATCTTGGCTTCATTTTGATTGGTAGGTAATACATGAAAAGACAACAGAGAATTGATTTTTAGTGCTCATCAAATGAAGCCAAAATGTCAAAATCATTTTTAGTGCATAACAAAATATGAGATAGATTGTATTGAGCAGTTTTATTTTCCCAAATGAGCTTTACATACTCTAGATTATTTTTTAAGAAAGCTGGAGGCACGAAGATCAAACATAAAGGAAAAAAAAAAATGAACTTGTTTTTGCAAAATGTAGACTCAAATAGCAGAAAATATTTTTATTTTTTTACTTTATTTCATTTGATAGTTTTTATCAATAAGGCTGTACTAATAACAGCACAGATCAAAATCTTATTTTGGGGTCGAATTGAGCAGGTCAACCCAGAGATGGAGCGAGAAAATTTCCCCCCAATTCTATTGTTTGTGAAATAATACCTTACTTGAAATTAGGACCTTCTACTATACGAAGCCGTAGTGCGTTGTTGGAGAATCTATCTTTCGGCAGTGCAGGATCCGATTATCACCCGATTTTCCGAACCCACTGACGAATTCTTCAGATTTGATTTTCTTTCCCGATTCAAAAGCTGGATGCGGTGGATGATCGGAAGAGAGATTTGGGGGAGCGTGAATTAGGAGGAAGGAGATGGGTCTGTCGGGTGGGATCCGATTGTTGTAAACATACTGCTGAGGAAAAGCGTGTGTTTGGACAGCTATTGCTTTATACTTTTGTTTAGTTACACTATTTTATTTTCTAAGTTCTCTTATTGTTAATCAAATGAAGCTACAGCACCGTGAATAGCACGACTCCGAACTGTGAATTAATATTTTAGTTTTTAAAGTTTAAATAGTTGATTATTTTTACTAATTTTTATTAGATAAATATAAAATCACTATTTTTGAATGATCTAGAATTTTTAAATTAGATAATTTTCTACTTATAGAAAATGTAAAGTTTGACTTATATTCATATAGAAATCATGTTGAACAGTTCAGATAAACAGTTTTAACTTAAAAAAAAAAAATAATTCATAATACATATCAATTCACATTATGCATAGTACTGTAGTCTCGCTATTTTACTGCTTAATTTTATACTAAATAAATTTGAATTTCTCAAATTTTACTTGTACATGCATCACTCGTGAATTAGATTGGTTTCAACGGTTTGAATCTGTCTAGTTTGAACTAAATATGATAGATTTTAGAGTTATACAACACATGCTAGCTTTGCTCCAAAAAACATTGGACAAATTTTCATTTAAAATCAGTGTCTAAATAAGTTATGCATGTGCAGTGTGTGAAATGAAGAAAGCGCTTAGCATCAGCTATCATGCAAATGTTACTAAAAACTTATTCAAATTATTTCATAAATTATGCAAACTATTACTTGATATGTATTAAAAAAAACAATTAAAAGAACATTATATCAAATAAGTCTACTTTTACTTTCTAATAGAAAACTTCTAATAAGAATATATGATTCTGAATTTTGTAATGAGAATTTGAATTTCCCAATAAAAAAATCAACAAATATAGTTTGACCCCTATTATAAAATTCTGGATTCGTCTCTGAATCAATCGCATTAAAAACAACAAAGGATACCTAAAACCTACGAAATAGCCCAATCTAAACTCAAATCTAAGTCCCAGCTTTAGGCTAATTCGATACAAACATCAAATGCAATTGATTCAATTATTGCGGTAGCATATAAATCCAGTAGTAAGAGAAACTTACAGATTGAAATTGAGATATTTGCGACCAAATTCCCCTTCAAAATTGATCGCACTTTCTCTCTCCCGTTCACACGTTCTCTCTCTCTCTCTCTCTCTCTCTCTCTCTCTCTCTCTCTTCCTGGTTTCTTTTGGGTAATTTTTCTGCGCTGGTGAAACGGTGGAATTAAGAATTTTTTTTTGGTGGAAACTGGAAAGTATAAAATTAGATTTGGTTGTTCTCTGGTTTTGTTTTGCTTGGACGAGCAGCTCTGGAACAAGGAACGAGTGAAGGGCAAACTTGTCATTTTGACCTTTTGATATAAAGCATCATGAACACAGCGCACGGTTTTCTTTCTTTTAGTTCAAAAGTAGGTCCCACTTGTCTGTGATGCTTCGGTCAAAGAGATGGGATCTATTAATAAATAATTTAGGTAATTTAATCAGGTCTGACGTGCCCTTCCTATCTTTCTCCATTCCATAATAAAAGAAATGAATTTTTAGAGAGCAGTTTTGGCTTCATGCAGCTCACGAAACTTATGTACGGCTGTTTTGAGTTTATAGTCCGTGCACTGTATGAAGCCAAAACTTCTCTGTTAAAATCTTTACCCCTTTCGTTCTTAATTGATTTATACAGAGACTTTAATTGTATTAAGAGGTTTTATGGTTCATCAAAATATATGATGTGAACATGTACATGTGCACCCAAAATTTATGAACATCAAGGTTTTTAAGGGCCTGTTTAGCCTACAGGCGGGAACGGGAACGGGAACATATTGAACTTCAATTTGAACTGACGTTTACTGTACGCGTGGAACATAAAACACGAAGTTGAACTGAATGTTTTTTTCCCACGCGCACAGTAACAGAGCCGAACAGACCCTAAGAGTTTGAAATTACAATCAAGAGAATTGGTCGTGCCTTGAAATTTAGCTATCATCCAGCTATTTTAATAATATGATATTTCGATATTCAATAACATATAATTAAATGGTCCAAGTGTAGTTTTCAATAATCGGCAACATTGTCCAACGGTATTGTAACAATAAAGTATTTTCAATAACATTAATCAATGAATGCGTCCGGTTTAAATGGCACGATGTTTGAATAAAATACTTATTCAAATTAATTAATGCTTACATTTTCATTATCTTCTTTTTTTTTAAGATAAAAGATAGAATCAGACCTTTCTTTTTCAAATATTGAAAGAAAATCCCCAACTAAATTTTAAACATATAATCTCCGTACAGAGAAAGTCTCATTGAAAGATTTTAAAGTTGACCTTCTTATATTCTCAAATATTTCGCACGCAGCTGCAACTTGACGCAAATTTAGAAAAAAAAAAAAAAAATCATGAATTGAAATGTCATGCTGACCAAGCTAAAACAAAATTTACCCAAAGTTACCAAGAGGTTTATTATACATCATGATTAAACTTTTTTATTCTTGCCATGAAGACTCTACGAAGGTTAAAGCTTATAGGGGGAATTTCATATTGAAGCTAGACTCTTACTGTGCTGTTCGGCAATCCCCTCCTTAAGCTTTCTTAAGGCTAAAGGAGCTTCCTTTAGCTTCCTTAGCCTCTTAATCTTGCCGAACACCGGTTCCTTAGCGCGGATTAAGACAACTCCTTTAGCCTCCTTTTGTCCGGATCTTAATCCCCTGTCTCTTCCTTAAGGCACATCTTGCCTTTCTTTAGCCTCCTTTAGCTATCTTAATCCCCTGCCTCTTCCTTTAGCTTACCGAACAACTCCTCCTTAGCGCGGATTAATATTTAATCTTCCATGTGTTGCCGAACAACCCCATAGATCTTAATGCGATGCACGTGGATCAGGCGATAGAGGAACTCTTCATATTCAAATTTGAGTCTGATGGACTTTTTATGCTTTTAATAAAGGGTAAAATGGGTATTCTATAAATTTAGAATGGGTTTTAATATAAAAACAATAAAATGGGTAAATCTGTGAGTTTTTGATGTTTAGAGGGGGGAATTCTTAATTTAAAAGTTTAGAGGGGGAAATACGTAATTTTAAAGTTTTTGAGGGGTATACGTGAAATTCCCCCAAGCTTATATTATGGATTAGTCCAAACCGGCCAAGCGACATTGACCCAGTAACTACCATAATACTACTACATTCATTGACCAAATCAAAAGGTCATATTTATAATGGTTAATAATTTTTATTCATCTAAAAAAAAGTTGTTCAGATCTATCCGTTACATCACCTTTTTTTTAACTCGACAAAAAGAATTCTATATATTTAAAAAGTAATCTCTGCACAAATTAAATTAAAAAAATAAAAGAGGATAGATCCTATTCTGGACAATAAATAAATGAAATTTCGTGAGCGATACTACTCGCCCCTCATGTACAATTACTTGATTAGAGCAGCGGTCATAAATTGAAACCAACGATAGGTGTTCTTCTTCCTAAGAAAATGGCTTAGATTTTGTTTTGCGTACTGGAATTAGCCCTCAAGCAATATTGCCCAAAAACAATTATATAAATAAAAGAGGATGTAACAAGCTATGAAACAAGAGAATTTGACCCTAAAAGAGAAAAATTCTACACTCCATATCCATTAAAAAAACAGACAAAAAGATGCAAGAAAAAAAAAAAAAAAACTTATTCATTGTACACCGAAAGGTTTCTACATGCTTGATCAATCTCCTCCTCTGTCATCTCAATTGTGTCATCACTATCATACCCCTCATTTTCAATTTTCTTCCCCTTATTCAGAGACAGATCCATTTTGTTGAATTCACTCTCGTAAATTCTCCTACATTTAATAGCTATATCCACAATCTCTTCTTTGAAACGAGATGCATCCTTACTGTTTTCGAAATCTACAAGTTCCCGTACCACTTTAGGCAAAATGCCCCATTGCTCAGCCACTTTATTTAAACCCTACAAAATTAATTGCTATAAAGTCAAATTTGTTACACAAGACAACAATTAGGAAACTTATACTCTGTTTGTTTGATTACACAACTTACAAGGTTTTGTTGGAGAGACTCAATGGCATCTTGTAAGCAAGTGATAACACCTTCTGCTGCGATTTCTTTTATCTTATCTGCTTCGGGCTGCAGCACAAATTTAAAAGACAAAGTATAAATCAAGAAAAGGATTTATTCTTCACATCTCTTTTTGGCTTAAATGCAAATTCATAAGTTGATTTATTGTTATTTATTTAGAATAGTACCATGTGCTTCTTATGTTACTGTTTTTAGTTTAGACATGCTGATTCACTAAACAATATAGGATAATCATGTCTTGAGAAAATTTCTTATAAAAGAATTCTACTTAAGAGCCTAGGAGCAATTGGCCATGAGATTAGGGATACATGTGGGGGATACTTACCATTTCCCTAATAATGGAAACAATGTTTGCTCAAAAACAGTAAGTAAAAACAAACTAGGTCATGAATGAAAAAAAGAGAATAGCTTCAAACCTTCGCTTCCTGGCTTTCAAGCCATAATACAGTTTGTACCAAGTCATCCTTTGCCATTGCTTTAATTTGTGATGGTGAAAATTTTCTTTGTAGAATGTCCACATCTTGTCCCTATGCAGTTAGCCGTAAACAGCATGGATTATTCATTTATTTGTAAAAATTGTGTTGTCATATATATTCTCTTGTAACAGTGCTCCCAATAATTACCCTTGAATCAGCAAAAAAGTTAAAAGAGTGAGGTTATGACAATAAGTGGTATGCGCTATGGTCTCATATCTCCATTTTAAAAATCCAAACAGTCGATCTGACCCGTTCAACATGATCTTTATATGTAAATGTACTTGCAGACCAAATTTCACAGCTTTTATAATGTTTTTACTATTTTTTTAGATAGGTAGAAAATCACTTCATTTGAAAATTCTGGACCATCCAAAAGCAGTGATTTTCTACCTATCTAAAAAATACTAAAAAATACTAAAAAAATGTCAAATTTGGTCTGCACGTATAGTTTCATGTGGAGATCATGTTTAACGGTTCAAATCGACTGTTTGAACTTTTAAAATAGAGATATGGATTCATAGCACGGATCGATCTGATGATCCATGATATGCATATTACCATAGCCTCACTCCGAAAGTTAAAACCATAGGCAGGCCAAACAAATAGCTAAAGACCTAACTTAACAATTAGGTTGTGGCATAACAAAGCTTGCACTGTCTTTTCGCACTTAGGGGCACAACGCGTTGTTGGTAATGATTCTACCATGATGCCGCAAATGAGCAAGCTCCCAAAAAGGAGAAGTTCGTCTAATTTGAATTCAATTCTTTAAAACTGAAACCATAATTAGGCTAAAAATTCAACTAATCAAAAATAAATCAAAGTTCATTTCATTCGCATGCTAGTCCCATGAATCATGACTCATCCCATCAAATTTATATTCACTAAACCCAATATGAACAAGTTCATAAAGATACCTCAGATTGAATTGACTTCCCTTGTGGCCTTTCAACTTGCTTTTGAACATTTCTCACAGCAGAATCCTTATCATCTACAATTGATGGTTCTAAAATATAATCCAGAGAAGTATAAGGGATGGGTTATATCAGCGCCCAGCTTATTTGATAATCAACAACGACCGGAATGAATAATCACAAAAATAAAAATAAAATTACATGTGTCTTCTCCAGTCACCACCATTTAAATATGCCATGTATAAAATTTGACACAGTATGGAAATTATTTGGTCATTCATTATCTGTTGCAGGATTGCTGATGTTCAAATGATTGATAAATAATCCAACTTTAAATTACACCACAATTTACACGTATCAATTTTCCTTTTCCAATACTGAGTTTTGACTTTCAGTGTCATGGTTGTCGAATAAATTGGATTTCAAGATATGTTATACCCAAATTAAAATGTAATCAGTTTTCTTTCAATAATCTTCAGTAGCAGCATGCAGAGATGTGTAGTGATCCTCTCTTTGTGTGTTTCATTTAATTTCTTTTAGTTTTTTTATATAATTTCCCATTTTTTTCAGTGTGTGTGTGTGTGTGTGTGTGGGGGGGGGGGGGGGGGGGTTGGAAGGGTAAGAGTTTTTCAAGTGCATTACCTCTACTTTCCTGTTTAGGCTTCTGTTGTTTTCTCCAAGGTTTCCCGGCATGCATTAAGTATGGTTCAATTGGCACCAACTTTCTCTTGCCATGACACTCTACTATCCATTCCTATCACAGGTAAGTGCAACAATATTAAACAAACTTTCAACTGAACATATGTTACAAAACCCAAATTTTGCTAACAAAGGAAACAAAAAGTTCCTTGTCCCTATCAAAATTCAAATTTTGAGTATATCGTATACCCCACAAGGTGATAAGTATCCATCTGACCCCAATAAGCATGGAAGAAAATCAAGTCATTTCACAAAAATACCAAAATTGCCCCTCCTTCCTCATTTACAACTAGACAAGAGTGAGGAACGATGAACAACAAAATATTTCTTATGTCAGGTTTATGTTAGTCCAATACTCCAACTTCTATTTCTTGGGTTATGCACAATTTTTCTTGTCTCGTTAGACTGTGCTCCAGAAAGAGGGAGGGGAGGGGAGATGGGCAAAGTAAAGAGTTAACCTCCTCTACACTCCGATTTGGGGGTTATAAAATTTGAATAGTTTGAATATAGAGTTCACCTCCTCTCCCTTCCCCTCCCCTCCTCTTCCCCTCAAAATTTAATGTTCTAGAGCAAGTCAACATGGTCCGGTCAGATCTGGTCACCCCTCCCCTCCCCTCCTCTCCTCTCCCCTCCTCTACCCTCTAATGGGTATAAAAGAGAGTTCCATAAGTGGTTTGCACAAATACAAGATAGATATTTAACCTTTGAGACAATGGTACCGTTATCTGATTGGACTTGCTTGAATTTTGGCGTGTTTGCAAATGCACAAACAAGAAGTGTACAATCAGGGCTCCAATCGGGTCTGTATATTGCTCCCATATCAGTTGCTTGAGTGCGCAAATTGCCCCTTTCTGGATTCACAAATCCTGAAAGTGCAAAAACAACTCCATCCTGGAAAAATGCTTGTCAAAAGGAAAATCCCTTGCAGTTACACTTTGACTGATGTTCTATAAGAAATCAATCAGTTGTTTGAACTAAAGTAATTTAAGAGCTTAGTTGAAATGTCAGTAACTCAAGCAAATATCAGTTGGTTGTTTGAGTAAAAGTGCTTCCCCAAACAAGCAAGCCTTTTTGTACAGCACCAGTCTTGATAGTACCAGTCAGTATTTATTGCCATACCAGTTTGGTCACATTTTGTTAATCCTATTAATTTTTCAAGTTTTCTCTGTGCATTTAATTGCAGAATGAGGATATTTGAGACTAGTTACACGATTTAAGGCCTAAATCTGATTAGATTGGGCAATTTGGAGATCATTGAATTTGGGTGGCTTTGTTACGCAACAGACAGTGAAATGAAGCTCAATATCAGTAAATTGATAACATTTGCATGTGGAAGGAGAAACAAAGATTAAATCTTAATTTTTACCAAAAGTTTAGAGAAACCAGTGGCATTATTCTGGCTAGGAAAGCGAGAGGAGGTGGCACCACTTCCTCTTACTTCCTTTGTCGCCTCTTTGGGTGTGTCATTATCAGACTTTATCTTTTTCCCAGAATTGCCCCCGGTTCCTTTAGAGCTCATCCAAGAGAGAAGGCTTCTCTTTGGTTGGTTATCTCTATTCCCACCACTCTTGTCAGAGGTCGATTCTTGCATACTTCACAAGACCTGGAATAAAGAGGAAAAAAATGTAAGAAGAAGAAACCCTTCCAGAAATCCAAAAATTGACAAAAATGATGATAGAAATACTAAATTGGGTATCCTACATTTCTAATGGTACATTACCTATTTGAAACATTTGCTCATACAAGGAGGCATAATATATCAGTACAGCGATCCGATTATTGGGAGCCATGTTTTGAACAGATAAACCCTTGAATCGGACGAGACTAACCTTTCTGAGAGTTGCGCCGATTCTTTCTTCCTTCCTATTAGTTTGTTCGTAACCGAGTAACCGACTGACTGGTTCTTTAGATTTGATTTCTTCTACCTATTCGATTCTTGCGTATTTCCAAAAGATCGTTTTGCGACTGATTGATGATCGGAACTCGGAAGGTCGGGGATAGCGCGAAGTATGGAGTTTATATCGCCTAAAGTAACTCAAATTTTGAGTTTAGATCCGGACCGTCAAATCTGCTAGGGCACGAATATTAAAAGGTCCATACGTTTCACCTCGGGCCAAAGATGGATTTGGATCCCCTAAAGTAACTCAAATTTTGAGTTTGAATTCCATCCGTTCGATCTGCTCTGGCACACATATTAAATGTTCCCTGTGCATTTTAATTCAGACCAGAGGCGAGGCTACATAGGCGCAGGGGTAGGCACTTGCCTACCCCTGAATTTTTTTTTTTATTGAACCGGTTCTATTTCTCAACCTTGCCTACCCCTGTCGGCCTATCATATTTACTTGAAACAATAGAAAGGTCAAAGGTTGACTGAAGGAAGGTTGACTGAAGAACCGGTTCTATTTCTCAGCCTTGCCAGGGCCCAAGCGGCCAAGCGGCCTAACATGATTTACCAAAGCCCATAACTCAAAGCCCAAGCGGTCAAGCCCCAGCGTGATTAAAAAAACTATACGTGAGTGACGCGAGTCCATAACCCAAAGCAGCCAAGCGACCAAGCGTGATTTACTGAAGCCCGGCCAAGCGTGATTTACCGAAGCCCTAGCATGATTATACGCGACGTCTCGCCACTGGTCAATTGGAGAATTATCGCATGAATATGCAAAGTGATGATGATTTTTTAGAGTTAAAGGGCATAGTTGAACTTTCTCAAAAAATGATGGAAAAGAGGAGGCACATTGTTTATCCGTTAGTATTCAAATTAGTGAAATTAGCATTGATATTGCCGGTGGCTACGGCTAGTGTTGAAAGGGTATTTTTGGCAATGAATTATGTGAAAAACCGAGTAAGGAATTCAATGGGAGATCAATTCTTGAATGATTGTTTGGTCACTTACGTTGAAAATGAGTTGTTTGATGAGGTAGATGATGAACGAATTATGCAACGATTTCAAAATATGAAGAACTGTAGAACAATGCTTCCTCCATTGACTTGATTTTGTAGCGTTAATATATTTCTTGTTTTTTTATATGTAAAAGAATATTTGTTATAAACTTTTGACTTAGTTGAAACCTTTGATATATTTCTTGCTATTTTTTTGAATTGTGTCTTGAATCCAAATCCGAACCCGTTAATTAATTCGAACCCGAATCTGATTTTTACCTACCCCTGGCTCAAATCCTAGACTTTCCACTGATTCAGACCGAATATTAAAAGAGCCCCGTGTAAAAGTCTTATGCCCTGCCCATATTAATTAACTGGTGGGCTACGTGATTTTCTTCCCGCCTAACATAAATGTACTAAAAATCAGTAGTGAAAGATATGAAACCTGCATAGAATGATACCATACTTGGAGATGTGTCAGACTGCACTATTCAGATTGGCTAACCACGTTTGGGGAGTATGTGGCACCCGAATCCGAAATCAGCATGAGCCAAGAAGCAACATTTGTGTTCACATTGCTAAATCTCGTTTCATACATGTAGTAGTATTCACATTGATTGAATCATTGTTCACACTAGCAGGATGATGTCGGAAAATGTGAAGTCGCCGATCGAATAGAAGTTGAAGCCGGCTACAAACAACATCTAACCCATTAGTCAGAAAAACTGTCATCAGAGAGATGGTCACCCGAACAGTGAGAATATCACGGTAAAGAAAGAAGAAGAGATCGAGAAGGAAGAGGGAATGAGGAGGAAAAGAAAGGAGAAGAGAAAGAAGGAGAAGGAAAAGTAGACTACAAACACTTAAAACGAACATCAACAACAAAAGAAAACAAAATAAAACTATCGGAGAGCCGGAACAAAGAAACGGCGATTAGATCGGAACTCTAAGCGTAGCTTTTCCACTCGCTCTTTCATAGTGTTTATTTTATAAATAACACATTATTTAATCTACAAATAGTATTAATGGGGTGATGATATTAATACTATTCATCTTTTTATTAACACAACATTATCTAAATATTTATAATATATAGACGACTTAATTTATCCTTCACTAATTATTTTTTTTTAAATTGCTTCTCTCATATATTATCATAAGATTTGCTTTTCTTATATATATGCTATGTTTATAGAATATGTTATTGTATTTAAAATTTATTTCTCATATATTATTATATGATATTCTTTTCTCAGAAGTTAGATTTATAAAAGACAATAAATTAGTTATAATGAATAGTATAAATCTTGATTTTGGTTATCAATTCAATTTATCCATAACCAAAAAATTTCATTAGTTTTATATGTTTGTTCATTTCTATTTCATGGCAAAATGACTGATCAGGAAGCAACAATATAAGAAAATAAAGATGTTAATTTGTTAAAAAATTAGACTTTTGGACGTGAGTGGTTATTCTTTTTCCACATTATTTTTCAATTACTAGATTCTCATAATTTTTGTGTGAATTTAAAATTGAATACACATTTTAAGTCATGAATAAAAATAAATTATGTGTGAACAACTACCATTTATATATTTTAGTTGTAATTTTCAATTCACTTTGTTGCTCATGTTAAATTGTAAGCCACCATTAATATATTACTTGTTAAATATAATTTTAATATAACTTCTACAATTTTTTTTAAGGTTAGTGAGCAAATAGCTCACCAACGATTTTCATTAATAACTACAATTTTTAATGGTAGATATCAGAGTGAATTAAATATTAATATCATGTATGTCTTCGTTACGAGGAGACTGTTTAAATTGATAAAAGTTAGGTGGGGAGATAGTCTCCTTATCTACGAAATTGCCATCAAATGAATCTGCCTTCAATAGTTTGAGTGTTGAAGACAAACTACTACAGTAAAAATCATCCTACCGTTTTCATCCAATATTCAAATTTTTAGTTGTTTTATCTGAAGACCACTGATCCATCTTAACATTCAATACATTATTAATTTCTTTACTTTGTAATTTTATTATAAAAAGGGATTTATTTTGAAAAATGCATGTGTAAATATATATTTCCATCTCATGCTTCTAAGATTACCTACTTAATTAACATGATCATTATATATTATATGTCTCCAGTTTCTGAAGGTGACCTAAATTAGGATTATTAGACAACTAAAGATGTTATAAATAAATTAAGTTATGGATATTAATTTGAAACTCACTAATTGCATCAAAACTTCTCCTTAATGAAGTATGTTTCATTTCCCCACATTTATCAATTGAATTAAATTAGATCGCTTGTTATTTACATTTTCTATCTATAAATAGAGGATTGTAAGCTTGTATTATACACACACAAAAAAACATATGAATAAAAGATAACCATCTTTATATATTCTCAATATCTTGTTTACTTTTCTTTTCTTCAATTTACAACAATATTTATGTTTTTGATAAGTAGATATAAAATAACTATGTTTTTTTATTTTATTTCTCTATTTTTTATTTTCAATTATTTACAAATTTCAAAAATTATGCTATTCCTTCGTAAATCATGTTTTATATTGCACAAACACAATACTTCAATGGATAATGAACATTAAAACATTCCGCCCATCTTATCATCTACGTAGTATTTTGTTTTTATCTGTCATTGAAACTTGTAATTAATTCTATCATGCTGTTTTCTTTTGTTTTTTTTTTTTATGCTTGTATTGTATTGACATATATCTTAACAGATATTTAACATATCTGTTTTGAAAAAAATATTTTATTTAGCGCAAAAAAAAGTATTTTGAAAAAAAAACACAAGTTACTAATAGAAGTCGTGAATGGTCCAATATTGATCATAAGCAACATTGCCAATTTCAGTTTTGATTACAAATTCCATAACTAGGGGTGCAAATGGATCAGATATTATCCGTCTATATTCGAAAGTTTCATAAATTCAGGGTAGATTTTATGTATTAATCGATGAATGAAAATTTAAAGAGTGAGTCTATGGTACTATGCATAGTACGATTTAGTCTGTAATACATATCAATATTTTCATAATCAAAATTCCAACGGTTGATCCGAACCGTTCAACATGATTTTTATATGAATATGTATTTACAGACCGAATTTTATATTTTTTTACTATTTTGTAAGATAGGTATAAAATCACTGTTTTTTTATGATCCAAAATTTTCAGATCAAGTGATTTTCTATCTATCTTAAAAAATAGTAACAAAATTCTAAAAAATATAAAATTCGGTCTACAACTACATATTCATATGGAGATCATGTTAAACGGTTCGGATCAACCGTTAGAATTTTGAAACAAAAATATTAATCCGTATTACGAATCAACCCGTAATATGCGTAATATGCATAGTACCTAGACAATTAAGGACAAAATATTCCTATCAAATAAAAAGTTTATATAACGTCGCTTCAATACAAAGGGTTGTGCGAATATGAGCACCCGCAGCACATTAGAGCCCTCGTCTACTAATAATTGAAAGGTTTGATTAATGACACATTTTATCCTATGACGCGAGAGGTGCGCTCGAACATTTACAGAAAAAAATAAAGACATCGAAGAACTCAAGAACGAAATCTTTTGACAGATGTAATTTTTTGGAGCAAGATCACACAGGCAACAGCTCTTTAGCATAAATAAACATTTTATTTTACTTTTTTCTTTACAGCTTTATCTTTATTATTTTCTATTTGTGTTTTTTTCACTTTTTTTAAGCTCAATGTTTTTGAGCTACCTTGTGTTTTTCTATTATGTGTTACAAAATCCTTGTAACTGACAATTTATCAATAAAAATACGGGCTAGATCTATATTTTTCTTCAAAAAAGAGAGCCCTTGGGTCCAACAAATAGGCATTGGGTAACACGGCTGAATCGTTAATTTTTTTTTAAAGAAAATGTTGGAAGTCAAGTTACTCTATTTTTTAATATTCATAAAAAAAATATTTGAATTTTAAATTTGTAAGTAATTTAAAGGATATTATTTTTGGATCATCATACATGTCCTCGGTAATTTTTTGTGCAGATTTGTTGGTTTTTGTGCAGTTATAAAAACACAAAAGAAGCACTATTCAGGGGTGATTGCATTGTTGTTGAAACCATCCCTCTAGATTTCACTAAAATTCATAATAAAATTTTAATAAATGTCATTTCTAACATATTTATGGAATAATAATTAATTTTTAGTTTAATGACAAAGGGTAGCATTCTCCAAGATCGAATAGAATTTTTTTTTTTTATAGATATTAAATGAAAGTTGGAAAACTACATTTTTATTCTTTTATTAGAAAAATCAAATTTATAGGCCATCACATGGCAAATTGCATAGAAACTAGAGGGTAATTATTACATCATTTATACGTAATTTTCGACATTTTATCTTAGTATTTTTAAATGCGGTCGTATTGATTGCATATGCGTATGTTGTGATCTTCTGTATACAAAATCTTGTACGGTTTTGTATATGTGGTCATGTGTCCGCATATACAGTCCATGCGGATTTGAAAAAACCCATAAATTATTTTGCATTGAAGGATATTAGAACCCATGACTTTTAGAATATGGTAAAGAGCATAAAATACTAGGCTAGACAACTCTTGTGACATAAATTTATTTTACTTTATCTATATTTCTTTAACAATACAGAGTAAAACCGCATATGTACTTCTGCATACAAATCCGCATATGCGGCATGTAATGATCTTCCGCATGCATAAAAAACCGCATTTTAAAACATTAATTTACACCGAGATATGATGTTGGTTGACAAAGTCAAAACTTCTGTATGCCAGTCAAATAGGTCAGATCAGCAATTTGAAGAATATATATGTATCAATTTATTTTAAAAATACTTTAGAATAGTAGATCTTGATTAACTAGAGTAGATCAAAATTATTTTAGAGGAATTTTAGCTTTAAGTTCACATACATTTTACATTGCTGGTGTATTCTGCAACACTTAAAAATTAGAAAAAGAGGACTTGTGCTTCCAGGTCTATTTAGCTCTCATTTAGGGCCTGTTCGGCTGCCAGACGGGAACGGAAATGAACTTGGGTTCAGGTCCAATTTGAATGGCCGAAACACTGTGCACGTGAGAAAAAAAATTCAAGTGAATTTTTTTTTTTTCCATGAGAACAGTGACAGCCGAACATACCCTATAGGAAGGTAACAATGCATAATTTTACTGGGTCATGATATAACAGAATAATTGTTAGTTTTGATTATTATATAAGTTGCAATGACAACGAGCCGATTTTTTTTTTTAACATGTTTTAAAAAAAAACTATCTAGTCAATTTTTTTCGGAAATTTTAATTTTTACTAGATCCGCAAGTAATACTTGCGGAACCAACTCTTTTTTTTTTTTTTACAGTTTTACTTGCGCACCTGATAAAAATCAAAATTTCAGAAAAAAAAAGTGGTAGATGATTTTTTTTAAAACATGATAAAAGAAAATTTTCGGGACTACCAATCTTAAATTGAAAGTTATAAACAAATACTATATAAATGTAATTTAATAAATGTATTTTGTTTCCGAATGTTATTATGAAATCGATAAATTTTCATAATTATATAAATTATATCTAAAAGAAATAACGGCTATAAGTTTTTTGTTTTAGTTTTACGAGATAACACACCAATAGATATAAAAAAAGTTAAAAATTGATTTCTGATTCGATTTATAAACAAATCAAATTAAGATTAATTTACTCAAAAACTTTGCAGCCTAAACTCTGGTATATTATTTCAAAACAATAAAAGTTTTGTTTGCTAACCAAAAAAAAAACAACAACAGTACAAGTAACAGTCCAAATCATAATTCGAAGAAATAAGAAGATCATTATACAATCAAAATAGCCAGTCAAAGAAATAAATAAATTGGTAGCTCTTTGGATGCTTCATGCGTAAGAATCAAAATGTTATACTTTTCTCCCCAAAAACCAATTTGGGTGCTTCATGGGTAAGAATCAAAATGTTTATGTTTTTTCTCCACAAAAACCAATTTGGGTGCTTCAGGAGTAAGAATTAAAATGCTATGTTTTTTCTCTCCTTATTGTGGAATTATCATTACTGTTGCCATTCTGCACGATACACAGTCACAGATAGTGGGCACCACCTACCTTCGGCTCACAAAAACCTTGTCTACGAACATTTTCTTTTCTCCCCTCTTTATATTTCTCTCTCCCTTCACTGATCTCGTTACCTCTCCTCCCCTTGGCTAGCAATTCGCATCTCCTCTCTCTCTTCCCCAGCCCCAACCTCTCTTTCTTCAGAGAGATCTCGGCGGTTTCTTCTATACAATTTACAAGATGGTATGTAACATTCACTCCTGGTTCGGATCGTCTCCAGTTCCAGCTTCATCTCCGGTCGTGTCGCTGCCAGCGGGTCCCGCCGACGGAGTGCTGTGATACAGCAGTCGTGGTTGGATATTGGGATGGGATTACGCAGCACTGGAGACGATCCCGACCTCTCTGTTTCTTATCTGAATGAAATCTAGCATCTTTGACAAGCTAGATCTGATTACTGTCGATTTGGATTTCATTGATCTGACTAACTTTTCTTTCTTTTTCTGTTTTTTTTTTATCTGTTCACAGCCTCTCAGATTAGAAATAAAGGTACGTTGAAGTTTGTGTTTGATTAGATCTCATTGCTCTTTCATATCCGCTTGAATTGAACTTCCATAATTTCTGGTAAATCTGTGTTTAATTTGATAAATTTTTATGGGATCAGAGAAAATTCGCACAAAGGTCCGAGAGAGTGAAGTCCGTGGATCTGCATCCCACAGAGCCATGGTAAGTTGTGAATTTATTGCTTTGTAGTTGTATAACTTGTCCCAGGTTCACATTTCTGTAAATTGCATGCTAGTTAATTGGCATCTCACTAGTTAACTTACATCCTACTAGTTTGCATGCTAGTTAATTGGCGTTTAAACTATCAGTCTAAAAAAGTCGTGATCTTCTACTACAGCATTAGTCTGGCCTAAGTACCTACCAGCACATTCAATTTTTTTTTTGTAATATGCCCCCCAAAAAAATAGATATGAAGTTAGAAAAATCTTTTTGCTATGTAAACTTAAAAGCACCACAATGTACATGCATCAAAGGTATCAGTGCAAAAGAATGGTTTTTAATGGGTATATGCTGTTTCAAGTGAAATATTTATTGCTGAATGAGCTACATATCCCCCTCTGATCCGAAGATATAATTATCATTGATGTGTTGATGTTGTTGTTATTGCATAGTCTTTCTTGTACTGATGATGTGTTACTTGTTCACCATGAAGGATTCTCGCGAGTCTTTATTCAGGAAGTGTTTGCATCTGGAACTATCAGTCTCAGGTAAGATCTGACATTTAGTTGATTATGTTATTCTGAAAATCAGTAATATTTTATTAAAATTATGATTTTCAATTGTCATGAACTTAACTTTACTTTTGTCCAAGCAGACCATGGTGAAGTCATTCGAGGTCACTGAACTACCTGGTACATCTTTCTTCTCTATCAGTCTCTGTTATTGTCTCGTACCATTTTAAATGTCAACCTTTCTATCCAAAATCGTAGTCCCTCAAATATTGTTTTGTTTTCATATGCTTTATTGTCGTTTGTGTTTACTACATTTTATTTTCTATGGGTTCCTTCACTGTGGTTTGCAAGGAATTCTATCCAATTCAAATTCCATCTTGCTAATTCTATGTTTGGATTGAAATAATTGCAGTGAGGTCGGCAAAATTCATTGCAAGAAAGCAATGGGTGGTTGCAGGTGCAGACGATATGTTCATTCGCGTGTACAACTACAACACCATGGATAAGGTTAAGGTCTTTGAGGCTCACACTGACTACATCAGGTATGTACTGCTGCAGTATTATTTTATTCTTAATTAACTCAGTTTTTCTGGTTTGTTGTTCTACATGAGAATTTATTGGACTGAGGAGCTTATTTATGCCATGCTATTTGTTTATAGTAGCAACTTAGAAAGACAAATACAAAGAAAATACTGATAATTTGCACTTACCAGCTGAAGTTTCAGTTTTCAGGACAATGTTTGCAACCCTTTTGCAGAATTTGACTTTAACTGAACTTTCTTATTCTATTTTTAACTGCTTAATTAATTGCATTGGGGTCCTTGTGATTCTATTACCTAGATGTGGTAAAATAGATAAATTTTAGTGTCATAGTTATTACCTTAATTGGTCTGCATACTTTGCGTCAGGTTCTTTGTTGTACAATTAAAATTTTAATATGTTCGACTCCAATTTAACTGTTCTATTTATTATATTTTATCGTAGAACTTCCAATCATTAATTTTTATGCTAAATGATATATTTGGTTCTAATATCAGGTGTGTGGCAGTGCACCCAACACTGCCATATGTACTCTCATCATCTGATGATATGTTGATCAAGTTGTGGGACTGGGAGAAGGGCTTTGTGTGCACTCAAATTTTCGAAGGCCATTCTCACTATGTCATGCAAGTGACATTCAACCCCAAGGATACCAATACCTTCGCCAGTGCCTCCCTTGATCGTACCATCAAGGTTAGTGGTACTCGATATGTTTTTTTGTCTTTCATCTAAAATATGCTTCATCATTAAAATAATTAGCACTTGCAGGTTTCGTTTTTTTTATTGTAATTTTGATTATTTACAGATCTGTTATGTCCCCTCTCCAAAGCACCAAAATATACTAGTATAACCTTGAAATCTGGAAATGTCTTGTGGGCCTCTGTAAAGCGTGAGATATAATGTATATATGTTTTTAGGGTCTCCAACTTCGCAGGAACTACCCAAGTATGCCTTTTCTTTATCATATATGTATAGACACAAATAATGGGGAAATGGTACTTCTTTAAAGTTAATGGTAAAGGAGGCCTCAAGTTGATAGATTTGTTGTTTCTATGGGTATAATACTATATAGCACATGCATGTAAAATTGTCATTTGGCTAGATTATTTTGCGTTTTTTATTTTCTGGACGATTACATCATCAGTTACATTTGAATTAATACAAACTTTCTTTCTATTTTTTGGTTTGCCTTTTCAGATCTGGAATCTGGGCTCGCCAGATCCAAATTTTACTTTGGATGCCCATCTTAAAGGTGTGAATTGTGTTGATTACTTCACTGGTGGTGACAGGCCTTACCTTATTACTGGTTCTGATGATAACACCGCCAAGGTCTGTATACATTATAATTATTTGCATTCTTTTGTGTAAAGTTTTTTTTTCCTCAGTTGCTCATTATCTACTCTTTGTTTTATTTGGTGGTTAGGTGTGGGACTACCAAACTAAGAGCTGTGTACAAACACTTGAAGGCCACACTCATAATGTCACAGCTGTATGCTTCCACCCGGAGCTTCCTATAATAATTACCGGGTCAGAAGATGGTACTTGTCGTATCTGGCATTCAACTACTTATCGGTATGTTTTCATTATTGGCTCCTTTTTTATAAATTATGAAGCGTGTTTTGTACTGGTTCTTTTTGGTTCTTCAACTTAACTGTTTCTTAAGGCTCGATTGGGCCAATTTGTACATGCAAACTCTTAAGAAATAAAAACAAAGTGAAACAAAAATGAGGAATTTTTTTTTTAAAAAGTAAATAGTAATATATATTCTGATACACATACTGCATGTGATTTTGTAGGTTGGAAAACACATTGAACTATGGCCTTGAGCGTGTTTGGGCTATCGGCTACCTAAAAGGCTCTAGAAGGTTAATTTTAAACTCAAAAAAGTTGGCATTCTATCATCATTACATCAAAGTAAACACACTTATGGATTATACAAAATGCTTCTTTCTTGGGATAGAATGGTGATGGGATATGATGAAGGAACCATCATGATAAAAATTGGGCGTGAGGAGCCAGTAGCTAGCATGGATAGCAGCGGTAAAATTATTTGGGCCAAGCATAATGAAATCCAGACCGTGAATATCAAGTCAGTCGGTGCTGATTACGAGGTAAGTTGATTATTCCCTTTGCACTGACTGCTATATTGCAATTACTCGTTATTGTTTTTGTTGAAAAAAAAGTGAGATGAAATTTGTTATAGTCCAAGCTTTTGACTTTATTAATAGTATGTATATCTAAATGCAATGATAGGTCACTGATGGTGAAAGACTGCCATTGGCTGTAAAGGAGCTTGGAAGCTGTGACCTTTACCCACAAGTAAGTTGTTATACTCTTTAATTTAGACAGCTCTGGTTATTATTTGAAGAATTCCTTCTCCCATGATATCATGATATTTGTAACACTGTTCGAATTTGTAATATAGCATCTTCGTTTAGTAATGGAAATGTGAATAATCATGAATGTACGTGATAGAGTCTAAAGACTGTTTTCATTACATCTTCTGATGATATTTTTGTTTTCTTATTTCCCCGTTCTTTGTTCTACCAGAGCTTGAAGCACAATCCCAATGGTCGCTTTGTGGTTGTATGTGGAGATGGTGAATACATCATATACACAGCGCTTGCCTGGAGGAATCGGTCTTTTGGTTCTGCTCTGGAGTTTGCCTGGTCATCTGATGGTGAGTATGCTGTCAGAGAGAGCACCACCAAAATCAAGCTTTTCAGCAAGAATTTCCAGGTCTGTTTTTCTTCTTCCTTTGATCTTGAAATTTCTTTGTAAGAAGAATTTAGTGCAGAAATATTGCAACTTTTGAAGATGGGTCCTTCAGTGTTTTTGTGGGACATATAAGAGTTGTTATTATGGCCATTTGCAGTATTGTTTTGATACAGGGTGAAAAAAGATGTATTGTTCTTGTTGTAGTAATATACTACATATTTTTGTTATTGCCATGCTCATGTGTGCTTAATATCCAATCACAGTACATTAATATTATATTGAGTGTTATCTAATTTATATTTAAATTTATTCCATCTTTTAGGAGAAGAAATCCATCAGACCTGCCTTTTCAGCTGAGCACATTTTTGGTGGTATTTTGTTGGCAATGTGCTCTAATGATTTCATTTGCTTCTATGATTGGGCTGAATGTCGCTTGATACGTCGCATTGATGTCGCTGTCAAGGTATTCCCTCGGTCACTTTTAGCTATTCAGATAAAAGTAAAATTTGTGATGTTCTAATTTGTCACTATGAAAATTTGAATACCTCGTCTTGTCCTTAATTTAGTTCTATTGCTGAAGTTGGAACCAATGTTGTTTACTTGTATTGCTCACCAGAATTAATAATACGAGCTCCTGAGGAGCATTCGATTTTTAATATAGCACAGTCGTGTATCTGAGGATATTTATAAGATATCTGTACCATTTGTCAATTTGAACTACTGTTTTTCTTAATCGCTCCTTCAAGATTACTGAGATTGACAGATTTTTAATTTGTTCTTTAGAATCTCTATTGGGCTGACAGCGGTGACTTGGTGACCATTGCAAGTGACACATCGTTTTACATCCTGAAGTACAATGTGAGTAAATTCTACTTCTACATTTGCATACCTTGTCTTTTTGCTTAAGGAACATATTCTAAAATTTTTTGGAGTGCAGAGAGATGTGGTGTCGGCTTACTTTGATGGAGGAAAGCCAGTGGATGAAGAAGGTGTAGAGGATGCATTTGAACTACTGCATGAGGTTAATGAGAGGGTCAGAACTGGTATCTGGGTTGGAGACTGTTTCATCTACAACAACTCTTCTTGGCGCCTCAACTACTGTGTTGGTGGCGAGGTACTCTAATTATTTTATATTACTTCTTAAATATAAGAGCAATAGCATACTAAAAAGTCATTTTCAAAGAACAAATTTTGAGCCTATTGAACAACTTGTTTGGGACTAAAGGCTTGGTTGTTGTTGTTTGTTGTTGTATTGGACAAGGACTCTCCCAATTTCATGTTTTAGTCCAAAAGATTGATGAAGGTTGAAGACATTATTACCATATTGAATCTATTCTGAGATCTTAAGCTTAATTTTAGGTGACAACCATGTATCACTTGGATCGGCCGATGTACTTATTGGGGTACCTTGCAAGCCAGAGCCGTGTCTACCTTATTGACAAAGAGTTCAAGTAAGTCACTTTGGAACTTCTAATTGTACTTCTTCTTGTCTAGTAATTATTTTATTTTTATAGATGATAATGTTTTTCTCCTTGATACAGCGTTATGGGTTACACACTGCTCCTAAGTTTGATTGAGTACAAAACCCTAGTGATGCGTGGTGATTTTGAGCGTGCTAATGATGTTCTCCCAACTATACCAAAGGAGCATCACAATAGGTACTAATCCTATCCATCCCTGTATCCTTCTCTCTAAACTAAGAATCTTTGCATCCTTTGATGAACGGTGATTTATTTCAATTGTCCAGTGTTGCTCATTTCTTGGAGTCGCGTGGTATGTTGGAGGAGGCTCTTGAAATAGCCACAGATCCTGATTACAGATTTGACCTAGCTGTTCAGCTTGGCAAGCTAGAGGTTGCAAAGGTATGGTTAAAAATCCACCATTTTTCTAATTGAATATGAAAATTTTGCCAAGGGCCCCTCTAAAAAGTGAGCATTCCTAGCAATAATTTGAATTTGTACTGAATCATTGTAGTTGGCAACTGATCTTGGAATGGTTTGTTGGTTGTTGCTTTTTTTGTTGTTGTTGCTCGTTGACTTGTTTTATTTCTGAAATATAATGATATAATATCGTTCATAGGCAATTGCGACGGAAGTGCAAAGTGAGTCCAAGTGGAAGCAGTTGGGAGAGATGGCTATGTCTAGTGGAAAGGTCGGTTAATAAACAATTTTCTTTTTATATTCATTTCCAATCAGAATTTTTTTTCTGGTCACACACTATCAAACAAAACTATAAAGAAGTTGTATGTATATCATTTTGAATTGTTGATCCTGATGTTTTTCCCTTTGGAAAAAGTAAAGTGGTATGTAGTCGAATAATTATAATGTTTCAAGAAAGGCTGCATATAAACATAAATTGAACTTTGTTTTTGTTAACCATGCTGTGCAGTTGGAGATGGCAGAGCAGTGCCTAACACAAGCCATGGATCTGAGTGGCCTCTTACTCCTATACTCAGCACTTGGTGATGCAGAGGGAATAACAAAACTAGCTTCTCTTGCAAAAGAGCAAGGAAAGAAGAATGTTGCTTTTCTCTGTCTCTTCATGCTCGGCAAGTTAGAAGATTGTCTCCAGCTACTAGTTGAGAGGTAAAATTTTTGGATCAAAATGTAAAATGATTTTTCCATGGATCCTGAGTACTTTTAATTTGTCCCCATCTTCAAAAATGCTGAAGCCACTTGTGTTAATTATGAGTTAATAACTAAAACTGTACTCGTGCAGCAATCGTATCCCAGAAGCTGCACTAATGGCCAGATCTTATCTCCCAAGCAAGGTTTCCGAGATTGTAGCATTATGGAAAAATGATCTAACAAAGGTAATGATGTTATTAATTGCGTATTCTTTGCGAGTAGCTACGTGAAGCAACACTATAATCTTCTACTTTTGTTGACTTGTGTGTGAATTTTTTTGTTAAAGGTTAATCTAAAAGCTGCTGAGTCTTTGGCTGATCCAGCGGAGTATCCCAATATGTTTGAAGATTGGCAAGTTGCTCTTGCTGTTGAAAGTAACACGACCCCACAGCGGTACCATTTTTTTTTTGTGTGTGCAAAACTTCTATTTTTTTTATGTTGTCACTTTGGCTGGACAAGTAGTTTGGGACTAAAGGCTTGGTTGTTGTTGTTGTTGTTGTTAAATGATGCATATGTCCTTTAAATTTGTTTCATTACCTCATTGCTTTTACTTTTGGTATTGTAGGGGCATATACCCACTAGCAGCGGAATACCCGAGTTACGCAGCGAAGCCTAGCATAGCTCTGGTAGAAGCCTTCAAAATGATGCAAGTTGAAGAAGAGTCACCTGTTGAGAATGATGATGCCACACATGAGGTTTGCTTTTGTACTTCAAAATGTTTTGTATTTACTGAGGTATATAGCGGGTGATATTTCTTGGGGGCAGTTGCAAAAGTTTCCAAAAAGAAGGAAAAAAATAAAGTACTTGCTGATAATAACATCCTCATATAACAGGAAGGGGATGAGGCGGCAGAGCAAGAAGCTGTTGCACAAGAGGTTGAAGAAGAAGAAGAAGAAGAAGATGAAGAAGAAGAAGAGGCGGTTGAGGTGGAAAAGGATGACTCATCAGATGGTGCAGTGCTAGTAAATGGCAACGAGGGTGAGGATCAGTGGGGTACGATTAATTGTAATGGGCACCCCAATATACCCCCAAACTTTTGAAATACATATAATAACATGGAGAAGAAGACGGTTATGTTCAGTGGGATATAGGTCATTGTAATGGGCAGGTCCCAAATAACCTTAATCTAGGAAATTATATTAGAAAATGCAAGTTGGTAGGGTATTTAGGAAATTAAATATCAAACGGTAGCTCAATAAGTTATGGTTTGTAGATTGGTATTAGTTTATTGTCAAATTTGTTTACTTGTACTTCTTGTCTTGCAGTGCTAACTCCAGAAGAACATAGGGACTAAATTAAGAGCAATCTGTGTACTCTTTAAGGTAATGTAGATGATAACTATGCCATTGCAACATAACCAACTAATTTGGCCATCTGTCTTGCTAAATATTTAATTGCTTTTCAATAATGGATTTTACATGGATTAATTATTTTCTATTCATGAAATTCAGGTTGACGCAGAGTAAAACAACACACTAGCAATTCTTTTTAGAAGAGGGATGTACTTGTCTATTGTTCCACCCCTTTTGTTCTTATGCGGGGTCCCTGTTTGTCAGGCTGTGTCGGAATTAGATGTTTTTGTTTGGTGATATTATGTTTACCGGAGAGAGCTTCTGTAATATCTTTATTCATAGAAAATATATAGCAGTAGATGCACTGAGCATCCTAGACACCCATTTAATTTTTGTATTGTTTTCTTTTCTTTTTTGGTTTCTGTTTTGTTTTTAGCCTTTTGTTCAGAGAGTCAACAAGATATACCTTTGTATGAAGTAGATTGTAGTGAATTTGGTGCATATTTATGCTGGAGAAATTTCTCGTGCACTTCCAATATTGTGTTGCCCTGTAGACCTTTTTTTTACTATGAGATTTGAACTTTGTTCACTCGTAAAACAATTAAGCGATGTATGTCTTTAACAACTTCCTCCAGTGTCAAGCAAAGACTGAACTACTTTAAAAAAAAATGTTTATAATGCTGGATCCCTATTTGTTAGTTAGCCCCTTTTCTAAAATCGTCATGCATATACAATGACTGACTTGTAGTTTTTTTTTGGGATTTGTAAACCCTAGCTCAACCATTGCTTTTTGAAGGTGTTTAGATTTAAAGAAAATATGCTGTAAAGGTGTTTTAACCCAAGTGTATTATCCTTTGCATGGTCATTTATAATCACACTCAGCAAAGTTATTTTGGAACAGGAGATATACAATGAACTCGGGCACGAATTGATTGAGACAAGCCTATTTCAGTAACGTATGAAGTATTGGTACCAAGTACCAACCTGACTGTTACAGGCTATGGCTTTTTAAGAGCACTTTGATCGTTGAGGACAAAATATTGATGGGCCCACGGATACCTTTGCCGAATTACAAATATTGTAACACAAGTACGAAGTCACAACTACACCGTGTTCTTTTAGGTCACATCACCATAAAAGAAATAACAAAAATATCCAGAATATAGCCCTAAAAATCCATCATTTTACCTTTTGAAATTCACAATGAAGAACAATTGGATTTGAAAAAACTTAAAAAAAAAAATTTAAAGAGGGGGATTCTGTAGTACTTTAATAAATATAAGAAGATTTGATAAATATATGAGATGGTAGATTGTCTTAATAAATATGTGAAAATATCGGATGAGACAAAAGATTAAGGGGTCATTTCTAAACTGACCTTCGACAAAATGCTTTTGCTCTTTCTGCGGAGTTTGTCAAGAGTTGTTAAGTGGATAAAAATAAATTATTCTTAGGAAAAAATGTTGCACAAACCAGAAGAGACAAGAGATTAATCGAAATTACATGAATATTTATATAGTTTAATTAGATACATAATATTGACCTAGGTCAACTGCATTGATAAATCAAAAGAAGCTAAACACCAAAAACTAGGAAGAATAACATGTACTCTTGAATTTTCTTAATTACAACCAATTGAATCTAGACCAAACGATATTAACAAATTAATCCAATGCTAACTTATTTTGTTGCCTTTGGAATCCTAATGGGATTAGTATACTTTTTCAACTTAATCATGTAACATGTGGTTTCTTGATCATCTCCACATTTCCCACATGAATATCACTCTCACTGATATATTTCCCCCAGAACCAGTGATTCTTCCAAACAAGTATCATTTCCTCAATCGGCACATTCTTTGTTTCCGGCAGGAAAAAGAAAATAAATGTGGTCATGATGAACACCCAGCAGCCGAAGAAGAAGAAAAGACCGAATTTCAGGTGGCAGAGCATGGTGAGGAATAGCTGCCCGATTATGAATGTGAAGAGCATGTTTACTGACACGTTCACGCTCTGGCCGGCTGATCGGATCTCTAAGGGGAAGATTTCACTGGGGACCAACCAACCAAGTGGGCCCCACGACCACGCAAAGGCGGCGACGTAGATGCAAATGCCGGCAACTATAGCTGTAGAATATGATTTTGTTAGTTCCCCAACACCGCTTGTTCCGAAAGCATGACCGATCAATGACCCCACAGCTACCTGTATGCAAAATTAATCTTAGTCAACAAATCATATAAACATACACATGTACAGTGTATTAAATAGGGAACAGTTTTTACCTGAGACAGCATCATTTGAATGCCACCCTCCAAAAAGAGAATCCGTCTTCCAGCCTTATCGACAACAATGATAGATATAACAGTTGCCAACACGTTAATAACACCGGTTATTACAGCAGACATGAGCGATGCATCGTCTCCAAACCCGATCGTCTTGAAGAGAACCGGGGCATAAAACATGATGACATTGATCCCCGTAAACTGTTGGAATAAAGGGATGAATATGGTCATGATGAGCGGGGGCCGGCACTTGGGCTCCAACATGTCCTTCCATTGGCTCTTGGATAATTTTGAGTCTTCACTAGCCGCTGCCATATCATTGTACTCATCCAGGATATCTTTGGTGCCCCGTACCTTCAAGAGCGGAACTAGAAAATTTAGATAAAGGGGGCTAAAATTTAAAATGCATCGGGAATTGAACTCAAGTGTCCACAATAACAAATTGGGATTCTAACCACTAGGTTACAAACATACATTTGATAATTTATGACGGGGGTTGAACTATATAAAAATTTTAAGAAAATAAAAATTCAATTAAAATTCAATATAAATGATTAAATTTTTTGAAATTATGGGGCTAGCTAAGCACCCCTGTATTATACATAGATCTGCCCCTGCGTACCTTGGCGAGTATTTCCTTGGCCTCTTCGCCACGACCACGTTCAATGAGTGAGTTCGGGGTGTCAGGGAGGCCGAGGGATCCAACGGTGATGATAAAAGCGGGGACGGCGGCAAGTCCAAGGCTGAGACGCCATCCCCACTCGTATTTGGAAAGAACATAGTTTAGGAGATTGGCTGCCAGTATACCTATTGTGATCATCAGTTGGAACCCAATGTTAAGCATCCCGCGGAACTTTGGTGGTGCCATTTCGGAGAGATATAGCGGGACAGACTGCAATGTTGTAAATAGTCAAGCTCTGATTGTTTTCTCATAATAGATCTCCAACAAAATTTACAACTAGTGACATGAGGTAATTAAAAAAAAATGAGGAAAAGAATTAAACTACTGAATATATTTTACAAAAATTATATAACTCTTTAATTCAAAGAAAAGGGTATGGTACTACGACTACGATATTATAATATTTCCAAATTAAACAATTTGAAATAATATAATTCACCTGATTGGCAAAGCCTACACCAACACCGAGAAGAATCCGGCCGAGGATGAGCATCAACACATTCAAGGCCAAGCCATTAATTACGGCACCTACTAAAAATGTAATGCCGCCTATGAACATCGACCACTTCCTCCCGAATGCCCTCGTCATAGATGATGCGACGAAGGACGATACGAGTGCAGCCAGGTACAGTGATGATGTGAACAATGTCAGCAGCTGGCTGTCAAATTTGCAGTACTGGTTCGTGCTCACATCTTCCTTCGCCTTGCGGTAAACCGATGGAAAAAACTTGCTCAAAAAAGAATCCATTGAAGTCACTCCCCCTTTTGCATCAAAGGTTAAAATTATGTTTTGTTAAGTTCAACATCAAAAGATTCAAATCGATTGCACCTTGATTTTTCAGGGTGGATTATGTTATCTCATCCAAACCATTTAATTTTGATTGTTACAGCTCCTGTATAAATTTTGTGCAGAAGTATAATTTCCATAAATTAGTAACACATACATACATCAAAAGCAGCAACATAAAGAAAAAAAAAGGAAAAAGTAAAGCAGATAAAACAGTATCATGTGTTAATGAGGTTAATTTAGTATCAACACATTGGTTAGTAGTAATGAAATTTCACTTTACATCAAAATTTACCAGATATTTTATGTTAAAAAAAATTAACCTGATATTCCAATA
Organism: Carex myosuroides; assembly: GCA_028015225.1. Taxonomy (NCBI): domain Eukaryota; kingdom Viridiplantae; phylum Streptophyta; class Magnoliopsida; order Poales; family Cyperaceae; genus Carex; species Carex myosuroides. The sequence goes on from CM051464.1 coordinate 3,908,647, forward strand.
TCATAACCAAATATAAGACCACCAGAAGACGCGACAAGACACGCCATCGCGACAAAAAATGTAAAATTCCCAGGGTATTCCTTGCCCCCAATTTGGGTTACGACCGAACCACCTGCCATTGCTTGTTCTCAGAATCCTGTTTAATTTGCAGAAATAAGAAAAAACTATGAAGACATGGAAGGAAGAGTTAAAAAAAGAATATTCAAATCGAAAGGAGATTTGCGGGAACTTATATCAGAGGTTTGTGATCGTTTATTATCTATGACTGGATAATGAAGTGTGTGCCAAAAATCCAACTGTTTTGTTTTCTAATTTCAGACTGTTTGTTTTCAAACTGGATTTGCGGCATTATTTTTAAGGAACTCATGCGGTGATCTTGAGTTTCATTTTTAGCAAATATTTTGCAAGGCATTTCATGGTTGTTTGAGCTTGAGTCTCATTTTCAGCTCCAATTTTGTGAATATATATTAAAACAAAATGTATCTTGATGAATATATATATATATTTACACAAAATGCAAAGATGCAAGGGTAAGTCAAATTAGTTTAATTGTTACTTTATAACAAGAAGAAAAACAATATAAACTAATGATGCAATAAAAAAATATGATCTAAAACTAATGATGGGCTGGTTTCAGATCACCACAGATATTAAATACCAACCGTCCGTTATTAAATTAGCACGAATCTTAAAACTATTTGATCTTTATTAATTTGTCCCGTAAATTTTGATGAGACATGAATTATTTATACGACCGGTTTTTGGACTATCTGATCTCCTTCGATACTAGTTTGAATTTGTATTTATATGAGGCAAACTATGAGGCAATGCATAGGAACATAGGATAGTCTCATACTCACCCCCACTGGGCTGATAAGGGCCCTAGCGTATATTCTGGGCCGGGCTTTTAAGGTTTCCGTGGCATCTTTTACGAAGTCATATTTTGATATTTATAACCCGCTTCAGTAGAAACTTAAAACTGTGTTGCAAGGTCCGCATGGATAAATGCAAAATTCGCAGGAAATGGGGGCTTGCAAGGTCCGATTTACTTAAGATTCGTGTAGATTAAGTTTGTGTGAATCTCAACGCGAACCATACAATTACGACTGGACATCAGTCCTATTCATTGGAGAGTGCGTATCCTTTGAAAAGCCGTGTGGATTCCACACAGGCCTCACGCATGCCACGTGTCTGTTCTCTGTGTTTAATAATGAAACGAGTCTTTCGAAGTCGCTTTGACAGTTGTACTCGTAGTCACAAATGAATTATTCGGAATCGGTTTGGTAAGGTAAAAAATCCGTGATTCGGAAATAATTCGAGTATAATTCGGAAATGATTCGGAATTATCCGGATTAGAGATCTCAGTCCTACAAGAAAGCAAAAAAAAAATAATTCTGGAAAAAATTCTGGGAAAAATTCGGAAAAAGTTCGTAAAATTCGCAAATTATTCGGGAATAATTCGGTCAAAGTTCAGTCAACTGAATAATTTGGCGTTGGGTTTGTCATCACAAAAAAGAACAAATAATTCGCAAATTTTGTGACTATGGCTTTAACAGTTGTCCTTACTCGTTACACCTTGGGCTTCAGAGTTCGCATCACAGAATATCACGAAGTGAGGACTTGTCGCCTTCTTACTCATAAAGAGGTCCGGTTTAAATGCACGGGAAGTAAAAAAATATCGAATCGGATTTAAATAGCTAATTGGATTTAAATCCGTTAACTAATTAGATACTCGATAAAAAACAACGCTTTTAACTTATATTTTTCAATACTCTGACTTGTAATTTCTGATGAATTACCAATCATAATTTAAGAAATTTATTTTAATTTTAATTCTAAATTTAACTCAAATTAAATCAAACATCCATTCACAAGGGTTCCTTTAAAAAACTGAACTGAGATTCTGAGACTGGTTCTTTAAGAAATCTACAAAGGAACCAAATCTTAAAATCGGTTCCTTTAGATGCAATTTTACATGCAAGGTTGTTCGATGCAGCAGTCAAAGAAACATGTTCTAGGATTGGTTTCAATAGAAATTTTTAAAGAAACTGGTTTAGAGATCGGTTCATTCTATTGAATCGAAAAAAAAAAAAAAACATATAATATTTTGTATTATTTTTATAATATTTCTATAAATAAAAAATTATGTGTAAAATGGCCAATTCAGACCCCAAGAATATGTATTGATTATGTGTAGGACCATAAAAATATGCATAGCTCGCCTGCTTGCAGTGGCGGAACCAGAAATGATCGGTAGGGGGGCCTAACTAGTTTCTCTCAGAATATCGGTAAGGGGGCCTAACTTGCGGGCTGCGACCAACAGGGTTACAGGCAGTTGATAAATTGAAGAGTGCTCGACCAACATCTTTCTTTTAAAGGGGCTCGGAGAGGAAGACAGAGGGGGTGCCAGTTTTTTTTTTTATTAAAGGGGCTCTGTATTTTTTTCTGGGCCAAGGAGGGACCAGGGCCCACGTCTTGGTTCCACCCCTGCCTGCTTGAGTTCAATTATAATTTAGTTCTGAGCTCAACACACACTCGATTGGATCTTTATTCAGCTCGAATTCGAACTCATTTTGATTAATTCATTTCAGCTAGTCTCGAAATAGCTAGATGTGTAATTATACTGTTGGAGTATTTACTGATAAATATAGTATAATATGCTTATTTTATTTTATTAGGTATAAAATAGGGGTGGCCAAAAAAATTCCGGCTTGTGGCTCGCTCAAACTCAGTCCGAAAATGAGCGAGCCACGAATTGCACCTAACTCAGCTCAGCTCGTTTCGTTGTCAGTCCCATAGTGACAAGATTCGCGTATAATTTGTTTTTGGGACGTTACCGAACCGAACTCCGAATAATACGTAGAAAAACGTATAATACGTTTTATTCGCGAATAAAACACGAAAAAAAATTTCAAATTTTTTTTTTACGGTTTTTTTGGTTTTTTTTTTTGCTTCTTTGTTGTACCGAATCATTCCCAAATTATACCTGAATCACGAACTTTTGACTTCGCCGAACCGAACCCGAACTATTGATTTGTCACTATGGTCAGTCTTAGTATAAATACAACTTTTTGAGGAGGGTTCAAATGCACCATGATTTTGTGCTCTAATATGCTCCACATTCTTTATTTCCATTTTCAAAGTCCGAATAGTCGATCTGAACCGCTCAACATGATCTTCATAGTAAAATATATTTGGAGACCAAATTTTATATTTTTTAGAATTTTTTTATATAGGTACAAAATCACTGTTTTAAGGAGATTCTAGACCATCCGAAAAAGTGATATTGGACCTACGTAAAAAATAGTAAAAAAATTATAAAAAAATATAAAATTTGGTCTCCAAGAATATTTTATTATGAAAATCAAGTTGAGCGGTTCGGATTGACTATTCGGACTTTAAAAACAGAGATAAAGGATGCGGAGCATATTGGAGCACAAAAACATGGTGCATTTGAACCCTCCTCTTTTTTAAATATTATTATAAGTTCGAAAAAATATTGATCAGCAAAAATAAATACAATTTATAACAGAATGAATATTAATTATTTTACATTTTAATTATTTAAGATAATTTAAAATAAACATAGAATGTCGTTCAGGCAAAGCACGGGCTTGATTCAAGTTCAATTTAGCTCAAACTCGACCACTTAAATCGATTCTCGATTTATAAACAAATAAAGCTACAACTATTATAAACTTGTTCAACCTCAGAAACATCTATAACATTAGACCTAATGAGGAGGGTTCAAATGCACTATTATTTTTGTGCTCTAATATGCTCCACATTCTTTATCTCCATTTTCAAAGTTCGAACAGTCGATCTGAACCGCTCAACATGATCTTCATAATAAAATATGCTTGATACCAAATTTTATATTTTTTAGAATTTTTTTACTTTTTTTAGATAGATACAAAATCACTTTTTTAAGGAGATTCTAGACCATTCGATAAAGTGATGAAAAAAAATTCTAAAAAAGTAAAAAATTCTAAAAAATATAAAAAATATAAAATTTGGTCTCCAAAATTATTTTATTATGAAGATCAAGTTGAGCGGTTCGGATTGACTATTTGGACTTTAAAAATGGAGATAAATAATGTGAAACATATTGGAGCACCAAAACATGGTGCATTTGAACCCTCCTCTTTTTTAAATATTATTATAAGTTCAAAAAAATATTGATCAGCAAAAATAAATACAATTTATAACAGAATGAATATCAATTATTTTACATTTTAATTATTTAAGATAATTTAAAATAAACATAGAATGTCGATTTATAAACAAATAAAGCTATAACTATTATAAACTTGTTGAACCTCAGAAACATCTATAACCCTAATTATATGACGGAAAATTTATGGGGTTTTATCTTTTAGATACCCAAATTATGAAGAGCAAAATTTGGAGTTGTTATGTTTAAAAATTAATATTATTGTAGAATCAACCTTTAGTACAATAACAAAAGACAAAATCGTTTATATGAAAGATTGCAATTTAAAATTTAGATAAAATAACCTTTATGAATATTGAAATTAAAAAATAAAAAAAAAACAGACCTCTATCACACTCCCCCCCCCCCCCCCCCAAAAAAAAAAATCAATATTACTTGTTGTGCGACCGAGTTCGGATTTCGAACTGTCCGATCAGAATTCGAACCAATCCAGCTGAATTAAAATGTACAAGATCATTTTAATATTCGTGACAAAATTAGATCCCACAGTACTGATTTAAGCTCAAAATTCGAGTTACTTTATGTGTTATGTTTGATTCAAATTGTTATTTGGGTCCAATAAATCATGAATCTTATTTATATGTAATATGTAATTTAGACTATTAATTAGAACAAATATTAATAAATTCAGTTTATTGAAATCTAACTTCTCTTCTTCCTCTTCGTAACGAACTCTAACATTATATCAATTCTTATGCCACCACATAAAACTAGATATTTGATCACAAAAAATCAGTATTCTAAATAGCGCGCTATAGCATTTTCAAACCATAAAAGCTATAGCGCGCTATAGTGGCGCAATATGACAATAGCGTCATTTTTTTAACTGTTCCGCTGTGACGCGATAAACGCATTTAAACCTTTACAGAAAACTAGATAACTTCATAATTCATATCCAGATCCAGTCATCTAGTGGGGAACGGTTGAATTTATGATCCAGTGAAGTAACTTAATTTTTGGGTTTTAAATCGAGACAGTCCGATTCGGATCCGAGACCATCCATTCCGAAGTGGAGCGCACACATCCCGACTATGAATTCGAATCCCGAGACAATCTTGAGCGACATAATCGAATTGGACGGCCCTGATCGAAAACTCAAAAGTTGGGCTACTTTAGGGGATCCGGACCCGAATTTATCCTGCATTTTTTTTAAGGCTTGCACATGCTCCCATTCTCAGCCGTTCATCCCAATTTGAGATCAAATATTTGAAAAAGTAATCTACTTTTTATTTTTCAGATAGGAGTCATTTCTTAGGGGCTGGAGGACATTGACAACCACTGAAATATCCAACTCGAGAAAATCGTTGCATTTGACAAAAGCATATCAAATCAAAATAAAGTAAGAATAACATATTTGACAAAAATGTTTAATTTGAAATGGAATAATAGTTGAGAAGAATAAGTGCACAAAATTGGTTGGTTGAATTTCTTTTGGTTTTTAACCTTTCCTTTTGAGGTAATGCTGACCTACATATGTGGCAAATCATGCTGTAATAAGAAACAAATTTAGCTCATTTTGGCACCTTATTTATTTCTTAATGAAAAATGTACTAATTCGTTACAAATGGAACAAATAACAAACTTGTGTAATACACACGCTTGTTATCGATAAAAACGAGAAAAAAAAAAATCAACATTTAGTCTAGTAGCAAAACGTAACACTTTTTGCTGTGATTCTCAGGGAATCACAGGACCCTACGATCCGATCTCAACTGTTGGTCTTTCTCGAGATACGTGCATGAAAAATTACTTTTCCGAGAACGTTTTTGAGATCCGCACACAGAAAAGTTTGAACCGTTAATTTCAGAATTTCTGGATCCTGCAATCCCTCTCGGAATTGCAGCAGATTCGAACTCCTTTTGGTGTGATAGGTTGTGGGTTCGAAATTCGAATGGAAGATCTTTTATGGACAATTAAATTAAAGTTGGTAGACTAGACCTTCATCTTTCTATTAAAAAATGAAAAAAAAAAATATGAAATATAGTTTATTAATTAATTTACAAAGATAGAATATTAATAAGATTAATTCTTAAGTGTTGAGGACATAATATAATTATGAAAATGCAATAATGGATTTACTTGATATGAGAAATATATGTTGACGCCTCATTGACTTTGTATGTATTTAACTGAGTGAGTCTATGGTACTATGCATAGCACGGATTGGTCCGTACTACAGATTAATATTTTCATTTTCAAAATTCTAACGGTCGATCTGAATCGTTCAACATGATTTCCATAAGAGAATATACTCGTGGACTAAATTTTTTATTTTTTAGAATTTTTTTACCATTTTTTTAGATATAAAATATAAAATTTAGTCTGCAAGTACATATTTATGTGGAGATCACGTTGAACAGTTCAGATCGACTATTAAGATTTTCAAAATGAAAATATGGCTCCGTAGTACGGACTAATCCGTGATATGCATAGTACCATAGACTCACTCGATTTAACTAGATGTTTTCTTACATTTCTTCATTTTTAGGTTGGACAGTTTGAATTGAGCTTGATTGATTTTCTTTTTCTTTTGGTTAAAGATGAAGATAAATATTTTACTATTTTAAATATCCATAAATAATTTTTGAGTAAAATTTTGAACATGTGATTCCTAAAATTCAGATTCAACACGGTACCAGAATATATAGAATGAGATCTGAGTCGTCTGTTTTATTATGGCACAAATCTCAAAGCGGAGCCTCTTATATTTTAAATAGATTTTAAAGTAATTTTGACTCGGTTAGAAGTATTCTATCCTGCAGAGAATACTCATTTGACTTCCAACGCAAATCTAGTTCTTTAAAACTTAGAATGATTTTATTAGTGCAATCGTACCTGAGGATACAAATAGAAAATCTATACCGTTCTTTAATTCTAACACGAATCTCGCAACAGACTCTCTATATCTACAATAGTCACCGAACTTTTTTTTTACCCAGCTGATAATTGAATTCACATCCTCCCAGGTACCTGACTCAAGCAAATTACAGCTGGCTGGTCCAAATAACATGACACGAATCTCAAAACAGACCCCCTATAGTCCCAATAGGCACCGGATTGAGTTTGGCCTAGATAGAATTAATCTGGGCCGGCAGCTGTAATTTGCTTGAGTCAGGTACTTGGGAGGATACTTGTCCGCTGCGTACCCTCAGATACATGAGGACAGGGGCGGATCCACCTTAAAAAAATGAGGGTCAATTAACCCATTTATTTTCAATTTTGTTGTATTTATACCTTATTTTATATGAGGAGGGTTCCAATACCTCATGTTTTTCATACCTCATCATGCCTCATATTTTATATCTTCGTTTCCAAAGTCTAAACTATTGATCTGAACTGCTCAACATGATATCCATATTAAAATATGCTTGGAGACCAAATTTTATAATTTTTGAATTTTTTTTACTATTTTTTCAGATAGGTATAAAATCATTATTTTTGAACGGTCCGAAAACAGTGATTTTGTACCTATCTAAAAAAATAGTAAAAAATTTAGCATATTTTAGTATGAATATCATGTTGAGCGGTTTGAATCGACGGTTTGAACTTTATATTAAATATGAGATATGAGGTATTGAAATCCTCCTCATTTTATATATAGTTTAAAGTAAAATATTATGGTAATGTAAAATTATTTTATATACTTGATTCTATTTAAGTTTGACTCCTATTGTCTCATAGTCTGACTTCGCCCCCATAGATGAATCTGATGTGCGGCATGTGCCGAGACCATCAATAATTTCCATATATCTATAAAAAAAAAAGCACATCAATAATAATAAGCGGGAATCCTAAAATTGGAGGCTGTGATGGTAATGAACTAGTTCTTGACTTCTTGTAACAGGAGATTCCACCACCAGTAACAGTGCTCCATGCGGATCATGATTCAGTGGGTCCCACAAGTTTCGTGCCTGAAGTATATCCCATGCGGGTCCCATTTGCAATTTTTGACGCTTTCTCTGTCAAACCCTTTTTTTTTGTGGCTAGGAGAAACCATTTTCGCTCAAAGTGCTTTAGCCACTCTTCATAGAGAGCATAGGGTACAATTTAGCTTACTTCTTATCTAATTCTTTTTTTGGTGATTATTTCTAATTCTTTAGCCATTCGCCATATTTCATTTCATTATTTTTTTTTTTTTTTTTGCAAAGTCCTTTTTCTTAACTTCCCCATTTTCTTTCTTAACCAAACAATTTAAATTAAACTATGATAAAAAAAAAACAAAAAAGAAAAGAAAAGGTTCGAACTCTAGCTAGTTGCTTTGAGAGTCGTTGAGCAACTCCCACTGCCCGCCTGCCCCCATCTTCCCACACCATCCACCTATTGAGCAGACGAGGCTCTCCTCTTTCCGTCTCTATTCAGTCGGTGCTTCCGTCTTGGATTTGGTCGCCGTTCTCCACCATCTCGCCTCCATTCAGTCGACGCTTCCGTCTCGGATCTGGTCGCCAATCACCACCGTCTCGCCTCCGTCGAGCCGACGCTTCCACCTCGGATCTAGTCGTCGCTGCTCCGTCGTCTCGCCTCGGGTTGTGCTTCCACCTTAGGTAGCCTTAGGGTTCGGTCCGCTCCCTCGTTAAGGGGGTTTGAGAGTCCACCACCATATCTCGGCTCCTCCGTCCGGTCTGGTCACTGCTCGTCGCTCTGCTTTGCCGCTCTTCGCCTCGTCTCGTTTCAACGGGTTCAGATGGGGGTGTTGCAAATTCACCCCACCTCTAATGTATCTACTATATCTACGTTTACGTTTAAATAAGGTATGTTTATAGTTAGTGATGATGATGCGCTAACGGTGACTCCTCTCCTCCTCCTCCTCTTCTTCTACTCCCTCTCTTCTTCTCTTTCCTTCTTTCGATCTCCTTTCTCTGTGTTTCTTTTTAAATAACTCTGGCACAAACCTCATCTGAGCATGAAGGCTCTCCTGGATACCTCTACCTCGGCTTGATTACAGCACTGCTTTGTGCTAAAGACAAGAAATTATGCAGGCTCACAACCTATCAGTCTGAGCATGAGCACAGAAAATCCTGCAGGCTCACTATCTGCTGATTTGAGCGCAGTAACTCTTGGTTATGCTTTCTTTTTTCTGAATTTTCTTGTCTACTTTTAGAAAGAGATTTCAGTTGTAATAGTGTAAGTACTGGTACAGATGCTGTATGTACTGGTACGAAACAATATGTAACTGATTTTTGTTCTGATAAATGAAATATCGCGTACGGACTTTCAACAAAAAAAACTATGATAACAAATGTGTAGTCCAATATCATAAAAGGGGGATTTGCAAAATATGAGCAATGTTTCTGATGAGCATCGAATCGGTCAGATGTCTGATCAATGTAGTTCGATTTGCGTCGAAATTTGTGCATACAATTAGAATAATAATATGCTAAATGAGCGTACAAATTTCGATGCAAATCTAGGGTGCAATTTAGCTTACTTCTTATCTAAATTTTCTCTTTTAAATTTATAAATATAATATTTATCCTTGTAAATTTTAATACTCACATATTTATCTATTTTAGTGTTTTTTTTTATTAAAATTCTTTTTAAATAAGTTTCGGACATTAAAACAATTGATGCTAAGGGGTCTTATGAAAAGTGATTTCTATACGTCAGCATGAATTCTGAACCGCAAAATTATTAGTGAGGTGAACTCATTATAAATACAAATTTACATAAAATTTATATTTAATATAAAAATTACATGATTCACTCATAAAAAAGATTGTACATAATCCACACAACAACTTGTCAATAATGTTCAATTATGTCCTTACAATGTCAATTCTGTACAAATTCGAATTTATCTTTAAGTCTACACTTTACATACAGAAAAAAAATATATATGTATAGTTCACATTTGAGCAGAGTTCATCTTTCTCATTATTTTGTGCTTCAAAATCAGCAGTGATGTGACAAAAAATAATATCCATATTTGGTTTAGCGATAAAATTCATACTAAATTCTTATGTATGAAAGGTCGCATGTCTAAAATCTGAATAGAAAGTTTGAATATTATAATTTGAAAAACTAGATCTCTATCTTTTTCTTATAAAAAAGGAGAAAAAATCACACTAAAGTGCTTTAAATAACTTTAAGGAATGGATATTAGAATTATTGAGGTTGTAATGGTGGAAGTTTGAAAGAGGGAAAGGAAAGGATGCTGGAAAAGGAGAGGCCAATAAGTCTGTTGTTATATGTAATCAATTTGTTCTTTGAGAAAGCTTCAAGGAATTGAACTGTTCCAGAGAAGTCTCAAAAAGTGTGTGGATATGCTTGGCATATGCTCATAGCACCAAGGTTCAATGCCAATTACAAATTAACAACATACAATTAAAAAAAAGGAGCTCCATACTTTAATGATAAAGAGAGAATGAAACGGAAATTTGTTGACCAATAAACTTTTTGAAATATTCAATGCCTCAATCTTTTCACATTTATTATGTCTTTATTGTTTAATAACACAAATTCTAAAAACTATATGTTAAAATAGAAGAGGGTTTAAATGCCTGCGTATTTTGTGTCTCTATCATGCTTCTATTTATAGAAATACAATAACTTCAAATTTAAAATTTAAGTATCAAAATAAAATCATTAGATATAATTTATACTAGTTTTTCTATGCACCCGTAAAAGATTACTAAATTTCAATTTTATTTTCATTAGTATCAAGAGCTTGTAAAAATACACTGATATGGATAAATAGATCTGGACGTTAATTTTTCAACTTATTGATCAAATACAACTAAAATAAGAAAAAGTAATATCTTTTATGTATATGTAGATAAAATAATATATAATCACATCTAGCTATTTAATTTTGACATATAAATTTAAAATTATTTATTATTAAAAATTTAAAAATAGAGGCATTTGAATATCCGACTGGCAGTTATTTGTCAACCTATTCGTGTGAATATCAATAGAGACATACTTGTTGTTGCTATTGCGTAGATCTAATACGAGATTGATGAAGTAAAGAAGATTACTACTAGAGTTTAAAGTCTCTGCTACCCATATAGTGGTAAACTCTTATCTTGAATTTAATTTACACTTTGAATCTTCTAAGATTTCATAAAGGAGAGAATTTGTAGTGATAATGTGTATTTGAGTACAATGACATAACACATATTTATAGACTTGATATAATAAGTTTGATTATAATCAATCGTAAATAACTCCACTAAACAGCTCCTACCTACTGCTGTTACAATGCTAATCAACTCTTACAATTTACACTGACTATTATCTCAAATACAATCTATTTGACCCTATGTTAAATCTGTCTTCCAATATGAACAACTTCTGAGCTAAATTAAATTGTTACACTTTAATTCCCAACACAACCCACATGTGCATTAGGTCCTGTTTGGCTGCACCCTCATTTTTACTGTTCACTTGAGAAAAAAAATTGACTCAGACTGAATTTTTTTTTCCCATGTGAACAGTAAAAATCAGTTCAAAATTTTTCTGTTTCTGTACCCATTCCCCTGCCCATGTGTCTGCCGAACAGGGCCTTAGTGCATATCATATTTTCTCGAAAAAAGAACACACGCGTGCATACACACAAAGGAACTCTAGGGTAATACAACAAAAACGGTAGGCATGAGAATTTTTATAATAAAATGGACAAATAATATCTTACAAATTGTTTTATATACAGCAACCTTTTCAACGCCGGTGGTTCAATTTTGAAAAAAAAAAAAAAAAACATTGATACATTATTGGGGGACAATTTCATATACTGCATTAGCAACCATCCAACCACTACATTTGTACCAGTCCAGTTAACAATATTTTACCAAAAAAGAAAAAAATTTGACATCTTTTCTCTCTTTTGAAAAGTTATGAGTCAGTTAACCGCATTTGTCTCCCATCTTTTCTCTCTTTTGAAATTGTATGTATCCTAATGATTAAATAAACTTTTTTCTTTCCAGTTTCTGTTTGCATTTTACATTAATGCCCTTCCCTGCCTCCCTCACTCAAACCAAAACAAGTAAATACTTTGAAAAATTCCTTGCTCCCCACTGTAAAATGATAATTGAGTTAATAAAATGTAATATTTTTTTTTTGTGAACGGTCGTATATTTGAAAATCAAATGGTAGAAGCGGAACTAGAAAATCAAAACTAAGGCAAAATAAATAAGTGTCATATAATTAACTTCATTTTATGAGAAGGACAAACAATATTAATTCTAGTAAAAATTAGAAATTTTAAATTGAATAGAGATTAATTGTATAAATTTTGCATGCTACGAATGTGTCAATTTTACACTACACATGATATTTTACTCTAAAATATATAGAAAATATAATACAAGTACAAAAAATTTAAAAATTAATGGAGATCCACCACATGGCTCCATTATTGGCAAAGATGATAAAAAAAAAAAAAAATTCCAACTCGTTATCTATAACAAACCACCCTTTCCAAATTTATATCAAAATTGCCCAAAGATCAGATTCTTACTAGCCAATCACCCTTTCAAATTTATAAAATACTTATAGTGATTTTTGTAATGGAAAGCGATTAAGATACTCTCTCTCAGAAGTCGTTGGCTAGAAGATTTCTTTGCAACAAATTGCTAAAAGGTTAGATGGATGACTTGTCATGTTGACCCTATGGCTTTGTACCTTTTTGACCCTAATGAATCCTACGTGGATAATAATAATAATAATAATAATAATAATAATAGGGAGAATTTCATGTATTCCCTCAAAAAAACTTGAAATTATGTATTTCCCCCTCTAAATTTCATAATATCATATTTACCTTTCTAAAGTTCAAAAACTCACAAATTTACCCAATTTATTGATTTTTTTAATAAAACTCATTTAAAATTTATAAATTACCCATTTTACTCTTTCTTTCTCTTTCTTTTTCTCCTTTCTCTTCGTTAGAGAAATCCCCCTATAATAGATACATAAATATATAATGGATGAACTGCACAGATCAACAGAACAACATAACTATTCAAGTAATGGCAAATTGCTTCTGGTATGCATGCTTGTTGGGTACCTACTGCCCATGGAGCGGGTACAGTGTGAGAGACAATTGCAAAAAAATGAAAGAGTTCAGGGTTCAAACGGACAATATGCTGATATTGCCAATGAAATAGAATGTTACTTGAAAGCAAACAGAAATGAACAACATTCTGCTTTCTCTTTTCAGAAATAGGTATGAATTTAGTTCTTTTTGTGATTAGGGTTGATTTGATTGAAGTTTACTTGTTTTTTACTATAGCCATAGAAGAGTACTGACATTTTCTCATGAAGTGATTGAGCCCTCATGCACGAGCCTGTGTGACCTTATGTTTAAGCAAATGATGGTTATAAAGTTCAAAGTTGATTTTTGATGATTTTTTATGGAAATCCCAAAAATCACAAAACATGGAAAGGTTTGTCTAAAAATGTTAATGAGCATGTGTGACATTTTCTTTTTTTTAACGATCATCCGAACGTTAAGAAGACAAACCTTTCCATGTTTTGGGATTCATTCTGTGGATATGTGCAGTTCATCCATTATATTTTAATGTATCCATTATAGGGGGAATTTCTCTAACGAAGAGAAAGGAGAAAAAGAAAAGAGAAGAAGGATAAAATGGGTAATTTATAAATTTTAAATATATTTATTAGAAAAATCAATAAATTGGGTAAATTTATGAGTTTTTGAACTTTAGAAGGGTAAATATGATATTATGAATTTTAGAGTGGGAAATATGTAATTTCAAAATTTTTGAGGGGATACATGAAATTTCCCCCATAATAATATAATACTATCGGACACAAACTCACAGGACAGAGCCAGCTCCCTGTTGAATTCAGATGTGGACCCTTCTCTTGGTTTAGAATGGTCGGACCTAGCTGATTATCTGCGTGACAGTGACAGGGCGATATATGATGCCACAGATGCAGCAGCTGGATTAGTGTCTCCTGATTTGTCTTCCTCCACTAGTGTGATTGATATTAGTGATATTAGTGATATTTAGGAGATTATCTTGTGTTTGTTTTGCTTGTTATGTTCGTCTTTTATATCTCTGGACATGTTATGTTAGTCTGTTGGTTTCTTATGGATGGTAGCTCCTAGTTGGTTGATGTTCATCTAGTTAGATTTATATTTAAATATTCGGTGCTATGTACTAATTTTGTATCAACTAATGGGGGGTTTCATAATGAAACATGTGGTAATATCCACTTTTGCCAAAAAATAAAATAATAATAATCCAATTGTATGGATTCAATTGCAAGTTTGTGTAGATCATGATGGCCTCCCTTTTATTGACCGGCCTTGATTAATTTTAAATTGTTACTTTTTAAAGTTAAAAAGAACGAGAGAAAATTTCATATTTCGCCTCTGAATAAATATTAACTCTGAAAATTCGCAGCGGTTAATTTAAAGTGGTAAATTTTGATAATAAGAATGGTTTGATTTACTTTATTTATTTTCAGACAAAAAATTTCCATTGAGGGGCTTTCCCTCACAAAATTATCTTGTTATATATCATTTTATTTTAATTGAACGGTTCATATCTAAATAATTACCTCCAATAAATGTTTACTAGAGTATAAGGACAGTATTAATTCATACTAACAAATATAATTAAAAACATAAATATCGCAAATTTTGAGTTGATATGTGAGACCATCTGAATTCATATAGCACAAATCTTAAAGCACACCCAAGACTTTGCATTGTTGATACAAAATATTATACACACATGATTGAGATTGGTCTTAATTACCACCTAAAGAACCTTTTCTCTGATTGACCTGCCGTAAAGCAAATGTATGAACTGAAAGAGCGTTGAAAAAAATGAGCGCGTAAAACCTTTCTTTCTTTCTTTCTTTCTTTATATATATCATATCAGGCAAAGTGGAATCCTGTTTGATACTTTGATGTGCTATGTCATATCATATCTCCCCTCCACTTGAAAAGGCCAAAAAGGCAGCCATCCAAAATACCAATTTGACAATTATAACCTCGGTTAATCCAGTGTTTTGTTTGTGAGCGGCAGGTGAATTCTCTCTCTCTAGCTTAGGATTCTAATGCTCTCCATTTCAACAAAATGGAGGGATTTTTTTTTTTACCATATAACATAGTAGTATAGTATACTTTCTATTTTAATCTAATTTCGAAAAGTATCAACATGTTCGGAGTGTATGAGAATTAGAAAATCACTGCCATTTCTTTATATTTTACTACAAACTTCGACCTATTATCTAAGCAACAGGGAATGAAAGATTTGACAAATTCATGGTTCTTTTAATTTTGATTGCTATAATATTAGAATAATCTTTTCGAATGAAAATTTACAACGTAGTATGACTGTGCTAATTATCATCATCACCGTATAGTTAATCTCTTAAGATTATTTTATAGTGTATGTGTTTGCTGTATGCAATATTATAATATTTTGTTTGACTAGATTTACAAAACATACACTAATTGAATTTTACCTTTTACACGATTTAGTGAGTTTGCAGGTTCAAAGCTTTTACACTAATTGAATTTTACTTTTTACATCGATGATGCACCGATACATGCAACCGATGTAACACACGCATTCAATCAAATACATTTGTTTGATCTTAGCCAAACAGAGTGCAAACTTCAATCCGAGTTTCCTACAACTTTTTCTTCTATGCCCATCCTAAAAAAAATTAAGTACTAGCCAAAAAATGGCCGGTACTGTATTAAAAAAAAAATTTGGGGTACCGGTTATTTTCCGGCTGATAATAAATTAAATTGGGTACCGGCCAAAAAATGGCAAGTACGGGTATTTTTATAACTTTCCAGATGATTTGAGTATATTAATTAATTTCTATTAAACTTTGGATATTAATAAAAATGTCGGAAATTATGTAACATGTCTAGTTTAATGCGCTATGATATTCACATTGATCTTGATGCACCTAAAATTAACTTTCAACTCCACTGATGATAACAGGACATCTCCCTTTTAATAGAAGCATAGATAGATAGAAGACAAAATTTGAGCACCGCCGAGACCTAACTAAACCAGAGTCAACTTTGTTGTAAATAATTGTTTAAAAAAAAAAAAAGTCACAGTTAAGTTAGGGGGCCTAATTCAGCGTGGGCCCAGCCAGCCCAGGTTATCCTCCGCCGCGTCCCATTAATAAACTTATAAACCCATCAAAAAGACACTTTGTATTTCATTTAGGCTTTAAATGAGGTGTTTTGACTGTTTTCTTTTCTCTTTGTTAATATTTATTTTTCAAAAAATAATGAAGTCTAACAGGCAGGGGTGCAAACGGATCGGATATACATCGGATAGTGGTAAAATCATATCTGTATCTGCTTTTATTTTTCGGATACGGATACGGATCAAATATTAGACAGATACGGATCAGATA
Source organism: Carex myosuroides (assembly GCA_028015225.1). Lineage (NCBI taxonomy): Eukaryota > Viridiplantae > Streptophyta > Magnoliopsida > Poales > Cyperaceae > Carex > Carex myosuroides. The sequence continues at coordinate 3,925,244 of CM051464.1, forward strand.
TCGGATATCCATAAATATATACATAAATATTTTCATAATATATATTAAATTATATGGTATATATCTACTATTCGGATACGGATAATTAAAATTCAAAACCTATATCTGTATCCGTATCTGCACAGATATCCGGATATCAGATATATCAAATTTTTGGATACGGATCCGAATACGGTCGGATATTATCCGATCCATTTGCACCCCACTAACAGGGGCTAGAATTTTCTTTTTCCTAAATTGTTATATTTATTGATAAGAGTAATTCCTACATTTATTTGATTTATATGATGTAATTTAATATAATATTATTGAATTCATACAACCAAAATTATAGATGCATTCTTAATCATTGAAATAGGTGGTTTATTAAATTTAGTCCTACCTGGAAGTCTCATTGTCATGAATAAATTAACATGTTGGATAGCACTTCTATAATTTTAATATTTTTTTAAATGGAAGTAAAAATCTTTAAATAAAACACAGCATACAAGTAGATGTACACTAGAATTACTATTTGATAAAGATACTTAATTTTTTTTTTGAAGTGCTTTGCAAGATTTAATTAAAATATGGACTCTAATTACTAAAGAAATCAACTCTAGTTTATTGCAAGGAGAGTTCAAATTTCTCAATATTTATATTTCACATTTTATATCTTTAATAATAAAAATTTTAAACCTTGAAATAATAAATATTATAGTTAGATGTGATTTATATAATTTTTTGTGTAACACACATAATAAAATTACTGGTTTTTAATTATAACTGGGTTGATGCATCCAAATTGCATTAACTAAAATGTTGTATAAATTAAGCTAACCGTAATAAAAAAAAATTATACAATTACACGTATGAACAAAAAATTCATATATAATTTTATAATCATTATTTTATAGAGTAGCGGGTACGGAATAATATCCTTATTTAATAAACTAACGAAAAAAATCTTATTCATACTCTTATTGTTAAATTAGCACAAAAAAAAACTTTCTCATACCCACTTCACCGAATAAGGAAATAAGAGGCTTCCGTTGGATGACCGTCCGATCTAAAAAAAACTTTCCCATCGGACCTACTTTTAGGTTCAACGAGTATGATGACCGTCTGATCTAATTTAAAATTTGTGTGCATGAAAATTGAAACAGACACACACGAAGTTTAAAGCGTTCCGCATGAATCTTAAAGCAAATCGACGGTGATTAAACCCATCGAACCAAAGTAGGTCCGATGTCCATCGGACCTACTCTCAAGTGCTTCCGTTGACGCCCTATTTTTAGCAATAATATCATATCACACTTCTTCAAGAGTTGATAATTATTCTCAGAATTGTTCAAAAGGCTCATTTGTTAATGCAATTACATAGTACATTTTATCGCTAGAACTAGAAGGTTCCATTCTTTGCACTATATACACTTGATAAAATCCACTGAATCCAGTTCAGACACTTAAAGTAATGCATCATACCAGTATAGATTTTGGGAGGGTAGATTCTACAAATTAACAAAGTCTATTGGTAATGCACAAAGTGTCTGATTAATTATATTTAAAGAGTGACACTGTGGTACTTTTGAACGCGTTGATAGGTCGGTACTATGAATTTATATCTTTATATTTAGAAATTTTGTTGTCATCAATTTATTTTTTATCCTTTATAAAAAAAAGTTGGTTACAAAATATGTCTGTAGGCCCAAAGAAAATATAAAATTGTTTTCCTAAGTTGTGCCTGTTGGCCAAACCTAATCAAGTAATCATAGGGTGGAGATATTGAGATGAGATCCGGTGCTTTTCATGCGCGTATGTTATGATTGATAGATAACAAGTCTTATTTTTCCTGTTGCTTTTTGTGCTAAGATAGTAGCAGTAAGTGGTAGGGCATGCTATCCTATCTGATTTAATCTGATATTTATAAAGGTGCTTTTTATGAACTGTCCAATTCAGACAGTTTTTCTTCATCAAAATACTTATTTTCTTTATGACCTTTTGATCGGTTGTAACGATATATAGTTCAATAAATTTGTTCTCAATATAATTAAATTAAACATATTTTTTGCATGGTTAGCATTTGCATACATTCCAGATGTCCAGATTTCATGTTTAGAGTGTTCATAATTATATCACTAAAAAAGCTTCTAGATTAATTTTGAGATACCAATGTTCCGAGCTGAAAAAGTTGTTCGTGGCTCGCTCATTTTAGCAATGAGTGAATCGAGCCAGCTCGTGAAAGTTCGTGAAAACTCATATATTAGATAATGTATTATAAAGTCAACTACTATAAATTAAGTTTGCAATTAAATTCATACATACTAAAATATAAAATCCCCAAATTCACACAAACATAGTTCACAAAATAAATTTATGCATACAAAATTCATACAAATTCACAAATTCATACCTGGACCGAGCTGCCTCGCCAGTTCACAAGCAAGCTAGGCTCCAACTCAAACTCGTTAATTTTGAACCGAGCTAGTGGCAGCTCGTTAACAACTCGATCCACTAACGAACGAACTGTTGATGAGCGAGTCACGATCGATCCACGAACTCTGAGCTTTTTTGCCACCCCTATATCCCATAAGAAAATAATTAATCCATGACATCAAAATTAGTAAATTGGGTAGAACTAGGGTTAGAGTGGGAAAAATGGCACGCCGGAGCCGGCTCCGTCACGGAACGGCACGGAACGGCACGGCACGTATGTCGGTTACGTGCCGTGACTCGCGTGTCCCGTGCCGTGACTACTCACGTGGCGTGACCAATAGTTGGCAAAGAAGACACGGCACGGCACGGAAATTGTCTTGGTCACGGCACGGCACGGCACGGCACGGAACACGGAACAGCACGGCACGGGACACGCGAGTCACGGCACGGTAGACACGTCAGTCACGATTCAACATTAATTTATGTTAAATTCTAAATTATGGACAAAAAAACATGTTTTTAGCATCAATAATTTCTTTCAACATTAATTCTTCATTTTAAATTTTAAAGAATCGTTTCATATTTTTTTTTTAAATGTTAAATGCGATCAAACGTGACTAACGTAACCGGTCATGACACATTTGGTTACGGCACTTTTGGTCACGGCATGTTTAGTCACGGCACTTTTGGTCACGGCACGACTTAGTCACGGCACGCGAGTCATGGCGTGACTCGCGTGCCGTGACCATTCGCGTGCCGTGACCACCCCTCGTAATTTTTGTCACGGCACGGCACGGCACGTGACCAAAGTCACGGCGTGTTAGTCACGGCACGGCACGGCACGGCACGTTTTTCCCACTCTAACTAGGGTGTTCTTAAGTTCACCAAGCTCCTTGGTGAACTGAAGTCTAAAACCCATCGGATCGGCTTCAAACGACGAATCCGAACCGTTGAAACCCGCCTACCTTACGAGTGATGCGTATACATATAAAAATTTTATACTTTCGAATTAATTTAGGATAAAGTCAAGCGGTCAAAATTAGAAGGTTAATAAATTAATTTTAATGCATTCATTTTTTGACGTTTTTTGACCACTTGACTCTATGCAAAATTAATTTCAAAATTTAAAATTTTTGCATGTAGACGCATCACTTGTAAGGTAGACGGGTTTCAACGGTTCGGATTCGTTGTTTGAAACCGATCCGATGAATTTTAGACTTGAGTTTACCAAGGACTTGGTGAACTCAAGAGCACCCTAGTTATACCCTAGTAAATTACCAAATTTACAAAAATAGCACAACTGTTTTAGATTGCATGCAGCGGCTTTATAAGAAAGATAAGTGGTTTGTGTCAGATTGCATGGAGCCGTGCTCGCCCACTTATATCGGGGCTTGTGTCATGCTTGTTTGGTAAGTTTGTACAAATATTTTAATTTTTTTATTACAAATATTAGGGTTTCATATTTACCATAAGTGCACCGCATGTCCAAAATTTAGGCGACGAACAAGCAGATTGCCGGACCGCTTCTTCTACTCCAGCAGTGGTCCTGGTCACATATACCGGTGTGTCGGCCTGTTCCTCCAGCTCATGCGGGGTTATGGATGGGAGATGACCCCGAGAGACGTCCGGGGTACGGTGCCATATGGGGTACTCCCCACACGTACCAGGACATGGGCAGGGGGAGGACCGTGGGGATTTTGTATTTCCGGGGTTAGCTCCAGATGCTTCACGAGGCGAGCATCACCTGGTACCCCTATCGTCTGTTCTACGATCGGGGCCTTCTGTGCCCGCTGACATTAGAGCAGAGATATCTCTCGTTTTGTCGGGGGCCGTGCGTATGTTTCTGGATAGTTGAGTATCACTATCCTGATCGAGTGCCCCATCAGTTTGGCTTGGATGTCTATGTCCCTGATTTTCCAGAGTTGGGCGAGCAGCAGACCACCCAGCTTCACAGGTAACTACCCACTGCCTTATTGTTTGTCTATTTTATTACTTGTTCAGCCATACACGTTACTAATTAATTTATATTACAGCACTAAACACAACAAGCCCAAAGTCGACTGGAGCACGCGTTTCTGGGAGCATTACCAGCGTGCTGCATCTCCCCAGTTTCACTTATGGACCCCGCCTCCAGCTCCAGATGCCCCTATACCGGTCGGGCCTTGGAGATTGCGATACTTAGTTTGGTACCAGAGATGGGGTATGTCGACGGTTTATCTACATGGGGACTATGGTGATGCTCTTCGACGGAGACTCACGGGTGACGGATCTAGGACTTACTTGCCTTTCGGCCCGATCCATGCTCGTGCGGTATGTTTAAATGAAACTGACATGCTTAAAAATTGATGTTATTTATTCATCTTCTAATAATAATAATGAAAATACATTGTGTGCAGATTTTGACCGCTATTAGAGGAGTGGCACACAGCTTGGTGTGCATGGCGAGAAAAAGTTGGAGAGCGATAGGATGTCAAATGCTCCAACACAGTGCACCGATCGTGGAGGACTCTGGGTGGGACGGGCGCCTGGTTGGTATGTTGCACGATGCTGGGGAGGACATCAATTGGCGCGAGATAAAGGCCCCACCACCAGATCCGGAGCAGCCTAGAGCTCCTATCTACGCTGAGGAGATGCCGCCACCTCCTACAGGTAATAATATGTCATACAAATGATCATTATTAAGCGTCTCTTTAAAAGATCATTCTTATTAATTTATCTTCATTTCTGCAGATGATGACTCGGGGTGGGCGATCCACCAATGGGTGTTGAACAACAACGCGTGGAACGCGTACTACAACGGGCATGGAGTTCCAGTGCATCAGACCGAGGTAGCAAAAATTCATTATTTAATTAATTTACTTGTTACTTCTATGTCTCTAATTTAACATTGTTTACATACAGGATGAAGCTGCCGCTTTCTCATTGGATGACCTCACTGGAGATGAGGGCGGATGGGAGCCAGCTAGCTCCCACATACTGCAGTATATGGAGCCCAGACAGCACGACGGTGAGGCCAGTGGGAGTGGGGCACAGACTGCAGATGGCTTTGCCTCTGCTATATTTGGCACACCGCCTCCGGCCACGTATCCTCCTACTTGGGAAGCCGATCCGTGGGTATTGCGTACACAGGCGGGGATCCATGGGGAGCATCCATTACACCTGGGGGAGGACCCATGGGTGCGTGAGGCCGTACACGATGACATGCAGGTGAATGAGGTTCCCCAGAGGCGTCCGCCGTCGCAGAGGGACCGCCATGCACCTACTAGGTTGGAGCTCTCCGGACCTCGCCCTCGTCATCGCCGTTAGGGTTTTTATATTTTTTTAGTTTGATAGGTTTCTAGTATTTTATGTTTGGATTATTATATTTCATGTTTGGACTGTTATGTTTCATGCTTAGACTTACCATTTAGATTACCTACTTTTGTTGTTTAGACTAACCATTTAGATTACCATTTAAAAACATTTAAACATTAACAAACTAAATATAAAACTAATCAATTATATTAAAGCTAGACAATTACATAACATATAAAAATAATCGTCAATCATAAAAATATAATCGTCAACAAATAATAAATATATATCATACAATTTAATATAGTAAACAATCAAACAAATCATTACAACAATTTAATATAAAACATTCAAACAAATTAAAACATAAAACCGCCATAAAAAAAATAATAATAGCGGACCGCCCAGCAGCTGGGCGGTCAGCTATGAAGAGTGGACCGCCCAGCTGCTGGGCGGTCAGGTGGGGAAATTGGACCGCCCAGCTGACGGGCGGTTAGGGTAGAAATAAAAATTTTTTTGGAGTGGGGGCAGATTTGATAATTTGTTTTTTTTTTGGGTATTAATAAAAATATTGGCCGGATGACTCTTAATTAGTATACAACATTAAGCTGTTAGAGACTCGAGTGACTCAGTAAACCAGAAATTCGGATCACGCCCGGTACCGTAAATAATAATCAATTAGAATTAGTGGATCCGAACTGTTTTTTTTTAACTTGACACGAATCTTAAAGAGACCCATACATCTTCGATAGACACCAGATTGAGTATTTGAGTTTAGTCCGTTTATAAGTAAATCTGGACCATAAAGTTGTGGGTCTCACTTCACAGTACCTGAGAAGATACTTGTTCAGTAAACTAGAGCCAGCCATTGCAATCTGAAGCGGCTCCTGAACTACTGTAGACTGCAATGGCCGTATTAAATTTATAACTTTTAGAATTTTAATGTCATAGATTAATTTTTCTTATGCTACAAAAAAAAAAAAAATCTGATTTTGTAATCTTTTTCTGTCCTAGCAAAATCTTTGTATATCAAAATTTCATTGTAGGGACCAACTTGTTGCTCGAGTCACCTACAAGCCAGTATATATAGCAAATCTCTAAAATGGTCCAGGCGCACATGCATGTTCTGACAAATAATCTTTGCCATCGAAAATTTTATTACGGACATCTTTTTAAAAAGAAAAGAAATTCAAGTAAATATTGAATATTAAGTGACCAATTATTTAATATTAATAATGGATTTTTATTTAAGGAATTTTATTTGGGTTTTTTAATATGCAACATCTCATACAGATAACATTGTCTTAATTTGTCACTGTATAAAAATTTGATTCTCACTTTAAAGTGTCTTTTAGAATGCGATTAGTAGAGGAAAAGAAGAAGAGGGAAGGTATAATCAGATCCAATTACTTGTTTTAAAATTATAAATTTCAGAGGAGAAACGAAAGATAAGGAAAGAGAGAGAGGAGCTAATCTTTGTGGAAAAATTTAACAAGTTTTGTAACATTTGATTTAAAGTGTAGAGGGGATACGATTCTGCTGTTATTCTAATGGAAAAGCAGGTTTTGTTTTTCTGATCCCAGCCATCAAATTCATTGTGATTCGTGCATGAAAAAAGTTTCTTTATCGAAATACGTGAATGAAACTTTTTGAATTGTTGGAATTGGAAACACATGATCTTGTTTTTCTATTGGAATAACAGCGGAGTTCATTCCACTAAAGGTTAATTCGACGTTTTTTTTTCTTTCTTTGTTTTTAATGAAATAATTTTAATAAAAAATATCAACATCATGGGCAGAATTGAAGTCTATTGTCTATAGTTGGAATCTTGGATCTATTTCTCCTTCAACATAAAGTTAGCATATTGAGTGGTGATATTTATCCTTAAAAGAAAAGGATGGAAAATGTGGTGATTTTTTTAATGGAAGCAGCTAATAGTCTCTCGACCAATTTTCGGAAAATTCCTGGATATAACTCAAAGTTTCTGTAAACTAAAGCTAATTCTGTAAACTTTTTGCAGTAAACCTATAAACTAATACAGTGGATGCCGAACTAGTAGTGAATTCTCAGTTATATATCCGCGTGGTCCCTCATGAAAGCACGTGGTCCCCCTTAGTAACATTTTTTCTTTTGGATATAACTCAAAGTCCCTGTAAACTAATGAAGCTAATCATGTAAACTTTTTGTAGTAAACCTGTAAAGTAAACCTGTAAACTAATACAGTGGATGTCGAACTAGTAGCGAATTCTCAAAAACAGTTATATATCCGCGTGGTCTCCCTTAGTAACCTTTTCTCTTTTGTAAAAATAGAAAGTTTTACAGGAAAATTTTACGGGATATGAGAACGGGAGACAGTACATTTTCTCTTTTTTAATAAATATCACATCTACTTTAGCTTATTTGATGATTTATTAATGGGTAGTGATATTAACACCACATTTTATTTTATTAACACAACAATTTAAATATTTGAGTGGAATGGACAATTTTATCCTCTCATAAATGTCACTGTAGCTGTTGACATATCTTTCATTTATGTAATTATATACTATGATTATTTATTATTAATTGGTTACCATAACAGTTCATTCTTCTCTTCTTATTTTGTAAACCTTTTAAAAGAGGAAAAAAAATCTAAAATTTCAAGCATTAAGTAATAGGAGAATGAACCAATTAATTATCTTGTTTATTATTTTTTGCGATAAATTCTATAAATAATTTGGTATATGTATTTTTATTGTCAATGAAGCAAAAAAAAAATATTGCTTGAGGTTCGTTTAATTATTTATTTAGTTATATACTTTTAAATCTATATGCGTATCTAAATAAAATTGAAAGAAACAAATTATATTCAGTTTTGCTATTATATAAATCAAACAGATGAAGAATAAATGAAGAAGAAGATATATGCTTGGACAGAATTGAAATTTAGTAATTCAATAATGGCGTTGATTGAAGAATCAATTACTTTTATGGAGAAAGAAGATATTAGAAGCTCAAGGATTACATACAAGATATGAAACTATGTTTAATGAACTTATTTTTTAATTGTTTTACTTTTTTTTATAAGACCCTATCTTATATATCAATATATGGTAATTTATTATTTTGATTTTCATAAAAGAAAAGTAAACATAGAAGGAAATATAGGAGACATTAGTATACATAAAAGATTTATTTTGAAACGGAAATATTTAATGAAGGGTAAATTTGTCTAAACAATTAAAATATTTGAATGTGTTGTATTAATAAAAGAATTAGTGTTGTTAATATCATCACCCTTTATTAATGAGCTACAAACTTTTGAAATGCACTTGTTTTCCTCAAAACTTACCATGTTTTCCCACAAAAGATGCAAGTCAATGCTCTCAAATCATTTTTAATGGGAAATATTAAGTTTCAAATTTGTTAATTTCATAATAAGAGTTATGCTTGGCAATATTTATTAGCTTTTTCTGTTTTATTAAAAAAAATTCTGTATATATCCAATTTGATTCCATTAACTTTATATTTAAAGTCTTCACTATTGATTTCTTACATGTGAAAATGAAATTCTAATATCATGTAACACATCTATCAATGATAGTTATTAGTAACTTATACAATACTCATTCCTTTTATCTAAAAAAAAAGAATATTATTCCTTAGCCAGCTTTCATTTTCATCTTTTGTTCTCTTTGTGACATGGACTTGATACCTGAGTGCCAAAGCCACCGTTCATATAATAGTAATATGGTATTTTTGAACATTATGGTTATGAATTTTTTGCAATTAAATGTGTGCTTATCTTGCATAATTTACATGACATTTGCTAATTTTGAGAATTTGTTCTATCTCCACTTTTTTTTCTTGAAAAAAAGTAGAACATATCCAGATATTTCTTCTTCAGAAGTAACTAAAAGCTAAACTTGTTATATCTAAATGCATGCATTGAAAACTGCTGTTTTAATGCATATGCTCAATATTTAGACACATGTGTTTAATTTTATATATTCTCTATATTTATCATCTGAATTTATACATTAACATTCAGATTTAAATTTTTTAAGACAATTTGCCATTCTTTCAATGAGCATGATGACCGTCCGATTTAATTTAAGATTTGTGTGCACGAAAATTAAAACAAACACGCACAAATTTTTAAAACATTCTGCACGAATTTTAAAGCAAATTGACGATGATTAAACCCATCGAACCTACTCTCAAGTGGTGTGCATAACATAAGGGAATTCATATCACCGACGGTACCGTAAAAGGGAATCTTTTACAAGTACTTGATCTGGACCGTTCTTTTTAACTTGGCACGAATCTCGAAGCCCAATAATATTGCCCCCTCAGTCAGCCCGAATCCCAAACAGGCTGAGAGTTAATCTCAAACCGTAAATAGCTAATTGTAAAAGGGAATCTTTTACGGTACCGTGGAGGATATGGATCCTAACATAAGGTGGGGGTTCAATAAATTTTTTTATTCCCTACACAATGGAAAGTGGGGCCCACGAAAGAGCTCAGGCTGTTTGGATGGATGGCGATGGGCCACATGCGAATGATTCCTTCAATCATCAGAACAAAGAATGAGAAAAAGAAAGGAGAAATAAAGCCATGGTTAAAAAAAAAAAGGTGAAATTGATGTGAATAGCATCAGAAATTTCAAACAGCATCAGAAAAGAAGGGAGAAACAAAGCCATGGTCAAGCAATGGTTGCCATCAGAAATTGCGCCTGGAATCCAAATTCTTCCTGATTTATTTCTGGTTGATGCTGTTTGAAATTTGAACGACTCCTGATCGCCGCGTACTCGCTCAATTTTGACATTTTTTATGGTACACAAAGGGGTGAAAACGGTATGGATAATATCCGATCCGTATTCGACCCGTATTCGATTCGTATTCGAAAATTAGATGTGAATATCCGATATCAGAATATCCGTGTGAATATGGATACTGATATTATTTTACATTTTAATTATCTGTATCCGAATAGTAGATATATATCATATATTTTAATATATATTATGAAAAAATATTGTTATTCATTATTAAAATTAGATAAATATTATGAACTTTGGTATTTTTTAATATTATTTTAATAAATATCCGATCCGCATCCATATTTGTATCCAGCTGATATCCAATCAGTATCCATATCCGGAAAATTAAAAATGATATGAATATAATTTTACCATGACCGCTCCGGAATTGTGCGGCCCATTTACTGGGGACCGCATAATGCCGATGGGATCCTGAAATGGGGTCGCACAATGCCGGAGCAGATCCAGGGGCCGCATAATGCCGGAGCGGACCCCTGGGAAGTCTATAAAAGGGGTCCGCATGTTTCATTTTTTGTATCAATTCAAAGAAGTTTCAATCCCTTCGACTTCGGGTAAGTTTTCTTCTTCTTTTCTAGTTTTATTTTTTAGTTTAGAGTAGCAATTAGATTTAGGGTTTAGGTTTAGGTTTAGGCTTAGGATTTAGGTTTAGAATATAGGTTTAGGGTTTAGAATTAGATACTAATTTAGGTTTTAGAATTAAATATGACCAAAATTTAAATAGAATTGTACCAAATTTTAATTGTTTGACCACTAAAATTAAACTAGACATATACCAAAAATTAAATAGGTATATTTAACCAAAATTAATTATTTTAGCACCAAAATTAAACTAGACTTGTACCAAAAATTAAATAGGTTATTTTACCAAAATTAATTGTTTAAATTAGACTTGTACCAAAATTTAATTAGGTTTATTTTACCAAAATTAGTTGTTTGAGCACCAACATTAAACTGAACTTGTACCAAAATTTAGTTAGGTTTATTATACCAAAATTCTCATATTTGACCAAAATTGGTACCAACAATAATAGAAAATTTTTATCAAATACAGCATGGCATCTAGTAGAGACCTTCTATAGTTTTCTTATTGTAATATCTAATATTTTTTGTAATTCATACAAACCTTACAGAGATTGGTACCAGGATCAAGGCGCGTACACCAAATTTCTGGAGGGGTCTATCGCCGACAACCCCATGAGCGGGTACTGAAGCCGAGAGATCGGAGATGACAGATCCATGGTCATGGCATCTAGTAGAGACCTTCACTACAGTTTTCTGGTCAAGAGTTACGTCATAGGGGCTACGATGGTCACGACCACGGGCTGGAAGAGGCTCGTGAAAGTCATCCTCAAGCACAACATACTCGCGGTGTGCTAATGTGGGTACAGGGCGCGTCTCGACTCTCTACTGAGATGCGCTAGCTTGGGCGGAGTTGATGCGGTGGACTACATATCCGACAAGCCTGATGTCTACGTCTCGTACACTGGTGACAAGACGTTGTTTGCATCTGTCTATGACGCTAAGACCGTCGGTCAAGCGTTCGACTGAGGTGTCGAGTTGATGCACCAGTTCGCACATCAGGCCATGGGATCTCAGGCTACGACGGGTGTTGAGGTATAATTGTAATTAAAATACATAAGTGTGATTTTTTTCAAAATTTCTTGATTAACTAATTTGTAAGTTGGTGCAGGGTGAGGAGGAGAATGCGCTGGGGTTCGATATCTCCGCAGATTTTGGTATAGAGGGAGATGGACTGTATTCTCTGGGTTACAGTCTGACTCAGACGGAGCCTCCTGCCTATCAGCCAGCGTATGTTCAGACAGAGCCCATCCCGGAGTTTCCTGGACAATCCTCACAGCAGGCTCCTCATGATGATCCCATTGCCAGACAGGCGTATTTATTCACGCAGGCTGAGTCTGAACAGACTACGATTTTTGGTCCTGGAGTCCAGCAGATATCCGAGATTGAGGAGGTTCATGACGAGCCGGTTCGGTCTTCAAATGTTCAGGCGGAGGACTCTACTGACACTACAGACTCAGTAGATACTGACGAGACGCCACTCTCCAGGCGGGGTCGAGGGTTCAGGAAGAAGGAGCAGATAAAGATATTTAGTCCTGATCCGTAGGCTTTGACTTTTAGTTTGTTAGATGTTTTGTCAGATACTGGACTTATTTATTAGATTATGTCGCTTATTTATTTTGTTACTTTGGTATTTATTTTATTTGTTTTGGTTATTTATTTATTTTGTTCATTATATCATTATCTCGTTGTACAAAATAGAATATTTCAAACGAACGACATATCTAAAATATTTCAAACGAACGACATTTCTAAAATACGATACGAAAAAAAATATATCAATTTAAACAACATTACAAACTAAAACAAATAAAACCATTTTTATAAAAAAAAACAAAAAACAAATAACAGATTTCGGTTTAAATAAAATTAAAAGAAAAATTGGGGGACCGCTCCGGCATTGTGCGGCCCCATTTCAGGGTCGCATCGGCATTATGTGGTCCCCAGTAAATGAGGCTGCACAATACCAGAGCGGTCATGGTAGATTTCGAATTAACCAAAAACGATGATTTTTTGGTTTATTTTTTTTAACTGTGCTATGTTTAAAAATTTCGGCAGGATCAACCTTACGTGTTTTTATGAATAACCCACTAGGTGATTCACTACACGAATTTCCACAAAGTAATGGTAGATACTGGAAAAAGGAATTCCAGGAACTGAATTGATGGCAAAAGGAAGCGTTGACTAGTTCTGTCAAAAGAAAGGAGCGTTGACTACTTCTGTCAAGTCAGTGTAGTTGGCTGTCATCATGCATTTTTAAAATAAAGTCAAATGCCAAAACAAAAATATGTTCCCAAGTCAACCTTTACTTTCACTGAACCTCCACTTTCACTTCATGATGTATGAATACGGATACGGCTATACGGATATTATACGAGACGAATAGGGTGATATGGTAATTTTCAAAAATCTAGAATATGATAGGTCTATTATATATATTATTTTGTATTATTTTAATTATATTATTAATTAAACACTTATATTACACCATCATTACATATATTAGCAACAAAGACTTGTGTAGTGGTAGTTGCTCTGGTTCTCAACAAACAAGCCTATGTTTGATTCAAGTTCAATTCACGCGGCTAGCTAAGTGGGAAATTTTTTGGGTTTTTGCGCGGCTCATGGTACACCTAAGGCGCGCAGTGTACGGACGCGGTCCACGGGATTTTACCTTGTACACAAGTATCTGTGGCGTATTCGGAAATATCAAAGCGTATCGGTGAAGTATCGGAGGTGTATAGGATACGTCACGTAAGCCGATATGCTAGCTGGCGTATCGGACACGTATCGATGTCGTATTAGATGCATATTCGTATTCAATACGCACCCCGATATGAGTACATGACACTAAGTGGAGTTCGGAGTAACATAGCTTTCACTGCAGGTATCTCAAAAGGAAAAAATCTCTGCGCTGAAGCAAAGTTATTTGCTCAACTTGTGTTATCGTTACTTTAGCTTTTTATTTATGTTGGTATATTTTCATGTTTCTTATTATTTGGAGAGTGCTTGTGTTATCAATTTCACATAAAATCGGAGTTAGAAATTTAAATTGAGAAAGTTCAATAATTTAGTGTAGTGTAATTATATTTTAAGGACGGATTCAATTATATTATTTTATGGTGACACATCTTGATACTATATATTTATAAGTTATTTTTGCGATTTCAAAAATTAAACAGTCCATCTCAACGTGATGTCTATATTAAAATGTGTTTGAAGACCAAATTTTATATTTTTTTTGGAAATGTATTACTATTTATTTAGAATTTTTTTAAAATTGTTGTTTTTCAATGGTCCAAAATTATCTGAAAACAACATCTTAATAAATACTAAAAAAATTGCAAAAAATATAAAATTTGGTCTCCAAACACATTTTAATATGTATATCATGAACGGTTCGTCTGTTTGGATTTTAAAATCGCAAAAATAACTTATTAAAATATAGTGTCAAGATGTGTCACCATAAAATAGTGTAATTGGATCCCTCTCCTATATTTTATAGGAATGATTGAAAAATATTAATTCATGTAAAATTTATAAAGATTTAATCGATAAAACTACAAAATTTCAATTTATAGAAATTTTTTAGCTCATTGTTTCTTCACTACCATATATCTCTGATTTTACATTATTATTACTTGCCGACTTCTTAAAAAAAAAATGGACACGTAACCATTTTAAGAAATTTTATCAGACTAGGATATTTGAAATATTCATTGGTTATCCATAATATTGGAGCTAAAAAAAATTGCCACGAAAGAAAGGCAAATAAATATAACACATACAGAAAAAAAGTTGATAAATCATTTAATAAATTGAAATTTAATGTTTCGAAAGACCATTAATGTAGTATGTTGCTAGTGCGAAGCGATCCAAATTTGCTGAAATCTGAGATCATAAACAGTAACTCTGAAGTTCCGAATCTAGCTATTGAATTGTTTCGAGATGCGTACACAAAAAAACCAGTTGTTTCGAAATATGTGCACAGAAAAAGTTGGACGGCTGAATCTCGAATTTCAGAGATTTCAAAATTACTGTTCATGAATCTCGGATTTTAGCTGATCTGAATTCCGCGCGAAGAACTTGTTGTGCTGTGTCTACGTTACATCAATGATCAAACAGTGTGTGTTTGACGTGATGTGTTTAGACGTTTCAAATATTTTAAAAGGAATCTATGACTCTTAAAAAGAATATATATTGAATGTGCCTTGGCCTCCGAGATTTTTATTAATATTCAAAGTTAATTAGAAATTAATATTTATGTTTAGAATTTCTGATTTTTGCTAAAAATGTTCAAACCGGCTATAAAATGACCGGTTTATTCTTTTTTTTTAGAGACACTATGAAGAGCAAAATAATGAAATCTAACACTAAAAATTTGAATTTTTTGTTTAAATTATTTGTTAGATTACTTCTTTTGATTTATAATTAGCATATTTATATTAAAATACACTAGATCACTTGAAATTATGTTGAATTACACTATATTACAATAAATTATGTTGAATTACACTAAATTACGTTAAATTACAATAACTTTGCTAATTATGCTGAAATATGGTAAATTACGAAACTACGCAAAATTACGCTAAAGTGGACCGATTTTGTGTCATCTTTCATGAATCATAAGAAATAGTAAAAAAATTTGAAAAATAGTAAAAATTAGTATTATACAAGTTCATTATGTAACTAATTTACTGAGCTACTTAGATGGAATAATAGAAATGAAAATCTTAATCGGAAACTTCAACTCAAGTTTTGAGGCTCTTCCCTTAGTTTTTTCGCAATTTTGAATTTTGAAATCCGGCATAGCATAGTCGGCACGGACGCATGCGTCTTTTCGCAAGCTTTCTCAAAAGTGGTCATTTGCTGAAATTGGACACTCGAGCGCTGTTTTATGACCGTTTGAAGTTTCGTCGTTGTTTTTCGCCTTTTCAGTAAAGATATCGTCCCTATTCATATGTAATTTAGCGTAATTTATCGAATTTTAGCGTAATGTAATGTAATTTAGTGTAATTTAACTTAATATAGTGTAATTCAACATAATTTCAAGTAATCTAGTGTATTTTAGTATAAATATGCTAATTATAAATTAAAAGAAGTAATCTAATAAATAATTTAAACAAAAAATTTAAATTTTCAGTGTTAGATTTCATTATTTTGTTCTTCATAGTGTCTATAAAGAAGAAGAAAAAAAGAGTAAACCGGCCATTTTTGGCAAAAGTCGGGAATTCTAGGTTGGCCTTGCGCATCACATAAAATATTTTTACTTTTTTTTAAAATATTTTTTCAGCTATGAACAATTACAAAATATGAAAATAAAAGAGTAAACATTTGAAAAAAAAATATGTACTAACTGTTGAGAAAACATTTCTAATTCTTATGACTTTTTCAAAAGTTTTTTTTTTAATTTGTTCAATTTTTCAAAACTTCACGAAAATAAAAAGTTTAAAATGTCATTTTCTTAGTGCCACGTAATTAACTATTTTTTATTTTTTATTTTTTATTTTTCAAATTCAGTTTACAATTTGTAAAATTTACAGAAAATTTAATTCTTCCCTTTTCAATTTTTGTAGCAGCGATTTCCTTGGCCACAACTAACTATACAATATTCACCGTGTCACATTCTACTATGTTGTGAATGCAATGTTAGATTTTTTTCCGCTTCTCTTTCATTTTCTCACTAATAAAAAACATATTAAGTTTAGAAACTGAAAGCCCTTTCCTCATTTTGAAAGTTTTTTTTTGTATATACCTAATTTTAGAGTATATGGTTTTTATCTATCAATCTTAGTCTACTGTTTTGTCTAACTTTATAATGTGTTATTACTAGATAAAAATATAATTGATAGATATAAATAGAGAAATATATTTTTGCCTGTTGCATATATTGGTTAACATATTATAAATATTTAACAAATTTATAATAATACATTTAGTTTTCTCCAACATCATATATATTATGATAGAAAAACAAAATGTAAGAAATTTTATATTATTAATGTCCAATAATAAATCAGAATTTAAAAATCATATATATAACTATACTCGATTGATATATTTTAAAGAACGCTTTTCTAATAGCATGTTGCGTGAATAAATAACTTGTTACCAGAGTACTACTCACTTACATGATACTTTAGAAATGCATTGTGTGTGAAGAATGCATCATGCATGAAGAAAAATGACACAAACGCTATTGTTTAAGACACATAGACTATAAATAACAATAAATTCTGTTGCAGCTGCATTTTGTAAAAAAAAAAAATGCTTTTCAACAAAAATATTTTATTAGGTGTGTCCACGGAATTAACTATTTTTTTATATTTTCAATTTTTATTTACAGCTTGCAGAAAAATTCAGAAAAATTAATTATATGTTTTTATATAGATGATGCATATTTTATATGGATCACGTCTATAATATTAAGAATAAAATTACCAAAATTCAATTATATTTAATACAGTTCTATCGTTGTCTAATTTATTTTATAATTTTGTAAAACATAAAGAAAGTTAAGAAACTGACACATTTTTTTTCTTCGAATACAAACTCTGCCACAGAAATTCCAAATTTAAATTCCATACCAAATTTCAATTCATAGAAGAGAACGAATTATTAATTCAGTCTCATTTCAAAAACAATTTGAAATATATTTAATTTGAAATTTAATATTATAGACTTGATCCATATAAAATATGCATCATCTATATAAAACATATATATCATGTTGATGAAATATATTTAATTTGAAATTTAATATTATAGACGATTTTTATTGCATCAACTGTTGATACTAAAAGTTATGTGAAATTCAATGAATGCCTATACGTATGTTTAATATTAAACCTATAATTTTTTTTAATTTTTAATTTTACTTTAATTGATATGAAAATAATTACCAAAATTGCCTAGCCAATCAATGCGAATTTGTATCCTCTGCATTAACGCACCGTTTGAGTTAATTTATGAACCGTACGATCAGAATTCGGACCAATCCTGTCCAGTCCTACAACGGACGTGCACTTTAATATTAGTGCGGATCTCAATAGGACGGTTCAGATTTTAACTCAAAATTTGAGTTAATGCAGAGGATACGAATTCAATCAATGCCAAGTGATCCTCCCCTTAATTAGATTCATGAAATTAATTTGGTTGCACAAGGTCAACCTTTAACTGCCTCATAAATTCGTACCCAATAGATTTGTTGACAAAGTTTTGAAAATATATATATATTTTTTTTATGTATTGAACTTATTTCAAAAACATGTTAAACTACAGACTAGATTGTTATCTCTATTTTTATATTAAGCACGTAAATGTCCTGATTTCTCAACGGTTTTGATTTAAAGATACTCTTTACATGCAAATTGTATTGTCTTTCTGATTGATTATGATTTATTTCTTTTTTTTATATGTCATTTAAGAAATTTTGAATTAATTGATAATTGATTGGTCATGTCTTTATTTTTATATTATTGTTATATCATTTAAGGAATGTTATTTGTCATTTAATATGTCATTTTGTATGAGATTTTTTATGAAAATATGTCAAAAAGATCAAAATAATACATGCCACTTAATATGTTATTTAAGGAATGTTATTTGTCATTTACTCTAATTTTTTTTTTAAATATGTTATTTTGTGTAAATTTTTTTCACATGTTTCCTTTGTAACGTACAGGCACAATACTAGTATAATGCATACTTGAATACACGTTTATTGTTTAAATTTTTTATATTGTTATTGAAATTAGTTCAAAATACACTTTGATGATACAAAGTAGACACTTTGACTTTTCAATTTTTTTAAAAAAAAAAGAAAAGAAAAGTTGATGAAATAATTAGAGGGCATTTAGAAAATTAGAACTTGAATGGTAACTATAATATTTTGTACTCGATACATCATACATATATGTTGTGTAGCATTTTTATAATCCCCTATCCATATCAGTGTTTTTGAGTAAACCCACAAGGTGATTCGTTACACGAATTCCCGCAGGTAAATATATTAACTGGAACCGGAATTTATGGAACTAATTGATTGCAAAATTAAGGTTGTGTTATATAATAGATGGAAAGCGCTTGTGTTATCTATTTCAGATCCCCTGAGAAGTGCTTTGTACGTACTTGACAATTTTTCTAATTCTTCTGGCATTTTTTTTTGGGTCCGCCTAGCTCTCCCCCGTGAACAATCCCCCGTTTCATCCCCCATCAGTTGCATTAATTAAGGTAGTTAGTTAGTTATAATTTATAATTGTCAGTGTATTTTAGGAATTTGCAGAAGTATTCATATGTAGCACAACTAGTATTCATCCATCTATATGAAGGTATTCACATTTGCAATAGAAACATATTTGGATATATTACAACAAGAAAGTAGGGGACAAACAACATATGTGGGGGACCGCACAACTGTCAGAGCATTAATTAAGTGGGGGGACCGCATAACCGTCAGCGCATTAATTAAGTGGGGGACTTCTAACTACCTTCAGCTCATTTTAGAAATTTGCAAAAAAAACATTCATCTGTAACACAACTAGCATTCATCCATCTATATAAATGTATTCATCTTTGCAATATAAACATATTTGGACACATCAATCACTCATCTTTTACACATTTTTAGAGATGGATTTTTTTTTCTCCGTTCAATCTAACCAATATTTCTGACGATCTGTGAGGAATTTTGCAAATCTAAAACCACGAATGTCTTCTACACAATTTTCTCTTTCAAATAAGATCCATGATGACACACTTTCGAGTTGTCCGTTGCACAAGTATTGACACCTCGTCATGCAAGTATTCATCCCGCATTAAGCAAGTATTCATCCTCATCATGTAAGTGTAAATAGTTAATGTACCAAGAGTATTACACGTTTTTAGAGATGGTTTTTTTTTTCTCCGTTCAATCTAACCAATATTTCTGACGATCTGTGAGGAATTTTGCAAATCTAAAACCACGAATGTCTTCTACACAATTTTCTCTTTCAAATGAGATCCATGATGACATACTTTCGAGTTGTCAGTTGCACAAGTATTGACACCTCGTCATACAAGTATTCATCCCGCATTAAGCAAGTATTCATCCTCATTGTGTAAGTGTAAATAGTTAATGTACCAAGAGTATTACAAACATATGTGCATACCAAACAAATAAAAAGTATTCATCAATAGGATATCAAGTATTCATACATATAAGTTAAAGTATTTATGCTTAAGATATTAAGTATTCAAAGCCGTGTAGGAATATTACACACGGTTTTTTGATAATATATCCGTGTATAAATAGTATAATTGTACACGGATTAATAACAAAAGAGCCGTGTATGTTTAGTTGGAGAGCTACACGGCTTTATAACTAAATAGCCGTGTATAATAGTGTAGGGTTTTAATGTCTTCCCCTTCCAGCGCCGTTTTGATCAAGTCTTTTAGTTAATACATCTCTCTGAACTGAGCTTTTTCCTATCAGATTTCTGCGAATTGATCGAGGCCAGCAGCTGAGATCTGAGATCTTTGAATTAAGTTTGTATTTTCTCCTCTCCATCTTTCTAAGGTTAGTAATATGTATTTAAATCATTTTCTTCCTCTAATTTTCTGTTATTTAGGCTTATTTAGGTCATTTCATGCATGCTTGATTTCTTAATTTTAGATGTAATTAATTAGTGTATTGTGGTCCAATAACCGACCTTTAGATGCTTTTAGGTCCATGCCCGTTCAAAATTAATCCAATAGGGATTAATTTTGGATAGTCCCCGTTTTGGGACTGCTCTTTGAATATTATGTCTCATTTAGGATGTGAACACATATTAGCGGGATTTAATTAGTATTTGAGGAAAGTTCGACAGTATTTTCCCTTATTGCTCCTACGAGTATGCATGTGGTTCGTACGCATACTTGGGGAGTTAAGGGGAAATGCTGCCGAATTTTTCTCAAATGCTAATTAAATCTCGCTAATATGTGTTCACATATGAGACATAATATTCAAAGAGTGGGTTAGGATTGTAAACCGGCCCTCTGTAAGCCCAAAATTTTGTACACGAAGGAGAATGTTGACCATGCATGATTAATTGATCAAATCCTTTTTTTAATTTAATTTACAGATGGATCGAAGCTGGATGTATGAAATGCGACGTGACAGTGAAGAATATTTGGTTCGCGTTGATGAGTTTATAAAATTTGCTGAGAGTTATAGAGTGAAGAAAAAAGAAGAAGACATTTTATGTCCTTGTAAAGATTGTAAAAATTTATTAAGAGTTTTGGACATCGAAGAAATTAGAGCTCATTTGATTTGTCGGGGATTTAAGAAGAGATATACATGTTGGTTCATGCATGGTGAGAAATTTGGGGAAAGTAGTAGTGCCAATAAAGATTGTAATCGTGAATTGAATGATGAGAATGTTGGAATTTCTGATAATTTTGAGTTTGATTGGAACGAGGATTATGAGAGTACCGAATATTCTGATAACGTCGAACCCGAAAATGACGATGATGAGATGGAGAGGAATTTTGATGAAAATGTAGAACACGAGTTTACTGAAAATTTGGAGGATATGTTACATGATGTGGAAGATGAAATTAGTGATAAAATTATGATAAATTTCAAAATCTGTCTAATGAATCCAAGAAGCCGTTGTATCCCGGGTGTACTAATTTTACAAAACTGTCAGCTGTGTTGAAATTATTAAACTTAAAAGCAGACAATGGTTGGAGCGATAAGAGTTTCACGTCCTTATTACAGCTTTTAGGAGAAATGCTCCCAGATAACAACGAGTTACCCGGTACAATATATCAGGCAAAGAAGTTGATATGTCCAATGGGGTTGAAGATCGAAAGAATACATGCATGTCCGAATGACTGTGTATTGTATCGTAACGAGTACGAGGGCATGCATGTCTGTCCTAAATGCGGTGTTTCACGATATAAACGTCGTAAGGACCAGGACACTGATGATTGTAACGAGGACACAAATGGCCGGCCTCCGGCTAAGGTGTTGTGGTATTTGCCGATAATACCGAGATTCAAACGGTTGTTTGCGAATCCCAAAGATGCAAAATTATTGCGCTGGCACGAAGAAGAGCGCAAAAATGACGGTAAACTAAGGCACCCGGCTGATTCTCCTCAATGGAGAAACATTGACAGACATTATAAAGAATTTGGTTCTGAAACGAGGAACCTTAGGATTGTGGTGAGCTCAGATGGAATGAGTCCGTTTGGAAGTATGAGCAGTCGGCACAGTACTTGGCCAGTTCTTTTATGCATCTACAATATTCCTCCTTGGTTGTGCATGAAACGCAGATATATAATGATGTCATTACTAATCCAAGGACCCAGACAACCCGGAAATGACATAGATGTATATCTCGCACCATTAATCGAGGACCTCCAAAAATTGTGGTGTGATGGCGTCCCGGTGTGGGATGCGTATATGAAAGAGACCTTTAACTTGCGGGCCATGGTGTTTTGCACCGTAAATGATTTCCCCGCGTACGGGAATTTGTCGGGTTACACTTGTAAAGGAGCAAAAGCGTGCCCGATCTGTGAAGATGACACGCAGGTGCTGAGGTTGAAAAATTGTCAAAAGAATGTATTCATGGGGCATCGTAGGTTTCTTCCTAATAATCACCCATATCGTAAGAAGAAGTGGCATTCAACGGGAAAATTGAGTTTGGAGTGGCTCGTCATCCATTAGACGGGGAGAGTGTCTTCGAACGGGTAAAAAACATTGATGTTGTTTTTGGAAAATGCGCCAAAGCACAACCGAAGAATATTTGGAAAAAGAGGTCCATATTTTGGGAGCTACCGTACTGGAAATATTTAGAAGTGAGGCATTGCCTAGATGTCATGCATGTCGAAAAAAATGTCTGTGACAGTTTAATTGGTTTATTATTGAACATTCCGGGGAAGACTAAGGATGGTATTAAAGTGAGAAAAGACATGGTAGAGATGGGAATACGACACGAGCTCGCACCGCAGGAGAAAGGGAAGCGCACATACCTACCCCCCGCACTGTGCACAATGTCAAAGAAAGAGAAAACAAGTTTTTGTGAATGCCTCAATGGTATAAAAGTCCCATCAGGATATTCTTCGAATATTAAGAAGTTGGTGTCGATGAAGGACTTGAAACTGGTCGGTCTGAAATCTCACGACTGTCATGTTTTATTGACACACATAATTCCCGTTGCAATACGGGGAATTTTACCAAAGCATGTTCGTCAAACCATTACGAAGCTTTGTTCTTTCTTCAATGCAATAAATTCCAAAGTGATAGATCCTCTAAAATTGGACTCTTTGCAAAAGGAGGTCGTCGTGACTCTTTGGCAACTTGAGATGTATTTTCCGCCATCTTTTTTCGATGTCATGGTTCACCTTGTTGTTCATCTTGTGAGAGAAATTAAGATTTGTGGTCCCGTATTTCTTCGGTATATGTATCCATTCGAGAGATACATGGGCATCTTGAAAAAATACGTAAGGAACCGACATCGACCCGAAGGCAGCATTATAGAAGGATATTCTACGGAGGAGGTGATTGATTTTTGCACCAACTACTTGACCGGTGTGGATCCTATTGGCGTTCCAAAATCTCGATACGAGGGAAGGCTCCAAGGAGTCGGGACAATTGGGTTGAGAGCCGTAGTTGCTGATCTAAATGAACTACAAAAGGCACATTTTATTGTACTACAACACATGACAGATGTTGCTCCCTATATAGATGAGCACATGACAATCCTTCAACAACAAAACTACACGAGGAGTCAGAAGTGGCTTACTAACGAGCATAATCGTTCTTTTATAGGATGGCTGAAAGAAAGAGTGCAGTCACACCCCGTACCTGAAATTGTTAAACTGCTTGGCGAAGGACCCCAAATTGTTGTTAGAACATTCCAAGGATACGAGATTAATGGATATACATTTTACACTAAATCCCAGAGTGATAAGAGCACAATGCAAAACAGTGGGGTGACGTTGGTGGCGACCTCTCAAGAATTCAGTAGATCCGGAGATGGCCGGGTTGTAATAGCATCAAAGTCATATTATGGCGTTATTCAAGAAATTTGGGAGCTCATTTACAGTCCTCGCCTGAGCATTCCCGTGTTTCGGTGTCAATGGGTCGAAGACCGAGGTGTTAAAGTTGACAACGACGGGTTCACACTCGTTGATTTAAACAGGGTTGGGCATGTTGATGATCCGTTTATACTCGCCAAGCAAGCCACCCAAGTCTTTTATGCCACTGACCCGAGTGATGCTAGGTTGAGCGTCGTCCTATCCGGAAAAAGAAGGATTGTCGGGGTAGAAAATGTCGTCGATGAAGAAGAGTACGACCAGTTCGACGAAGTACCTCCATTTTGTACCGATGTGCAAACTGAGGTAGCAACACTTGAAGGGGTAGACGAAGCTGACTACATGCGGTCCGACCACAATGAAGGATTATGGGCCGAGGGTACTGTTCAAATAGTGGAAAAAAGAAGAAAAAGGAAAAAAAAGCATAATGTATAATATTTATTTTGTTTAAGACCGTGTAGCTTTTAATATTGCTACCTTAGCTTGTAATATATCAAATAAAAAAGGAAAAAAAGAGGGAAATAAGGAAAAAAGCATAATGTAGTATTAGTATTATCAAATATTAGTATTAGTTTTTGAAACAATGAAGGATTATGTTTTTGAAAATGTAGTATAATGTAGCATAATGTAGTATTAGTATTAGTTTTTGAAAATATTAGTTAAAACATTTAATAATAAAATAAAATAAATAAAATTTCATTATTAGATTTTAATATTAGTTGCTTGGTTCAAATATCGGTATAAGTTTTTAAATATTAGAAATCTGAAATTTTACTTAATTTATTATTACTTTAGAAATATTAGAAATCTGAAATTTTACTTAATTTATTATTACTTTAGAAATATTAGAAATATGAAATTTTACTTAATTTATTATTACTTTATAAATATTCACCTCCTGAAATTTTACTGAACCTGGGACCCGCCTGTCGGACCTATTTATACACGGACATTTAGCTAATAGTCCGTGTAGAAATGGAAGAGAGCTACACGGACTATTAGCTAGATGTCCGTGTAGAAAGGATATTTGCACACGGACTTTAGAGTTATGTCCGTGTAGAAAGCTCTTTGTACACGGACTATTAGCTAGATGTCCGTGTATAATGAGGAAAACACTATTATTTCGAAATCCTTCTCTGCCAAAATTTGCACAAGTCCGAAAACCCTCACAGAGAATATTAAGCGGTTCAGTTCAAAAACCCTCACAGAGAATTTCGAAAGCCTTCTCCGAGCTCGATCTTCACCGCCTCACCGCCTCGCCGCCTCACCGCCTCACCGCCTCACCACCTCGGTCTCTCTCACCCGTGGTCTCTCTCTCTCTAACCCGCGGTCTCTCTCACCCGTGGTTAGCGTCTCTCTCTCTCTCGTTATTTTTCTTATTGGGTTTGAACCCGTTAGCCATGGTTGGCTAATTTTGTTACCGGATATCTTTATGGTGCTATACCGAGTTAGTATTGAATAATCTAGGTTAATTTGATATAGGGTATTTTAGGGTATTTTAGGTTAATTGATTAATCTAGGTTATATGTCAAAAATTGTGCATGCTATATATTCTTATTAGACTATAAGTTAATGAAACAACCAATGCATGCTATATATTCTTATTTCTATTTGACCGACACATTGTTTTTTTACCACCTCATCCCCTCTTTTGATATAATTATATTTCATAGTACATTTCATTTAATTCTTACGGTGTGTATATTTGAAAACTATTATTGAAATTTTAAAAAAAAATAACTATTAGATGTGTTTTCAATTATTTAGATTAAAATATTATAGATAAGTTTTTTTTAATATTAATAATTATTTAAAAAAAACTCACTAATTTGAAATTTAATATGAATTTGATCGATTGAGTCTCTAATTAATGTAGTTGTTTCAATCAAATACCAAATCAGCCCTTTATAAATAAATAAATATATTTGAGAAACGGAAACAAATTTCACAAGTTACAAAATATTATTGTTACAAGAATATCAATTTTATGATTTGATCTTTAATTTCATAGGATTTTTGTACAAAATATCAATTTTATGATTATAGGATTTTTGTACAAAATATCAATTTTATGATTTGATCTTTAATTTCATGATTTGGTCACTTATGATTTGATCTTTAATTTCAATTATTGGTACAAGAATATCAATTTTTGTACAAGAATATCAATTATTGGTCACTTATGATTTGATCTTTAATTTCATGCAGAACCATGTCGGATGAGGATGAGTACGTCGATATGATGGCAGAAGAGGAGCAGCAAGCTACTGCCTCATCAGAAAGAAGGAGAAGAGGGCCGACAATGTGCACGAGCATGTCCGAGCACACCCATCAAGAAATCTGGTTCACAGAAGACGGGCGTGCGCAGGGAGAAAAACGGCAGAAATACTCAAATTGGTGTACGAGTTTGGTGAGGCAAAAAGCGAGTATCCTTGTTGAGAGATGGGATCATTTTGAGGATACGGTGAAGGACGAGTGGTGGAACATGGTGAAGGTAAAGTGCCTAACAACTCTTTGCTTTATTTTCACTTATGTATGATCTATACTTAAATACACTAAATTTTGGTGTTAATCAGGCTCAGTGGAACATCGAGAATGATGTTCCAAAGGATAAGACTTTGAAGATTATGAACAATGGTTGGAAGCAATTCAAGAGCACGTTGAAGACGGAGTTCATGGAGAAAGGGAGAACTCCGATCGGCTACTACAAATGACTAAAACAAGAGGACTGGGATGCGTTTCAAGCTTTAAAGTCTACCAAAGAGTTCCAGGTATCTAACTCGTGCCTCTTTTGTGCTTATTCTTTCTCGATATGTACTTATCTTTCTAAAACTAACTGATCGTTATTGTCTTGTTTCTGTGAAGGCAAAAAGTAATAAAGGCAGGAGGACCGTTGCCTTTAACAAGTATCCACACCATCTAGGGTCAGCTGGTTACGAGGGTAAGTCGGCAGAATGGAGGAAAGTCCTGGAGCAAAACAAGGATTCTTACTCACCCGTGGTTAGGATCCAAAATCCTAGGGGCAAAGATTGGGTCATGGATAGAGCCAAGGTAACCGCTGACGGGAGGATAGTACTTCCAAAGGATTTGCAACCCGTGGCTCAAATAATGGTAAGAGTCCTTTATACTTACTTTGTGACATTCATCCAAAAATTATAACTCCGAAAGTACATCAATTGTTCTTTTGCTTTAACTAATTCTTCTACTTGAACAGTTGGAAGTGGAGGAGGAGGTCAACTCGGGTGCCCGTAGTGTCGAACGACAAAATGATTCCTTGTCCGCAGCGCTCGAGAATCCAGAACACCCGGGTCGAGTAAGGGGTGTAGGGGTCTACAGGGGCTGGAAGGAGGTGTTCCGAGTGGAGGGACAAAAACCTCGAAGAAAATCTCGTGCCAAGGTAAACAAAGACGAGATAGTTGTGCAGATACGCGCGGAGGTGAGGAAAGAGTACGACGCAAGGTTTGCTGAGATGGAAGCAATGTTAACACAAATTAGATCAGCAACTACGCAGCCATCCGAGCAACCACCTCCCATTTCGCCAGGAATTCGGCGAAGTAGTCAAGCATCCGGCACGTGGGCCTTAGACGATTTGAATAATCTCAAGGTAATCAATACTTGTTCATAATATAAAGGTAATTAAAACCTGTTTGTAACCTTGTTAGACAACATCGCACCATCAAAATAAACAACTTTCTGATAATTGCAGGACCCCAGAGCATGCGACCTCGTCCTCTGGCCTGATAGTGTTCCTATGACCGTTGCTAAGGGTGTTGTACATCCAGGAGCGAAAAATGTACACTTTGGTCAGCTAAGGCCCGACCATGCATGCGTGCATATTGAGTTAGTCGTGGATGGATGGCAGCGCGTACCCCTTCCTGTCCCTACCGACGACATGCTTGTGCTTGATGAGGCACGGATGTCATTTGTCCAATGGCCCAAGAGTCAGATTATTTTGGATCAGGTAATCCATAAAAAAATCCATTTATTTGTTACATTCAACTCATTCTTTTTGAAATACTAGAATAATCCATTTATAATTTGATACAGACACGAGGAGATGATGTCACCGGTACGGCAATGTCACCGGTACGTCAGGAGGTGGCTTGCGATGTCGGGGCTGACGCGCCACAATCACCGCCCCGTCCTATGGTCACCGAAGAAGAATACAGCCGTTTGCCCAGTGATTTGCGCCTTCTCCACGACTACTTGATGACGGCGCCCGAAGGCATGGAGGCTATCATCATCCCTGTCCCACCTGGGATGTTTCTACACGAAGGCAGGGATCTCCTGCTGTCGTTCAAAGACTTCAAGGACCTCTTCCACCACTCGTCATCCGACAAATGGCTCGATGTATCACACATCACCATTTTCCTCATGTTAGTGATCAAAAATTATTTTCATTATTGTATAGAACTTAAATATATATTCTAATTACAATATGATGAGTTTTCAGGAAGCTAGTCCGAAACTGTGATGAGATGGTTGAAAAGAAGAACTTGTGCATGTTTCTGGACCCGAAGAAAGTGAGTTCTACGGCAGTGACATATTATCCGGATATGGCTATCGAGTACATATGTTCTGCGATGCATCGTGCTAAGGCGGAGGAGAAGAAATTCATTCTCATGCCATACCACGAGAGGTTAGTTCTAATCTTAACTTATGTGTTGTTTATATTTTAAATTAAAGAATTGTATAAAGGAAATAAAAGTTAAACATAAAAAATGAAATCACACCATCAATCATAGCAAACACTTGTGTCACTTTTATATGCTAAAGTACTATAATTCTTCTCCTCGATCCCACAGCAAACATTGGTGTTCGATTCTCATTGTGCCGTACCTAAATGTGGGCATAATTGTTGATTCTTGTAAGCCCAAAGGAAGGATCGCGCCTGACAAGTGCAAATTTATCTTCCCTTTTGTGAATAAGTAAGCAATAATAATTCTATAGGTTTGCATTTCTTTCAATCATATCAAATTATAAAATTGCTAATTACATTCACTCAATTTTGTAAGGGCTTTTGCGAAATATATTAAAGAGGGAGGATCAGATAGCACGGGCACACGCAAAAAAAGCAAGTTGAATTGGAAGTGGATGTTGGTGAGAACACTTTATGAGTTAGAAATTTCATATCTTGTTAAAAAAATTATTGTCATTCTAACAAATGCCGCTAAATGTAAATTTCAGAGCCCGCAACAGGAGGAGGGATGGGAATGCGCTTATTACACGATGATATTCATGTTTGACTTTGTCGAAATAATACAATTCGATTTCCCAAAAGCGGTATGTACTTCATATTAATTTCCTATATAATAAGCAATTGATATCTACCTTTTCTGAAATACTAACTATTATCAAATTATAATTTTGTAGAATGTGACAAACCAACCGCATTACACCAAGGATCAGATCGACGATGTGCGGTGCATGTGGGCAAGGTGGTTTTCCATGGAATTTTGTAATCCTCGATATGGATTTGCATAGATTTGTAATAAAAATATGTTTCGAATGAATTTATTGCTATATGAATTTTGTATAAATTTAGTAATTTCTTGCTAATTAATCTGTTTCGAATGAATATTTGTATTTCTGTTGCAAAAAATTGGCTAGCAGAGCTGGAGGCTAGCCCAAAAACAAAATATACAAAAAAAAATGTATTTATACACGGATATTTCACAATTGTGCGTGTACGATAGAAAAAACAAAATAAAAAATTAGCTATTGCACACGGTTATTTAACAGTTGTCCGTGTACAATAGCATAGAGCTATACGGACATTTTATAAAGAACCGTGTGCAATACTAATCATACACGGATATTTTAGAAAAATCCGTGTATGATAGCCTTGCTGGAGGCGAAATACAAAAAATCTTCAACTATTTGTACACGGATATTTACCAAAAGTCCGTGTATAATAGCTAAGAGAGCTACACGGACTTTTAATACAAAGCTGTGTAGAAAGAGGAATCGTACACGGTTAATTAGGGGATATCCGTGTAGCTCGGTAACTTGTAGAGCGACACCCCAGGTCTTTGTACACGGCGGTTTACAAAGTAATCCGTGTAGAAATTGTTATAATCTCACACGGTTAAATATCCGTGTGTAGTCTGACCTATTCATACACCCTGGCTTTAAACACAGCAGGAAATCCGTGTAGCTCTTCCATTAATGTCCGTGTGCAATCTGTTTTTCTGTAGTAGTGGTGCATCATTATTTTTCACATATACAAAATTTAACAATAAGACTTATAATGTTCATTATAAAATAGCTATAAGGCCAAAATATTGAGAAAACAAAAATAATAATAATTTATATGTTCATAATCTGATAAATTATTTATCGTAATTTTCTATAGAAAAATTTGCATTTAGATGATTATACCGAAAAATTATGATTTAATTATCATTGATAGATATAATTAACAATCAACTTAATAAACAAAAAATATTTAATATATCAAGTATCAAAATATTGAGAAAGTTAAATTATGAATCTTATTAGAACTTTTTTTAGTTGCATAAAATGAAATTAATTCAGTTACATGTGCCGAAAAATATATAAGACAATCTTAGTATATAAAATCATTTAAACAAACTATATATTACACTATATATTAATTATTATTTTGAATGTTAGAAAAAAATATTTTTGTGTGCTTTGTTGAAGTCATTTTTTGAAAAATTCTAATAAGACGTATCCTATATCGCCTATTCTGCTCGACGAGCTTTGAGATTCGTGCAAGACATATTTGAACGGTTGAGATTTTCCAAAAACACACGCAAAATACGAGATATCTCAGAGCATGCGAATTTGTATTCCTCGTGGTATTCTGTTTTAACCACGTAAAAAAGGGTAAAGATAATGACAGAGCAAGTTTTGCTTCATGTTGTGTTATTTTGAATTTATTGTCCGTATAGGCGTATATTGTATGAAACAAAAACTGCCATGTCAATATCTTCACCATAACTATAATATTTAGAAAATGAAAATTTAAAAGGTAACTATAATATTTTGTATTCGATACATATGTTGACTAGTTTTGACAAGTCACTGTAGACTGTAGTTGGCTGTCATCATGCAATTTTTCAATATTTCAAGGTAAAATTAAAAAAAAAATATTCCAAATTCAACCTCCACTTTCCTTGCCTATATCTCAAAAGGAAAAAATCTTTGCGTTGAAGCAAATTATTGCTCAATTTATGTTATCGTACTTTAGCTTTTTATTTATTTTTTATATTTTTCTTTGTTGTTTACTAGAAGGAAATAGCTTTGTGTTATCAATTTTCCATCCCATTAGAAGTAATTAATACTTGACAATTTTCTAATTCAGGCATTTTTTTATCAGGATAAGAAATGTGAAGTGTTGTAGCTCAAAAAAATTGCAAGGAATTAAAGAGAGGTAAATAGAGACGAACAGAAAAAAAAAATGGTAAATCAATTAAATTATATTGAAATTTAAAGTAATAAGGACGGATTTACTGTCCAGTTGCTTAGTCTCTTCAATAATTTTAAAAAAAAATTAGCAGAGGGTTCAGTTACTTTTATTTTATGTACCTTCATTGTGTATCCACTTTTAAATTTTCTAATAATAAAAATTATAAAACTGATATGTCAAAATAAATTATCACTTTTTTTTGTTTTGTTTTCATATGAATAAAAAGTTAAAATAAATCAACATTCAGAAATTATCAACATTAATGTATTTTGCAAGTTCTTGATAATAATAAAAATAAAGTGAAATGTCATGATCTTGTATATATACATGCATAGAGAAAATGGTATATATCTTATCTAATAGTTTTATTTTGATATTTAAATTTTAAATTTTAAGTTATTAAATTTTTAAAATGAAAACATTATGGAGACGCATAAATAGAAGACATTTGAATCCTCCTCAATTTTTAATCATTTATATTAATATTTAATTTTTATTTGGTTGAGCCCCTCATAAGCTACTAAGGGTCTGTTCGGCTGCCACTGTTCCCGTGGGAAAAAAAAATTCACTCGAAGTGAATTTTTTTTCCCACGCGCACAGTGTTTCGGCCATTCAAATTGGACCCGAACCCAAGCCCATTCCCGTTCCCGTCTGGCAGCCGAACAGACCCTAAATGTGTGTATTGTGGTCGGAATTTCATTTTATAGTTGTTGTAATTTGAGTTTGCATCCAACCGTCACAATTTTATTTTTCTTTTACATAATCTTTTCATTAAGCTGTATAACATAACTTACAGTTAAAAATGCAAAAGAAAAGAATATATATGAACATTTATTTCGTTACCAGAAAAAAAAATTAACCTCCGACAATTTAAAATGGGGTGGTGCATCATAATTTTCCACTAAGAAAATATCAATAAAACTTGTAATGTTGATTAAAAAACAATTACAAAAATAAAATTATACCAAAAAATTATAATTAAAATATCACATATAGGTACAATTATTGTCTAACTCCATTTAAAAAAATAGATATTACCAGAATTTTGTCAACTTCATCAGGCAAGTACCAGAATTTTGAAGCTTCTGACTCTTGTTTTATATGATAATCTTTTTAGTTGCACAAAAATTTACATTTACTTAACGTTAGAATGCACAAAAGAATCTTGCTATATAAAATTATATACAAAAAATATTATTTATGAATTATATTATATATTAATCATAACTTTAATGAAGAAAAGCTTTTTTTGTGTGCTTGATGAAGTTATTTTCTGAAAAAGGGAAACCAAATTATATATAGTGAAATAATTTGTTATTACGGAATAAAAATGTAATTGATATAAATTACATATATTGGTTAATATA
Source organism: Carex myosuroides (assembly GCA_028015225.1). Classification (NCBI taxonomy): domain Eukaryota; kingdom Viridiplantae; phylum Streptophyta; class Magnoliopsida; order Poales; family Cyperaceae; genus Carex; species Carex myosuroides. The sequence goes on from CM051464.1 coordinate 3,958,225, forward strand.
ATATAAATATTTAGAAATTATATAATAATACATTTAGTTTTCTCTAATATCATAGATTAAAAAACAAAATATAAAAAAATTATATTATTAATGTTCAATAATTAATCAGAACTTCGAGATCATATATAACTATGCTCGATTAATATATTTTAAAGACCGTTTTCTCATTATCATGTTGCGTGAATAAATAATTTGTTACCGGAGTACTACTCACATAGTACACTAGCCATCCGTGCTATGCATAGCACCATAGCCTCACTCTTTTAGAAATGCATCGTGTGTGAAGAATGGAGACTAGAATACAGTGAATATGCTGAGAATTCAGAAGAAATGTGGGTGTGGGTCGGTGACGGTGGAACGGTGAGACTTGTCCGCTACAAAAATGCCAAAATTAAAATATGTACATTTAAACTTACACCAACGAAAGCGGTATGTTGCCATGTTGGCCTACAGACTTATCAGTTGGGGGCGAATTTAGAATTTTCGTCAGCAAACTATCATATTGAATTTAAATAATATTTAAATAACTAATTGAATTTAAATTCATTAATTAATTAGATACTCGATAAAAATAATATTTAAATTTATATTTTTCAATGCCCTGACTTGTAATTTCTGATTCTCTACTTTATACTTTTAATTACCAATCATAATTCAAGAATTTATTTTACTTTTAATTCTAAAGTTAACTGGAATTACAAATTAAACATCTAGAGGGGAGCAAAAAAAATTTCAAAGAGGAGCTAAGTCGAGCAAGAACGTCCTAATTTTCACTAAAACTTAAAATCCAGAGAGGACAGCTGTCTCTCCCTGGGACAATGTGGGTCCGCCCCTTATCAGCGACAAAAATAAATATATAAATAAAAACTTCAGCGGTACGGTCTTTTGTTTTTTCGGATTTTCCATTTCCATTGCGGAAAAGGAAAAAAAAAATCAGAATACAAAACAAAAATGCAAAAAATAAAACCTCCTAGATCAAAGAAGAAAATCCATAGTATCATTTTGCTCTAATCAAGAAACACCTCTTTAGTTTGTGTTGCGCAGTCCGTGTGGCCAAACATGGTGCATGCTACTGTCGGCAATTCACAGAATATCAAGAAAAAAGGAAGAATCTTTCCAGTAATGGGACCTACATCTTCCGCACCTCCAATAAGAAACTGACATGTGTCGCATGTAAGCCACAAGATTTCATGTTGATTGTTTACAGAGGGGTGTTTGTGTTGCCGGAGGCATAACAATTTTCGACACAAGTTCAGTACTTCAGTTTGCCGATCCGAACATGAACCTGACAATTAAGAATGTTCATGAACTTTTTAGTTATTTATTATATATTTATCAGTGTTCTAAATAGCGCGCTATAGCGTTTTTGGATCATAAACGCTAAGCTATGACATCAAAATGCACTAATTGAGCTACGGCCGCTATAGCGCAAATAGCGCACGCTATGCATAATGGGCTTTTTTAGGCAATTTATATGGGCTTTAAATAAAGATAAAAAAAGTTAAATAAAAGCCCAAACCGAAATCAATTGAAAGCTTGTTGCTACATAATCATGATACTTAAGATATTTTGAATAGAAAAATATCGATAATTTATGATATTACTATGGATATTTTGAACCGCAATTTGAACTTTGTACTGGTTCAATATGAATATTATAATTTCTTAATTAATTTGGTGTTATTTATTGTTCTGTGAGACTTTATATAATGTTGATATTTAGTACAAATATATAATATAATTTTTATAAAAAAAGAAACGCTATGTAGCATAGCTTTCGCTATAGCTACGCTATTCGCTATAGTTTTTTTTGTAGCCTTTCCGCTATGACGCTATAAACGCTATTTAAAATATTGATATTTATTGTATTAAGCAAGGCCAATATGAGTAAATCTTTTTTCTTCCGTTAGCATATATGATAAGGATATAAATAATATTCTTTTTTAGCTTCTTAGATAATAGTATAGATAAATATTTTTTCTTATCCTATAGATAATTAATAATATAAAATTACTAAAAAAAATATATTATTATTATGGCGAGACCAATTTATACGAAATATTTTATATAATTTTATTTAATAGGAATTTAATGACTACATTAATTTGTATAACATTTTATGTATTTTTATAATTCAAATTCTTTTAAAAATAATTCGACAAACCAATCGCAAAGCAAAATCTTGTGACCCACAATTTGAACCCGCTAATTATGTTGTTGTAAATTACACAATGATGCAAACCATCTCTTTCATGCACATATTCAATTTCCATGCTTAAAACCATTTTTCCACAACACATATTAATTATCATGCACAAATTAATTCTCGTGATATAATAATTAATAATTAAAATAAAATAACAAATAATCATAAATTCAAGTTATAATGAAGTTTGGTTATCTCAAATAAAGTGGACCAAAAATTAAAATTTGAATCGCACAATTACACAAAATCATAAGCGACGTAATATCAACAATTAAACATACCAATTAAGGGCCATCAAATTAAAATTCAAAGTTCTTGGATAAACAAAAGAGAGATCGAGTATAGAGAATCAGCCATTGATTTAGTGGTAAAGGTAATGATTTTTGTATGGGAGGTCGTAGATTCAAAATCGAGATGGGAAATTTTTTTGTGGATATTAAATGTTGACTCACTTGAGCTCCGACTTTTACTTAAAATAAAAATAAAAAAAAGAGACCGAGTATAAGGGAATCAAATCGATTAATTGGATTAAAAGTGACCGAATTCATCATTTTTCTGGATTTGTTGGATTGCTTACTGTTTTGGACCTTTTTATCATACTTGAAAACATTAGGACTATTTTGTAATTTTTTTTTTTTGAAAGAAGTGGCCATGCCACCGATTTTCATTAAAATAAAAACCAAAAGTACCACCAATCTGGTACCAGCAACATATCTAGAATCAATCAGATAATACCTTTCAAAACAAAGTAAATATCAACATTAAGGACTAACTGTTGGATTATGCAATAATCTACTTGTATGTTTGACTAGATTTGCAAAACATATATTTGTTGAATTTTACAGTTTCTTGTCTTGAGATATGATGCAGGTTCATAAAGATATAAAGCTTCAATAAATATCAATGATGTATGCACAAATGCTACACATATCAAGGATGTGCTGCAATGAACCAAAGAATGGACTAAGAAGACTTAGCTCAAGATTAGTATTAATTAGAAATTTGTGAAATTGGTAAATTATGCTTGAGATTGAGATAATTTACATAAACCATTACAACGGTTAAAATAGCGTTACAACATAACAATTCATATTATGAAATTCATAAAGAAACTGATTTATTTCGTTATAACAATTAATTAAACATTGCAACAGAATAAATAATTTTGGACCCCAAAAACTTTCAGAGAGTTCTGTTGTACAAACCGTTGTAACGCTTAACAAGCGTTAGGGTTCCAACGCTACCAAAACCACTAACTTGGTCTAACCGTTACAACGCTTATTGCATTGCAATGATTGATGCCAGTTATCTTATTTTGTTTCTCTCTCTATAAATAGAAGTAAAATCTAGATTTGGAATAACAATCTAACCGCCTCCAATTGCAATATTTTGTATTCTTTTCAGATCTAGAATTCTCCATTGTTGCTTGTGCACAAAACTTCAATATATTTACAACAATCTCAAGCATACTCCACCAAACTCAATCTTGTGTAAGAATTAGAGTGATTTGTGTGAGATCTCTTGTTTGTTTCAAACACTTCTGCCTTTAGTGCTCGTGAGCCAATTCCATGCTCGTGCTGTGTAAGAAAGGCGCGCCATCAATAAGGTTTGTAAGGTCTCACCGTTCCACCTTGTACTCTTTTTTTATTGGGTAAAGAAAGGTGCACCATCAAGAAGGTCGCGAAGCTTCGGAGACATAGGCATTAGTGCCGAACTCTGTAAACAACTCTCGTGTCAAGTATCTCTTAACTCTTCTATTTATTTTACGTATACTTGCTTAGTTTAAGTTTATTCTTGTTTCCGCTAAGAATAACTCACGCACACATTAGTTAAATAACTTAGAGTTAAAATTTTAAAAAGGCCCCATATTCACCCCCCCCTCTAGGTGCCATTAGGGACCAACAAGTGATATCAAAGTATGTAACTCAAATTAAGGCACACTTAATTTAAATCTTTTATGTTAGATCTAGAAATGGCATAAATGACCCCAAGACATGTTAGAGAACCCCCAATGCTAACTAACATTACAAAAAACTTTAGTCACTGGAAAGGTTGATGAGCAATTACCTCAACTTAATTGGTGTATGGGAGGCAATAGAAAAGGGGTACACCTCGGAGTATAACAAAACTACCAATTTATTAACTACCGAATCTAAACTTGGGTGAATGACAATGCAATTAATGCAATTCTAGGTGCGGTAAATGTCAGTAGCCTTAGTATTTTCAAATGCTACCAATGTGAAAGAAATGTGGGAAGCCCTTGTAAATAAGTATGAGGGTAACAACCAAATTAAACGAACCAAACTCACGGGGTTAGAAACCAAATTTGAAACTTTCAATATAGAAAATGGTGAGTCTGTAGAGGACACGTATAATAGGCTCTTATAAATTCAAAATGAATTTATCGAACTCGGACAACCACTTTCTAACAATAAAATTGTAGGAAAGCTTTTACGTGTAATGCTTAGAAAACCAAGGTGGGAGTCAATGATAAGCGCTCTAGAAGTACTCTCGGGAGTTCAAACTTTCACCTCGGAAGAGCTATTTGTCATCTTCAAAGTTGTGAAGAGAAGCTTCGAAAAACCAATAACCTTGAACCTAAAGCCAAAATCACTTCTCTATATGCACAAAATAAAAAATATTCAAAACAAAAATCCTCTATCCCTTAACCTCTCGTTCCTCAAATGACTACAACCAAAACAAAATCGACCATTAACCTTTCAATAATGCCCAACGCTTAACCGAAATATTTCAAGGAATGTTAGACTTTGAAAAGAAGTATAACAAAAAGTGGAAGGAGAACAACAAGAGAATTATGTGTTTTGGTTGCCACAAAGAAGGACACTCTATCCAATCCTGCTTCAAGATCTTTCCGAAGAGGAGAAAGTGGTGAGCGACAAGAACGTCGCCTTAGATCAAGAAGAGATGGTAACCAAAGGAACAAGATGGTAAGGGTGATGTAAGCAGTGCAACACACAAAATCTGACTACAGAAGTGGTGAAAAATTTGACTCTGAGTCAGAAAATGAGGAAGTGATCAACCTAGGCTTGATGGCTACTCATGACAGTGAAGCCACATCTAGCTCTACAAGTAAGGTAAGCAAAAAACTCAAGTTAGATAACTATAAATGCAACTTTGACTTAAATAATAACGGTGAATCAACTAGTGAGTCAAACATTTCCTTGAATGAGAGGTTAACCAACAAAAATATTAGGTTGAGAACCTTGCTTGATGAATCACATGCCGCGTTACTCAAGAGAGACGACATAATTCAAAATTTAAGATCCAAGATTCATGAGCTAGAGTTTAAGGTAAAAGTGTTTGAGTCCGTATCACTAGAGTCACATACAAGTCAAACACATTTAAATGAGACTAAGGATCTTTTGAAGCTACTAAATTACGAGATGAAAATAGGAGTCTTGAAGCAATTAATACAATAAACAAAATGCTAGAATATAAAGTTAAACACTATGAGTCCAAGATTAAAGAATTAGAAAGAAATAATGAAATTAATCATTTTCAATCACACATAGGTGAGATAGGACTCTTAAAAGTGAGGATACAAAATTTGGAGACCGAGAATAGGGCTTTAAGGTCACCTAATGAATCTAAAAGTGTCATTAGGCGAGATCCTTTTTTTCAAGCAAGTGATCAAATAGGAGACCGAGGATTCGATAAACTTGGTCTTGGATACACTACTACAGAAAAAGAGATTGCAGGCGGACATTACCAGAGGAGCTACACGGATTTCCCTGCCGTGTATGAATTGAGGGTGTATAAAAGGTACCCTCTACAGACACGGATATTTACCCGTGTATATCTAACGCTTTCTACACAGATTACCTAATAAACAGCCGTGAACATACACCTGCCTGTGGCGCTCTCCATATAACCGAGCAAAACGGATATTACGTAAACGACCGTGTACGAATACTCTTTAATAACGGACATTGTAACTAAATGTCCGTGTCGGTTACTTTACCTACACGGAGATTTAGTTTCATATCCGTGTCCCTCTCCTAACAAATCAATAAAAAATAAAATAATCCTTGTATCTCCGAACTCGTTCTACACGGACATTGGTCAGAACAACCGTGTCGATTTACTCTATCTACACGGACGTTTAATTTCACATCCGTGTCCTGCCATAACTATCGTACACGGACAAATATAAAATAATCGGTGTAGAAACCAAAAACGCTCGACACGGAGATTTGCTAAATAACCGTGTCCACTATTGTTTTCTACACGGTCTTTTAACTTCTTATCCGTGAATCGTTCTTAACTATCATACACGGACTGTATAAAAGAATATATGTACTCATTTCTACACGGTTGTTTATTTAACAACAGTGTGGAATTACTGTGTTTTGTCACGGACGTTTAGTTTCATATCCGTGAAGTCTCTTAACTACCATACACGGACTATATAAAAGCATCCGTGTAGCTCTCTGTACACATACACGGTCTTTTGTTTAACGTCCGTGTAGCGTTTTCTTTTGACACGGAGTTATAATTCACGTATCGTAACTATCATACACGGACAAATATAAAATAATCCTTGCTCACTCAACTCGTTCTACACGGGCTTTTGTTTAATATCCGTGTAGAATTGTCCCATTTTGTTTTCTTGTTTTTTTTCATTTCTGGGCTAGCCTCCAGTTTAATTTGCTAGCCAGTTTTCCTACAAAATTCATATACCATTCTGTTTTTCTAGCCAGTTTTCCAGATAATTTGACATTAAATTATGCTTGCTAAATTCATATATACACTAAATTGTTATACAAATCCATGTTCAGCATTACAATATTCAGATAGAAACCATCTTGCCCAGCTACCTCTTATAAAGTCGATCTGCTCCTTGCTGTATTCAGTTTGCTTTGATGGTTGCTACAATTATAATTTGGTATTAGTTAGTAACAATAAAAGGTAGATGCAAGACAGTCGCAAATATCAATTGCTAATTTAATGAAATGAGAATTATAAGTAAGCATAATATGAAAATATCAATTGCTATTATATAGGCACAATTAATATGAATTACATACCACATCTGGAAATGTGAATTGCATTTTTTCGACAAAGAGAAACATGGAAATCATCATGTAATATCTGCATTCCCAATCCGCCTCCTATTGCGGGCTCTACAATTTACATTTAGCGGCCTATGTTAGAATGACAATAATTTTTTGAACAAAATATGAAATTATAGAATTGTGTTGTGCTCACCGGCCACCACTTCCAAGTCAACTTATTTCCCATTTTCTTGTCCTTGCTGCGTAATCCTCCTTGTTTAACGTATGCAGCAAAAACCCTTACAAAATGGAGCGACTCTAATTAGCAATTCCACAATTTGTTATAATTGGGAAAAAAATCAAACATAGTGAAAGATTATTGCTTACTTTTGCACATACGGGTAGATTGCTTTGCACGTGCTAAATCCGATCGTTTCTTTGGGCTGCAAAGAATCTATCACGTAAACCGCACTCATGCAAGGCACAATGATGATCAAACACCAGTGTCCCCTGTGGGAGGAGAAGAATTATAGGATCTTAGCATACAGTACCCAGATATTTTGGCATATATAATAGTGAGACACGTGTTTGGTTGACTTGATGGTGTGATTTCAATTATTTATATATTTAATCACAAGGTTAGAACTAACATCTGGTGGTATGGCAAGAGAAGAAATCTCTTCTTCGCCTTAGTAGCTTGGAGCATCGCGCCACACAGGTAATCCATAGCCACCTTCGGAGCATTTTTCACGTTCGACACACTAAGTACGCTGGGGTCCAGAAAAGCACACAAGTTCTGTTTGCCCTTGTAGTTAGTACTATTGATTAGCCTCCTGAAAAATTATACATTATTAGAAACAAGCACAATTATACATGCATTAGTAAAATAATCACTAAAATAACAATTATACATGCATCACTGTATTATACATGCATTAGTTGATTATACATGCATTATTCTATTATTAGAAACAAGCACAATTATACATGCATCACTCTATTATACATGCATTACTAAACAAGCACAATTATCAAGCTAATCATCACTAAAATAACAGTTATACATGCATTACTCTATTATTAGAAAAAATCACAATTATACATGCATCACTCTATTTAATATACTAATTATTTACATTATCTCAACAAATCAAGCATGCATGCATTAATTACTAATTGACCTAAATAAGCAATAACAAGTAACAGGAAATTAGAGGAGAAAAGAGAAATATATACACGACTAACCTTAGCAAGATAGAGAAGAGAAATACAAATTAACTTCAAAGATCTCAGATCCGGCCGCCTTGTGCGCAGAAATTAACCAGACCAATTCGTATATAGAGAAAGAGAGTTTTAATTGATCAAAACGGTGCTGGAAGGAGAAGGCCTTTATCGATAATCAAAACCCTACAATAACATTTCTCCACGGATTATTATGTAAACAGCCGTGTAGCTCTGTCAAATATTTCTACACTGCTTTTAAACAAACATCCGTGTGAATTTCTCATATTTCTACACGGTTCTCACCATTAATATCCGTGTAGCTCTTTCATGGCTATCTACACTGTTAGTTAAACAAAATCCGTTTACAATTCCTGATAAACGTCTGTGTAGCTCTCTCAATGCTTTCTACACTGATTCTTTAATAAATAATAGATCCCACAGATATTTCGGGCTTCCAAAAAATCTGTGTAGCCAATCAGACACAGATATTCAACAAATATCCGTGTACAATTACTGTTTGTACACGGTTTTTAGTTAAATATCCGTGTCTGATTGCCCTATATATTTTTTTAGATTTTTTTGTTCTGGGCTAGTCTCCATTTTTGCTAGCCAGTTTTGCTACAAAATTCAGTATTGAGATTACCCCCAGTTTTCCAATTACAGCACAAAAATTATACTTAGCATTACAAAATTCATAAATTCAACTCCTTATTTACTATTACAGCACAGAAATTACTAAATTAACTAATGAAACATTACAAGAACATTACTAAATTCACTAATAAAACATTACTAATATAGTAATATGCATAAATTCATATTTTATTTAACACCTTACAAGAGCATGCTTTATCTTGGTTAGGTTCCAAAGAAATGAGTCAGACTAACTTTCAACTAATAAAACATTTTCTGAAAATTAAATTATGTTTTAGTCCCAAGTTTTTGGCGATGTAGAAATAGACATGTTGCAGTGTTCTTACGTTGTTGTTTAAATTCTTTCGCAAATCACATCTTATTCAAAGGGGGTTTGTGTAAGAAATTAAACAACAATGCACTGCAACATGCCATTTCTACATCGCCAAAAACAAGTGATCAAAACATGATTTAATTTAAAGAACATGTTTTATTATTGAAAGTTAGTTTTACCCATTTCTTTGGAACCTAATTAACCAAGAAAAAACATGTTCTTGTAAAGTGTCAAATAAAATATAGTGAAAATAAAAAGAAAATGAAATTCATCACATGCTGTCCATCGGAAAGTTCATCACAATCTGTAAATAAAAATAAAATGATTAGTAAGTAAGCAACAATAAGTAACAGAAAATTAGAGGAAGATACGGAAAATACATGCTAGAGATGAAGGAGATACATGCCAGAAATGAAGCAATTCACATGTGAAGTCGAGATGTAGGTTATCAATTATATCACATCGCTCGTCTTGATAGATGAGCTCTAAAGATAGCGACTTATCTTGATAGATAAGCGATCTGACCTAATTGATAAACCAAAATCAAAATTCCAATTATTAACCGTGAAAATGATTGTCAAAGTTGATCATAAGTAATATGTAAAGTGACCGGTCTTTCTCTCTTCCCAAGGTTATACAGGAGAACCTACAATTTACCTATGAATTGAAAAAACTCTAACCTTTCCGTTTGTTGCATTACTTGATCAAAACGGCGCTGGAAGGAGAAGGACTTTTATACGGCGCGGGAAGGAGAAGGCATTTTATACCAAAACCCTGCACTTCTCTACACGGATTTATACTTAACAAAACCGTGTACAATGTGCAGTGTATAAAATTGGCAAAACCGTGTATCGATAATCAAAACCCTACAATAACCTTTCTCCACGGATTATTATGTAAACAGCCGTGTAGCTCTGTCAAAGGTTTCTACACTGTTATTTAAACAAACATCCGTGTGCATTTTGCATATTTCTACACGGTTCTCATCATAAATATCTGTGTAGCTCTCACATGGCTATCTACACTGTTAGTTAAACAATAATCCGTTTACAATTCTTGATAAACGTCCGTGTAGCTCTCTCAAGGCTTTCTACACTGATTCTTTAATAAATATCCGTGTAATAGATCCCACAAATATTTCGGGCTTCCAAAAAATTACAATATCACACGGTTTTTGTATAAAATTGTCAAATCCGTATACAATATGCAGTGTACAATGACCATTTCTGTAGTAGTGATACAAGAAGAATAAATTCTCGTTTGAATCCAATCACTTGGAAAGCTCGAAAGATAAAGGAGAACAAACTCGAACTTTCAATGAAGAAAAATGTCAAAAAATCAAATTTGATAAGAAATATACATCATATCAATCTGCTAAAAACACAACAATTGATTCAAATCAAAAGAACCAAATAAAAATTATTTTACAAAATCCAAATGGTACATGGTTCTACAAAACTAATTAGAATGTTTGTCAAAATATAACCCCAAAGCAATGAGTCAAATAGAGGTGTTCCCCTACATCCCAACAAGTTTGAGTCAAATACAAACAAAAATAAAATTGTAACACATAAAGTGGTTAATGAGTCCAAAAAAAATAGTAATAACAATAGATTGTACAAGAGTGTCAATAGGCCAACAAATATTGTAAATACTCAATCTCAAAAGTCTAAAGGATCTTGCCACTATAACTTCAAGTATCAAACTTGGAATCAATCAATCAATCCACCGAAAAATCGTAAACCATCTTTAATATTTTGCAACTATTGTTGTAAGATTGGACATACTTCGGTGGAGTGTAGGTTTAGGAAGAAGAACAACATGTTGAATGTTGTTTGGATGCCTAAATCTAGAAAATAATAATTAGATGGCGAAATTATCTCCCCAATAAATTTCAACTTTCAAAATTATTGAGGGGGAGATAAATTTAAGGTATGTACTAGTAACTTTCACTAGTATATATCTAAGTACACATTGTTGGTTAATTATATTCAAGAAAATGTTTGAACCATTGGAAATGATGCATATGCTATAATTTCAATTACTAGTATTATGATAAGGTTAGACGTATAGATATAATATTATTAAAATAAAATCACTAGATAACGTCTACATATAAGTAGTAGGGAGCATAGCAATCATCGTATTTAAATTCCTAACGAAATAATCTTCAGAATGAACAAAATAGCATTAAAGCGTTGCAACGGTTAGCTAACCATTGTAACAGAACAATTAAAATAAGGTTAATAAGAAGAAAATTGGTTGTTAAGAATAAAATTCATTAATTAAAGTGTCATAACGCTAAATAAGCGTTGTGTAATGGAATAAATCAAGATTGAGTCCCTTCGAGTCAGAGATAAGCGTCGTGGAAAGCGTTGCAATGGTTATTAATTAACATAGAAAAAATAGAATTTTTTCTTCCTAATAGACTAATAGACGTTTGAATGTGAAAAAAATTAGTATTAGCATCATCTTCTACAAACCATTTAGCTTTTGCCCTAGCTTGCCAATAAGCCTCCTCATCTTTAAATATTTGTTTCAAATTCATTTGACACTCATGCCACTGCTGTTGATCATTATCATCTAATTCATCTATTTCAACCAACCTTTCAAACCTATCTAACTTATGTAACAAATCCTTTTTAACTCTCTTTTGTTCAGCCTTAAAATTATTATTCCACCCTCTCACTTTCGGTCTCAAAAACTGCAATTTTAATCTCCAACTATTACCTAATTCACCATGAAATTCAAAAGAATGCCACCATGTAATTAACAATTCAGAAAAACCAGGTTGACTAATCCAAACTTTCTCAAACTTAATTGGTTTTGGACCTATAAAAGACACAACCTTAGTGTTTAAAACAATAGGATTGTGATCATATTGAATCCTAGGTAACGAAGAGACCCCTAAATTTTGAAAATGAGAATTCCAAGATGTTGTACAAAAAAACCTATCCAATAAAGCATATGAATTTGATAAAATGAATCTAGACCAAGTAAACTGACAATCACCTAACACAAATTCTATCAATTCCAGATCAACTATACAAGTATTAAACCTACTACTCAAAGCATAATTGTAAGTAGTTCCAATTTTTTCTGTCTGTCGCCTTATAAAAATTAAAATCACCACACAATAATACAGCATCATTACCTAATGAACAAATATTCTAAAGTTATGCCAAAATCTCTCCCCTCAAATTGGCCACAGTAGGACCATATACTACTAAAAAAAATCCACTCAAAAGAATCTGATTTAGTTTTTAAAAGACAAGACACGGAAAATTCCTTAATCCAAACATTTAAAACCTCATACTTATTATCATTTATATATACCTACTAAAATACCTCCTGAACGCCCAACAGATGGTTTAAAATGCCAAGAATTAATAGATCTATACTAATTAAGAGTAGAAAAAAAAAACGATAAGGACACTCTGTCAACAATGTTTAGTGTCTTAATCTCATACACTAATTGTATTCCATGAGATTTAATGCTATATATCAAACATTTGTTCGTTATAAACCCGACTTCCTACCTTTGTCATAAAAAAGTTCCTACTTGCAATTAATAAAAGTCCAAATTTATATTTATACAGAAGCCAACTCTGAGGTCCATTTTTGGTAAATAGGGGAAATACTTGAACCGTCTCAACAGATCGATTGTGATTTGTTGACCAAACAAATGCTATCGATTGTTTTGTTTTTCCGAAATATCTCATGATAGCATTGTTTTCCTAATTACGGAAATGGGCCTTTCTACCAAACAAATGCTATTGATGCTTGTACTAAATTTTAATGCAACTTGCCTTTATATATATAGAGAGAGAGAGATTGGCTAATGTGCTAACGTTATACCTTCGGCCGAAGTTATAACGAGTCGTTTTTGCAATTTTAAAATCCAAACAACCGATCCGAACCGTTCAACATGTTCTCTATATTGAAATGTGCTTGGAGAGCAAATTTTACATTTTTTGGAATTTTTTTACTATTTATTAAGCCACTTTGAAAATACTGATCCGGTGGTCCAGAAAATTATGCTGTTTTTAAAAAAATGTAAAATTTGGTCTCCAAGCACATTTTAATATTTAGAAAAAGTTGAACGGTTCGGATCGGTTGTTTGGTCTCCAAAAAATGTAAAATTTGGTCTCCAAGCACATTTTAATATTTAGAAAAAGTTGAACGGTTCGGATCGGTTGTTTGGATTTTAAAAACTAATAAATGACTCGTTATAACTTCGGCCGAAGTTATAACGTTAGCACATTAGCCAATCTCTCTCTCTCTATATATATATATATATATAGAATCTGGCTAATATGATACACGTAGCATAGAGGGCCTCCGTGCTACGGCTCAATATTTGAGTTTTCAAAATTCTAACGGTCGATCCGAACCGTTCAATATGATCTTCATATGAATATGTACTTGCAAACCAAATTTTACATTTTTTAGAATTTTTTTACTATCTTTTTAGATAGGTAGAAAATCACTTGATCTGAAAATTCTGTACCAGTCAGATCAAGTGATTTTCTACTATCTAAAAAAATAGTAAAAAAATTCTAAGAAATGTAAAATTTGGTTTGCAAGTTCATATTTATATGGAGATCATGCATGTTGAATGGTTTGGATCGACCGTTAGGATTTTGAAAACTCAAATATTGAGTCGTAGCACCGTAGCCAACTCCTATATATATATATATATATATATATATATATATATATATATATGAGGAGGGTTCAAATGCCTTCATTTTTTGTGGCTCCACCATGCCTCTATTTTAAAAAACGTTAATAAATCAAAATCTAAAACTTAAATGTCAAAATAAAATTGTTAGATGTGATCTATGTTATTTTCTCTATGTGTTCATACAAAAAAAATCATATTTCGATTTTGTTTTTATGTGAATCAATCATTTGAAAAATCAACGTCTAGAAATTAACCACATTAGTACGTTTTTACAAGCTCTTGATGACAATCAAAACAAAGTTGAAATGTCCCAATTTTTTACACATGCATAGATAAAATGATGTAGATCATATCCAACGGCTTTATTTTGACTTTTAAGTTTTATATTTTGGGTTATTGAAATTCTTAAAAATGGAGGCATGATGGAGGCACAAAAAATGAAGGTATTTGAACCCTCCTCATAAAAAAATAAGTTCGTTGATACAAAGGCAATGATAGTTAAAATAGTTAATTCGAACTTTTCTATCTTTATATTGAAATGTGCTTGGAGGCCAGATTTTATATTTTTTGGAATTTTTTTAGAATTTTTAAAAATCAATATTTATCCGAATTTTTTATTATTTTTTATTTAATGAAAAGTTACGATTTTAAAAAATTCTAAATCTAAAAATATAAAATTTGATCTCCAAATACATTTTAATATGAAGATAGTGTTGGAAGGTTCGAATCGACTATTTAAACTTTGAAAATGAAAATATGAGCAAGAAGTAAAACATCAAATTATGATATATAATATATGTGGACCGCTAGATCAAAATTGGACGGAGCAAACAAGACTAAAAATGAGGTCTAAAATATAAAAGTCTCTAAACAATTTAACTTGATCAAAAAGTCTACTAAAATTATGATGGCGGTAGTTTTGAGTAGTCTTATTAGTAATTTGAAAGAACTTACATGGGCTAATTTTATTCACATGAGGATGTTAACAATGGACGGGAATTTTTGTTCTTGGTTTTTCTCGTGCAAACTAAACTTTAAATGTTATATCTTCGTAAATTATATGCAATAAATTATGTAAATTGTTGTGAAGTGTTGTGATTAGTCACGTTGTAATTTGAATTTCGTGTCGTACCTTGGTGTAACCGAATTCGGAGAGATGGTCACGGTACGTTAGTCACGTTGTGACCACACGTGCTGTCTTCAAACATGACCGGTCGCGTTTAATTATTTTTTTCATAAATTAAGTTGGTTTATTCAAAATTTAATATTCGATCAAGATCTAACAATCCTGATCACAGGTGACTTGCGTGCGCAGAGGTAAAGAGATGGTATGGGGTCAAATGACCTCCATTTTAAAAAAAAATTATATTTATGTATGATTTTCTATATAATTTATAGTAAAATGTTAAGAAACTGTAAAATTGACTCCATTTTTCAGACAAAAATTTTATATGATTGACCTCATATATATTTGAACCCCATAGTTCAAAAGTTTGGCTCCGCCCCTACTTGCTTGACCACATGTCGTACCGTGTCATGACCAGACTACTTTGCGTGCTATGCCATGTCAATATTACGAAAGATAGTCACGTCACGCAAATTGTGACGATACAGACAATCAAAATCACGACACATAACCGACACACGTATTGTGCCGTGACATAACATGTCACGACCCTTTTTATTTTTACATCCCTATATGACATTGGTCAAGATTAATAAATTCATTATACGCCCAAAACATAAAATTGTTACAATTGACGGCTCATGATTAAAAAAAATCGATAAAAGCAAAATGAAGTTGTATTAGTGAAATTGTGGGATTATAATATATGTTTGCTTAAAATTTTTATAGCCAATAGTATTTATCAATGACAAAAAGGAAAAGTAAACGAGGGTCTTAATACGGTCAAATCTACTCTGTGTTTTTTTTTTTTTTTTTTTTTTTTTTTTTTTTTTTTTGCGGATTAATGCCCGTAGGCTTCTCATTCAACGTCTTTAAAGTTTACAGGGCTACAACTATTACATGCCTTCATGGCCAAATGATATTTTGTAAAAGAATTACAGCCCTTTTTGCACAAACTAGTGAATATCCCCAAGTATAGGGTAGGTGTGACCCAACATATCCCACTGCTCAGTTCTACCCTTTTTTTGCCAGTCCGTCAGCCAAAGGGATTTGGCTTCGCAGGACATGGCTGCACCTAAAACCACTTGTTCGCCTGAAGTTTTGCCATATTTGGAAGATTTCTGAGCAAGCCCGCCAGTCGGATTGGACCGGGGGGCTAGCCGAGCTTACCATTTGTGCCAGTTGCCAGTTGTCAGTGACGAACCTGCAATTCCTCTCCCCCATCTGCTGCACATACTGGATACCAGCCTGCATTGCCATGGCCTCTGCTTGGAGCACCGAGCAAGCGCGCACTCCCAGTGATCGGTAAGCCATCACTAAACTGCCCCTGTGCAGTATCCAGCCTATGCCCCCTCGCCAATTTGATGTCCAAGAGCCATCCGTTGCACAGACTAGCAGCCTCTCATCAGCAGACTCCCTAATTTGTTCATCCCCATTTGCATCAACAATTGTCTGGCCCTGGACCAGTACGGCAGATCTGCCACGCGACCCAGTTGCACTAACTAATAGGATTTCATTGGAGATGGGAATGACATACCGCTGAAAAGCCTGCACAGAGGGCTGCTTTCTCCCATAAGTTAGATCATTTCTGCATCTCCAGATGCCCCATAGCGCCGCCGAAAAAAGGTTCCATTTGTCTTCAGGCAGGAGCGTTGAAGCGGTAGTTAGTAGCTCTAGAGTAGAGGTGGGTATCAAGTCAAACGTGATGTTCAGGCCAGAATTAATCCAGCAGGCTCTTGCAAAAGAGCAATGGAAAAAGGCATGCATTATGTCCTCAGGTTGTCGCTTGCAGATAGCGCATGTTCTGTCCACCGCTACACCTCTGGAGGCTAGTATGTCAAACAGGGGGAGGGCATTGTGTGCCATTTTCCATAAGAAGATTCTGAGTCTTTGCGGTACAGTGCCCTTTTTCCAGATGGCTTTCCAAATTTGGTTAGTATGCCCTCCGTCACTTGTATCCCAGGCAGCCAGTTCCTGAAACATGGCTTTCACAGTAAAGTCACCCGATGCCGAGGACGTAAAAATCAGGGTGTCTTCTCTGTGCGGATCGGTCGGGGGAGGCACCTGAGTTGATATGCGCATGAACGTCACATAGCCAAATTTTTGTATGAGAATGTCCTCATCCCAGCCCGTACCCTCTACATTTAGTAGGTTACTAAGAACCATTTCAGCCTCCCTTCTGTTTGCAGGCTGCAGTGTCTGTCCCTGAGCCACCCATGGCTGGCCAAAAACCTGACAGTGCCGCCCATTCCCCAAATTCCATCTGAGCAAAGGTAATAGCCTATGACGCATATTCATGAGTGACCGCCAGAAGGCCGAGCATCTATAATTCCTTGCCGATAGCCAGAGTAAACTTTGAGGTATGTATTTTGCCCTAACCATATCAATCCACAGTGCTGCTTTCCCAGATGCAACTGCCCATAGTGACTTTAGCAGCAGTGCATCATTGACCAGGGCTAAGTCACGAATCCCAAGGCCCCCTTCTGCCACCGGCCTTGTAATCTTTGCCCATGCCACGTAGGCCATATATCGCTTGCCTTCTTCCTTACCCCAGAAGAAATTTCTTATCAACCTTGTGATTTCATTGATGACAGAGAGCGGGATCTTAGCAGTTGACATATAATAGACAGGCAGGGAGGCTAGTACTGATTTTATGAGCACTATTCGCCCCGCTTGATTTAGCGTTCTGCCCTTCCAGGCTGTAAGTCTAGATGAGAACTTACCAACCAGGAAAGCGTGGGATCCAGCTGCCGTGCTGACAGGTGCCCCCAGGTAGGTTGGGGAGGTGGCAGAACCGCCAACCTGCATGGTTCCTGCAATCAGAGCCCTCGTTTCCGGCTTAGTTGGGCCGCTAAACCAGAGGAATCTTTTGTCTGGTCCAATTCTCTGCCCAGATACTGCTTGGAACTGTCGCAAAAGGTTTACAATTGCTAGCACTCGGTTGTCGTAGCCGAGCCAAATACCAGCAAGTCGTCAGCGTAAATGCAATGTGTCAGCGACTGAGCCGTTGGTGCTACCTTGACCCCTTTTAACCCTCCTGATTGAATCAGATGCTGAAATCCTCGTGACAGCAAATCCATCCCCAATATGAATAAATAGGGGGATAAGGCACACCCCTGCCTGAGTCCACAGGATGGCCTGAAGAACCCATCGCCCCGCCCATTGATCACCACTGTATATTCCGCCGATCTTACACAAGCCATAACCCAAGTGACAAACCTTCCCGGAAATCCGTATAGTGGCAAGAGGTCATGTAAGTAGTCCCACCCCATTCTATCAAAAGCTTTTGAAAGATCTACCTTGAGGCAGAAGTCCTCTGAGCGATATCCCCTTTGGTTGAATGAATGCAACACCTCTCTCAGCACTGTAACATTATCAGAGATCAGTCTTCCTGGGACAAAGGCACCTTGGTTTTTAGAGATACAGTCCGCCATGTAGGGTCTCATTCGGGCCGCCAATATTTTTGAAATTACCTTGTATACCACATTGCAAACCAAAATAGGGCGAAATTGAGAGACCTTTGATGCATCCTGGATCTTTGGAACCAACACCAGATTAGAACGGGCAACCAGAGGCTGGAGGCTGGCGGTGTGGAAAAATTCTCTGACTTCCCGTAAAATCGCCGGGCCAAAAGCAGCCCATTGCTGTTGAATGGTCTGGGCGTTGAATCCATCAGGGCCCGGGGCTTTGTTAGCCCCCAGTTGGAACACCGCAGCCACAATCTCTTGCTCCGAAGGATCTGCACACAAAAATTCATTAGCATATAATGGCACCTTGGGGATCAGGTTTGTTGTGTGATCAGGGAATGTGGCTGCGATCGAGCTTTGCGCGACTCCTCGGTAAATGTTCCTGAAGTGGGTTACAAAAGCCCTCCTGATCTCCCTGTCTGATGTTAACCAGGAACCGTCCTCCGCCTGTATGGCCTGGATTGAATTCCTCCTTTTCCTCGTTACCGCCGTAGCATGGAAAAAGGATGTGTTTCTATCTCCAGAAACAGCCATGTTTACCCTAGATCGCTGCTGCCAGT
This sequence comes from Carex myosuroides, assembly GCA_028015225.1. Lineage (NCBI taxonomy): Eukaryota > Viridiplantae > Streptophyta > Magnoliopsida > Poales > Cyperaceae > Carex > Carex myosuroides. The sequence goes on from CM051464.1 coordinate 3,977,477, forward strand.
ACAGTTGCCGCATGTGTTGTATTTGGTTAAAATCTCGCTGCAATTCCCGCTCATCGTCCCTTGAGATTGTATCTGGCCGCTGTGATTGAAGGAGAGTCATCCTTTGCTCCACCTCTGCTAGCATGCTGTCCGGGGACTTGAATTGGGACCCTTATTTGGTAACTTCTTTCTTGAAGTGTCGGGAGACTTGAATCCAGCTTTGGTTCCCTTTGGCAGAGGCCCTATGACAAACCTCTTTGAATTCGGGCTTCAAGGTCCACCAGTTCTCACATCTAAAGCCGGGCCGCGCTTTCTTCCTATTAGGCCGCAGACGCAGTAATAGTGGGGAGTGATCACTATTGAAACGGGGCAGGTTGAAGATCGCGCAGGTTGGGAAACGAATGGTCCAGGATAAGTTCGCAAGGCCGCGATCCAGTCTCTGACAAACATTCGCTCGGCCCGGTTGCATATTGGACCAGGTGTATGCCGGCCCGCTGAAACCCAAATCTATGAGCCCAGTTTCGTCAGCCCAAGCCTTGAAAGATCTGCTATTATGATTTAGTTCCTGCGAGCCCCCCCACTTGTCTCCTTGGGCCATGATGGCGTTGAAGTCCCCTAGCAGACATATAGGCATATCAAACGGCTCCAGAAAAGTCTCGATTTCAGCCCAAATTGTTGGATTGTTTGTCCTATGGGGGTCCCCATAGACCGCCACAAGTCTCCATTCTCCCAAGACTAGGTCCACCACATCAGCAATTATATAAGACTGTGTCTGTGCCCTAATGGTGACCTGGACATCCCTTGCCCAGAGCAGCCACAAGCCACCGGAGAATCCTCGGGCCGGTACTACCACCGAGTTCTCCAGAGGCAGGCCTCTGATTCTCTCCCTTGCCTTTGTCGTATCACAACGTGTTTCAGAAATAAATGCCACTTTTGCCTCCGTGCAGCGGAGATATCTGCTTAGCGTGGACACAGTCGGGCCGCCGCTGCCACGACAGTTCCACGAAAGGATACTCATGATTGCATCGCCGACGATAGGCCCGCCGGCTTTTGCCTTTTGATTGGTAGAGTGTTGGTCGGTTCCGTTCCAGTTGAGAATTGCGATGAATGCGAGTGGCCCATATCTAGTTGGGGTCGAGCTGGGCCATGCTCGGACCCCCCGCCATTTGGGGATACGTGTCTGCGTTTGTTGTTGGTTGCCCCGGCCGCGTCAGGTGCTGGTGGTAGCGGTACTAAGGCGGAGTTTGTCATCCAACCCCCTCTCTTGGGGGTGAGTAGTTGTCCCCCAAAGACAATGTCAGGCTGCGAGCACCTGTGAGCCAGTTCTGTGAGTCTCTCATGGTCATGGCAGGAAGCAAACTCATGTCCCAGGGACCCACAGAAGGAGCAAATCCGTCCAACTTTTTCATATACACAGTACACCAATAGCTCCCCTAGGTCTGGGTGTGTGGCCTTCACCCGATCCTTTAAAGGCTCTAAGATTGGGATGAGAACCCTGATTTTTATGAATCGGCGGCCCCCAACAAATCCCTCTGATGGAGGGGAGACAGTTCTGCCCAGTTTGCAAGCAATCATCTCGATACCCTCATCAGTTAGGCATTTGACCGGCAAGTTGAACAGCTGGACAGAGATTGGGGCGTGGGTTATGCGGCCGGGGTCCACATCCGCCTGTGACAGAACCTGTCCGAGGGCTACCAGGTCCCCTCGATATGTCCAAGTGCCTCTTTTGGCAGTCAATCGGTCGGATTCCAGGTGGAACTGGATGAGATAGCAGTTCCGGGAGACCGGACTGAAGGTGGTGCTAGGATGCGCATTCCAGGCCTGGAGCATGGCCTTGGCAAACGCAACGTCCAACACTGTGCGGTCAGATACCACCCTTGCTAAGAGGCACGTCTCCCACTTAGTGACAGCCGCTGCATTTTGCGGGAGGGAGACGGTGGGTGCTAGATTTTCCTCTGTTTGAAGGCCAATGAACTTCTGGATGAGCGATTGTTCCTCTTCAGTAAATTCAGCCATTAGTTGTGTTTGTGGTGAGTGGTGATCAGGCTGAATGAAAAAGAAATTAGGGTGAGAGATGGTTTGTTGGAAGAGCAAATAAGGGGGTGCGAGAGTTGCATGAGTGGTTGGGCAAATCGGTAATTCCAGTTGTTTTTTGTTTTTAGCAGGCCTTAGAATGAACCCTTGTTCCCTCCACTCTTTCTTGTCCCTTCTGGGTGACCGTGGATCGTGTACCCCTTGACACGTGTGTGGCGGCGATGCGTGCGTCTTTACGACGCTTTTGGTGCAAGCGGGGTGATCGCCTATTCTCCCTTTACACGTGTCCCCCAGACGCCTCCAGGGATGTCCAGGGTGACAGCGTCCTTTCCCAGAGACGGGTATCGTTGTTTGTCCTCTTTCGGCAGGTGAGGTCACCCCCTGGAGAGCGTGCTGGTGTCCTGTACCACCCAACGGTTTGAAGTGGTCCGTAGATGGACCCGGTGTTGGTGATCCAGGCACTATCCGGTCCTGGGCGTAGTCCACCTTAGTGGACCGGCGTTGAGGTATTGTGTACACCGGCATGGGCGTGCCCCCACTTCCCAGTTCTGTCGCCATCCAATGGCCCACCGGGGGACGGCGCCGCCAGGGAGTCAAGTAGGGCACATTGGCAGAGCGGTCGTCATCCCCGCTGGTTTCTTGCCGGGCAGACATGTCCGGACCTGGTGGGGAAGGGCGGGGGCCATGGTCACCGTTTTCAGCATGATCAGTTCCTTCAATTCGGACAATGCACTTCGTCCATCGGCCGTTATGGCCCACATAGAGGGCATGCGGGATGAGTTCAACGTCATAACAGATCAACCTCATAACAGTGTTACGTGCCAATATGTATAATTCAACGTCATAACAGTGTTACTTTATTAGGTATTTTAGGCACTATTTATAATTCTATATAGACTTGGTTCTATCGCGGTCGCGGTTCGGTTCAACTGAAATCGCTTTGCCCAAACCCGATAACAAGTGCCATGCAGGTACAACTGCTGCTGTATCATCAGTAAGCAAGTAATTATAGGGTTAATATCATATTGGAACCCTGTCTTTTATTTTATTTTGTACTTTCATCATATCTTTATTTTATTATTTTTTTAATAATAAAAGTTCTCTTATTAGCATAGAGAAAATCATACAGATTAATTCTAACAGTTTTATTCAGCTTTATTTTGATATTTAAATTTTAAATTTTAAATTATTGACATTTTAAAAAATAGCGGTACAATGAAGACAAAAAACCGAGGCATTTGAATCCTTGATACTCTCAAACTTTTTCACTATTTCATATTTATTCATTCAACTCTTCACATAACTAATGCAAGGGAGAATTTCATCTATACCCCTCAAAAATTTTGAAATTACGGATCCCCCTTCTAAAATTCATAATATCATATTTACCCATCTAAATTTAAAAAATCAGAAATTTACCCATTTATTAACTTTCTATTAAAATTTATTTTAATTTTATAAAGTATCAATTTTTTTCATTTATTTAAAATTAAAAATATGTAGTCTATGTAAGAAAATATTTTGTCTTCTAAATGATCGATTTCGAGAACAGATGGTCATTGTTGTACTTGTGACACGTACATATTGGCATTTAGGCATATGTTTGTCTATGCGTCACAAGTAATAAATAAATCGTTTGCTCTCAAAACCGACAAATTAGAAGATTAAATATTTCTCTTAAACATGTTACATAGATTTTATTTTTGTAATAAAGGGTGAAATATATACTTTATGAATTTAAAATTAGTTTTTAATTAAAAAGTCAATAAATTCGGCAAATTTATGAGTTTTTTAAATTTAGAAGGGTAAATATGATATTATAAATTATAAAGGGAAACTAATGTAATTTCAAAGTTTTTCAGGGATATACCTAAAATTCCCGAAAATTCAAAATTCAGTAAATCTTTATGTGATGTCACTTTTGTATTCACACAACACTTTCATAAATACACGTGATATGTATTTTGAAATTATGCTTATTTTTATGGAAGATATATTATCAATCTATCATATATACTAAAACATATAATACATCTATAACATCTTTTGTTCCGAGATTTTTATTAATATCCAAAGTTAATTAGAAATTAATAAATATACCCAGATCCGCTGGGATTCGATAAAAAAGTCTGTACCGGCTATTAAATGTTTTTAAAAAAAGTATGTAACATGTTTTTATTTAATTTAATTTTTTTTAATTACTTTTCAGTAACCTATATGTGTAAATTAGTAACCTGACAATTGTTTACCGTTTTTCAAAATGTAGTTTGTTTGCTTTGTTTAATTATTTTATAAGACTATTCTGAAAATGAAATAATATCTCTTTGTTTTGTGCAGCTAAATCCAAGGTGTAATGCATTTTTAAGAAATGTGGGCAAAGTACGTCCTAATGATGCGATAGAGCCGTCTAATTATGAGAAGATTTTTCAAACCTGTGATGGAGGATACCGGTTTGGTATTATGACAACAAACGGCTCTGAGTCGCTCAACAATGTCTTCTGGCATAGCCGTAGAATGCCCCGTGGCTGCCATAGTGGAGGATACGTTCTACAAGTGGAACAAATGATTTGTTCAGCGGCGAATTTAATTGTGACTCTGAATTCTTTCTCACGCCTTCATTTTTAAAAGAAACAACACGTGACTACTAAATAAAAAGTAATTCTAAAAAATGCATACCAATTTTACAATCCTAATTCATCCAACTACAATAATACTACTTCTTAGAACCCAGCTCGAATGCATCAGAATTTTAAACCCTAACAGTACTACTTCTTAGAACGCACCGATTTTGCCGACGAAGTGGTAGCCTTACCAGTCTAAGTATATGGAACAAACTCATCGCCCAATGCTGAAGGCTCTGGATCAATCTTCTTTTCGAAATATACACATAGGGGTTTTCCACAAAGTCATCGTCCAAAATTTCATAGCTAAGAAATTCCGGCTGTATGAATGATTGACATGTCATTTTATCAGAGCATACTTGACACTTGATCTTTTTTCCCTCATTTTTACCCCGATCACTACTTGACCCTCCTCTCGCTAGACCACAATAGGACGACCTACCTCGATTGCTATTGTTCATCCTTTTGGCCCCTTCAAATATCGTCATTTTCGCCTCAAAAATCTCTTTGTTTTCGCCGGTCGCTGATACTCATTCCGGTCGCTGAAAGTCAAATTTGGTCGCTGATACTCCGGTCGCTGTAAGCATTGTCGCTGATACTCTTCTGATGACGTCACCGGTCGTTGATAATACGTCACCCGGTCGCTGATAATTTTCTGCGACCAAATTTTTTTGGTCGCTGTCGTTTTTTTCTGACGTCAGCAAAAACTTTCTGCTACCAAATATATCGGTCGCTGATACTTAAAACCGGTCGCTGATACTCTTCTGTCAGGTTTTTTTATATTTTGTTATATAAATTTGCACCATTTAAGCCCAATCAAGTTTCAAAATTTCAATTTATCCAACATTATACAGCTAACAACAAACATGCTAATTTCATTCTTTATAAACATTTTTACATTTTAATGAAAATTCAATACAGAAACAATTACAAAGCCAGAGCCTTCAAGAATTCAATACAGAAACATTTTTACATTTCAATGAAAATTCAATAAAGAAACAATTAATTGGCTCATTCCAATTGATCAAAATCAGAATGAATTTCCAACTCGGCTGAGCAATCTGCCATTTTCTTCACAGAGACAGCAGTCTCCCTGCTGTCTACACAAACAAATTTAAACAGAACAAAATAATTCAAAAATTCACTATAATTATTCTGTTAATCCAAAAATGAGAAATTTTATATAGACATGTACATTTAAGTATGCTCTATCTGGCCTTGAGGCCCCATACCCTAATTATAACAGGAAATGTTCTTTTCTGTTTTGGTTCTATTTTCTGGTTTTCTCACTGTGTGCTGTACTAGTTCACCTTTTCTTGTGTTTTGCTTTAATCATCACTGGTATCGTGATTATATGGTGTTGGTACATAGATGCAAGGCCTTTTATTGCTTGTTCTTGAGTCTGGTTCATGGATGACAGTCCAGATCAGGATTTTTGACTTAAAGTATTTTCTGATATGAACATCTAAAGATCAAAAAACATCACATAAAAGTGAATATGCAAAGTTCAATTTTTGTCTGACAAAGGTAAAAGGAAATTCACAGAGAGACCCTTATCATTAGTTTATTTACATAGTTTGTCAAAAACAGTGAATTTACAAAGGCGAAAATCCTTGAGCAACTATGAAGGTCATGGATTCAATGGTTCTGACATAGCTCCTTTTACAGAAAACCCCTTTTATATACTTATTTTGCCCTTAGTTCTTTTTATTTTACTATAAATCCTTGGATTATAACTATTGTATAGGTTTATAAATAACAAAGAAAGAAGTAGAATAAACCAAATAAGTGGAAGAGAGAGGGGATTACCAGTGGATTAGAATAAACCAAATAAGTGGACCAAGTGGTTATGACTTATAATCACCTGCCAGACCTCCTAATAGAAATACAAAAATTGAGTTATCCAATGCACTAGACCTACATTGTTATAAAATGGAGTATTGCTATAATGACAGTAAGAAATTCATGTCCTTCTACCTGCATGTCTTTGCTTCTTCATTTTCTGTTGTGTGCTTATTTTGAGTTATAAGCTAACTATAAAAAATAAAATGTGAAGTTCTTCAAATAATTCACAAAATAATTTCAATTGAAAAGCTACTAAATGTTATAGGAATGAACTTCAATAGAAAGAACTAAAATCTTTGCTCTGGCTAGATAAAAGATAGGATTAGTAATAATCTTATCTTACCCTTAAGAAGCAGCGCTCAATAATTGAAGCAGATATTTCAGCTCCGAAGCCTCCAGTTACAGGAGCTTCATGGCTTACCTTCAAACTCCCATGCAATTATTCAAATGGACTTAGAAAAGTAGCAAACTCATTGTTCTTAGAAAAGTAGTCTTCTTCTGACAGCTGCTTAAAATCCTATTTCAGAGCAATAATCAAGTAACATTTATTAATGATAATGACTACAGCTTCTAACATTTTCTACTGGTACACGACTCACACATCCCAGTATACTGATAAGGACATTTTCTGCCAAAAAAAGTCATAAGCTAGTTCAATTAAACTAGGGTCAGAGGTCTTCATTCAAACTGATCCAGTACCTCCAACAACATATAATAGTTCAATATAAATCCCTATTTCTTTGTTCAATATAAAATCAACAACCAAGATGGAGAACTTTACACGAAAACGAACATAACACTGATAATATCAACTAAATGTAATTAGCTTACCTTTAAATCGCTTCAAGGCCGGTACTGGCACCGCAAACAACCAAAAATCCAGTAAAACAAGCAACTACAACGACCGGCCGGGAAAATCAACAACCCGAGCAAGGCATTAAATAAAAAGGGGGTTTTGAGCATTTACCCGAGAGAGAACAGAATCGCACATAGGGGTGGTAATCGGCCGGTACCAAAGTGATTCCTTCGCCTCACGGCCGTCTAAGTCAAATCAGCAAGCACCGCACAACAAAGTCACCAACCGCAAGAAAAAGGCAAACCGAAAACCCTAGGGTTTCGGCAGACACCAAGACAGAGACAGACGGGAAGAGGAGAGAAGGAGATTTGTGCTCACACATGAGCGGGAAAAGAGAGAGACAGAGAGAAAAGGGAGAAAATCATGAGCGAAATTAATATTATTCCCGATCAAGTGGAGGAAACATAGAGAGAGTGAGAGCGGAGAGAAAAAAAGAGAAGAAGAAGAAAGGCGGCTACGATTTTTTTTTATTTTTGCTAAACCTAAAAAATTAAACGCGGGACAGAGATAGAAGAAGAAAGACTTTGGCGGGATTTAGGGTAGGAATCAGCGACCGGACTAAATTGGTCGCTGAATGCTGCATGCGCCGGTCTGGTCGCCGAAAATTTTAACTTTTTTATTTTTAATTTTATTTTCGGGGTCTTCAGCGACCGGCGACCATACCGGTCGCTGAAGCCTCATTTTGTTGTAGTGTTTTCTTTCTCTATGTTCCTTCCTACCTTTCTCTTGACGGAGTTGAGGTAATTGTGAAGGAGAGAGAGAGATGGGTATTATAGGGTCTAAAACAGCGAAAATAATAATAATAAATAAGAGTACTGGCCATTTAATGGCCGGTAATTAAATAAATACGGTACCGGCCATTTAATGGCCGGTATGGACTTTTTTATCGAATCCCAGCGGATCTGAGTATATTTATTAATTTCTAATTAACTTTGGATATTAATAAAGATCTCGGTCTTTTGTTGTGCCCCTTGGCCAACCCTATTTTTTTTTGTAAAAAAAAGTCTAGTATATCTAAATTTCTTAATTTTTTAGCATGAGATGAAAAATTCAAATCATTTTTAGTGGTATATATTACACAGTGAGTTTTGAGCATGCCACCGTCACTATAAATTATAAAGTGTAATGACTATCAATTGAGAGCGATTCTCATGTACTACTTTTTTAGCACTTGATATTCTAATATAATCCTTTTAATCTATAATTGATAGGTGGAAATTCAAAGTGAAATTTTAAATTTTGAATATCTTCAATTTGAGTCTTTCATTGTCAGATCATTATTCAATAATCTAAAATACCAATTGATGAAAAGCAGTCTAAATATGTACTATATTTTTTTTAGTTTATTTTTTATATATAGTATGAGATGAGTGGTAGGGGTGTTCATTGAATCTGATTTATTTGGTTTTCAATCGAACCGATAAATTTTGAATTAAATGGTTTATTTTTTTGGTTTAATTAAATAGTTTGGTTCAATTGAACTTTTTAATTACTTTAATTTTTTATTATAGTTGGTTCAGTTTAATCTATCTTATTTCAGTTCAATCAAACAAACTGAAATTTACTTGATATTTACTTGAATTACTTGAATTTTTTTATTTGATTCGGTTTAATCTCTCTTATTTGAATTTTTTATATTTATATTTATTTTCATGATTATTAAATGTATTTGTGTATGTATTGAGTTTTGACCTTTTGAAATTTAATCTCTCTTATTTCGGTTCAACCAAACAAATTGAAATGTACTTCGGTTCTTTTGGTTCGGCTGTTTTTTTTTTTTTTACATGTTTAATTCGATTGATTCATTTTAATTTTTGAAAACTGAATAAAATTTTAATTTGACTATTTAAATTTGATTTTAACTGAATCAAACCGTCGTTTGAACACTACTAGATGAGTGTCAAAATTTAACAAAATCACCTTCAACAGTGTAAATCAAGTTTTGAAATGTGACCTTAATTTCATAAGAAAAATACAATTTTACTTAACTATATATATTAGATGTGGTTATAATATAGTACTTTTAAAGTAGTTGCCTAATATATTCCTTCTTATCTATAATTGAAAAGTGGAATCCAAAATGATGTTTGAAATTTAGGATATCTGTTACTCTAAACTTCAATTTAAAATTAAAAAGATTATCATAATTCACCAATTGAGAAACCTTCTCATTATTGCAAATTTACAATTCAAAGAATACAAGTATAAAAAACCAAAGGAAATCTCTCCTTCGCTCATGGCCAATTAGCTGCTTAATGGACCCATTAACCAAATCCAAAACCCGACAAGGTAGCCCTTCCACGTGTTATCGAATCTCCTTCCTTGCACCCCCCCCCCCCACTAAACCCTCTATAAATACCATCTCCACTCTCTCTTTCCCTCACAAAGCAGTTTACTTCCTCCTTCCCACTCTAATTTATCCATTTATAAGCTCAAAAGCCTCAATCTTTTTGTCCTATTAAATTTTCTTTTGAAGAAGCTCAGGAGATGGTTGGGAACTCAAATAGGGTCACAGATAACGACCTAGAATCCCAATTTGCACAACACCAACAAAATATGCAACACATGGAGATACACAAGGTGGCGTTGCCTCAAGGAAACCAAAGCACATGGAAATCACTCAAGCAAAGGTGAACCATGAAATCTCCATGAAAATATTTTTTAGGATGTGAAAAAATATATTCCATGCATCTACAAACCATCGCAAAATTAAACAATTATATCTTTTTTTGGAGGGCTCAATGTACCCCTTTATTTCAATAGCATAATTTTGTGATATATGTTTTAATTGTTAGTTTCTCTTTCAGTATATATATATTTTAGGTGGAATCATTAATTTGTTAGTAACAACACAAATAAATTTCTAAATTAATAAAATCTGTCTTGTGACATTTATTAATTCTTTTGTATTCATCAATTTAGATTTGGAGAGGTGTTCTTCCCTGATGACCCACTTCACCAATTCAAGAACCAAACTTTCTTCAGGAAATTGTTTTTGGGGCTGCAATATTTGTTCCCAATTTTCCAATGGGGATCAGAGTATAGCCTCAATTTGCTCAAGTCCGACGCAATTTCCGGCCTCACTATTGCGAGTTTGGCGATCCCTCAGGTATTTAAAAAAAAGGAAATATTAATATTAATCTTTACTTAATTCCCTAAATTTACTAGAAGAAAAGAAAAAAAAAACTTAAAAAAGATATATTCAAAAGTCTCAATATTGACAAAGAAAAATATAGTGAATTCTATGCAATGTAGAATACATGAATCATTATGTGGTAAATAACAAAAAATAATAATTGCTAAATTTTAATAAACAATGATGAAGCGCAAGAATTTATTTTAGTACTTGGTCTTTACTAACATTTTAGGAAAGCACTAATTCTTTGATTTTCACCTAGAAAGGTTGGTTCATAAAACAATTAAACTTTGTCTTGAAAGTATAAATGGTTGCATAGGCAAGCTTTAATTTTGCATATTTTACAACTGAAATCATGGCATTGAATGCAGATTTGTCTTTTCTGGTCACCATAAATAGTTAACCCACTTGAAAACTTCAAGAAGAAATGAACACAAAAATAATATATGCTGTCATTTAATGAAATACTTAAAAGAGAAAACCAACTACATAAACAGTCTTATTCAACAGATTTGTCTATTTTAATTATGATGCATTTTTGGTGTGCATGAAAGATGCATAATATCTCAGTTTAACTAACTAAATTGCTATTTGATGTATAACAGGGTATTAGCTATGCCAAACTTGCTAACTTGCCACCCATCATTGGCTTGTGTAAGTTGAAATTAACCATATATACACAATTCTCCCCTAACTTTTATTATTTTTTCCTTTAGAGCAATTGAATTTTTTCTAAGCGTATTGTTGTTTTTACGTCTATTCAATACAGATTCAAGCTTTGTGCCACCTCTTATATACTCGGTGCTGGGAAGCTCCCGGGACCTAGCAGTGGGGCCAGTCTCGATTGCCTCTCTGGTAATGGGGTCCATGCTCAGAGATGTAGTGTCTCCTGAGCTGCAGCCTATGCTTTATCTCCAACTTGCTTTCACCGCCACCTTCTTCGCAGGTGTTTTTCAAGCTTCCTTGGGTTTCCTCAGGTAATAATCGTACAATTTTTTTTTTTTAATGAAAATATGTCGGCTTGAACTGTACCCCATGGTAATATTTAATTATAATTTTTTTAATAAAAACACTTATCATGTAAGAGAAGAAAAAGTATCCGAATGAAGATTTGAAGTTTGAGTACATTTGATAGCATTTAGTAGTCCTCAGTGAGAGACTTGTATGCTACTAAGTTGAAATTTTCACAGAAAGATGCAACATAGAAACTTTAGAAAAGGTGGTGTGCATTGTAATATCAACAAACCTTTTTTATATAAAATATCAACATATATAAGAATGATACTCAGGATATTCCTTCTGAGTTTTTTAGTCAAGGTTACTAAAAGAAGGTTTAGTGCTTGTGGGAATAATTTCAATCCAATCATCATAAATTACCAAGTCTACTGTCAAGTACAAACTCTAGAAATTAACTAGGACTAATATCCCCTTTCCACTAACATTTGGATTTGCTTTTTTGTCCATAGATTGGGCTTTATTGTTGATTTTCTTTCAAAACCAACCCTTATCGGATTCATGGGTGGCGCTGCAATTATTGTATCACTCCAACAATTGAAGGGGTTATTTGGAATTGTTCACTTCACCACCAAAATGCAATTCATTCCTGTCATGCTCTCAGTTTTTCAGCAAAGGCATGAGGTATGAAAACCCATTTCAAGTTTGTAACAGATATCTAATAACTTCATTTAAGTTTTATATTTCTTAGGCCATTTAATTTCATTTTCACCTTATATATGGATAATTCACCATAATCATGCAGGGGAAAAAAAATGCATTGTTCTTATTAAAATTATAGGAAAATATTGGTATTATCCGATAAAAATTTACATACAGTTAATGTTGGAAAATAAACACTTAGTGCATATTTTTAAGAGTTTTGAGGATCATTATATAACTAACTTTTTTTTAACTATCTTTTGGTGCAGTGGGCTTGGCAGACAATTGTAATGGGAACTTCATTCTTGCTTTTTCTATTAATAACAAGGCACATTGTAAGATCTTACTTCTTTCCTTTTTTTTTGCCCTTTTTCTGGTCCCATCAATTACTTTTACTGCCCCACTAATTGAAGGGTATTTCCCAGAAAGAATGGAGCTGGTTCATTTAAAAAATATATAAATTAATAAAAAGGGAGCAAAGAAAGAACAACAAAACACAAAAACAAAATAGGGTCTATGCTTTGTGAACTTATTCTTGCCCCATTTATTTCCATCATAAAAGGGTTTGTACTTCCTTTTGAAAAATATTTATTCCTGACAAAAAAATATTCTATCTTTTGCAAAGTAGGTGTAATTACTTTTGTAACAGATTGTATATAAATGGAAATTGCACGGAACTTTAGATTTCATCGCATACAATAAGTTACAAAAACATTTATACCTACTATTTCAAACAATATACATATTTTTACAGTCAGGTATAAACACTTTTATATATAAGGAGGTATGAACACTTGTGGAGTGTAGATATAGAGGTGCAACTATCACTTCGTCTATGCTTATATATTAGGATCATTAGAAGGCTAATTAAAATTCCGAAATCATATATTGTTTGTCCAATAATTACCTCATAAAAACAAATACAAAGCAGACTATGCGTATAACTGTCGTGTCAGCACTCACGTAGCTGCAATGTATTGCAATTATTGTCAGGCAGTATTTAAGACAAACACTATTATTAAAACATAATTAAGGGAATGGTGGGACCTTCGGCTGCTTGCCACTAAGGAATTGAAATCCACTAATATTTACTGTATAAAAAGTGATACAAATCTTATTTGTTTAAGTTGTGGTTATTAATTCACACTTTATTAGTGTTTCTGATTACTTTTTTTTGGAGGAAAGAGCCTTTTCAAAGGTTTGAGGTATTAAATTTTCAAAAGCATTACGTCTAATATGTGTGTCTGAAATTTATAAAAGAATAATAAAAAATATTCCTTTTTTTTTTTAAAGATAGTGTGATTTTCACTTGCATCTCCCAAACTTAAACATTTTACAATCACAATCGAAGCTAAGAGGTTTCCGTGTCGAGATTTTTATCTACCTTTCTGTTACTATCATATAAATTTTGAAAGTAAGTAGATAACAGAAACAGAAACCAATATGTGAATAATCACTTGAAAAAAATACTAATGTGTGAATTATACTGCAAAATGAAACAGAGCTTGAGAAGGCCAAAGCTCTTTTGGGTGTCAGCAGCTGCACCTCTTTCTTGTGTTATTCTCTCTACACTTGTCTCCTTTGCCTTCAAAGCTCAAAATCATGGCATCACCACTGTAAGTACTTGTTATATCTAAATAAAGCATTAATTCCTCAAGTTATTGAATAATTTTAATGAAAGATGGTATACTTCTTTGTCATAGATCGGTCATTTGCAAAGAGGAGTGAACCCCCCATCAGGAAACATGTTATACTTCCATGGTTCTTTTTTGGGGCTTGCTATCAAAACCGGCATCGTTACTGGCATTTTATCTCTCACAGTAAGTGCACATAATTATTCTTTCCATTAATGTCGAACTAAATGTTTCAAACACAAAATAATTAATTAAAACATCACCAAAACTACCGATAGACAACATGTCCATCTGACTTCTTGCAAAAATAAAAAAGGACTGTAAATGTTTTTCTTATTGTAACTTGTTCAAAGCATTTGGTTTAGTAACACTTCGAGTTGTCGAGTCAGGAGAAAATTTAGTTTATTATGTGTTAAATGTTATAAATACTTATTAATGTAGGAGGGGATAGCAGTAGGAAGAACATTTGCATCACTCAAGAATTACCAAATTGATGGTAACAAAGAGATGATGGCTATTGGTATTATGAACATGGCCGGCTCGTGTGCTTCTTGTTATGTTACAACAGGTATCTATCTAAATTATATTTGTTTTCATAAATATATTTATATATGATCCCTCCTCTCCAATCGGTTCCAGACACATTTCAATTATTTCCTCAAAATTACAAAGATTTCAGACTACTGTGCCATGTTAAACAAATGAAACAAAAATATAAAACCCACTTAAAATGCTCTAAAACATTTTTCCTCCTAAACAGGTCTACATTTTTTCAGATAACTAATTTATTTTTACCCGACTTGAAACAGGATCATTCTCTCGATCGGCCGTGAACTACAATGCAGGCTCAAAAACTGCCGTCTCAAACATAATCATGGCATCAGCTGTGCTCGTCACTATGCTATTTCTCATGCCTCTTTTCTATTACACACCAAATGTTATCCTCTCGGCAATTATTATAACAGCAGTGATCGGCCTCATTGATTTCGGTGCGGCTGCCAGGCTGTGGAAAGTGGATAAGCTCGATTTTCTTGCATTTATAAGTGCATTTTTTGGTGTCCTGTTTATTTCTGTACAGGGCGGCCTTGGCATTGCGGTAAGTGTTATTAGCATTTTTTATTTTGCTTTTAATCTCAATTTTGAGGAGAAAATTATGCATGCATATTGTTTAAAATTTGGAACTATAAGTAAAAGACGAACAATGTTGCTTTTAATGGTTGTTATGATGTTCTAATCTCTTTTTATTTATTTTTCTTTTTGCAGATTGGAATCTCTGTTTTCAAAATTTTGATACAAGTGACACGGCCAAATACCATACTAAAGGGAATAATACCAGGGAGCCTAAGCTATAGAAGTTTGGGGCAATATAAAGAGGCATTGAGAGTGCCTCATTTTCTCATTTTGGGTATCGAGTCACCGATTTACTTTGCAAATTCCACATACCTGCAAGAGAGGTACATTTTTCTTGGTTTAGCTATTTCATTTGCTCATAAAAAAATGGCTATTCCATTAAAAATTCATGAGTATCCAAATCTAATTTGATTTTACTAACTTCATTCCTTGTATCATTTTTAATGCAGGATTTTAAGGTGGGTAAGAGAGGAAGAAGAGGCAGCACAAAAGAGCCAATATCCAATCAAATATGTTATTATCGATATGGGCGGTAAGTTCAAAAATTATCATCATCCCTCACTAATGCTTCATATTTACTTTGTAAATTAACCTGAAAACTATTAAATTTTTTTATTTTTCAGCTATTTCGGGAATTGACACAAGTGGCTTGGACTTACTAATGGAGCTAAAAAAGATCCTGGGCAAAAGATCTCTCGAGGTACTTAATAATATTTTACCCGAGTAAATAAAATTTTTACCAGGATGACAATGTAACTGATGTATTAAATTTGCTTAATTATTTGTAGCTTGTACTGGCAAATCCGGTTGCAGCTGTGGCTGACAAACTCTACAAATCTGAGGCATGGGAATTGTTCACTTCAGAGGGATTGTATATGACGGTTGCCGAAGCTGTTGCGGCTATTTCTTCGGTTGAGAAGTTCTATCCATAATTGAAAGAAATGTAGTTATATTATAGTAAATTTAGTCTAACAAATGAACATGTTTTGAGGAAAAAAGAGTTCAATTAGAGAGAATTCTTTATTGTGTTTTCAAAATGATAGTGTAAGTTTTATGTTATGCCTCCAGCCTCCCTAGTGAGAAGCTCCTCTAAGAGGAGAGTTTTGGTTGCTGTAGAAATTAATAATCTCTTCTAAAAGCCTGTGTTCATGCATAAAGATTTTGCTTGATGTTTTATAAATATTTTTTCTGTTAAGCTTTGGTAGCAATATGAGAACTTAATTTTTTTTAAGCAATTCATAAAGTATAACAATCAATTTTTCCGTCTTCAAAAACTGTTGCATAAAAGAATAAGATCAATTTTAAGTGTTAGCAGCTTCAACTTGTTGCAAGTACCTCAAAACATATTTTGTTATTAACCGATTCCTTTTGCAAACAGAAGAGAGAACAAATTTCCTTTTCTAACATGAAGCGAATAAATTAAACAATCAATTAGTACCTTTGGTTCCTTGGTGACGCAGTGAAGTTGCACTTTGAGATGAGAAGAGCAAACGAGAGGGGAAGGGGAGCAATCGGAAGGAATTCATATAACCTAAAGTAACTCAAATTTTCGGTTTAGATCTGGACTGTAAATCGGTTTTCACACGAATATTAAAGGAGCCCTGTACATTCGATTCTGATCGGATTTAAACTCAAAGTTTGAGTTACTTCAGAGAATCCGGAACTGTTTAGGCAAATTTTTATAAACATCCCCACATGAATTTGATAATTAACGAATGAACCATCTTCTAAATATCTTTAGAGAATGATCCTTGTGGGAAAATTTGGAAAGATTCTTATGCGAAGTAGTACATCGTTTCACCGCACCTCTTTAAAAAATATCACTTTTGGCCTTCAAATTCAGCGAAGGGTTGTTCTCTAACAATTAACCGCATTGCGTGTTAGTCTCAAAAGCGGGAAAAAGTTGGCAACACCCATATAAAAAAAGACTAAATATTCTTGTGAAATTTTCCTATGATACGGACCTGTGGTGCTTTTGGAATTTGATGCTCTTTTTCTAAACATTGTATGAAATCTCAAAAGACCTAATAAAAGGTGTTGGGAACAAAATTGCTCCAGGCTCCTCGATTAATAGAATGTTGTCAGTTGTCACATGTAAGAACTCTATATAAAATATTCATAAAATTTAAACATAATTTATGTATTTTTCATACAGAGTTCATATATGTAAAAATACTCTATTGGCAGAGGGTATGAGGTGATTCGTTATATACTACCACAAATCTTAAAGGGGGATTTCGTGCATTATGAGTCTGGACTGGATTAGTTGAAATTCTGATCAAATGATCTGAATTGAAACTCAAACAGTACATTATCTCATTGGATCTGGACTCGAGAGGGGGAGGGCCGGAGGGCCGAAATTTTTATTAATACCCTCGGAAAAAAAATAGCAAATATATCCTCTAGTTAAATTTTTTTTTATAAATAACCTAACCGCCCCATTTAGGGGCGGTCAGCTTCAGACCAAACCGCTCCTCAGTGGGGCAGTTTGGTTTTGCCTATATATTGGAGGGTACTCCTCCCGTTTTTCACCTCATTCATTTCAAATTTTCACTCTCTCTCTTCTCTCTTTCTCTCTTTCTCCAAATTTCCACCTCTCCTTTTGCATGTAAGTCCCTCAACTTTCTTATTTTATTTTTTAGTCCAAAATTGTTAGAAATTGTTTAGATATTGTCCAAAATTGTTTAGAATTACTATAAATTGTTCACAATTATTTAGGAATTGTTAGGAATTAATATAAATTGTTAGAAATTGTTTAAAAATTATCCAAAATTGTTTCGAATTAATATAAATTGTCCAAAATTATTTAGAAATTGTTAGGAATTAATATAAATTGTTAGAAATTGTTTAGAAATTGTCCAAAATTGTTTAGAATTAATATAAATTGTCCAAAATTATTTAGAAATTGTTAGGAATTACTATAAATTATCCAAAATTGTTTAGAAATTGTTAGAAATTATTTCAAATTAATATAAATTGTCCAAAATTATTTAGAAATTGTTTAGAATTACTATAAATTTTTAGAAATTATTTAGAAATTGTCCAAAATTGTTTAAAATTATTATAAATTGTCCAAAATTGTTTAGAAATTGTTAGAAATTGTTTAGACATTGTTCATAAGTTGTTCAAAATTGTATTATTAATTTTTTCAGTTTAGTTTGCAATAATAATTCTTATTAATTATTGTAAATTGTAAATTGTAAAAATATGTTAGAAATGTAGTAACTTGATATTTTCAAATGTAGTATGGCCAGACCTAGACGGAGACGATCACAAGATACGATGTAGACCAGAGAGAGTTCACTTGCTCCCACTGTAGAGGCTCCTGGTGCGGAGGCCTCCGCTGTAGAGGCTCCTCATGATGCTGACATATTTAGTCTTCTTCTATGGATCCCACATATTAAGCACCGTGTCTCATACGCATCTATGAAGGTACGTTGGTTTTTTTACGTAATTTAAATAGTACTATTTAATAGGACATATAAACAGTTGCACACATTGAAATCATTATTAAATACAGGATGAGAGGATGTTGATGGTGAGACATAGCACACCTGAGATTCCGTACGTCCCTCATCCATTGATGGAGTGGTGCATCATGAACCTTGGCTTGTATCAGCTAGTCATCATGCCTCAAAGTAAGATCAATTAGGCTCTTATATGCGGTCTAGTAGAGAGATGGCGCCAGGAGACCCATTTATTTCATCTCCCGGTTGGAGAGATGATAGTCACCCTTACTAATGTGAGCGTCTTATGGGGTTTACGGACCGATGGCGACCCCATAGGTGGTATCTCGGACCATCCAGACCTGACGAAGATGATACCATAGTTGTTGGGGGCGCTTCCAAAGACACTGCAAAAGAAGAAGAAGAAAGGAGGAGGATGAGTTATGGTATTTAGGGTACTGTATTAGTCTACAGTCGCACCGCATTTACTTCTCCCAGCGTCCGATAGCTGCCGATACTACTAACGAAGAGGTGGTGAAGAGGTAAACATAAACATTTAGAAATTAAAATATGTTTTGAACTCAACAATAATAGCAATTATTTATGTTGACTATTTTATATTGCAGGTATATTAGGGCGTTTGTGATGGACCTATGTGGTGGCGTTATGTTCGCGGATTCCAGCGGTGACGTAGTCCCGATTATGTTCCTCTCTCTACTGAAGGATATTGAGAGGCCATCGAGGTGGAACTGGGGTAGAGTGTGATCGCCCACTTATATAGAGGCTTGTGTCATACTTGTCTGGTTAGTCTCTACTAATATTGTTATTTTTGTATTACAACAAATATTAGGGTTGAGTATGTACCAAAATTGCAACTACTGTAAAAATTCAGGTGAAGAACAAGCAGATTGTCGGGCCACTTCTTCTACTCCAGTAGTGGTCGTGGTCACATCTACCGGTCTGTCGGCCTGTTATTCCACATCTGCCTCCCGGTTGGACGAGACTAGACGCCGAGAGATGCCCCGCATACGGTGCCATATGGAGATTTCTTATGTCCACAATTAGCTCCAGATGCTTCACGATAAGAACGTCACCTGGTACCCGCATTGTGCGTTCTACGATGCCCACCTTCTCTGTCGGCTGACATTGGAGCAGAGGGATCTCTGGTATTATCGGGGGGCCGGTAATATGTTACTAGATAGTGGTGTATCACTATCCTAATCGAGTGCCCCGTCAGTTTGGCTTGGATGCATTTGTCCTGAACTACCCTACGCTAAACGAGAAAAAGACCACTAAGCTGCACAAGTAAGTACCTGCTACCTAATTTCATTATCATTTTATTACTTATTTAGTCTTACACATTACTAATATTATATTATAATTAATTTATATTGCAGGACTAACCACCATATGCCCAAAGTCTACTCAGGAAGCTGTGCGGCCTCCTCTATGCCGCATGCGGCATACTCTAATGCCGCACGATCCGTGGACTGTCCTAAAAATTAGTGATTTCTCTGATGGGCCTTCCAGAAGAACGTGAATTCCTGATGGGCCTTCTAGAAGAACTCGTTTCCTTCAGAGCCAAGCTATCATAGCTATTTTTTGCTTCATCTATCCAATCATGGGTGGACCCCACGTCACCCACTACTTCCACTACTTCACCTCTCATTTAGGAAGGCTATAAATACCCCCATTGTAATAGGATTTAGTGTGCGTGTTTTAGTTGTGTCAAAGTCCATAGTAGTAGACTAGCAATCCTCATTGTTAGGTTAGGTTAGAGAGTTACTTAGAGAGAGAATGGTAGCCAGCGGAAGTCAAGCAAGAAAAGATTACTTCATCTAAGGAGGCAAAGGTTCTTTCATCTTTAATTGGATTGTAATTTATATTCTCTTTATTTTATTTCTTTTATTTTGCCATGGCCATTAGAAGCTAAACTTCTCATATCTAGGGTGAGGGTTGTACTTGCATTCTTAATTATGTTTTAGTATATGTTTATGTTTTGTTTATGATGATTTGAGTTTCCTTTTATATTTTAAATTCATTTTTATTATGTCCTTGCATACATAGTTCTGTCTACTATATGCCAATGACCATTCACATACCAATATGTGTTAAGTCGTTCATCATTGTGTGAGAATGATAATGCATGTAAGTACTCCAAACACTTCGGCTAACGAGGTTTGGCAGCGGTTCAAAGACTAAGGTTAGAACCCAGTGGGCTCCCTTGGCAGAATAGCGTAAATTGTACATTTATATTATATTATGAAGCACTTAGATTAGGTAGGGTCTTTGATATTTCAACTATGGGGTAGTATAGGGAAAGAATATAATTGCGTACCTAAAATACTTCAGTCTTGGTAGTCCAAAAGCCGATCACAAGATCGAAAAACCTTTCAAATAGCATAAACAAACACCCATCACGCCGTACGGGTAGTGACAGTGCCACATGCGACATAGAGAGACGTTAAAATTTATATTTTGCATAATTAAGAAGGATAGAATCTGAACCCTAAAGGCTTTATATCTACTATTTAACCTTAACCTTGATTACAATTAGCGCCATCGCATCAAACTTTTATAAAACCCGATAACTTAGACTAGTGAAAATAGTTTAAAATCTAATACAATATCACTGTGGATCGACACTCCAATCATACTACACGGTAGGATCATGCGCTTGTGATATGAACGTAAGTAGAAATTAGAATTTATAAATCTTAAAAGTAGTAGTTCAATTTGGACTCATCACAATACAACAAAATTATAACAAACAAAATTATAATAAAATTATAACAATATAACACATTACCACAAATAAAATTACAACCCTAAATTATAAAAATTACTTAAAAATTATAACCCTAAATTATAACCCTAAATTATAACATTATAACAAAAAATTTAGCATAAATTATTATTAAAAAAATTATTATATGCTACCAAACCATCCCAACTAGACAGGGGCGGACCCAGAGTACTCCGGGGGGGGGCAGCTGCCCCCCCTGGATTTTGAGTTTTAGTGGAGATTTATCGGTTTCGAACGACTCTGCCCCCCCCTGGAATTTTTTTTGCCCCCCTCTGGACGTTTTATTTGTAATTCGAGTTAAATTTAGGGTTAAAATTGAAATAAATCTGTTGAATTTTGATTGGTAATTAGAATTATAAGTCAGAGCATCAGAAATTACAATTCAAAACATTGGAAAATATAAGTTAAAGCATTATTTTTTATCGAGTATTCAATTAGTTAATGGATTTAAATCCGATTAGGTATTTAAACCCGATTCGATATTTTTTTGCCCCCCCTGACGAAAATTCTGGATCCGCCCCTGCAACTAGAGGCGGCCTAGAGCTGACCACCCCTCAGTGGGGTGGTTAGGTTATTTATAAAAAAAAATTCTAATCAAAGAGCATATTTGCTAAAAAAAACTTCGAGGTATTAATAAAAATTTCGGAAGAGCAGGGGAGGAAGAAAGGGAGAAAAAAAAAAAGAAAAAAAAGAAACAGAGAGACAGAAATGCAACCTCAAAACCAAAAAAAGAGATCCAAAAGTTCTAGCCTTTTAGGCAACGAAATAAATTGGCCCCGTGGGTTAGTTTGTTTTAAGGCCTGTCATAATTCAGGCCCAATAAAGAGAGTCCAATAACTTAGTTCAGGCCCAATAACAGCCGACTTGTGCTGATGTAATCCTAATTTAGTCAAAGAGAATAATTAGGCTTAATTACTAGTCGGATCCTGCTTGTGATGCCCGGAACTAAAACAAACTTACCAGAATACTAGGCTCGAAGCCAGGGTTTAGCGAGTCGGTTCCTCTGTAGTAACTCAAATTTTGAATTTAGATCGGACCGTCCGATAAGAATCGGGGCCAATCCGGTCCGAGGTGGAAATGCTCGGGCCCTGGTGTTAATGAAGATCGGACGGTCCGAATCTAAACTTAAAATTTGAGTTAACTCGGGTGATATAGATTCGGGTTTGGTTAGTGTTTGTTTATTGGTGAATAATTTCTTTGGTTAATTTATTGGTTGCTGCTTATTTTGGCGATTCATTCAATATCTTCACTGGATCCAAAGAGGGGGTGGAGGGATCCAGGGCGGGAGAGCGCGAGAGAGAGGATGCAATCTTGGTGATTGAGAAAATTCAATCCATGGATTATTCGTGTCATCTCTCCGTTTCAGTTTTCATGCTGTTTGCGTTTTTCTCTTTCTTTCCTATCAACGCCGTTGCCAGAGGTGGCGATCGCATCCCATCCCAGCCAGGTCTTTTACTCGGTTTGTTTGAACGAAATTTTGTTGAGTTACTGGATTGTTTTGTTGATTTTAATTCTCCTCTTTCTCCAATTTTGACTTGCCTCAGAGCTCAGAGGTCAAGCTCAAAACGATGTTTTGATTAAGGCCAGTGAGAGAATCAAACTTATGCAATTGCCAATCTCAAATGTAGATAAAATAAGTGGTGACTATAACAGGATTGATGGAATTCTGTTGCAAAAGCTCAAATCTGAGAACTATAACTTCAATGGCATCATTTTTCTTAATTTCGTTTATCTTTTCATAACTAGGTGCAATGAATCATAGCAAAGGTTATTCCACAAGACGTCTTTTCGGAGTGAAAGAGCATCCACTGACGTATGCTCCCAAATTGACTTAATTTGTATTATTTTTCCCTGATATTATTAGTCTGTTTCACCTGGCCTCATTAATTGAAACTTTGATGGTGTCTGAGCTTATCCCCAACATCAGCCATAAACTCAAGTAATGCAAAACAAACAAAAAGAAAGGCACCAAAAATATGAAATTCTACTGGTATCTGACTCTGGCATGTGCATTCTGATGCCATCTGATCTGAATCATACTGTTTGTTCATTTTGTTTTGTATAGGGAAGAAATTATTCAGGGGTATATGAGTAATTTTGAGCTGGAGAAGTCCATGAAGGAGTTTGGAAAGAGATGTGCTAACATATCTTATGTATACAGGTACATTAAACTCAATTTCTATTGATTAATTGAAGAAGGCTCACAAGTTCCAAGATCACCAATCTGTGCTAATTTGGGGAATTGAATCCATGATAGCAAGTCTTCGGGAACGTCACCACTCAATATACTAAACCATTTGAACCTTTTTAACCCAATATATTGAACTTGAGTGGAAATTAAATTTGTATATGCCATCCAGTACCAGTCATGCCTGGCATTTGTACGGTACTGGTATACCATAGGTCCATTTAACAGTATTTCACCCTTTTCTTCCTAGTTTTTTTTATATTTCAGTATGGCTACTCATAAGTTATTTATTTATTTTACCTTTTCGAGGGATTATATAATTAACTACTTTCAGCATAGGAGAGAGCGTGCAAGGATTTCCGCTGGTATGTACATGTAAAGAATAAATTGTTTATAAAAGAAAATTCAAAGTTGTTTTATTTGGTTATTTGCTTATCTTTTAATTATTTATGTAGTGGGTGATTGAGATTTCTGACAAGCCGGGACAGAAAGAACCAGAACCTTCATTTAAAGTTAGTGCAGCATCTCTTCTCAACCTATATATAAATCTCTTGTATTTATAGTTACCATTTTTATTAGAAAAGAAACACAATAGACAAAAAATAAATTAAGCGTAAAGAAGCAAATAGAAAACCTGTTATATTGTGCATTCACTGATACCATTTATAGGTAACTCTTATGGCTGGTTAAGCATACTAGTACTACTATATAATGCTCTTATTTACTTATTATACAGTATATTGGAAATGTGCATGGTGATGAACCAGTCGGAAGAGAGCTACTTATGCGCTTAGCCAATTGGCTGTGTGATAATTACATGAAAGACCCCTTGGTAATTACTTCATTTATAATTTTGTTATATGATACCTTTTTCTAAATCTTTGAGTAGTAACTTTACAAACCAATTTTTGAAAATGCTTGATCTTTCATTTTGGCATTTGCTCTTGACCTTATGTGAAGAAACAAGTCAAAATGCAGAAAAGTAGAGTATCTTTCAATTAATTATCTTTGATTTTTTTTTTCTTTAATGTATTTTTGTAGCACTATGTTCTCTTTAATTTTGTTTGACAGGCAAACTTGATTGTAGAAAAAGTTCACCTTCACATCCTTCCCTCAATGAACCCTGATGGATTTTCTCTTAGAAAGCGTGGCAATGCAAATAATATTGACCTAAACAGAGATTTCCCCGACCAAGTAATTTAACTAATTCTTTCTTTAAAACTACTTTTAATTCTCTGATTTGGCGTCTGCTAATTTCACCTCTTAATATGGTTATTTTTCCAAAGTTCTTTCCTATTAATGATGTGGAGAGCTTGAGGCAACCTGAAACAAGAGCTATTATGAATTGGCTTAAAAGAGAGCATTTTACAGCATCTGCCAGTTTACACGGGGTACTTCCTTTTGAAAACATTTATTGGTATATTTTCAAATATGTTTCAAGGTAAAAATGAATATGAATTTTCCATATAATTGCCCTTATGGTTTTCCATGATTTATATTATTGGGACAGCATTGATTGGTATTGTCTAATCAGTCCTTCCTGATGAAAAGAAATTTGTATTTTGTAGGGGGCACTTGTCGCAAATTATCCTTGGGATGGATCTGAAGATAAAAGGTTGGCAGTTTTAGTCATATTTATTATCTCCCTTCTTATCATCTGTGCTCATCATTTTTTAAATATATTTGTCGGGTTTCTAGGAACAAATATTATGAATGCCCTGATGATGCAGCATTTCAGTACATGGCGACAGTATACAGTCGATCACACCACAACATGTCTTTAAGTAAAGAATTTCCCAGAGGCATCACCAATGGGGCATTTTGGTAGTTTTATTACAAACTTTGATACGAGAAAAACATTCAAGTCATCAAAATATGGATCTATGAATCTTATCACTTTTTTTTTTGGGTATGTTTAGGTACCCTATATATGGTGGTATGCAAGACTGGAACTATATACATGGAGGCTGTTTTGAGATAACACTTGAAATAAGCGACATCAAATGGCCTAAAGCCAATGAGGTCATTACCATATTAATTTTGTCATTTGTTTTTATTTTCTTATTCTATTTTTAAATGTAATACAATTTTTTTTTATTTGTAGTTACATGCATTATGGGAACACAATAAAAAGAGCATGTTGAATCTTGTTGCTAGTCTTGTGAAGGTAAATTTATATCTTTGTATCTTATACTGTGTACAAATGTTTTAACTTTTTTTTTAGTAAGAAAGGCCCTCCCATTATGTCTATTACAGTAAACTTCTATATTGTTTGAAAATTGTAGTTTGGATTAACTTCTACTATGCTGCCAACGCATCTGCCTCGTGTGCAGATCTAGTTTGCAACTTTTTGGAAATTGTTTTTCGAATTTGATTAATTAATTTGAAATTTTTATCAGGCAGGAGTTCATGGAAGGGTATTTTCGGGAGAAACAGGCTTTCCTTTACCAGCCTATGTGGCTGTGGAGGGAATCAATTACACGGTTAATTTAATATTCTTACAATCTTACTTGTCAAAAAAGTTAATTTATTTCTACATTGTCTCCCTATTACCCTAATTCAGTCAAAAAACCATGTCGTCAAAACCAAATAAAACATGAAAGCTAAAAATAGACCAGCCTGATAAACATTTAGCATTATGTCAGAATATACTTACTTTTACTTGGTTAATATCAGGTTAGAGCTGGTAGCATATATGGAGATTATCATCGCATTCTTGCCCCCAGGGGTAGTTATAAAGGTAATATCATAAAAAAGTTTATTTTTGTTTATTTATATATTTAATAAATTTCTTCAAGTATGACCTGATGATATAACTTCTTATGCATACCCGTGCAAACCAATAATGTCTCAAATGCTCTTGTAAGTCAGTGGTACGTCAGAAACACCTCCCCTCTCCTAATGTTTAGAAAAATACCCAAATTACCCTCTATTTTAGTTCACACCAACAAGGAGATAAACAGTGATACTTATTTGCCATTTTTGATGCATTGTATATCAGTAATTCGGAAACATTTGTAAACTTTTAGCATTTGCAGGTATGCATATATAATTGGCTGTAAAAATAATTTATTTCTCAAATCTTTTATTAAATTTGTAGTAATTGCATCCATGCCTGGCTACCAAACAAAATCTACGCAAATACAAATAAATGATGAAGGTGTAAACCTGGACTTCATTCTGACTCCAGAGAAAAGCAGCAATAAGTTAGCAAAACCTAAAAGTTGCAACTGCAATTGTGAAAGGAGCGATAAAATGGAGTTGTTTCCATTCTTTAAAACAATTCCCATAGAGTTATTTCTCATTGTTCTATTTATCCTCTTGTTCCTTTGCTACTTGTTCAAGAGGAGAACTATATTTAAGTTTTCTAGGCATAACAGGCAATTTATAGGGGCTAAGCGAGCTACAGTTGTGTAATTTGAAAAAGGATCAGTAATAGGAGGAAAGATGTGATTTGAAATTCTTATATGGTGTATACGAGGACCGAAACAGCTCTATTAATTATTAATGTTGTAGTAAATTTAGAGCATTATAGAATTGAGAAATTATTGTCGTCTCTACCTTGTGCATCTCACGTTGCAGCCATGTTTCTCATTTCCTGTTATCTCGTTTTTGTTAAAAACAAAAAAATCATGCATCCAAAATTATATATCAAGCAACATGCTTTTCTTCCCCAGTGACAAATATTTTTTTCCTTGTTGTGTAATAAAAAAAGTTTCAGAAACCACAAGATGTATTAGAAATTTCTTTTTATAAAATGTTTGCCTTCTTCTATATAAAAACTTATTATTTCTGGATCACCAAATCAAGATTCATTGTTTGTCAGAATTTTAAAAGGAAAAAAATAGTTGCACTTTTAGAAAGATATGCTTTCTTCATCCGATCAAATTAAAGGTTCAGGCTAGTTTAACCGAAGCAACTTGGATTTACATCATGCTTTTTGCGTAGTAGGTATTGCTTCTACTAGGCAACTTCAGGTAAAACTCAATTTAAGCTTCTATTAGTAGCTTAAATTGAGTTTTTCAGATCCACGACCGGACAGCTTTTTTTGCCACACTCAAGCTGTAATGTCTGAATTTTGAAGTATTAAAATCCATCAATTGGATCTCATGTGACGAGATAGTCTGAATTTTTCTTTCTCAATTATTTTTACATAAAAAAATGCTCTAATAATAAAACTTAACTATTCAACCACTGTTGAATAACCCTCTATAATCGAATATATAAATATTTATATAAAATATGAAAATATTATATGGACTCCTCCAAAAATACTTTGGCAAAGGTTTCCTGTAACTTTTTTTTTAAATCAATGAACTACTTTCAAATTATACACGTATTCAGCTTCTGCCAAGAGCTTTCAAAAAAGAACTATACATGTATTATATCCGAATCACAAATTTTAAACCTTGACCGAATTGTTTTTAAATTCCAAACTTGTTACTATGCAAAAGGGTTAGAAATGACTTCCAAATTCTTTGCAAAGAATACTCCTATGCAACAATAAAACGATGGAATAAGTAAATCTCCCATTTTTTGGGAAAGATATAACCATACCACTGTAACAGAATTGGAGAAACCAATTAGCCTATATAGGGTCCTACCATGAAAAACAACTGGATGAAATTTTATTACATGTCAAATGTACCAATTGAATATTTATCAATGCAGGTAAAAAAGCCTACTAATTGGTGAACATGTAGTAGGAAAAAATAATATTAAAAAGAAAATTCGCATGATCAATTTACATTGTCTCAGCTAGTCAAAATCGAAGCATGTATACTTCTCTGCTGGTTGCATCATGTCAAAGTGCAATGCTACTTATGTAAACTTTATAGACTGCTGAAATAGCAAAAGAAGATGCACAAAAGATGATGTCAGTACTGCTTAGTTATACTCGTATGCTATAGTATGACATTTAATTGTGAAAGTAGAGTCACATACCCTCTTCAACAAATTACATGCAATAAGTGATGTGGAATAAATTCCATTATGATGCATCATACATTTGCATACTCTTAAAGAAGTAAAGATATGAGGGGAAAATAAGGTAGATACTCATTAATAAGAAGTTCAAATGAGAGATATACATGTCAGTGTGAAATTTGTAAAACTTGAAAAGATGCATACAAATATAGTGGGGTATTTTGCAAAATTATATCAATCCAAGTATTAACTATATTTATAACTAACTACTGACAGTTTTGGTTTTTTTTTTAACTAAATGCCCAACACTTCTGGGTTGTTTGCAAATAACATCAGTAGCACCAAAAACAACTCTCAGTAAGCAAACTATCAACCAACTACTATTCAACCTGATATCGGCACAAAGGTTCATATCTACAATCAACAATTTCTTAAAGAATTTTGAATAGCAAACCAGCTGGCTCTTCACTGAGATGTCCTATATAACCCTACTCAGAAAAACCATAATTATATATTGTTAAAAGTTTCAGATTTTCACACTGATACTAAAAAAGGCCTCCTCTATACTAAAAGCTAATACTGACTAACTCTCCCTCTTGAAAAAATGAGAAGTAGAGCAGCCAAATATGTAGCATGGGGTACATGTAGCTCAAATGTTAAATATCATGTGGATATTTCTAATACAAATAGATGAAAAAATTGTCATGAGCAGTCTGTGTTGCGCAAAGGAAAGTTGCTCTGTCATAATTATTTCCTTTCTGCATCAATATTTGTGCTCATGGTTTTTATATCATGAAATAAAGACTAACCTATTTGACATTAGAGACCTTCATAAGCTCGTTAAACGCCTCTTGAGGTATGTCCACGGACCCCACACGCTTCATCCGCTTCTTCCCTTCCTTTTGCTTTTCTAGAAGCTTCTTTTTTCGGGTTATATCACCTCCATAGCATTTTGCCAGAACATTCTTTCTCATTGCAGACAAGCTGAATTGAAATTTCAATTGTTATACCAATAAGTAAACAAAAACTAAAACCCAAAACTCTCATTGCAGAAAATGGTATAATGTAAGCAACATGGCATGTTAATAAACGAATGCCGCATGGAAGAGGTGTCATGTTCTTTGTCAGCGAACAAATTGTTACCCTAATAAAAATAAATGAAAATAATCAATACATAGTTTTTTTTTTTTTTCTAATTTGAGGTATTCTTACGTTTCCCTTGCAATAATTTTAGAACCCACAGCAGCTTGAATAGTTATCTCAAACATCTGCCTGCATCAAGAGACAAATAAAAAATAACAATCTAAACCATAATAAAGAAAAATGTTTGAATGCAGAATATTGGAAGGAACATAATACAAGAGAACAACAAATGCAATTATGTGGTATCACTGATTATGTTAGCAATCACACAAAACTAACCTGTCAATGAATTTCTTTAATTTTGCAACTAATTCTCGGCCAATTCTCTGTGCCTTCAAATCATGAACAATAGTTGCCATTGCATCAACCGGCTGCCCATTTAGTAGTATATCTAGCTTTACCAAATCAGCTTTTTGATAGCTATCCAAATCAAGAGAAAATAACAAGACCAATTTCCAATCATTTTTCTCACTATGAAATGCAAAACTGAGGTGGAGAAAAGAACACAGGTGCTTTGCAAGACATAGGTTGTAATCTCAAGAAAGCCAATGATTTAAGTATTCTAAAAAAAAAACCAGTTAGTAAAATGACTAAATTGCCCATAACCAACAGAACAAACTCTTCACAGGTAGTTCATAACTGAAAACCCAATATTTAAATTACTTCACTTGGTCTTAGTCTCTTATAGCAACTACAAATTAGGATAACAAGGAGCCATTCGCCTTTACCAGGATAATAATGTAAGGTTAGGCATTGTTTCTGTATTAAAAAAAAAAGGCTTCAATTGCCTCCATTTTTCATGCCTCTACTTTATAATCTTTAAAACTAAAATTCTAAAACTAAAATAACAAAATAAACCATTAGATGTGACCTACATTATATATATACACGCAAAAAAAAGGAGGGTTCAATTGACTTTGTTCTGTTGGGGATCAATAGCTTGAAATATCAACATCCAGAATTGTCCACATCAGTAGATGTTACAAAGATGTCTATAAAAACATAGCCAAAATGTGCAAAATTGTCAATTTAATGTGCAGGTACAAGAACAATATATGTCACATCTTATGGTTTTATTTGAATCTGTTTAAGATTATAAACTATACTTTTAAAAAGTGAAAGCACAATGGAGTCATTTGAACCCTCCTCTAAAGAAAAGTTTTCATTTGCAATTTGCCATACATCTCAAAAACTTGTTACATTTAAATTGGAACAAAGAGAGTTTTGAGTTTAAATTATAAAATACAATAGCTGAGCATTATTTTAAAAGAAGTTGCCCGAGCAACTAGGAAAGAAAAAGAGGCTTACTCCGAATCCTCATAATCAAAGGTGGCATATCCCGATGTTATACTTTTTAATTCATTATAGAAATCAACTATAATTTCTCTTAATGGCAACTTGTACTTCATAAGCACCCTCTGGCTGCAAACACAGAACAAGTATTATAAAAATGCACCTCATATACACGCCTTCCAAAAATAATACCCACCAATACCAAAAAGAGATGTTCCTTTGAAAGTATTACCTATCGATGAAAGAATAATCAATCTGCTCTCCTCTTCTCTCTGAGCAAAGAGTTATCACAGGACCCACATACCTTAATATAAAAGAGCAAATTGTCAGCCTAAAGTACATTGGATTTATAATTTGCTAGTGAAAGCAATCATAAACTAAATAGTGTGTACAACAAACCATTCAAAGCACTCTAATTCTTAAACCAACGCATAATTGGAAATAACTCAACATTTTTTTGGTTACTTGACAACAACAACCTTCCCTAACTTCTTAAAGTGAAAGGTCTCCATATAAATTTTGCTTATTTGGTGTTATCTGAAATAGAAAATGAAAGGTCCATAACAGCTGATGATGTGATGATATTTGAGAAGAAGAAGAAGAGAGCTTACTCACTAGGAATAATAATAGTTGCAATAACGGTTGGTTCCCAACAAGCTGTTACTCTTTTTCCCAGATTTGATGCCAGTGTTGCTGGATTCGATAATTCCACTTTGCTACATTAAACAAAAGGAATGAACCCATAATTGACCAACTAAATGAATTTGTCTATGAACAGGGACCAACAAATATCACTAAGCACTCCTTGATAGCCACTATCAAGTTTATAAAAAAAAAAAAAAAAAAATATCACTAAGCAAAGCAAGTTTCAGATGAAGACCTTACCTTCCATCTGAATACTCAAAAATGTAAGGTACAGTTGGTACTGTTGATATGACATTAGCTCCATATTCCTAATAGAATTAAAGAAAAGTAAAGTTTGATTAACTTAAAAGGGTACTAGATTACTTAAACATATGAGCCCTTCTATTTGATTATGATATGCATATTTTTACAATCCCTTGTAAAAGCCATCCAGTAGCACAGGGCTCATCTTACTACCATGCAGCAACATTTTGAGGTTGTCCAAGAAAATAATAAGAACTCCATCAAGGTGCAAATGAAAACGATGATTAAATATCTACAACTGAAACAAGAAATAATTACTTGTTCAAGTCGTTGATGGAAGACATCCATATGAAGTAAACCTAGAAAGCCGCATCTGTCAATAAGAAATCACACTGTCAGATAATCCTCAAGATCCATGACGTAAACCTAACATAGCAATTCATTCTGCCATAACAAGTGTGATAACATCCTTGAAGAGTTATAAAAAAGAAAGAAAGAACAAGAAATGATTACCACAAGAACATAATTAAAACATTAATATTAACAGTACCGGAATCCTCTTTTGATTTGGATATTATGTTTGTGCTGTTATGCATGGCTTAGTTGTTTGTTTCCTACTCCCACTGTATGTTGAATGGGGATGAATGTTGTTTCATTTTTCTGACAGTTTACAACTTAATGCTATGTATTTTTTAATGGTTCTGGAATCAGTGGCACACCAAGGCCACTTTTCTTGAAAAAAAAAAGGTACCTGAATCCCATGCCAAGTGCAGTACTAGTCTCCTTTGATACACACACACTGGCATCATTACATGTTAGCTTCTCTATCGCATGGTTTAGTGAATCAAAATCAGAACCATCCGCTGGGTACAGACCAGAGAACACCATGTGTTTTGCCGGTTTAAAACCTGAATCGGAAATTGACACATTTATAAATGTGCATTAGCATGAACATGACTGTAATGAAGTTAATTGTGCTAGAGTATTTGTGTGTTTGACTATTTGTTTTGGTTTCTTGACTCATGCGTTTCAATGCTGGTGTTTTTATGTGTATTTCTTGAGTGTGTGCATCTGCTCATACCAAGTGTATCCATATTTCTGCATAACACCATTCAGTGAGCTTCTTTATGTGTCTAACTTAGTTTGTTAGTGCTTTTTTATGTGTGTAAGCGTCACTCTGTCTCACTCAATGAGCTTGCATGTGATTGTATTATTGTGCATGTGTGTGAGAGAAAGCATCTACAAGTCAAATCAGACACAACATTATCTTTATGTTTGACTGAACATGGTGTATACCAACTGGTATGCAAGTGCATACCAGTAACTCAGTAACTCTACTGATTGATAGAAGAAAAATTACATACCTGGTAGTGGCTCAACAGTACTCTTCACATGAAAAAGCGTGTCACCAATCCTTGCCTCCTTGGTAGATCGCATGCCACTAACCACATACCCGACCTGACCTGTATATAACACTCCCGTAGATTTCAATTCCGGGTTCATTACCCCCGCATCCAATATCTCATAACTCATGCCTGTAGCAGACGACTCAATCTTCTCCCCCTTTCTTAGCCTTCCATCCACAACTGCCACGTGGCATATAACCCCCTTGTACTCATCATAGTATGAATCCAGAAGCAACATCCTTAATGGGTGGTCAGGTTTCCCACTCGGGCCCGGTAACCGCTCCACAACAGCAGGTAAAACATTCTCGAGCCCCAAACCAGTTTTAGCAGAGGTAAGAAGTGCCCCTGATGGGTCGAGGTCGAAGAGTGATTTCAGCTGAGCCTTCACGCGTTCTGGGTCAGCTGTTGGTTGGTCAATTTTATTGATAACGGGTATGATTGAAAGACCCGATTCGAAGGCTAGGTAGAAATTTGCTACTGTCTGTGCTTGTACACCTTGGGCTGCATCTACCACTAATAAGGCACCTTGGCATGCAGCCAGGGACCGGGATACTTCGTAGCTGAAGTCTACATGGCCTGGTGTGTCAATGAGGTTTAATAAGTAGTTGCTATTGGTGGGTTCGTGCCTGTAGAACATGGAGGCCGTTTGTGCTTTTACTGTAATGCCCCTTTCCCTCTCTACCTGCGGAACCCTAGGTCAGATCTTGTAGATTATAATTTTTGTTATAGAATCTAACAGTAAAGTATCTTTTATTTTTTCCATTACAGTAGGACACCTAGATTTGATATGTAGAAGCACAGTAGTGGTGTTCTTTTGCATCAATTTCAATGTTGTGAAGGGTTATTTGAGCAATTGATTCCAAATAATTTCTCTCTGGAGACTGTTTTCCGACAATTTTATCCATTTACACAATCAGTCATTTGGGGTACACTTCTGCTAAAGTTTGATCCTTTTTATAAGTTCAGATAGCCAGTTAGTGAGGAAATTCATGCCTTTTCAGCTAAAACATACACATTAGCAGATAACTATCAAAACCAAAGCTAACTAAGTATTTTCACCTTATTCCAATAAATGACAAGAACTAACAGTGCTTGTGTAAAAAAGAAGTAGATTACCTGTAACTTGTCGAGGTACTGAGGTTGACCAAGCCCCTTTTTGATAGTTCCAGTAACCTCAAGCAACCTATCAGCAAGTGTTGACTTGCCATGGTCAACATGAGCAATGATCGAGAAGTTTCGTATCTTATCTGGTGGGTACTCGCTCAGATCGAATCCCCCAACCCCGTCTCTCCGTTCGCCATGACGCACATTGGAACACATGAAGCGCTGCCACACGGAGAGATTAGGATCAAGACCCGAGAGGGGTGGGATTAGAGAAGTCTTAGAGCGGCGCGAGGCCACTCGGAGGAGAGAAGATGCCATGGAGAGTGTTAGAGGCGCAGGTTTGGAAGAAGGGTTTTAGGCTCTAATAAACTGTGGAGTCCATGAAAGTACTGGAGAAGCCAATTTGGGTCTGGAGCAGGAATTTTTAATTTTTTTTCCTCATATATTCATTGTAGTATACTATACTATACAGTACACTTACGTAGAGTAGAATATGGGTGTTTACAAGTTCACTATTTTAAAATTTATGAGATTAACTTTAAATACTAAATTTAAATTATTAAAATCGATTTAGTTTATGATAATACGTTTTCATGTTAAATTTATAAAATTTTGAATTAATTTAAGATACAATTTTAATAAAAAAAATATATAGTATCAAATGAAACGGTTAAAAAAAATTATAAGTTAATTTAATGTGGGCAATTTTATTACTTTTTATTGTTTGACTTGATTTGGATAGAGATTGATTCAAATGCTACTTTGTTATCCGACATTTTTATTAATATCCAAAGTTTAATACAAATTATTAATTATACCCACCTTCCCAAATTTTTGCTAAAAATACCCAAGCCGGTCAGAAAATGGCCGGCTTAGGTCCCTCCCTAAGCCGGCCATTTTCTGGCCGGCTTGGTACCTTCTTTTTTTTTTTTTTTTAAGAGAGAGAGACACTATGAAGATCAAAATATTGAAATCTAACTCTGAAAATTTGAAATTTTTGTTTAAATTATTTGTTATATTACTTCTTTGAGGAGGGATCAAGTTACAACAATCATTTTTTTCATTTTCAAAGTCCAAATCGTCGATCCAAACCGTTCAACATGATCTCCACAATAAACTGTGCTTCCATATCAAATTTTACATTTTTTTGAATTTGTTTACTATTTATTAAGTATTTTACAAAAAATAGTCATATTAAGACTATATTTTTTTTTTTTTTAGAGAGAGACACTATGAAGATCAAAATATTGAAATCTAACTCTGAAAATTTGAAATTTTTGTTTAAATTATTTGTTATATTACTTCTTTTGATGTATAATTAGCATATTTATACTAAAATACGATAGATTAATTGAAATTATGTTGAATAACACTAAATTATGTTAAATTACGCTAAATTACATTAAATTACGCTAAAATACAGTAAATTACGCTAAATTACAAATGAATAGGGACGATATCTTCACTGAAAAGGCAAAAAACGACGATGAAACTTCAAACGGTCATAAAACGGTACTTGAGTGTCCGATTTCAGCAAATGACCATTTTTCGGAAAGCTTGCGAAAATGCGCATGCGTCCGTGCCAGCTATGCTGGATTTCGAAATTCAGAATCGCCAAAAAACAAAGGGAAGAGCCCCAAAACTTGAGTTGAAGTTTCCGATTAAGATTTTCATTTCTATCATTCAATCCAAGTAGCTCAGTAAATTAGTTACATAATGAACTTGCAGATTACCAATTTTTATTATTTTTGGAATTTTTTTACTATTTTTTATGATTCATGAAAGATGAGCAAAATCAGTCTACTATAGCGTAATTTTGTGTAGTTTAGTGTTTTTTTTACCATATTTCAGCATAATTAGCGAAGTTATTGTAATTTAACGTAATTTAGTATAATTGAACATAATTTATTGTAATATAGTGTAATTCAACATAATTTCAAGTAATCTAACGTATTTTAGTATAAATATGCTAATTATACATCAAAAGAAGTAATATAACAAATAATTTAAACAAAAATTTCAAATTTTCAGAGTTAGTTTTTAATATTTTGATCTTCATAGTGTCTCTCTCTGAAAAAAAAAAAAAAAAAAAGGTACCAAGACGGCCAAAAAATGGCCGGCTTGGGTATTTTTAGCAAAAGCTTGGGAACGTGGGTATAATTAATAATTTGTATTAAACTTAGGGTATTAATAAAAATGTCGGCTTTGTTATTCTATCCAAATCAAATGGAGTATAGAATTAATTCAAAATTTTATAAATTTTATTAGTAAACACATTATTTATGAAGTCGGTTTCAACGATTTAAAATTTATTATTTAAAATCAATCTAATAGTTCAAACATTCTAATTATATAGTATATAGTACACTTTAATGCGATATGCATAAAAGAAAAAAAGAGAAAAAAGAAGGGCATAACTGCACAAGCAATGAAGCTAGCTAGGACTTGAAATAAGTCAAACTCGAGCGAGTTAATTTTTAGTTCATTTAATTTGATGTAAAATTACTAACTAATTAGAACTCGAATTCTACATAAACTCACTTATTATTATTTTTTCTATTCATATTATCTTGCAAAAACTAGTGTAAAATAATTAATACTCTTTTTATAAATAAAACTAGTGTGAATTGTTTAATAAAATACAAAATAATTTTACAAATTACACTAAAACAATAAGTATCTTATGTTATCTATTTTAAATAACATAATTATATATTGATGATTTCTAATTGAGTTCAAACGAATTAACTGAATAATATCAAAGTTAAACTGCTAAAAGTCTAATCAAACGAGTTCAGCTAAAAAAAAAAATTAAAATTGCAGCCTTAGCTCTTGCATATCTACATGTCGTGTCTAGCTTCTAATTTTTTTTTTTTTTCGGGAATAAAAAATTACGACGCTTTTCTTTTCGGCCTTGATTTAAAGAAACAAATCACCCATAAATTACCCGACAAAAATAATAGCAAGTGTAACCAACTAACCATGGCCTCACAAAAAGAAAAAGAAAAAGAAAACAGAGAAATGTAAAATGACAGCTGTGGGATTTGAACCCACGCCCTTTCGGACCAGAGCCTAAATCTGGCGCCTTAGACCACTCGGCCAAACTGTCTCTTTATGGTAAAATTCGTCTATTTTAGTTAATATCCTTTTATTATTTTCGAAATCACAAGATTTTGGGAAGTGACAAGGGCCCCAAATAAACTGATATCCAAATTTTAAACTATTATAGTGAAATTAGTATATATTTAAGTTTATCAAGGTAGTCCATTGTTTTAATTCCAAAATATGTTAGGTCGGCTAAAAATAATGAATTTAAACCGTTAAGTCGACATACTCATAAGTCATTTACATTTTAAATTTACAAAACTTAATTGAATTCATTAAGTATAATATTAAATAGTCAAAAGATAAATTTTATAAGTTATTTTGGTGCATTTAAATTTTTCATTATTTTTTTATTGCATGATTTATACTAAATAAAATTTAAAATAATTAAATTTAGCATATAAACACTATGTTCATGCAGTAAATTTATTTCATGGCTTGAATTCGTTGATTTAATAATTTTTTAAGTTAATTCACCGGTCATATTAATATTAATAATTCTAAGTTCATACTAACATCTCTCTTATATTGTACGCATAATATATAAGGTGGAACATCCAAGCGCAAGTTAGTTTATTTTATTATGCTGACGAAAAAGAGTCAAAGGAGAGAACTGGTTTATTTTGTTTACTTAATTTTGAGAAAGCCACGACATGCAAAATTATTCTAAAACTAAAGTTATAGGAATGGAAATATTCTAAAATTAATGTGAAGAAAATTGCTAATTTGTTGATGTGACAACTAAATTCAAATTTTATAATTGTAGGAAATGAAAATGCTTTAATTTACAATATCAAATCAATTTATAAGAAATTAAGAGATAAAAAAACAAATAAAAAAGACTACGAGAGAGACGACAATTACAACAATATTATGTTGCCGAAGCATCAAATTGCTAGTTGATATTAATGTTAGTTGTAGATATAATACCTACATTTTTGAAAAACTTGATGATGACGGTAGATATAATTAATACTACCATATGCGAAAAATGCTAGATTTTCAACTTTAAATACTACATTTTTTATTTTGTTTTGTTAAATGTATCAACTTTTACCGTTTAAAACTTGTAAGAAATTGTAATATTCATATGAGAAAATATATTATAAAATGTATAGATCTTTAGCAGTACTCATTATTTAGTATATGATAAACTAATTTATTGGTTCCCACCAATGTCTCAAATGTAGTTACTATTCAATTTTGCATTTAACTATATGATATAAAAACAAGATGGACCTACCAACGGATTAACTGTATAATATCAAAAGCATTCGAAATATATAGGTGAAGTTTCACACATAGTGTTGCTCACATATTTATGCTAGATTTTCAAGTGAGCATGCAAAAAATGTGGCGAACATTAGGATTTAGACATATGATCATCGTTTCCTCGTGATTCGCCTATTTTTTTCTGTTCATTTCATTTGTAAGCAATGGTGATGCACTTCATTGCTATAAAACTAAGGGCCATGAACGAAACCATACCATAACATATCAGTTTGGGATATATATTAATGCCACAAGGGCTCCTTAGAAATTGAACTGTAACTAGATTGAATGGTTTTGTGACCGTCCGATCACAGATTGTTCGATCATAAATTTACAAAACTTATTTTCTCAAATTTTATTAATTAATTTCTAGAACTAAGTCTCTTTTTTAAACTTGGAATGGTAGATATTTAGGTGCCTCTAAATTTATAATTCTCGGTATTCACAAAAGAAATTAATAACATGACGTACTTTGCTGAAATTTTTAAAGTTAGCACAGTTTAAAAAAATAAATCAAAAAATCATTGTTTTTGAGAAATTCGAAATTTAACACGGCCGCAGAATGATTCTGCGGCCTCAAATGTTGGGGACCGCACATGCATTCTGTGGTCCCATATATTTCTTTTTTTTGTTTTGAGAACCATTCTGCGGCATCACGTGGGGGTATGGCAAAGTTTGGTTTTTTAATAATATTTTTTTTCTCAAATTCGTGTCATTTCTCAAAATTTGCTTTGACCAAAAAAATAATATATGGGCCGCAAAATGGTTCTGCGGATTCCTGGCTGGGTCCGCAGAACGCCTGTGTGGTCTCTAGCATTTGGGGACGCAGAATCATTCTGCGGCCGTGTTAGATTTCGAATTTCTCAAAACAATGATTTTTTGGTTTATTTTTTTTTTAAACAATGATAGTTTTAAAAATTTCAGCGTACTTTGTGAGACGAGTCCGGTAACGATTGCAAACTCTCTGTATATAAAATATAACAATTTCAAACCTAATTTTAATCACACATCTGATACCCACAAGTCGATGACATTTTTATGTACAAAACTAACTTTAGGGAAACAAAAATGACCATTCCATAATAATTTATTCAAAATAAAAATGATTTACAATCGAGTGAACTTGATAATTGGAGCAAAGGTTTTAAATGTAAAAAAATATTTTAGGACATGAAAAAAATTGGGGGAATTTCATGTTTACTCTTAAATGAACTTGAAAATTACGTATTTCACCCTCTAAAATTCATAATATCATATATACCCTTGTAAACTTCAAAAAATCACAAATTTACCCATTTTAATGTATTTTCTATTAATACTCATTTTAAATTGATGAATTACTCATTTTACCCTTCAATAATAAAATAAAAAATTTGTAGCATGTTTTAGAAAAATATTAGTCTTCTAATTGGACGATTTCCGAGGACAAATGAATAGTTTCTATACTTCTGATGCTTACACAGTGTCATTTAGGTATATGATTGTGTAAGCGTCAGAACTAGAGAAACTAATGACCCATTTGCCCTCGGAAA
Source organism: Carex myosuroides (assembly GCA_028015225.1). NCBI lineage: Eukaryota > Viridiplantae > Streptophyta > Magnoliopsida > Poales > Cyperaceae > Carex > Carex myosuroides. The sequence goes on from CM051464.1 coordinate 4,017,478, forward strand.
CTGTCCAATTAGAAGATTGTCATTTTTTATGTTTTTAATGCAGGATAAAATGAGTACTTCATATATATAAAATTATTTTTTATAGAAAAGACAATAAAATAGATAAATTTTTGAATTTTTGAAGTTTAGAAGGGTAAATATAATATTATGAATTTTAGAGAAGGAAATACGTAATTCCTAAGATTTTGTGGGATATATGTGAAATTTCCCCAAAAAATTTTTGTAAGCATCTTTTGGACTTAATATATTGTCCAATTTATGTAATTCAAATGTCATTCGATATTCCATCAAGAATGTTAAATAAAAAAGTGCAATATTTCAAATCTGAACTTTAAAAGTCATATCAAAATTTATCATATTGATGCATATAATGTATGTCATATAAATTAAATTATCAAGTTTTATATTGCGAGATTGATATAAATAATTACAAAAATTAATTGAAGGACAATTTACTCCTCAATTACTCCTCAATTTTTTTAAAAAAAAGGAAAAAAAACCAGAACAATCTGTACACAGTGGATCGCCAGGATTCCTGACGGTTCACTTAGGAATAGAACCGCCAGAATCCTAATAATTGGGGTATTTTAGAAAAAAATTAAGAATATTTTTGTAAACTTTTTATTATTGAGGATATAATAAAAAAATCGGCAATTAAATTGTGAGCGTAGACTTAATGCATGACTATCTTTTTTCAAGCATGCAATTTATGGTGAATTGATGACGTAATTGTGTGCTCTGTTAATTGATCTTAGTGAATCGATGCTATCATATTTTTATATGATCTATCTTCATTCTTATGTTAAACAGAAGATGTCATGGTTCATTAACAACTTCGATTAAAAGATGAATTTTCAGATTAAATATCAGTTCTCTAATCAAATAGTTTGCTTTTTTTTTTTATTATATGCATCTTTTTTATATAGTTTTACGTGTAGAAGTCTAAATTTATTTAGATACGTACTCGCTATATGTACTTGCTACGTGTAGATATTCTAATTTTTTCATTTTTAAAATATATAGACTAGTATTTGCTTACCTAGAAATAAATGAGAACTAGACGAATATCACGGAATTAAAAAAATGACGTGACAGAAAATTTCCAAATTTAGGAACAATTAAATTAAAGGTAATCACAGAATCTATCATTGACAAATAACCTTTTTATGCGATATCTCTGAGATTAATTACCAAATTTTGATATGATCATATTTTATTTTTCCAAAAATCTGTTAGCGAATATTAATTAACTTACTGATAGAGGTGATTTATTTAATAAACTTTTTTTTACCAAATTACTAATATTTTTTTCCTTTCAAAATACCAAACTAATCCAGATTAATTGAAAGGAGCAGATTAGAAGATTAAAACAGACCTGATGTAATCAAGAATTTTTTCCTTTTTTTTTTTTTACAAAATGGCTCAAATAAAGAACTTTATCAACAAATAAATTTTTACTGCCTAAATTAAGGTTTTCTTTCCTTTAAATATCTTCCGTTAAGATAATACGGTGGTCATAGATTTGAATGTATATTTTACCTTTTAGGAGGTTTAATATACCTCCATTTTTGTCTAAATTATGTTTTTCATTTTTTTTTTCAATTCCTTAATTAACAAACTAAAAACATAAAATCAAATAACAAAACAAATTAGCATCTTTTAAAGAGTACAAATGAAAAACACTGGTCTATATATTTTGAATAGAAGGAACAAATTATATACATTTTTGTCTATATATTTCATCTTTTAAAGAGTTCTAAAACATGAAACAAATATTATTTCCATTATTCTTTTAGGAGGAAACGTGTAATCAATCTTTTTTTTTTAATCAAATAACGAAACATGAAATAATTAATTACCGTCTTGAAATTTCAAATTTATATTTCAAACTCTCTTAAAATATATACATACTTATCTATATTACATGATGTTATTAGAGGGCAAATGACAAGTTTAATATATGGACGGAAGAATTTTGCCCCCTTCTCTTTTGCCCTGGATCAAACCACATTCAAATATAAGCAAACACAGCGCTACTGTTGGAAAGAACCATTGACGATTTTATATAAAAAAAATTGCAAAAATGCAATCAGAAAAAGCTATTTTCAGTGCCTCATATGTTAGAAATGTCCTAGGGCTAATTATATGGGTGAAATTAATATATATTTAGAAGAAGGATCCACTTATAACATTTTTAAGTTACAACATCTTACAACAATTCGGTTTTGCGATTTTCAAAGTCCAAACAGTTAATCCAAACCTTTGAACATGATCTCTATATTAAAATGTGCTTGGAGATCAAATTTTACATTTTTCTCAATTTTTTTACTATTTATTAAGTATTTTACAAAACTGATGTTTTTAGACAATTATGGACCACTGAAAAATAACAGTTTTTGTAAAATACTTAATAAATAGTAAAAAAAACTCAAAACAATGTAAAATTTTATCTCCAAACACATTTTAATATAGAGATTATGTTGAATGGTATGGATTGACTGTTTGGACTTTGAAAATCGAAAAACCAAATTATTGTAAGATATTGTAACTTCCAAATGTTGTAAGTGGATCCCTCCTCATATATTTCATATATTTAATGCAGGTAATAAGTATATGGGTTTAATGCAGGTAAAACTATTATAGATTAACATGTTATTTGACAGCATGAATTATTAATTAAGTTCGACAGTGGGTGATCTATTTATGGAATCCACTTTCTCCTCTATTTTCATATCCTTTCAATTGTTTTAGAAATGGTTTTAGGAAAGTGCCTTGAGGGATTAACCACAAATGTGCATAAATCCTAAATTTTATAAACCGTGAGAAGAAGAGGAGACAAAACAGAGCCGTCATTTTGGTGCTAGATTACGGAGATTTTCAATCTGTTCGTGTAGATACTGATAGAGCGTGAGACGCTCTTCCTCTACGTTGCTTCTCCAATCTAGAGGTATCATTTATCTTAGATTTAATTTTACACATGGATCTTAGTTCCGACAGGAATTGATTGATTAAATTGATGTTGAAATTGGAACCCTAGCTAGAACCCACCCGAATTCCCAACACCTTATATATAAATGTTATTCTAAAATTACAATAGTCATAATACATTTACTTTTAATCCATCTGTGTTTATTAGATTCTAATCTCATCACTTTATAATTACTTTAATTTTGTGTGAAATAAACAAATTTGAAAGTATAAAAAAGGTGCAAAAACGCAATCAGAAAAATATCTTTTTAGTACCCTATGTATACATGCTATTCTAAAGTTATTTTATTCATGATATATTTACTTTTAATTCATCTTTGTTTATCAGATTCTAATTTTAACAATCCATAATTACTTTTGTGTGACAAAAGTAATTTGAAAGTATAAAAACAAATGCAAAACCGCAATCAGAAAACCAACTAGTTCACCAAGCTTGTCCTTTTGGGAACTTAATTATGTAATGCTTCTGAGTTCTGAATCTTAGCTTAACAGAGAAGCAGAGGACTTGACACAGAGATGATGAGTCGCCGCAGGAACAACGAGAACTCGGTTCGTGTGACCAACCTGTCAGAGGATACCCGTGAGCCAGGGGCGGATTCAGGATTTTCGTCAGGGGGGGCAAAAAAATATTGAATCGGATTTAAATATCTAATCGGGTTTAAATCCATTAACCAATTAGGTACTCGACAAAAAACAATGCTTTAACTTATACTTTTCAATGCTTTGACTTGTAATTTCTGATGCTCTGACTTATAATTCTAATTACCAATCAAAATTCAACAGATTTATTTCAATTTTAACCCTAAATTTAACTCGAATTGCAAATTAAACGTCCAGAGGGGGGCAAAAAAAAATCCAGGGGGAGGCAAAGTCGGTCGGAACCGATAAATGTCCAGTAAAACTCAAAATCCAGGGGGGCAGCTGCCCCCCCCTGGACTACACTGGGTCCGCCCCTACTGAGCCTGATCTTCTTGAGCTGTTCAGGACTTTTGGTTGTGTGAGCGGTATCTATGTGGCGATCGATCAAAAGACAGGGATGAGCAGGGGATTTGGATTTGTCAACTTTGTTCTTAGGGAGGATGCTGAACTGGCAATTAACAATCTTAATGGTTATGATTATGATAATCTCATTCTTAGAGTTGAGTGGGAAAACTAGGGAGTTATTATTGTGTGGAAGAGTAAGCTGGTCAGGCTGCCAGGAGCAATTTTTTGGTTGTGTTTTGCATTAATGTCTTTTTGTTTTTGTTTTTGAATAAAAGTGGGAAATCCCACCGATTTTCATTCAGAAAATCACAGATTCTGTGATTAGCGTACCAAGCTGGTACCACAAATCATATGAAACAAAACAGAACTAACCAAGCAGACTAACCAAACTACAAATCATATGAATCAAATATATAAGTATATAACTGACAACATACTCAAAAACATTTATTCAAAAAGGTCCTAAAAAAGCCTAAAATTTCAGAACTAGTCTGCTGCCTTTTTTGGTGAACTAAATGTTGTGAGTCTCTAAATGGTCTTTTCTGTTCCAAACATAGCTCCTCATGAACCTAGGAGCTCTGCCACCTCTAAACTCAGTCTTTTGTATTAATGTCAGTAGGCGTACTCTTTTTTTTTTTAATCTAAAATGTTGATGCATACTGAGATTTGGGGAACCAAGTATGAACATGTTCTTTTGCTGGGGTTGATCTCAGTCTTTTGCAATTGAGCAGATCATTGAGCAATCGAAAAGTGCACTATATTTACCTTTTCTGGCACAGGTGGCAGAGGGATCAAATAAGGTTAATATTTGACAATCGTGATAATAGTTTTTTTTTAAGAATAAAATTTAAAATTAAAGTTAAATGTATAGGTATGTTATTTAACATAGATAATCTAATAGTTAAATTTTATGCAATTAAGGATTTTTAATTTCAAATTATCGAAATTTAGTCACTTGATGTACAATTAAATGTAAGTTAGATTTTATTATTTTTATATAAATGTGATATATAGATCGTATATATCTCTTATCTTATTAAGCATGTAGATGTTCTGATCCGTCAACAACTGTGATTAAAATCAAGAAAAATGCTACTATTAATAAAAGAGTGAAAAAAAGACATTGAATACAATAATTAGCCTCTACGCCAAAGAGGTTGTAGATAGAAAAAATTCTGAACTAAATTAAAACGAGTAGAAAAAAAAAATTCATGAAGGAATTTATTTGCTCCTTCTTTGAAGTAGCATTAATGTTGTCTTTAAATCTTCACAGACTAATCCTTGGGCCGAAATTTAAATCTTTTTGGTCTACATTATTACTTCCCAAGTCATCAAATACAATTGATACTAATATTTTTTTACAATGATTTTGTATTAATGCAACTAATTCAAATATATATTACATATTCTAATTAGCTTTTGTATATTTAACGATACTTGGTGCTTCTTATTCAGGAAAAAACTTTTAGCGGGCATCTGCTAGGATATCTTTTTTTTAAGGACAGCTGGTCAGTAGCCGGCTGTCGATATATTGATTAAAAAAAAGTTATTTACATCTCTTCAAGAGAGTTTTTGCTCTATTTTACACAAAATTCAACTTGTAAATAAAACACAAATTAGCACAGTGCAGGGCCGGGCCTGATCGCCAGTGCCCATTATACCATTTACCCTCCTCCTACTAACAATGGGATGCCCAGAGAAAAGATTCTTCTGTTGCTTCAATTATTAATCTATGTGCTTGCTTTTGATCTTGAGAGAAGATCCTCCGATTTCTCTCCTTCTATAGAGTCCATAGCCTAGTCGTTCAGGCCCCGTCCCATCTTATTCTATGTTCCTCGAGAGAATAATGTTGGGGGATCATAAAGGCCAAACAATTACGCCTTATCTAGAGATCAAACAATTACATCTCATCTAGGGGTCAAACACTTACACCCCGGGGAAGAAGAAACAATCCCCACCTTAAACCTAAGGACCGTCATATGCCAAAGATACCCGAAAAACATAATCTTAAGTGCGGAATTATACCTGATTCCATGCCGTTTGCCATGGAATACCCTAAAGTCTTGAGCAAACTGTCTCCGTGAGCGCGAGACAAATCTTTAACGACAAGAAGTCCTTCTCGCCTTTGTGGTTGGGTTGTGGATTAGATCTTCCAAAGCAACAAGATACGCCCTTGAGAAATCCTCTCCAATTTCCTTATGGATCTCTCCTCTCAATTCTTTAATGGAGGAAGAAGGGAGAAGGCACTCAAAAAATCTGTCTAAGAATAACCTCTTTTCAGAAATATGAGTTGAGTTGGTTATCTTGTGCCTTGGGGACCCATCCTTATATAGTATTACACATCTGGCGCTGCGAGTGCGGGTGCACTGGGTCGCACTGGGACTCAGTGCGTCCGCACTGGGTTGAGACGTGTCCAAATAACTGCTTTTCTTTCAGCCCTGAATTTTTCCTAAGTCCTGAGTGCGTCCGCACTGGGCTCGGACTTTCTTTCCAGTTTTTACACTGGATTTCAGAAAATCGTCTAAGTCCTGAGTGCGTCCGCACTGGGCTCGGACTTTTCTCAGTTTCTGCACTGAACTTCAGGAAATTGTCTAAGTCCTGAGTGCGTCCGCACTGGGGCTCAATGCGTCCGCACTGGGCTCGGACTTTTTCCAGTTTCTAAACTGAAGTTCCTAAAATTTGGCTAAGTACTGAGTGCGTCCGCACTGGGGCTCAGTGCGTCCGCACTCAGGGTTCTGAAAGCAGTTTTCTGTATTTGCAAATCTCAAAATCAGTCCATCAATGATTTGATCTTTGCCCAAATTGTTCTACACATTTATGGACCACATCCTATTGAATACATAGATTGTCTAATGTCTTAATTCCATATTAGATCACTTTAATTGTGACAATCATATTGACAGTATTCAATTCATAATTATATTACATATATGCTCAACGTTGGATATATGATCCAACAATCTCCCACTTGAGCAATATGTCATACTCTTTTAATTATGTATTGTTAACCTTATGTGCGCACATACTTTTCTGTCATCTTTATGTATTCCCAAACCAATTCCGTCCATTAATTACATTAGCAAAGGACTAAAGCGGCTTTCGTCACATTTATATTAGTCATGACTAGACCATCAATAATCTCAGTACTAACATAACCAAATGACATGAATCATGATGTGGATGTGTAGCATAGAAATTACACGCAATTGTGATCTTACTGTGCCAATTTCTAACTGGGTCTCCTACTTAAAACTTGAAACTAAATTTCATAAACTTGTTGTAAAATGCAAAATTCAAATAAACAATTCGCAAATCACATACTCAATTGTGAGGTCAAAACCAAAAATTAAACATAGAGTGCATATAATAATCCCTTTTGCAATACCATGCATATAACATAAATTACTTGTTTTCTGTCACAAGTTTCATATCCATAATTACAATAAGTAAATAGAACATTGAAATAAACAACTAACAGACTCCCACTAAAACTGAATTTCCCTAACAGAAATTACACCCATATGAGCAACATGCTCTTCAAACTTATTGGGTGGTAATCCTTTAGTAAGTGGATCCGCCAACATGGAGTCTGTCCCTATATGTTCTATGGATAACTGACCCTTCTGCACTCTCTCCTTTACAACCAAGAACTTGATGTCAATGTACTTAGACTTTGACGAACTTCGGTTGTTATTTGCGTAAAGTACGGCTGAATTATTGTCACAATACAATTTTAGTGGTCTCTCAATAGACTCCACTATACGCAGCCTAGTGACAAAATTGCGTAGCCATACACCACGATTCGATGCCTCATGACATGCTACAAATTCTGCGGCCATTGTGGAAGATGCTATAAGTGACTGTTTAGCACTCTTCCATGAAATAGCCCCTCCAGCTAACATGAAAATGTAGCCGGATGTAGATTTCATGCTATCTTGACATCCTCCAAAATCAGAGTCGGTATACCCAATGACCTCTAGCTTGTCCGATCTCCGATACGTGAGCATGTGATCTTTTGTTCGCTTCAGGTACCTCAAGACCCGTTTGGCTGCTTTCCAATGATCTAAACCTGGATTTGATAAGTATCGGCCCAACATGCCAGTGATGAACGCAATATCCGGACGCGTACACACTTGCGCATACATGATGCTCCCAACAACTGAGGCATATGGATACTTTTGCATTACTTCCTTTTCTAAAGGATTCTTTGGGCATTGGCTGAGACTGAATTTGTCTCCTTTTGCCACAGGGGTATTTCCTGGTTTACTGTCTTGCATGCCATACCTTTTCAGGACCTTTTCGATATAATTCCTTTGGGATAAACCTAACATACCTTGGGTTCTATTCCTCAGTATTTCAATCCCTAGGACAAATGATGCATCACCAAGATCTTTCATCTCAAAATTCTTCATCAGAAATTTCTTAGTCTCATGCAACATATTTATATCATTGCTGGCAAGCAATATGTCATCTACATATAAAACCAGAAACACAAACTTACTCCCACAGAACTTGAGGTATATACACTCATCCACAAGATTTGACTCGAAACCAAATGAGATAATCACATTGTGGAATTTGTAGTACCACTGACGAGACGCTTGCTTTAGCCCATAGATGGATTTCTTAAGTTTGCACACCATAGACTTTGCGTCTCCCGACACATAGTTTTCTGGTTGCACCATATAGATTGTTTCCTCAATGTCACCATTGAGAAACGCAGTCTTAACATCCATCTGATGAAGCTCTAAATCGAAATGCGCAACTAATGCCAATATAATCCTTAAAGAGTCTTTCAATGAAACTGGAGAGAAAGTCTCTTTATAATCGATGCCTTCCTTTTGTGTAAAACCCTTAGCGACAAGACGAGCCTTATATTTCTCCACATTACCTTTCGAATCCCTCTTGGTCTTAAATATCCATTTTGAACCAATGGGTCTCGCTCCTTTAGGTAATGGGACAATTTCCCAAACGTCATTGTCGGCCATAGATTTTATTTCCTCATTCATGGCATCGATCCACTTGCTAGAATTAGAGTCTTGCATGGCTTGTTGAAAATTTATGGGGTCATTTTCTAACATGCCAACATCAAACTCATGTTCTTGAAGGTAAACTACATAATCTGAAGATATTGCATACCTTTTCTCTCTAGTGGATCTTCTTATTGGCACTTCTGAATTTTCTTGAGGGTTTCCAGCATTGTTGTCAACAACAATCTGGCCAACAACAGTATTCTCCAGAATTTCTGGAATTTCACTTTGTACTGTTTGATCTTGTTGAGTTTGGTCTTCAATAATGGTTTGATTTTCGACAATTGTATTTTGAGTTAAAATGGGTTCAATATCCACAAAACTCTCAACACCTGTGGGAATATTTGCATACTCCTCTTCGAATTCATCCATTATTGTATCTCCCCCCGCAAACTCAACATCCTCAAAAAATTTTGCATTTCCTGTCTCAAAAACTGAATGTTCTGTAGGATTATAAAACTTATAACCCCTTGATCGCTCGGGATACCCAATAAAGTAACAACTAACAGTTCTTTCATCCAGTTTCTTTTCATGCGGCCTATAAGGCTTTGCTTCAGCTGGACAACCCCACACACGCAAATGTTTTAAATTAGGCTTTCACCCATTCCAAATTTCGTATGGGGTTTTGTTAGTTGCTTTAGTGGGCACTCTATTTAGGATATGTGCTGCAGTCTTTAAGGCTTCACCCCATAGATTATTTGGTAAAGAAGTGCGACTTATCATACTTCTTACCATGTCCTTAAGCGTTCGATTGCGCCTCTCAGAAACACCATTCATTGCCGGCGAACCGGGCAATGTATACTGAGGCACAATGCCGCATTCATCTATGAAATGTGCAAAAGGCCCTTTACATTGTTCACCTGATCCATCATATCTGCCGTAATATTCACCACCACGGTCAGATCGAATGGCCTTAATGCGTTTGTTAAGTTGTAACTCAACTTCCGCTTTGAAATTTTTGAACATGTCAAGGGCTTGAGCCTTTTCCTTAATCAAATATATGTAGCCATATCTTGAATAGTCATCTATGAAACTAATAAAATACCGTTGACCATTTCTTGTGGCCGTTGGAAACGGACCACAGATATCGGTATGAATTAATTCCAAGACTTCCGAACACCTTTTGGCTTCATATTTTCTTAAATTGGTTTGTTTCCCTTTTATGCAATTTATACAATCATTAAGATCTGAAAAATTTAAGGGTTCAAGAATTTCATTAGACACAAGTCGTTCAATTCTGCGTTGAGAAATGTGACCTAATCGTTTATGCCATAATGAAGCTGACTTTTCATTTGTTAATTTTCTTTTCTTACTATTTGTATCCACATGCAAAGCTTCAATATAAGAACTATTGACATCCAAAGAATATAGATTATCATAAACAGAAAGAAAACCAGAACCAACTTGTTTTGAATCATGAAACAAACTGAAATTTCCATTTCCAAAAGCACAAGTAAATCCATACTTATCTAATGCAGAAATTGAAATTAAGTTACGTCTAAAAGACGGTACAACAAAAGTCTCATGCAAATTCAAATAAAATCCTGATTTTAACAATAATCTATAAGTCCCAATAGCTTCCACCTCAACTTTATTGCCATCGCCCACAAAGATGAATCTCTCATCATCACTTGGCTTCCGGCAATTTAGGCAGCCCTGCAAAGATATACCTAAGGACCGTCCTATGCCAAAGATACCCGAAAAACATAATCTTAAGTGCGGAATTATACCTGATTCCATGCCGTTTGCCATGGAATACCCTAAAGTCTTGAGCAAACTATCTCCGTGAGCGCGAGACAAATCTTTAACGGCAAGAAGTCCTTCTCGCCTTTGTGGTTGGGTTGTGGATTAGATCTTCCAAAGCAACAAGATACGCCCTTGAGAAATCCTCTCCAATTTCCTTATGGATCTCTCCTCTCAATTCTTTAATGGAGGAAGAAGGGAGAAGGCACTCAAAAAATCTGTCTAAGAATAACCTCTTTTCAGAAATATGAGTTGAGTTGGTTATCTTGTGCCTTGGGGACCCATCCTTATATAGTATTACACATCTGGCGCTGCGAGTGCGGGTGCACTGGGACTCAGTGCGTCCGCACTGGGTTGAGACGTGTCCAAATAACTGCTTTTCTTTCAGCCCTGAATTTTTCCTAAGTCCTGAGTGCGTCCGCACTGGTGCCCAGTGCGTCCGCACTGGGCTCGGACTTTCTTTCCAGTTTTTACACTGGATTTCAGAAAATCGTCTAAGTCCTGAGTGCGTCCGCACTGGTTCTCAGTGCGTCCGCACTGGGCTCGGACTTTTCTCAGTTTCTGCACTGAACTTCAGGAAATCGTCTAAGTCCTGAGTGCGTCCGCACTGGGGCTCAATGCGTCCGCACTGGGCTCGGACTTTTTCCAGTTTCTAAACTGAAGTTCCTAAAATTTGGCTAAGTACTGAGTGCGTCCGCACTGGGGCTCAGTGCGTCCGCACTCAGGGTTTTGAAAGCAGTTTTCTGTATTTGCAAATCTCAAAATCAGTCCATCAATGATTTGATCTTTGCCCAAATTGTTCTACACATTTATGGACCACATCCTATTGAATACATAGATTGTCTAATGTCTTAATTCCATATTAGATCACTTTAATTGTGACAATCATATTGACAGTATTCAATTCATAATTATATTACATATATGCTCAACGTTGGATATATGATCCAACAAATAACTCTATGATTCCACCAAACTTCATGAGCCACCTCGGTATGCGATGGGGGTCTTATATTAAGTGCCGCGAAGAGCCCCATCAAAAAAGTCCGTGCAAAGTTGCAATTCCAAAACAAATGGTCTCGTGATTCATACTCCTCAGTAGTGCACATGACACATTCCCAGCTCACTGAACAATCTCTTTTGATTAGAACTTCCCTTGTTAGCAATCTATTGTTTATGAATAGTCAAACAAAGATTCTTACCTTGATTGGTATTTTGAGTTTCCAAATCGCCTTATAGAATTCACACTTGACGCCTTTTTGATGCAGCACCTTGTAGGCCGAGACCGTGGTAAATCCCACGTCTGTCCATTTCTAGAATAAGCGGTTTGAGATGTGATTGAGTGTCACCGAGCAGTTGAAGAAAGAAGAGAACTCAACTAGAGATTTTAGGAAGTACGATCCCTGTGTTCCTAGGTCTGCTTGGTGAGAAATACAGTGTAATTGGAGTGAAGTCTGGGCCCACAATCCATTTTCTTCGTTATGCAATTTCCATAACCACTTTACCAGCAGTGCCGCATTTTGGTCCGCAATATCTATTATGTCCAGCCCCCCCTTCTTGCTTGAGAGCACATGTCTTTTCTCAGTTAACCAAACAATTTATTAGTTTGCACTGCTCATTGCCTTTCCAGAGAAATCTCTTCTTTGGCGATCTATGCGTTTAATTACATCTGCTAGGATATCAAAAAAATATGTTATGCGTTATTGAATTTGTAGCATACAATTAACTAATATTTTGGTTCCCACCAGTGTCTTAGCTGTAGTTTCCTAAAATTAATTTTGTATTCATGAATACACATAATTGGTGAGACAAACATGGTGTGATTAGCGTACAAGCAAGTGAGCAACTATACCATATCAAAATGCATTCAAAATTTATAGGTGCAGCTTCACAATATATACATGGTAGGTGAATCATGCAAGATGATCCAAATGAGCATGTAAAATTGTTGCGAGTTCTACACTTACCGTATGTAATTCATGATCAAAGGTTATTAAATAATCACAAAGAATCTTCAGTTCTATATATCTTTGATAAGCATATAAATTGAGAGTACATATGTCCATGCAATGTTCTGAACCATTTAAAATGAAAACTGTGTTATATATCTATCTGCAACAGAGCCCAATATAGTTAGTTTGTGCCTTGTGGTAGCCATTTAGTCCATAAATTTTTCATGGGCCTTAATGGGCTTGCATAGTTTTATTAGGATTCTCATCCGGATCGCTTTAATTCTATTTAATTCCTTTTTCTCTCCTTTTTTTTCCCACAATTTTTCCTCTCTTTTTTCTTGTATAAATATTGTTGTTCTCCTTAAAAGATATATAAGTCAGATCGAAGATTGGAAATATCCAATGCATGTAATATAATTTGAATTAGTGTACGTAGGTGCAAACTGTCCGAATATCATAGTGTGGATTATGAAAAAATGGCTTATTGAAAATACATACAACTTATCAGCATTGATTTTTAAACTTTTTTTAAGAAAAAACTGATAATGAATTTAATTCAATTATATTGATAATTACATAACTATAATTTAAATTTATGATCTAATAATTACAATATTGTGACTTATCCATTATAATATTATATAATGTATATGCGAAACGACAAATTTAAAAATAAGATATATCGTTCATGATGAAATTTAGAATTTACAATAGTGGCTATATAGTGATTTGTCTGAATATTGATTTATACATTACATAAAATTTGATGGTGAACATTATGTAAATCGTTGACTCGAAGTTTTATTTGGTCGATATCTAGTCCAGTTATGATAATATTGGATCGAATATTTGAAGAAAAAATCAAACAGGTCACAATATGAGAGGTTTTCAATTCATAAAAAAAATCTTTATTTCTATTTATGAAATGGTTATTACCGTGAAGCAAATGTCTCTTTATAGGAAATAAATCTGCTGCGATCCTCTGGGATCGCAGGGTCCCTGCGATTCCAATCCCAACCGTTCACATGTTTTGAGATTCGTGCACAAAAACTGACTTTTCCAAAGAATTCTGAATTTCATCGTTTGAATTGTTGGGATTAGAATCGCAAGGTCCTGCGATCCCTTAGAATCGCAGCAGATTCTCACCCCTCTTTATAAAGGCTAGGATTCTGTGGAGAATCAATGTATCTAAATATCAAAAAATAATATGTCATAATATGAGATATTATTTAGATATACTACAACAACAACAAAGCATTCCCAAACTAAATCTAGATTATAATTTAAATATAATTTCCTGAAAATCTAGATTATAATATTAATTTGTGACAAACAAAGCAACACCACACATATTTCCTATATATTCTCTAAATCTGATGCTATCAGCATAAAAACCCTTCCTCTTCCTCAACAACTAGTGTTTCTCGTCAAATTCAAAATGAACAATAAGCTGCGCGTTTTAGTTTTTCTTTTTCTCATCACTTGTCTCCTTTGTATGACTAAAGGTATATAATGTTTTTTGAAGCAATTGATCTCCTCTGATATCATATCATTATTATATTTTTAGAATTTTGACTTTCAATTAATGATGAACTTGTAATTAAACTCAACTAATAATCTCTTTTTATGACCTCAATTCTCTAATTAAGTGACATATATATATGACATAGAGGCTCACATGCATTTAGTTTTTTTTTTTATTTTGGATTGATAGGTCGAAAATTTCATCTGCAAGGAGGCAAAATGAGCACCAGCAAGATCGATATCCAGAATCTTTGCGGTGCGGAGATGATACACGCAAGTGGAGAGAAAAACACAAGCAAAATCAATATTCCAGCACTCTGTATCTAGTGCAAGTATTGTAAGGATATTGGAGACAATGGAGTATGTTACTGTTGTGCTGCATATTCACAAGTATGGTGTTATGGTACACAGGTATCTTGCATAGATAATTGCCAAGCACCACCACCACCCAATATGGAGCATTGATTCTTAATTCTTAATTCTTAATTTCATGTATGTGGTTTTATTTATTCAAAAGTGAGATGTATTCTGAAAACAGAGGAGTGATGTATACATCTCTCAATATCTTAATCAATAATAACTCAAATTCTCTTCATTATTTTTATGTAATATAAATTTTAATATTTAGTCTTCACTCGTTGTATATCATTAATTGGCTCCTCTCTAATTGAATATATCATATTATAAATTCAAAACTCAAATAATAAACAATTAAAAAATGGATAGAAGGCTATGTACAACAAAATATATTATTATTTGTTCAATTTACATTTTTTTTATATTTTGAATTCCCTTTTTTCATTGATAATTGATATATTTGACATATTTGTGTGGAATAATTCAGTCTGTTTGAAAAGTTGTATATTTTGATTAAACTAGTTGTAGCAAAGCACATTCTTAAAAGAATAATTATGGAGGTTTGTAGGTAGTGTATTGATTTTATCCGACCGGGTCGACCAGGACCGGGCAAACCCGTGAGCCGGACCTGGACCGACTCGGACCCGACCCTGAATCCGACCCGAACCGTCCTAAAGGGTTGGGTCGGGTTTGAAACGGGTCGGATGTGGTTTTCTGGGCGAAACCCGACCATACCCCCACCGTTTCAACCCGCCTACCCGAACCCGACCCGCCCCGCCCGAACCCGACTAAACCCGACCCCAAACCGGTCTTCGGCCGAACCCGGGTGAACTCGACCTAACCCGACCCTAAACCCCCGGACCCGAACCTCCTGAACCACGCCTGCACCCGTGAGCCGCGACCGTGAACCGGACCCGCACCTGTGAGCCGCGCATACACCGGCGCAAAAATTGGGTTTTTTTGTTGTCAGCAAGATTCGAACCCCGGACCTCTCTCTCAACAACCTTACAACCAATACCTTTAACCATTAGGCCACTGTTAACTTGTGATATATTCCAATAACTTTAATATTTAATCTATTCTTAGATTAAGCCTTTAATTTTTTTATAGTTTGAGCCTTTAATTAGAATTTTTATGATTATCTAAATACAATATATAAATAATAAAGAATAATATATATATATATATATATATATATATATATATATAATAGCCGTATCGTATCCTTCGTTTTTAAAAATATGAATTAACATATATACATATTATTTGACATCTTAATTAAAATTAACATATACATATGCTAATTGATATGTTAATTCTATAAACTTTAATTTGAATTAACATATGTATCTTCTTAATTAAAATATTTTATACTATATTTCTGTCCATCTGATCATGATCATGTTATATATATTAGTATATTTATACTAAAATACGCTAAATTACTTGAAATTATGTTGAATTACACTATATTAAGTTCAATTATATTACATTACGCTAAAATACGCTAAATTACATATGAATATGGACGATATCTTCACTGAAAAGACAAAAAACGACGGCGAAACTTCAAACGGTCATAAAACGGCGCTCGAGTGTCCGATTTCAGCAAATGACCACTTTTCGGAAAGCTTGAGAAAATGCGCATGCGTCCGTGCTAGCTTTGTTGGATTCCAAAATTCAGAATCGCCAAAAAACTAAGGGAAGAGCCTCAAAACTTGAGTTGAAGTTTTCGATTAAGATTTTCATTTCTATTATTCAATCCAAGTAGCTCACTAAATTAGTTACATAATGAACTTGTTGAATACCAGTTTTTACTATTTTCGGAATTTTTTTACTATTTTTTATGATTAATGAAAGATGGCACATAATCGGTCTATTTTAGCGTAATTTACCGTATTTCAGCATAATTAGCGAAGTTATTGTAATTTAGCGTAATTTAACATAATTTAGTGTAATTCAACATAATTTCAAGTAATCTAGTGTAATTCATTTTTTTCAGTCCTAAAAATTGCATAAATCATGTTAATTTATAAAATACACATTTATCATTTTCAATTCTAAATTGCACACTTGACTGTTAGTACGATTTAGTATTTAATTAATTGTTTATTAAAAAAATTGACCAAAAATTAGAAATGTTCAGAAGATGAGAACGGAGAACCTATAATATTACTTTCAACATAACAGCTCTCTCTTCTTTCAATAATTTTAGTATTTAATGATTGTTGTTTAGTATTTAATGATTTTTATTTTAGTATTTAATGATTGTTGTTTAGTATTTAAATTAACTTTTGTTTTAAAATAATTTGGTTTTAAAGATAAAAAATAATTCGATCTTAGATTAATTTGGTTTTAAACTAATTTGGTTTAGAATATGATACGTCCTATCTCGGGAGATGAGGCCGTATGAGAGATTGGGCTGAATTGGGCTCGCCCTACCAGAGGATGGCAGGCCGAGGTATAGATTGAGTTAAGAACTCGGGGTGGATTGTGAGAGATTCGGACTCTGACCTGTATGATCTCTCCCTTAGTTCAAAGTTGCGTCCCCTATTTCATGGGGATCACTGCCTTATATAGTCTAGTCATAACTGCTATCTCGGGCGTTTATGGGAGAACGTGGGCAGTTATGTCGTCCATTATTGGGACGTGGGCATTAAACCAGCCGTTTCTGGGACGTGGGCATTAAGCTAGCCGTTTCCACGGCTATCCCGTATTCGGGCCATATACTTTTGAGGCCTCCGAGTTGGGCCCCGGTTTAGTGAATCTTTGGGCTTTTTCATATGACGTCTGGTTGGCCTTGTAAAGGTCCGAATCCCAGTCTTTCATGGCCCAGTTTGGAACAAGTAAAAGGGCCTGTGGAACATGGCCCTATCATTAGCCCCCGAAGTCGGAATGCATCGGCGAGATGCTTTCGACTTGAAGGTGAATAACTCGTAAAACATGGTTTCTATTACCGACATTTGTATATTAGTCGAGCTGTAATAACTCGGGTGTGGCATATGTCGGGTACATGTCTTGTTACAAGCGACAATGTGTTATCATATACCTATCTCGGTATACGTCCGACAGTTAATGTATTAATATACTTGCCATTTTTTTTTGTGACAAGTAAGATGGTGTCCGAGTTAGAATTTGACGAGGAAAATGGTATCCGATTTAGTCAAAAATGAAAGAAGTGAAACATAGAAGTTATAAGTAATCATTGATATTTCAAGAATAGAACAAGTCTAAATATAAGAAAACATCGAAATCATACAACGCCTCGATCTAGTAAAACATCGAAATCATACAACGCCTAATTAGACTAAACATGAGACATGATATTATATAGTGCCTGGAAGAATATTTCCACCATGGGCGCTATGTCTGTCATGTCACGCCTTCCATGCACCGTGATGGCCATGTTCAGCTAAGAGACGAGTGTGATGTCGCTTTTCTAAGTTGAAAATCACACTTACACCATCTCATTGTCGGTATCCTCAAAGAGGTTATCCGATATGAGCTCGGGTTCAGTGGCGGTGTACAACGTTGGACCTCCGGTATTGCGTGATAAACACCCGGGACATTTCCAAAACCGGCGACGAGGGTCTGACCGACCTTGGATGTCGTAATGGGTGAAGCAACTCCACTCATGGCACCCCCGACATTTCACCATCTCGTGCTTGTCTTCTTTGTTACGGCAGATAATGCACCTACGCAACTTGGGCTCGAGATCGAATTTATAAATGTCGTTCTCGTCTTCCTTGGTGAACGAGGGTGCGTTAGCAAGGGTGAGGTCAAGAAGGTCACCGATTTGGAGGTCCTCATTCGCGAGCATCCAATCCAAATCTTTCTTGGGAAAATGTTGGAGGAGGGTCCATCTCTCAGGCCGAGATAGGGCCCGTATTGTGTCCCGAGAACGTCGAGGATTAGGGGGAGGTGTGTTGTGGCCGTGCCTTGATGGTTGGACATCGCGACTATGACCACGATCAAGGGGTGTTTTGTTTTTGGAAACAACTCTCTTGAAAGGCATCTCGGAAGTAGATGGATGAAAAATGATAAGAGGTAAAGAGTGAAATGTGCCTTTTACCGTATGGTGACTCTGGTATTTATAGTCGTTAGGGGAAAGGTTGCCATAAATAAGCGTGGGCCATATTGCTGATATGTCCATATTTCATCTATTATTTCGACCTATTTTCAGACCAGACCTTATGTTTTCGACCACTAAATTGCATAGTTTACATTGAAAATCAATAGAATATGGTACTGCTGCAGTTTTGTGGTTGATTTGCAGGAAATAGGCGAAAACAAGCAAAGCAGGCAGAGTTCTGACTTCCCCCACGCGACCTGCGTCAGATCCAGAAATTTCAGCACCGAACTTAAAACAGTCATAACTTTTGACTCGTAACTCCGTTTTGAGCGTATGACCACTTTTTGGAAAGCTAGCGAGAAGATCTACAGTCTCACCACGCCTGGTACGGCCATGCCGTACCAATTTGGTACGGGCCGTACATAAAGGCGGCCTGACAGATTCAAATTTTGGCAGAGGCTATTTAAAGCGGGGAACTCTCCAATTTCGAGATCCATTCCATTCCAGATCCATTTGAGAGCACAGTAAGAGAGATAAAGAGAGCTAAGGAGCTGAGAGCAAGAAGGAAGGAAGAGGAAGAGGCGAAACTCGACGGATCTAGCTTCCTCCTCTCGATCCCTTCGATCCATGGCTATCTCTATCCCTCTTATTGTATTTTTAGATCTGATTATGTGCTGTGAGTAGTTCTTTTAGTTTCTAGGGTTAGAGATTGATTCTTGATTTGTTTTGACTTTCTTTGACTTGTATCTTGTATGAACTCTTTAGTTTGATTGATTGTGATTTACTTTGATATCTTTTGCTTTGCTTGCTGTGATTGTTGTATGATGTGCCTCTAGGTTTAGATCGAACCTATCAAGGTCATGTGATCATCTCAATCTCTCATCCAAATCAAATGCTTAGGGTAGAATAGTTCGAATTGAAGCCGAGAGGTTGAATTCTCCTCTAATCGATAGATTAGAGGGTGCCTTAGACCTCCAATCAACCAGCTAGGGTAGATCTGTACCAACACACGAGAGTTGAGGTGTAGAAATCCCTAAAAGGCAATCAATTGCATTCCAACCTAGATCTTGATCCAACAAACGATGGTTGAGGGTTAAGAACCTTAGGTATGGTCAATTGAACCTTTCTAAAGAGTTTAGCACAAGGTACCAGCAAGGAAATGCATTCACTCGAACTGGTAGGTTCTGTTCTGGGAAGCCAGTACGGGTCTTACCAGGGTGGTACGGCCTTGCCTTACCAAGTGAAGTACGGCCTAGCCGTACCAACTTGGTACGGGCCGTACCACTAGAGGCAGATCAGAGATGAAGTCTGAAACCCTGGAAACGCCTTTTATCCATAATCAAAACAAAGTTTACATTTCTTCGAGCACTTTATTACACCTGTTTGCATTGTTTGATTTGTTTGAATTGATCTTTTAGGAACTTAAATACCAAACCAAACCTTTCTCACTTCTAGTTTTTAATTGAGTTTGGTAGATTCTAACCTCGCAATTAACCGTCCCTGTGGATCGATACCCGAATATACTACTCGATAGGGGTTGTGCACTTGCATCCCTTACTCGTGAAGTGTAAACGCGGTTTTAAAAGGTACGCTCTCAAGCGTACCGAAACTTGCGTTGCGCTTCTGCGCGAACAATTGCCTAAATAGGTAGCCGCCAGCTACTAGCCATAAATGTCATTGGGCAGTGTGCCTCGTTAATGAGATGACAGGCTTTCGGCATTCCCGAGATGGTCAAATTGACTCGCATTAGACAGCATTAAGTAATAAAATGCTTATGCAAAACATATATTAATCAAAACAGCACGAGATAGAAACCTCGGCTAAGTTTACTACATAGGCATATATGTAAAGTTAAAAAGTTAACATCGAATTAAAAACAAAAGGCGGGCTATTTCCGCGATATTCTATATATTGCTAAGGCTATTCATGGCGGGAGCGCTTAGCTCGGCGTTCTTGATCCGAACAACTCTTGCAGGTGAAGGATGTGAAGCGGGGATCCTCATGGTTCCGAGGTGATCGGCGAGCCAAACACTTGGGGTGAAAAGCTTCTTCACATCCATTACAATGGAACATGTGGCGAAAGTTTCCTCGGGTTCGGCAAACGGCACATCTATCCCAGGCTAATGGGTCGTCCTCCTCTTCCTCGGGGTCATTTGGGAGTGGCTCGATGCAGACGTCGGGGTTCTTATGTGGAGGAGATGGGTGTAAGGATGGATTGTCATCATTCTCCTTTTTAACCTCGCCAGTCATGAATTTGTTACCTGTCATCGTGTTATAAGCCGAGGTGGAAAGGATAGTTGTGAATACTGGGTGTCTCGTTAAAGGGAGACGGAAGGATTATTTATAGTATACCGGTATTAATTACGTGACGCCTCGTCTTCCGTTACCCGCCGTCAGCCATCAAATCAGTCGTCAAATCGGTCAGGGGTACGGGGTTACGGCGCAATCCTTGCGTGACACCTGGCGCGCGTCAGCTCGGTAAGAGCTCGAAACACAGGAATCGAGGCATCGCCATGATGAAATGCGACGCTTCGTGGCTTCTTTTTGAAATTCGCGCAAGTATTGAGCTGGAAAATGGAGACCCCTATATATGTACACTTCGTCCCGACCCATCATTTGTTATCGCTTCTCTTGAATAACTCAATCTCGGAGCCACAGAACGAAAGTAATCTCGGTTATAGCAGAGGGAGTTCAGAGCTTTTAGACATCTTCAGGAGAGACGTCGGACGAAGACCGAGTTACGAAGGAATCATACGACAAGGTAATTCTTTATTACTTCAGTAGTCGGCATTATATTGATTAATTTTATCTGTAATTTTGTATGATCATTGCCGAGGTCAATAGTGATGTAGTGACCACACAGGCATGGTAATGTTGTCAACCTTAGGATTAATGACCTAACCTTGGCAATCGATTCGTATTTGATAAGTCGGTAAATGTAACATCTTAGAAATAAAGAATAACGGTTACCTAAGCCAATCATGTTTCTTCGTTAATTTAGACATGGCCGGAGAACAAGAAGGATCTCGGGACCAATCGTCCGGTGCTTCAGGGGAGTTGTCCCCAATATCTCATCGATCCCTCCGCTCAGGTAGGGGCAAGAACCTTTTTGGTATGTCCCTCCCTCACCCCGATGCCGTGCCGGAAGGTTTTGAGGAAGAGAAGTATGGTGAAGGGAATGAGGAAAATGAAGAAGGTTCATCTCGTGGTGACCCAAGCGGGGACATCTCGCGGGTATTCGAAGCCTAGGAAGAAAAAAGCAAAGAAAGATGTCGTTCCCCGAGATGGTCATGGGGATGACTTGATTTTTCCGGTATCTGCCAGTATTTCTCCTAAACTGGTTGTCCGATATAAGGCTTATGCTGATGCCTTTTATGAGGAACTCGTGGATGAAGCCGATAGAGAAGAGTATCCGCGACATGCGCTTAAATTGAAAGCCCCGGGTTTAAATGACCGAGCGCACGACTCGAGTCTCGGGATGTGCATATATTGGAAAATGCCGAAGTGCGGTTTCAAAATAAGGGTGTCTAAGTTTGTACGCGAGATATTACGACATCTCGATGTGGCCCCTGCACAGTTAACCGCACCCGCATGGTGTTATATCATGAGTTTTAAGTATTTGTTTGATTTTATGCCCGAGTTAGAACTATATTTCCCGAGTGTTGGGTTGTTCTTTCATTATTTCTCTGTTTTATATAATAATGAAAGCCACCTCGCAATTCGGAAGAATCCTAATGGCATTGCGCTTTTTGACAAGTTGTCAAAGGTGGATGATTGGAGTCATGGGTGGGTATATCTGGAGAATCCCACCGAGTTGCAGTGCTTTCGTGAAATACGGAGGATCTGGCGTCCTCTAGAAAGAACAAATTTGACCCCGAGTTCACCCCCCTCCTTGACTTCACGCGAATTAAAAGTTGTCCAAATTATTGACCGTTATTTCTCAAGTTAGTCTCTCTTTTTGTATTTGCACCGATATATCTTTGTATCGTATTTGTTTGTTTATCTCGTATTGTCATGAATGAATTGCTAACTGTTGCCTACTTATGTCGCAGGCCGTGGTTTTATGGCATTACCTTGGAAGGCTATTCGTCTGATCCCGATCTTCGCTAATCCAGAGGAAGGTTTTATTAAGAATACAGGAGTTCCGAATACAAAGGTTCGGAAGGCCCCGAAGTCAGTTCCTGCCGGTACCACAACAGTTCTCCCCAAGTTATCTTCCAAGTCTGCGGCTGCCATCAAGAGCACGAAGGACGGTGCTTCTGGTTCCTCCAAACCCGGGGGGTCTCAAAAGAGGAAGGAAGCCTCTCCGAGTTTAGCGAGGGCAGAGAAAGGAAAGGACATTGCAGTAGAGGAATCTGAGCCAAAGAAACAAAAGACTCAGTCCGAGATTGTTTTGCGGAAACCCGAGGAGGTTACAGAGGGACCTTCTCAAGCCCGAGTCGACGCTGCTGAGGGGGAGTTGGAAAAAATTATCGAAGCCGCAGCAAGCGACGTGTGGAATCCCGCAGAGGAACATAAAGAATTCCTCAAGTCGCTAATTTCCGACCAAGGGCGACGTACCGGGTTCGTGTGGGGAACCGAGATTTCTCAAGGCTTCCCGGACAGCATTTTAGCCCATCTTCCCGGGTATACACTTATGCAGGAAGAGGAAGATCATCCCGATATCCGCGCTGCGTATTCTTGGGAGACATTTAGGTTGACCGCTACACAGTATCAAAAGAAGTGGGCCGAAAGGCATCCCGAGCAGGTCGTGGACCACGTGTTGAGGTCACTGCATGATGCTGGAGTTTTCTATGGGTTCCTCAAAGATTTGCTTGAGAAGAATAAGCGCGGTGCTCTTGCTACCACGGCTGATCAAGAGACGATCAACAAGGCGATTCTGGAGAGGAACTATTGGTTGAAATTGGCCAAGGAGAAAGACAAGGAAAAGAAGGTAGCTACTGGCCAAGCCGCCGTGAATTTGGCAAAATATGAGCTCGCGTGCATCACGGGCAGGAAAGCTGACGCCGAGCGTCAGGAGATGGAGAAAAAAGCAAAGCGTTATAAACGCAAAGCTGACAAACGTAAGGGTAAGGTCGAGGAGCTTAAATCTGAGCTCGAGGTCCGGACCAAGGAGTTGGAAGAAGTGAGATCGGAAAATGCTCGTATACGAGACGAAGCGCATAACTTGCCAAAGAGACATCTCAGCAAATTTTTAGGCAGCAAAGCCTTCGCACAAGCCATCCCTTACGCGTGTAAGGATATGATGACGCATACCGTATACGAATATCTCGATGTGATAGGGGGTTTTTATCCGTTTAAACCCGAGCAAGTCGGGTTTACGGTAGTTGAGCCTGAGAACCTCGTGATTCGGGATCTCTCGAGCTATGGTTGGGACGAAGAAAAGGATGTATTTTTGAATCCGGATGGTTCCGTATTCAATGAGGAGCTCCAACTCGAGAATCACCATCCTCTGGGCATTGTTCATCCTTGGCCTAAAGACAAATGGCCTGAACATCTCGACCTTCCTGATGGTGCTCCCATAACGGAGATTGAAAACCATCCCTCTAATACTTCATCCGAAGAAGAAGATGACACCGAAGTAAGGGATGTCGAAGAGGATACCGAGGTGGGGAATGCCGAAGAGGGTAATACCACTCATCAATACGAGGAGCAAGAAGATGAATTGGATGTAAATCCTTTTAACGCTCCTCTTGGTGGAGGAGAAAATGCTCTCGTGGGGCCGAATTCCCCACACTCATGTAAGTAAAAGTTCTATTATTACTATCACCTAAGTGTTTCATTCATGCTTAACCTTACTGCTTTGTTTGTAGGAAGGATCATGTCGAGCCTTGAATGCAACGTCGGTAGGAGTAAGGCATTTGTACCCCCGAGATGTGGGGGTTTTTAAAGTTGTTGTAATGTGCACTGTTTTCATTTGCACCCCCGAGATGTGGGGGTTATAACAGAAACTTTTGTAATACAGTATTTGATACCCCCGGGATGTGGGGGTTTAACAGAACAGTTAGATGTAACTTGTTTCTTTTAATTGCATGTTTCTTTGCCCAAGGTTGACTTTTCTTTCAACTTTATCTCGGTTGTATGCTTTGATTTTCATGTAAAGTGTACTTGATAATATATCCTTGCCCCCTTTTTTCTTTATTTTTGACAAAAATGGTCAATGTGGGGGGACATGTACGTCGCGCAAACGTATGCGTTACCCCGAGGGGTTTTCGATAAATGTTCGCGACATAATAAAAGTCATGTTACTGGTTTTACAGTCGTCGTCCCTTAGGACTACATTAATTTATGTCGCGTATCTCGGGATTTTAACCAAGACATCTTTCGTTGCCTTAGCTTTCGTTCATATATCTCGGACCCAATACACAAAACACAATTATAAATAATATCATATATATTGATAAATGCTTAGCACCATACAAAAATTGTATCGTGGTCTAAGTGAATACATGAAAAGAAAACAAAGACTTATCTCGCCCTGAGTATCTCGCGGCAAATAAAAAAAAAATAAAAACGACATACATTAAGTGTAGAATTTACGGAGATGGCAAGTGTTCCATGGACGAGTTAGTATAAAACCACTCGGGTCTTCCAATTCATAAGCGCCTTTACCTCGCGAGCGAATGATCTTAAAGGGACCTTCCCGAGTTCCGCGGTGCGTGTGTCGTGGTTGTTGTCAGTGGAATATGTCAAAGTACGGAGAGATGGTTCCATCATTTCGATTGGAGTGACTGCTTCCATGCCGAACACCAGAGAGTACGGAGTTTGCTGTGTGGCTTCTCTAGGTGTAGTACGGTAGGCCCATAGAATTCCATCAAGTATGTCGGGCCAATTCTTTCTGTTTTCGGCAACTTTCTTCTTGAGGCCATCCAGACTAGTGCGGTTTGTGACCTCGGCTAAACCATTGCTAGCAGGGTGGCTGACCGAGGTAAAGTTGTTCTGAATGCCTAGGTTGGAGAGGAACGTCATGGTGCGTGCTGCGTTGAACTGCGTACCATTGTCCGAGATGAGAGCATGTGGTATGCCAAAACGACAAATGATGTTCCGCCAAATAAACTTTTCTGCTGTTGCGGCAGTGATAGTGGATAACGCTTCGGCTTCGACCCACTTAGTAAAATACTCGACGGCTACAATAATCCAACGGCGCTGACCAACAGCTTTGGGAAATGGCCCGACTATGTCTATTCCCCATAAGTCAAAAGGCCAGGCTCCCGAGATGGATATCTGATCGTAAGTCGGGATATTGCTCAACTTGCTGTGGTATTGGCATCGCTCGCATTTTCGGACTAGGTTTGCCGCATCATGTTGCATGGTAGGCCAGTAAAAGCCAGCTCTGAGGATTCGTTTGGCAAGAGTTTTCGCACCCTGATGGCTTCCGCAGATGCCTTCATGTACCTCAGATAGCATTTTGGAGGCCATCTCCTCATTGATGCATTTAAGCCAAGGTCGCACGTACCCCCGTTTGTAGAGTTGATTGTTGAATACAGAGTACATCGGTGCGATCCTTTTCAAACATCGGGCTTCCAACTGATTGGTGGGGAGAACCCCGGTGTTAAGGAAATTCCACATCGGGATGAACCAGGACTCACCGGGTTCACCGATGGCGAGTACGGTCACTGTATCAAGGTTGATGCTGGATTCAGGAACATCCATAACAATCACGGGCCGATCTTTGTCAAGGTTGCCCGCGGCGCCAAGTTTGGACAAAGCATCGGCTTGGCAGTTCTTGTTGCGCGAGACATGTTGGATATCAACCTCGTCGAAATGGCTTTTGAGCAAATGAAACTGCTGTCGGTACTTGCGCAACTTCTCGTCCATAACTCGGCATTCATCGTTTATCTGTTTGACCGCTAACTCGGAGTCACTACGAAGATGAACCTCGCGGGCGCCCAATTCTTTAGCTAGTTTAAGGCCTGCTATCATGGCTTCATATTCCGCGGTGTTGTTTGTTACTGGGAATTGAAAATGGAGAGCATAATTCAAGGTTTCCCCGTGGGGACCTGTGAGGGATACCCCGGCTCCAGCCCCTTGTAACGAAGAGGCGCCATCGACATGGATAGTCCATCGTCCTTCGGACTCGGGAGGAACGCCGGAATACTCGGCGATAAAATCAGCGAAGATTTGCGATTTCAGAGCATTTTGCGGGTGGAAGGAAACATCGAACTCAGATAACTCAAGCGCCCAAGCTAACAATCGGCAGGATGAGTCAAAATTCGAGAATGCCTTTTTGAGCGGGATTCCGGTGTATACGTTGATGGAGTGAGATTGAAAATAAGGCCGCAGTTTTCTAGCGGCGATGACGAGAGCATATGCTGCCTTCTCAATCTGGGAGTACCTTGTCTCAGCATCCCGAAGTACATGGGAGACAAAATATATTGGCTTCTGGTCTCGTCCTTCTTCCCGGACAAGGGCGGCACTGACTGCGTGACCCGAGGTTGCCAGGTACATTACTAGAACATCGCCCGTGGCTGGTCTGCTGAGACATGGTGGATTAGCGAGATATGCTTTAATTTTCTCGAAGGCCGTTGCACACTCCTCCGTCCATTCAAACTTTGTGGATTTGCGCATGGCTTTGAAGAAAGGGAAACATACGTCCCCAGATCTCGCAATAAACCTATTGAGGGCGGCCAACTTGCCTGTGAGAGATTGCAACTCTTTGAGGTTTCGCGATGGCTTCATATCAAGGATGGCTTGTGATTTTGAGGGATGGATCTCAATGCCTCGCATGGAAACCATGAAGCCAAGGAACTTACCACCAGTCAAGCCGAAGAAACTCTTCTTTGGATTGAGTTTCATGCTGGCTGAGTTTAGTGTCGCAAAGGTTTCTCGAAGATCTCGGATATGGTCGAGGTCGGACATACTCTTAACAAGTAAGTCATCTACGTATGCCTCTATATTCCGTCCAATCTGCTCATGAAACACAGTGTTGACCATGCGCTGGAAAGTGGCTCCGGCGTTGCGCAACCCGAAAGGCATGACCCGGTAGCAATATAGCCCCGAGCTGGTGGTGAAGGCGGTCTTTTCCTCGTCGTCTTGGTTCATCCGGATTTGATTGTACTCGGAGAATGCATCCATGAAGCTGAGGTATGCATGTCCTGAGGTGGAGTCGACCAGTTGGTCAATTTTGGGCAAAGGGAACGGATCCATGGGGCATGCCTTGTTGAGATCAGTGTAATCGATACACATACGCCAATCACCATTGGACTTCTTGACAAGCACGGGATTGGCTGTCCATTCAGGACACTCGACATTTCTGATAAAACCAGCATCCAGTAGTTTCTGTACTTCGCGTTTCATGGCTTGCTGCCTTTCATCCCCCATATTGCGCTTCCGTTGTCTAACTGGCTTTGAATCTGGCTTAATGTGCAATCGGTGCTCAGCTATGGACCTCGGAATTCCTGACATGTCGACTGCAGTCCAAGCGAAAACGGATTGGTTTTCTCGGAGGAATTTGATCAGTTCTTCTTTGGCCTGCCCTTGGATTGCTTTTCCGATGTTGAGTGTTTTGCCACCACCTAAATCGAGTTGGTCGACTTCGTCTGCCGGTTCGAGGGAAGCTTTTTCTTTAGCTTTATCAACTGGATCTAATGTAAGGTTTGTGTTTGGAGGTAAAAAGTCGGTACTTGAACGCAACCGCTGTTGGTTGGTTTTTGTGCTGGACTGATCTACCTGGTGGACAGAGCCTCCTTGACCCTGAACAGACGTCATGTAACATTCACGCGCTACCTGCTGTTGGCCACTCTCTTCCCCTATCCCGTTATCAGTGTGAAACTTGATTTTGAGGTGGGAAGGGGAGATGATGGCGCCGATTTTGTTCAAGGTCCCCCTTCCCAGGATCGCATTATACGCAGAGGGAGCGTTGACGATGAGGAAATCCACCATGACTTCTACTGTTCGAGGAGATGTGCCGAATGTCACTTTGAGTGGCATCATTCCCCGAGGTTGAAGGGTATCTCCCGTGAAGCCTATCAAGGGTGAGATATGATGTTGGAGGGAGCGAGTGTTGAGGCCTATTTGCGTGAAGGCGGATAAATACAGGATGTCTGCTGAACTTCCCGTATCGACTAATACCCTCTTAACTCGGTGTGTGTTGATCTTGAGATTCAACACCACGGGGTCATCGTGTGGGCTAGAAATCTCACCTAGGTCCTTCTCGGAGAAAGATATCACTTCCTCAGGTCGAGGTCGCTTTTTATCGGTCTCGACCTGGAGAATAGTGGGGTAGGGTTTTCGATTGTCGCGAGGTAAGATTTTTCAGATGGTCCCTCGATGGCCACCACTGATCACATTGATGACAGGACTGTTCTGCCACTCCTGGCGCCTATTCTCGGGGCCATCCCGGGTTTGGGGACCGGCTTCCCCAACTCGGGGTCCAGTATAGTCCTGTCTGTAAGGGATGGATTTCTTGAAAATCTTACCTTTGCCATTGTACTTCCTGGAGAATTTTCTGAAGAAGTCGGGATTGATGAACTCGACCAGCTTACCCTCTCTGGCTAGTCTCTCCAGGATGTCTTTGAGTTGAAGGAAATCCGCAGTGGAGTGTCCATTGAATCCGTGGTACTCACACTTCTTGGAGTTGTCTTGTACCGTGAAGATGCCTTCAGGCAATGGCGGGGGGAGGTCGAACATCTCCTCTACGATGTTATAAATCTCGTGCCGCTTCTTCGTGAGAGGCGCGTATCTCACGAATTGTTGTCGGTACCCCTCAGTGCCAGATTTGTGTTCTTGCTCGGTCAATCGGTTGGGTTGGTTTCTCCGAGGTTCTCTTTGGTTGCGAAACCTGTCCTGAGCTGGTTGTTTGTTCGTCAAATGTCGGGGAGACCGAGACCTAGGTCTCGTGGGACTCCCGTTATCATCCTCGGCACGGATGTAACCCTCCGCGAAGGTGACAAACTCCCTTAGAGTGGTCATCTTTTTCATGTGGGCTTCATAACGCAAAGTGCCCGGACCCCCTTTGCGGAGTCCTTTTTTGATGGCAGCTAGGGCGAATTCCTCGTTGAGGTTCTGAATTCGCCGAGATGCTTGTAAAAGCGATTAACAAACGCACCCGTTCTTTCGCGCTGTCCTTGGACAATATCTAACAGCATTTCGCACGTCGCTGGTGGTGGTTTAATAATCGTGTACCTTTCCAAGAATAGTTTAGCAAAGTCCTCAAATTTGTTGATGGACCTCCTGGGTAATGTCATGTACCAGTCCCATGCTTCTCCAGTCAAGCAAGTGGTGAAGACTCGGCACATGATGGCATCTGTGGCTCCAAGAAGGTGGAGTCGTTCGAGGAACCCGTACACAAAGTTGTGCGGATCCTGTGTATCTCCACTACCCCGGAAGTTGGGAAGGGTTGTCGGGTACTTGAAGTCTGTCATTGATTGGCGGTAGATGTCTCTTGACAGAGGGCCATCCTCGATTCCCATAGGCCGAGAGTAGGTGCCTGTCTTTTGGGATTCGAGTTCGGCTAGTTTGGCCGCAAGTCTGGTTTGGATCAGTTCTTCGACTTGGGCCATGTTAATGACTCGGGGAGGGGTAGGTGATCGTCGATTCCTTCTTCGATCATCCCGGCGAGTCCTATCCCGACCTCGGGGTGGACTTCGTTCGCGTTCCCTGTGGGAGCGAGATTGTTCTCGGCGAGATGGTCTGGGTCCTCTGCCATGATTGGCTGATTCTTGTTCGTTATTGTGGTGGACTATAGGGCCTCCGGCATTGGGCTCCCTCTCGGGATCAGGTCCCCTATTCTCGTCTTGCCCTTCCGGCCGTCGTCCTTCGTCGGGATGGACCCTTGTTGGCAGAGCATTATGGTCCCTGCGTTCGGATTGGACCTGTTGTTCTGGTAGGATAGGTGTGTCTGTCTCCTCACCAGTTCGGACCTGCACGAATTCTCTGTCCAGATTTCGTGGTGAAACATGTGCCGGTCGGCTGTGGATACGATTTGCGGACAGAGGTCGGGGTATAGGCGCAGTGGTTGGTACAGTCTGATGTACAAGTCGCGGTGGTGCTTGCTGAGAACACGGTATTGGACCTGTCATGGGATACATCCCGTGAGTGCCTCCTGGGCCCCATTGCCCAGAGGGTGTGACGTAAGGATACTGGGGACCCGTTGGTGTGTAAGGGGTGTAAGCGGTCGCGCCGTAGTGATACAACGGCGTTTGCTGAGGGTAATATGGTATGTAGGGTATCTGGTATGTACCAGTTACCGGGTTGTGCTCGGTGTAGAGAGGTCTAGTTGTGTTTCCTTCGTTGAATGGAGGTCGATTAGCGATGTCGGGTCCCGTGTGATGAGACGGTGCAGGTTGGGGACCAGGGGTCGTATCATTGAGCTGCTTGGCCTCGCCCCAAGAGGCTGACTGTGGGAGATGTTTCCCGTAGGCGGGGTTACCAAAGGAGGTGGTGTGATCGTTACTCCTGGCGGGGTTGTTACCCCGGGCGGGAGCGGGATTGATATGTTTGGATGCGCCATCTAATTCTCTGTGTTCGAGCTAGGCGTGGCCCCACGGTGGTTGATACGTCATATCTCGGGAGATGAGGCCGTATGAGAGATTGGGCTGAATTGGGCTCGCCCTACCAGAGGATGGCAGGCCGAGGTATAGATCGAGTTAAGAACTCGGGGTGGATTGTGAGAGATTCGGACTCTGACCTGTATGATCTCTCCCTTAGTTCAAAGTTGCGTCCCCTATTTCATGGGGATCACTGCCTTATATAGCCTAGTCATAACTGCCATCTCGGGCGTTTATGGGAGAACGTGGGCAGTTATGTCATCCGTTATTGGGACGTGGGCATTAAATCAGCCGTTTCTGGGACGTGGGCATTAAGCTAGCCGTTTCCACGGCTATCCCGTATTCGGGCCATATACTTTTGAGGCCTCCGAGTTGGGCCCCGGTTTAGTGAATCTTTGGGCTTTTTCATATGACGTCGGGTTGGCCTTGTAAAGGTCCGAATCCCAGTCTTTCATGGCCCAGTTTGGAACAAGTAAAAGGGCCTGTGGAACATGGCCCTATCAGAATAATTCGGTTTTAACAAAATTCGGTTTAACATAATTTGATTTTGTTATAACAAAAATATATTGAGTTCAAACAAAAACAAAAAAAAACTGAAAAAAAACAGGCAAAAACCTCCAAACAAAACACAAAAAATATAACAGAAACAGAAAAAAAAAACGAACCAACCCGGACCGGACCGACGTCCCGACCCGACCCAACCCGCCCCGACCTAACCCGCCGAGTTTAGGCCGGGTAAGGGTCGGCCGACTCAAACCCCAACCCGACCCCCCCTATCCCACTCAACCCGTTGACCCGGGCTAACCCGTGCCCGAGTCAACCCGGGGACCGGGCGGGTTTGGACAGGACCGACCCGACCCTAACCCGTTTCAATACACTATTTGTAGGTAACTTCTTTTATTTTCTTGATTATATTGGGGGACATACATTGACGGTTAAAGATTGATGTGAATGATGCTATTTAATATATTTGTGCACGGCTTCTAATGTGACACTCAAAACTACTATCTCATTTTTGTGTGAAATGGATTTGTATCATTCAAGGGGAACAAACAAATTGGAAATACGATGGATGGTTGAGTTTGTAAATGGGAGTTCAGATTTGAATAATTTGGGTCTAATTATTTTCGTTCTTGCAGTATTAACTCATATAAATAATAATTTCTTTCAAGTTTAGTAGAAAAAAATAAACTTAAATAACTAATACTAGAGGTGTCAATGGCATCCTTTTATCTGTTTACCCGTATTCGATAAGACGGGTATGAGTAAGATTTTTTTTTCGTAAACTATACGGGTAAAGTCTATTTTGTACCAGTACCTGATCGGATAATTATAAAAAAATTATATATATATATATATATATATATATATATTAATGAGCAATAAATATTTATTCTCTAACTATTATTGATAGTTGTGTTATGCTTAATTAACCATTAAAACACAAACACGTAAATAAATTTCAGCAAATTCCAATAAAGTTTAGACCTTTAAAACACGTATATATATTTGTGAAATGAATGTGTTTTAATATGTTTTTTAGTAAATAATAAAAAAATATTATATTAGCATTATCCGTTATTTACCCGTTACCGTTTCGTTATCCAACAACCATAACGGATAAGGGTAGGGTATGGGTAAGATAATTCGTAGCGGGTAAAGGTAGAGTACGAATAAAGACAATTTATAATAGGTATGGGTATGAAAATGTTTCCACCCGATCCTTACCATACCCGTTGACATCCTTAACTAATACATTGAATTTAAACAGAGGAGGGTTGAAATGTCTTCTTTTTTGTGTCAAGCAATTAATTTTTAAATTTTCAATTATTATAAGTTTTGAAAATAGAGGATAAAAATAAAGGCATTTGAAGTACTCTCCTCATTTTTATCGTTGATCCCTACTTCACCGCTCTCTCTCTCTCTCTCTCGTTTGCTCTGCTCATCACATAATTTCTCAAGTTATTTCATTGTTGGAAATAACTTGAGAAACTAATATATATAATTGATTAACTATATTATAAATAAATAACTCTTGATTATTTGCACCGTAATCATATATAATAGACATATCAAATTAAGTATTCATTGATTATCAAATCATCATCTGCCCTTAGGGTTCTTCAATGCTGCTATAGATCTCCAATTTACCTTCCACTTTTGGTTCAAACAAAAAAGTTTATGTTAGTGCATTGTTGAGATCGATGAGGATCAACAATCATACCAAATGTTAATATCGGTATAGTGATTATAAAAATATAAAATTATAACTATAGAATTCACAATGAAACAAGTCAAACACAGATTTTTCTAAAAAAAATATTTATGTTGCACTAAATTACTACATATACATCTACAATTGAAACATAAACATAAAATACATTACACCACATTTTTCTAACATAAATCCGCCATGAGCCTTGTTATTAGATATTCAATCTTGATACTCACTAAAATTTGTCCTAAATAGTATCTTTCTCCACACTTACAGCATAACCCCATTGTCTTATTCTGCTCGATTTTTAATTTGTTTTGTGGGATCATGGAGGGTTCATTTAAAATCTGATTATCTGTTATATTCGTTAGGCTAACAAACGCACCTGCCACATTTTAGTCCATTGTGAACAAAATTTTTAAGTCATATCTTAAGAAGTTTGTTATTAAATTTTTCGATGATGTTGTACAAAATGACTTGGAAACTGACATTGTATTTTTGAAACAGGTATAGCAATTGCTTAGTAAAAATCAAATGTATGCAAAATTTAGCAAGTGGGGAGGCTCTAATTTAATGGTTTCCTCCATTATCTCAACTATTTTATTAAAACATTATAAAAGTTCTTTACACTTTGGTTCAATTCAAGAAAACATTATTAGAAAATTTAATTGGTAAATGGTCAAGAAATTTCAGAATTTATAGGTGAAGCTTCACACAAAACTTGGTCTCCTGTTTTTAACGGTTGGTGCCTCATGCTATTTAATCAAAACGACCATGTAATTTATATGCTGCCAGTGCTACACTTATTGTACTATAAACTTTTCATTTTCTTTTTCAATTTGTTATACATCTCAAGATTATCTTAGTCACTCTTAATGCAAAATCTTGAAGGATGGATTTACGATATATACCATCATGTATTTTGCAAATTATCATTAAATTCTTTAAGGTACTTAGTAAATTAGTATAATTAGTAAATTAGTACCCTGATTAATTGCAAATGCTCTGCCGATCATATTTTCTAAACTTTAATTTATCGTTTTAGTTTCCTTTTCCTTTTCTTCTCTTTCAAGTTCCCGTACATTGTTTTATACAAATTGTACCCCTTGATATACATAAAAGCATGCATATCCAATTAGAGGAATATGATATATGGACAAGTGTTTGATAATTTGAACGCCATTATCATATTTGTTGTAGTTTGTGACTGATTGAGAGAGAATTTAGTCATTTGAAAAATTAAAGTAAAAGGTCACTGCAATTAATAACAATGTATCTTCTATTTTTTTTCCATATATTTTTTAAATAAACATCAGTGGTCAAATCACTTAACTATTTAATATTCACAATATTTTTTTTATTTAGATTTTTAACATGCAACTTTTCATATAGATGATATTGTCTATTGTCACTAAATTAAAGATATTTTTTTTTCACTCGAAATTAATTGTTTATTTTTTTTTTATCATATATAGTCACATACAAACAGTGTTGTAAAATGCGGTCCATGCGGCCGCATATGCGTATGCGGTTGGCAACCGCATGAAAAATCAATATTCGGTCCCAATATGCGGTTCCGCATATGCGGCCGCATATTCGACCGCATATTCGGCCGCATATTTCTACCGCATATTCGGCCGCATATTTCTACCGCATATTTGGCCGCATATTTTTACCGCATATTCGACTGCATATTACCGCATATTACCGCATATCGCATATTACCGCATACCGCATATACCGCATATTACCGCATACCGCATATTACTGCATATCACCGCATATCACCGCATACTTGTTTATATATATATATATATCAATTCTCATTTTAAAATCCGCATATATAAATCCGCATGAAAATCCGCATATGCGGCCGCATACCGTATATGCGGTATGCGGTGGCCTTCCGCATATTGCATGGAAACCGCATTTTACAATCTTGCATACAAATGTAACGATTCTAGAAAGTGGTGAAAGAGGAGATCAAACTGTCAAAATCCTAGGCCTACTAGATACCTAGTACTTTTGTTCAGGGGCGGATCCACTGTAGCCCGTGGGGCAGCTGCGCCCTAGATTTTCAAAAATAATTGAAAAAATAGACCTATTTCGGTTTTGGCCCCCTGTAATTTAAATTGTCCCTCCCTAGAGCTCAATATAAATTCTCTGGAGTCTAGACCCAGTAAATTTCGTTGGAGGTCTGGAGCTGTTTGAACAAAAGAAATAACAGGCCAAGGTTTCGCTGGAGCCCAAAATTCATGGCTGAATAAAAAAGGGAAACAGATGGAGCCCAAAATAAACGCTGGGCCAAGGTTTCATTCATTCTTTCGTCGCTGAGTAGCTCCGCTGAAAAATAAAACGAAAATTGTCGCTGAAAAAAAAACGAAAATACTCTCTGTGTTATAAAATAAAGATAAAAATAATAAACAAGATAGATAACACATAAAAGATGGCAATCTCTTTATTCATACATTTCTTATGTGTACAATACAAGATTACAATGCCTCTATTTATAGGTCACAAATTGTAAATGAAAAGCCATTACAATAATAAATAAGAGATTAAATTTCAAATACTAGTGGGATATAAATTCCAATGGTAGTGGGGTAGTGGGGAAGCAAATGAGGATTAATATTGAGAGTTACAACATGAATGGACCATCCATTATATTCATAACACTCCTCCTTGAATGTCCATTACATAAGAATATGCCTCATTAAAACCTTACTAGGAAAAACTCTATGGGATAAAAATCTAGTGAAGAAAAAATAGTACATTATTCTTTTAATACGCAACTACAACCTTACCAGGAAAATCCTGTGAGAAAAACCATGGTAAAGGAAAATGCAATGCATATTAACTCTCCCTCATAACAACATTAATCAAGATCTTTAAGTCGACCAACTCCAATATTACGGATCACATTTTCAAATATTAAAGTATGGAGTGTCTTAGTGAATAAATCTGCTAGATTCTCATTTGAACGGATTTGCTGAACATTAATAACATTATTCTTTTGGAGATCATGTGTGAAAAAGAACTTTGGTGAAATATGTTTTGTTCTATCTCCTTTAATGTATCATTCCTTTAATTGAGTAATATATGCAATATTATCTTCATATATGATCGTCAGGATCATTTCTTCCAGAAGACAAACCACATGTCTCACGAATGTGTTGAATCATAGATCTTAACCAAACACATTCTCAGCTTGCTTCGTGTATTGTTAAAATTTTTCAGAGTTAGCGAAATATATGTTTAATTTCATTCCAATGTCTTTGCGTGGGAGAAGAACTATATCTTGCTAATAAATTTACAGCAAAGGATATATCAGATCTTGTATGTCCAGCAATATACATAAATGCTACTATTGTACTAAGATATGGTACTTCAGGACCAAGTAGTTTTTCATCACTTTCTCAAGGTCTAAAAAGATATTTATTCACATTTAATGATCTTACAACCATCAGAGTGCTCAATGGATGTGATCTTATCCATATAAAATTGTTTCAACACTCTTGCAATATGATTTTCTTGATGCATAAAAATGTTATTTTTAAACGTTCAATTTGCAATCCAAGGCAAAATTTTGTCCTCTCAAGATCTTTCATCTCAAATTATTCCTTTAAATAATTTATTGCTTTTGGAAACTCTTCAGGAGTTCCAATGATACTTAGATCGTCAACATAAACTGTAATTATAACAAAATCATTTTCATATCTTTTCATGGACAAATTGTATCATTATTATATCCATATTTCAATATATATTTACTTAGACGATTATACCATATGCGTCCAAATTTCTTTAATCCATATAAAGATTTATTCAATTTAATTGAATAATGTTCTCGAGAACCTAAATTACATGCTTCAGGCATCTTAAATCCTTCAGGGATTTTCATATATATATCATTACCAAGCGAGCCATATAAATAGACTGTAAAAAGATTCATTAGGCGAAAATCAAGTCATTCATGGACTGCCAGACTAATTATGTACTGAAAAGTTGTTGCATTCACCACATATGAGTATATCTCAAAATTTCACCTTTCCTATTTTATTTTTGCATAAATACTCATTTATATCCTACTGGTTTTACACCTTTAGGTATTGGAACTACATGCCCAAAAACTTTTCATTTTTCAAGAGAGTTTAACTCTGCCTCAATTGCACCTTTCCATTTTAGCCAATTATTTCTTTATCGACATTCTTTAATAAACTTCGAGTCATGTAGCGCTATATTATATGAAAAATATCATTGATATCAATTTATCTCGGTTCTATTTTATTCCATTCATAATATAATTTATCGAGATCTCTTTATTTTCATGAATTTCAGATACATGAGTTTCTGCTAGAACTCCAATATTACTTATAATTTGATTCTCTTCTAGAGTTTTATCTGAAATTATCATATCCTCGACTTAACCATTTTCATTCTTTGCTCCTTTTCTTTTTTGAGGATTTGTATCTTTGGAACCGATTGGTCTTTCACACTTCATGCGTGTTATAATTTCATTAGTCTGTCCAACAGGGACATCGACTTTAATTGGAGCATTAGCAGCTGGTACATGTGATTTGGTCACTTTCTTTGTAAATGCGTCTGGCGATTGATTAACTAATATTTCCAAATGAATTATCTTTTAAACATCTACTTCACATTATTTATGAGGATCTAAATTAGACAATGATAATTCATTCTAACTAATATATTTTCCCAGCTGATTGTTTTTCTCCCCCTAAGGTTGGGAATATTAATTTATCAAAATAATAATCGATAAAACTAGCCGTGAATTCTACCATCAATGGTTCTAGATACTTTATTACATGTGGAGATTCAAATTCAATATAAATTTCTAACTTTCTTTGATGTCCCATTTTAGTGCGTTGTGGTGGAGCAATTATAACATATATCGCACATTCAAAAATTCTTATATGGGAAATATTATGTATGTGACCAAAAACCAATTATAAAGGGGAAGTTTTATAATAGCTTGTTGGCATTATGCGAATTAGTGTTGTTGCATGCAAAATAACAAGTTCTTATTTTTGTGTATGAACATAAGCTACATGATGTACAATATCAATTCTAATAGACATGCATTGTCTGAAAAATAAATTCATCAACATTGTTTAGATGTATTTTCTTAATTGAATAATCATAAAATTATGCTCTTAAACAAATCAATTGAGCAAATAATCTTGCAAACGTCAAGTTGCGAGTTGATAATGTGACAATACTATTGATGCATCAATTATAACCATAAAATATCTATATGGTTCACATGGTGGATATATTGGTCTACAAATATTATCTTGTATATGTTCTAGAAATGAAATCAACAAATAAAAATTCATAAGATTAAAGAATCTTCTGGTTCTTTAATGAATGTCCACATTAATTATCTATTATTTTTCGCATCATTATTGATCCGGAATGGCCCAACCGGTCATGCCAAACTATGAACATATCTTTATTTGTAAACTTCAGGTTTACAATCACATGTGCTTCAATTGTACTAATATATGTATAGTACAATTTGGAGGAAAACATAAGCAATTTTTCTAATTTGTATTTTTTTTTATGTGAGATTAAGCAAATTTTCTAATATAAATATTCAACAATTTCTTCATTGGTTGTCTCAACTTGATATCTATTTCAGCAAATATCTTTAAAACTTAACAAATTTTTTTGAGACTTAGAATAATATAATACATCATCCATATAAACTGTGTTCCTCCATATAACAATAAGATAGCTCTTCTGGAGCCTTCAATCAACAATACAATTAAAAATAAAAATAAATAAAATAAAATACCATCACGATAACAAAATCATAACACCAATTGCAATATTATGTTTTTGTACCAATTAATAGGAATATTGTGTGGTGCAGGTTTGTACAACTGCTACTTTTAATTTTAATTTTAAATATTTTTTTATAACCAAGCAAATCCAAAGTAAAAGACCAGTTGCACTTATGTGAGTTCATGTTAGGATCAGTTCTTTTGGTTTGTTGTACTGGCTGGTTTGGTATCATACTGGCTTTTTCAAGTGATTGATAAAGCATAATTTCACCTGATTAGCTAAACAAATTTCATTTCTATCAACACTATCTATGCAATTTGGCCTCAAACTAAATCTAAGGTTGGATCAATCGAAACCAACAGACTAACAAAACCCAAAATAGGAAAGAAATACGTAACCATTATTTCAACAATTACAAAAAAAAATTGTTTATTACTATCATAATTTAAGTGTTTTTTTTTTTTGTTAAAAAAATTTCTTTTGTCAAAATTTAAGTGATTATTTTTTTCTTTTGTTAAAAAAATCAACAACATCAAAATGAGTAATTTCAATTTGAATAAGATTGAGATTACTTTCACAAATAAAAATTGTCTCAATCTTTTTTCTCCTTATTATTAGTGATGCTTGATATAGGTCAATAAAATATTTCGGCGTACGACAGATACATGACCAATAACATTTAGGGTAATTATATCTTCCTCCATCTATCCATCCTCCATTTCATCCCCCAACTAACTAACTACCTTTTCTAACTATAATTCAAAATTCTAACTACCTAATGGCCCTACAAATTAATTACTCAATTTTCTCCATTTATTTCTTTCCTCTTTCTCCCTCCCTCTCCCACCTCTCCCACTTCTCCCTCTCCACCTCCGCCTCCACCTCCGCCCGCCTCTCCCACCTCTCCCTCTGCGCCTCCGCCCGCCTCTCCCACCTCTCCCTCTCGGCCTCCCTCTCCCACCTCCACCTCCGTCTCCCACCTCCCACCTCCGCCTCCGCCAGAGTAGATCCATCACCGTCGACCGTCGGGTCAGATCCGCCTCCGCCGGGTCAGATCCGAGTTATTTGCAAAGAACAAAGCTTCATTAATAGTGAATTAGAATAGTGCGTACTAAGTACATATGGATGAATACTTAATGTTTTAGAGATGAATACTTCAACGTTTATGGATGAATACTTAATATCTTAGGCATAAATACTTTAACTTATATGTATGAATTCTTGATATCTTATGGATGAATACTTTTTATTTG
This sequence comes from Carex myosuroides, assembly GCA_028015225.1. Taxonomy (NCBI): domain Eukaryota; kingdom Viridiplantae; phylum Streptophyta; class Magnoliopsida; order Poales; family Cyperaceae; genus Carex; species Carex myosuroides. Next base: position 4,057,892 of record CM051464.1, read on the forward strand.
TTTGGTATGCACATATGTTTGTAATACTCTTGGTACATTAACTATTTACACTTACACGATGATGATGAATACTTGCTTAATGCGGGATGAATACTTGTATGACGAGGTGTGAATACTTGTGCAACGGACAACTCGAAAGTATGTCATTATGGATCTCATTTGAAAGAGAAAATTGTGTAGAAGACATTCGTGGTTTTAGATTTGCAAAATTCCTCACAGATCGTCAGAAATATTGGTTAAATTGAACGGAGAAAAAAAAACCCATCTCTAAAAACGTGTAATACTCTTAGTACATTAACTATTTACACTTACACGATGATGATGAATACTTGCTTAATGCGGGATGAATACTTGCATGACGAGGTGTGAATACTTGTGCAACGACAACTCGAAAGTATGTCATCATGGATCTCATTTGAAAGAGAAAATTGTGTAGAAGACATTCGTAGTTTTAGATTTGCAAAATTCCTCACAGATCGTTAGAAATATTGGTTAGATTGAACGGAGAAAAAAAAACCCATCTCTAAAAACGTGTAAAAGATGAGTGATTGATGTGTCCAAATATGCTTCTATTGCAAAGATGAATACATTTATATAGATGGATGAATGCTAGTTGTGTTACAGATGAATACTTTTTTTGCAAATTTCTAAAATGAGCTGAAGGTAGTTAGAAGTCCCCCACTTAATTAATGTGCTGACGGTTATGCGGTCCCCCACTTAATTAATGCTCTGACAGTTGTGCGGTCCCCCACACATGTTGTTTGTCCCCTACTTTCTTGTTGTAATATATCCAAATATGTTTCTATTGCAAATGTAAATACCTTCATATAGATGGATGAATACTAGTTGTGCTACATATGAATACTTCTGCAAATTCCTAAAATACACTGACAGTTATAAATTCTAACTAACTAACTACCTTAATTAATGCAACTGACGGGGGATGAAACGGGGGATTGTTCACGGGGGAGAGCTAGGCGGACCCTAACATTTATCACTACAATGATAACATGAATTCTCTTATTTGTTGTTATGTCCATTTCTTTCTTTCTTATTATGTATCCACTTCCGGTGGAAAGATGTGTCTTTTCTTTATTATCATGTCCACATCTGTGAGTTTGTTTAGAAATTATTGTTATTATTATGTATCGATACATTCACTTCAGGGAATGAAACATAACTAATTGGAGGACAAATTTTTTTTACTCAAAATAAACAATATCTCCCTCAGCCTCGGTACATGATATAAAAGACGAGCTTAATACAAACCATAAATGATTGTCCAGAGGCCACTCAATCGGAGGAAATAGGTTTTTCTTTTGAGTACCAAACAATAATTAATCTTATGCTTAGACCAAAAGAGTACCAAGCAATAATTAATCTTATGCTTAGACAAGCAGCATGTAAAATCTTAAATCCCATATATATAATAGCATAAATAGTAGGGAGTTCTACAGTCACCATTCAACTTAGATCCTACAGTTAGGATCAGATCTCATATTCGAAATCAAATTTATTTTTTAAATCTTCTTCAGGAGAATTAAATTATTGAAAAACATAATAATATAATCATCATATAAAATTTCTTAAAATCTTCTTCAAGAAGGACTTCTTAATATCTTTTGAAATCTTCTTCAGGAAGACCTTCTTAATATATTTTGAAATCTTTTTCGAGAAGATTAAATTATTGAAAAAAAAATTAACAAAATGAACATCATACAAATTTGTACATCATATAAATCTTCTTCAGAAAGATTTTTAAAATTTTCTCATATTAATTTTTCTATATTATATATATCTTCTTCCGGAAGATTAAAAAATTTGCACTTTAAATAAAATTATATAAATCATACTAAACATTTTAAAATAAATGTACATAAATTGATAACTTATACCATTTAGCAATTACTTATTGGAAGTATTATTTATTTAAATAGAATTGAAATAAAAGATATCAAAGTTACCTCGAATCTTCAACTAGTAGAGCTCTCGTGCTGATAACGTGTTATAAAATAAAGATAAAAATAATAAACAAGATAGATAACACATAAAAGATGGCAATCTCTTTATTCATACATTTCTCATGTGTACAATACAAGATTACAATGCCTCTATTTATAGGCCACAAATTGTAAATGAAAAGTCATTACAATAATAAATAAGAGATTAAATTCAAAATACTAGTGGGATATAAATTCCAATGGTAATGGGGTAGTGGGAAAGTAAATGAGGATTAATTTTGAGAGTTACAACATGAATGGACCATCCATTATATTCATAACCCTAACCCTATTTAACCGAACCGAAAAAATTTGGTCCAATTGGTTCGGTTTTTCGGTTTAATTAGTTCAGTTCGGTTCAATTTTTAGTATTAGTCGATTTATCTATATTGGTTCAGTTTATGATTTTTGAAAATCACATTAACCGAACCGACCGAAGTAGTCTCCTCGCGAATCCATATCCTCAGCATTAACGCAATTGTTGAGTTTAAAGGTTTTAATCGTCCGATTGCATCTACGGTTTAGATTTTATTAGGTCTTGCCCGAAGACCCCGTCCAAACTTCGAGCCTCCGCCCTTCTCCAGTCGCTTATCCTTCTACAGGCGTAGTTCGAAGATCGCCTTTTGCTCCCTCTTCGCTACACCCTTCTCCAGGTTGCGCACCTTCATACAAACAGAAACCCACTCTACTTCTCGCTGTAAAACTCTTGAACTCAATTGCAGTAATAGAGAACCAATTTGTAATAAGAACAAGCAATTTTTGTATTAATTGGAAAATTAAGCTCAAAAGAGCAACAATGGCGACAAGCACCAGAAGGGAAATAAGTTCATAAAGTGATAACAAATTTCCTACCTCCAAAAAAGTAATCAACAGCCTTTATACAGGCGATGCTATCCTAACAAAACGGATTGTAATTTTATTTACCCGACTTCCTTAATGGGTCGCGCGCTGACACCTCATCCAGACCACCGTTTAATTCTGCTGACACTTTAAACAAACTTCTAACTTCTCCCCTCTTATCTTCTCCAGTCATGACATTTAATTGTCTTCTCCAGTATTGACAACTAGGCCCCACTCTCCAGTATCTCCAACGGTTAGCTGTCCCTTTTGACTCACGACCCCACTTGTCATTTTCTCCCTTTCCTTTATTTCACTGCCTGAAGTCTGGCCTTTGTTCTTCGCTACTTTCTCCCTTAATTGCAGTTGGGTTCGTGACAATGCCTCCTCCTTGAAAGCTTCCTCGACCTCGAGGATGAATTGAGGGTATTTTCTTGCCACTGCTTCGTAACTCTCCCATGTCGCATCTTCAACCTGTTGATTTCTCCAATGTATCAGCACCTGGGGCTCCCCCACATTGCGACGCTTTACCATGCGCCTAGCCAAAATAGCTTGGGGTTCAATTGCCATTTCTTCACCTGGCCCCATTACTGGTAGGCTTGGAGAGACTATGTTCCCATTTCCCACTCTAGCTTTGAGTTGTGATACATGGAATACCGGGTGAATGGAAGATGAAGGGGGTAGATTGAGCCGGTATGCCACTGTACCGACCTTTTGTAACACTTCAAAAGGCCCATAGTATTTGGGTCCTAACTTCTGATTTCTCACCCCAGCTACTGACACTTGCCGGTATGGTTGTAACTTGAGGTACACCCATTCTCCCTTGTTAAATTTCCTCTCAGATCTATTTAAATCAGCATACCTCTTCATGCGCTCTTGTGCCTTAGCCAAATTGGACTTCAGTTGTACTAGCATAGCTTGCCTATCTCTTAACAGTTCATTTACTGCTTCTACAGGACTCTTTGGAGCACTTCCCATGCCCAATTGAGAAGGGGCAAAACCGTAAAGAGCCTGAAAGGGTGTCATCTGAATTGCACTATGAAAGTTGGTGTTGTACCACCATTCAGCAAGAGAAAGGTACTTCACCCATTTCTTAGGGTTGTTGTGAGTCATACCTCTCAGATATGCTTCCAAACTCTGATTCAATCTCTCTGTTTGTCCATCACTTTGAGGGTGGTAAGAAGTACTCATGTTCAGTTTCACTCCCAACTTCTCAAATAGCTCCCTCCAAAATTTGCTGGTAAAGACTGGGTCCCTGTCAGAGATCAGTGTACTAGGGAGTCCATGCAACTTGTATACATGATCTAGGAATGCTTGTGCCACATCCATAGCCCTGTAAGGATGAGAGAGGGAAATGAAATGAGCAAATTTTGTTAGTCTGTCTATTACCACCAATATGACCTCTTTGCCCTCTGACTTAGGTAAACCTGTGATGAAGTCCATTCCAATACTGGAAAAGGCTTCCTCAGGTATAGGTAATGGCTGTAGTAGCCCTGGATACTGCACATGCTCAGATTTTGTCACTTGACAAGTGTTGCAACACTGTACAAAGTTATGCACTTCTTCCTTCAATTTTGGCCAATAGAAAAATTTCTTCAGTCTTTGATAAGTGGCAGTGATGCCAGAATGACCCCCCATGGCCGAGTTGTGCATCTCTTCTAGAATTTGAGTTCTCCAATTACCACTTCCTCCCACACATATTCTGCCTTTATATCTCAACACTTGTTGGTGCTGAGATAAGTGATGCTTTTTACCTTCTCCTTTTTCACTCTCTAATTTCTCCTTGAGAGATGTAATCCAATCATCATTTAGGTAACTGTTGTGTATCTCATGCATCCACTGTGGCACTAGTTCACTTACTACCATCACATTTGCCTCTTTCAGCAATTCCTCCCCCTTTTGCCCTTCTCTTCTTGATAAAGCATCAGCTGCCTTATTTTCTACTCCTCTTTTGTACTCAACTGTGTAATTCAATCCCAACAGCTTACTCAGCCCTTTGTGCTGCATAGGAGTATTCAATCTTTGTTCTAAGAGGAACTTCAAACTGGACTGATCAGTTTTAATGACAAAAGAACCCCCAAGTAAATAGTGTCTCCACTTAGACACAGCAGTATACAAAGCTAGCAGTTCTTTTTCATAGGTGGAAAGATGTTGGTTCTTGGGCCCCAATTTCTTACTAAAGTATGCTATGGGGTTCCTTCCCTGCATCAATACTGCTCCTATACCCATTTGACAAGCATCTGTTTCTACCACAAAGCTTTTAGAAAAGTCTGGCAATGCTAGTACCGGTGTAGATGTCATGGCCCTTTTTAGTTCTTCAAAAGAATTTTGTGCCTCAAGAGACCACTTAAATGCATCTTTCTTTAGAAGCTCAGTTAAAGGTTTTGCTATAACTCCATAGCCTTTTACAAACCTCCTATAGTAACCTGTCAAACCCAAAAACCCTCTTAACTCCTTAACATTTTTAGGTACTGGCCAGTTGGTCATTGACTCCACTTTCTTTGGGTCAGTTGAGACTCCTCCTTCAGAAATCACATGCCCTAAATACTCAATTTGCTGCAACCCAAATTCACATTTCTTATATTTCACAAATAATCGATTGTCTCTCAACACTTGCAAGGCTTTTCTAAGGTGATTAACATGCTCTTCCATGCTGTTACTATATACTAGTATATCATCAAAAAATACTAGTACAAAGTCTCTCAAATAGGGTTTAAAGATGGAGTTCATGAGTGCTTGGAATGTGGCTGGGGCATTTGTAAGGCCAAAGGGCATAACCAAAAACTCATACAACCCCTCATGGGTAGAGAAAGCTGTTTTCTGCACATCAGTCTCCTTCATTCTAATCTGATGGTAACCAGACCTCAAGTCTAATTTAGAAAAGATCTTAGCACCTTTTAACTCGTCAAACAGATCTTCTATAATTGGAATAGGGTACTTATTCTTAATGGTCTCTTCATTCAACCTCCTATAGTCAACACAAAGGCGCCAAGTTTCATCCTTCTTCTTAACCAAAATTATGGGTGAGGAATAGGGGCTAGTGCTAGGTTGAATAAAGGAATTTTTGAGAAGTTCAGCAATAATCTTTTCAATTTCTAACTTCTGAAAATGGGAAAACCTGTAGGGTCTGCTGCTGATCGGTTTTGAGCCAGGTTTTAGAATGATTTGGTGGTCAATTGGTCTAGGTGGGGGAAGTTCAGTTGGCTTAGCAAACAACCCTTCAAACTCATTCAATACTGATTGCAAAATCTGATGGACCTTGGCTTGTGGTGTCACTACCAACTCATTTGTTGCTTGATCACTGGCATTCCCTTCTACACTAAACAGCTGTGCAAAAATTACCTGATTGCCCTTCTTTTTCTCTTGCTTCAGGTTGAGAGCTCCCTCACAAATTTGCACCTTAGCTTGTACCTCTTCATTAGCCAATTCAAGAATTTTACCCTTATACTGGACAGCCATTTTCCCCTTCTTCCAATCCACCTCCATTGGACCAAAGAGTGACAGCCAATCAATACCCAGGACTATGTCTTGTCCAGGTATCTCCATCACTCTCAAATCAGCTTCAAATAGAACATTTTGCAACTGGAACTTCAACTTCTTACATATAGTCTCGGAAAACATCTTAGAACCATTGGCAATTCTTACTGTCAGAGGTGTGGTAGTGGCTGTTGATAAATTCAGATTATGCACAATGAGGGGGTGAATAAAAGAATGGGTACTACCACTGTCTATCAATGCACAAATAAGGATCAGCCCTATTTTTCCCTTGAGCCTAATAGTGTTATGGTTTGAACTACTGTTGAGTGTACACAGAGTGTTGTTGGGTGCACACATCGTGATTATACCTTGCTCTTCCTCACTATTTTCAGGGTTCACCACCTCTAACTCCTCTACTACTGGCCCTCCTTGCACCTCTTCTTCAGAATCAGTCTCACTGTTTTCTGCATTTAGAACATGTAAGCCTTTGCCAGCACACTTATGCCCCATGTGATATTTCTCATTACACCTAAAGCACAAACCTAGAGCCTTCTTTTGTTCAATTGACATGGTTGGAGGGGTAATAACTGGATTCTTACCAGTATATGGTCCCACTTCATTCCACCTTTTACCACTAGTCTCACTGGGTTTGATCAAACGAGTTGTGGGATTCACTTGGTACCTTAAAGAATTACTATTCTTTTTGGCAGCCCCTTCAAAGGTGATCTCAATCTTCTTGGCATAATCAAAAGCTTCTTTCAAGGTGGCTGGGTTGAACAAATCAATAGTGTTTCTGATTTCTTCCTTTAACCCACTCATGAAACACCCCACGTAGAACTCTTCATGGTCAATTTGAGTTTTACAGTACAACCTTGACTGTGCTCTTAAGAAACTTTTAATATAATCTTCTACCTTCCCAACTTGATGGATCCTTTTAAACTCATCAATTGGCTTCCCTTTGACATTAGCAAAGAAAGAGAGCACCTCATCAGCTAAAATGGGCCAAGGGGGTTGAGGTTTAGCAATTTTATAACTCCTGTACCATTCTTTTGCATCTCCACTAAAATGCATCGATGCCATCTTATATTTGTACAACTCTGGCGTTTGGTACATCTCAAAATAATACTCCACCTCTTCTACCCATTCTACTGGATCATCTCCATTAAATGAAGGAAAATCAAATCGAGGTAGATTTACCCTTTGTTGCGCCTGATAGTTTTCACCCTGCCGGTGTTCTCTGCCAGTCTGAGGACCCGAGTTGCTGTTGTTGCCTAGATCAGATTTCTGCGCATCCATCATCGTTTGCATCATTCTCATCATCTGATCCATGGTTTGACGACTCTCAGTCATCTGCCCTTCCATCCTCTCCATCCGATTACTCATCTCCATCTGAGACACTTCAGAATTTGCGACCCTATCTCGCATCATTGCCAACTCTTCTTCTACCACTGCATTTCGCGTCTTTGTTGCCATTCGAGTCACCAGATGTCGATTTCCCCAGCTGCGATTAACCTGGCTCTGATACCACTTGTAAAACTCTTGAACTCAATTGCAGTAATAGAGAACCAATTTGTAATAAGAACAAGCAATTTTTGTATTAATTGGAAAATTAAGCTCAAAAGAGCAACAATGGCGACAAGCACCAGAAGGGAAATAAGTTCATAAAGTGATAACAAATTTCCTACCTCCAAAAAAGTAATCAACAGCCTTTATACAGGCGATGCTATCCTAACAAAACGGATTGTAATTTTATTTACCCGACTTCCTTAATGGGTCGCGCGCTGACACCTCATCCAGACCACCGTTTAATTCTGCTGACACTTTAAACAAACTTCTAACTTCTCCCCTCTTATCTTCTCCAGTCATGACATTTAATTGTCTTCTCCAGTATTGACAACTAGGCCCCACTCTCCAGTATCTCCAACGGTTAGCTGTCCCTTTTGACTCACGACCCCACTTGTCATTTTCTCCCTTTCCTTTATTTCACTGCCTGAAGTCTGGCCTTTGTTCTTCGCTACTTTCTCCCTTAATTGCAGTTGGGTTCGTGACACTCGCCCGCCGGGTTCTTCGTATTCCACCTCGCCTTACTCCGAGTCCTATCTGCGCCGTCGGATAAGCCACCTAATCCCCATCCCATGGCGGGACCCACGACAGCTTCGTGCTCTGACTTCACGGGCTCGGCAGTTCGGGCACAACCAACGAGCCAATCAGAAGCTTCTTCTCGCACTCGGCGTTAAACCTCACCAAATGGGCCTTCCCTTTTGCGCCTAATGCATCCCTCTCCTGCAACTGTATGTGCTGCATTTTTGCATTTTAACCCTTCTTTTGTTTTTCTTCTTCTTTTCTCTTTTGATAATTATCTCCGACCACTGAAACACTCTGGCATTAGGCAACTGTATCTCTTGGACTTCTACATTTTCATCCTTGAAACTTCTATAATACTTCAATACTTAAGCATCTAATTACTTAAAATTTTCTTTATTTCACAATGCAGACGGTATAATACGTATTGAAAATTTTCTTCAATACGTATGTGAAATTGAATTGCTATGGTGATTGTATACTCGGTTTGTTTGGTTTAACCGAACAAACCGAAATTTAATTTGGTTCGGTTTTAATCGGTTAGTAAGTTTAATTCGGTCGGTTCGGTTTTATTTTTGAAAATCGAATAAAACTTTAGTTTGCCTATTTTATTTCGGTTTTAACCGAACCGAACCAATGAACACCCCTATCTGCCTCTTTCACTTTCGTTCTCTAAAATCAAAACCTAAGTTGCGCAGCTCTCTGATTGGAAACGAAATTGACAGAGGTTGTAAGAGCCTAGCATGTAAACTTTGTAAATATTTTTTCTTAATTAATCAATTTGTTAGTGGCGAAAAACCGCCTGACCTTAAAAAAAAAAGTGCACAAAATCTGGTAATATGATCTACATGAGGAGGATTCAAATGCACCATAATTTTTATGCTCATATATGCTCCACATTCTTTATCTCTATTTTCAAAATCTGAACAGTCGATCCGAACCGTTCAACATGATCTTCATAATAAAATGTGTTTGGAGACCAAATTTTATATTTTTTAGAATTGTTTTACTATTTTTTTAGATAGGTATAATATCACTTTATCGGATGGTCCAGAATCTCCTTAAAAAGTGATTTTGTACCTATCTAAAAAAATTCTAAAAATTATAAAATTTGGTATCCAAGCATATTTTATTATGAAGATCATGTTGAGCGGTTCAGGTCGACTGTTCGGACTTTAAAAATGAAGATAAAGAATGTGGAGCATATTGGAGTACAAAAATAATGGTGCATTTGAACCCTCCTCGATCTACATATATTCCATAATTTGAAAGACAAAAAAAAAGTAATCCGCCGTATCAACATCTAATGTATAATTTATATATATTTCCTTCATGTATAGGATCAGTAGCTAAATTTTTTATTAATGTTATCTATTAAAAGAAAAGTCATTGATTTTTATTATACCTTGAATTTTTTATTTCTTTTATATAAAAGTTCATTCATTTTAATATACTATATATGGTTATCGTATCAATTGAAATGTTTAATGCGTATAGTACTTTAAATTTAAAATATGAGTATTTTTCTATGGAAGAAGCTTAGATATTTGGGGGAATTTCATGTATATTTCTCAAAAGTTTCAATATTATGTATTTACCCCTCCAAAATGAGTAATTACATATTTTCTATGTTTATGATGATGTTGGATTGTTGATTGTTTTTTATTATGTTGAATTGATGATTTCTTCAAGTAATTTATGTTTTTTGTTATGTTGATTGTTTTTATGATGTTGGATTGTTGATTGTTTTTTATTATGTTGAATTGTTGATTTTTTTCAAGTAATTTAGGGTTTTTGTTATGTTGATTGTTATGTTGAATTGTACCCTATTAGCTAATGAGTTTGAACCCAATAAACTATTTGAATTCAATTTCTGCTCCTTGGCAGAAATTTTGCGTCCGCCCCTGCTTTTGTTGGTTTGACACTTCATGAGTTTTAGATGTTCTAATTTGTATTGATGGTATGATCTAACAAACTTCACAATTTGCAAATAATGGTTCTATTTGTACTACATTTTTCATAATTTATATTTTGTTTATATATAGACTCACAAATGCTCTAGTTTTACTTGCATTCAGAGAAAAATATGTCCATAAATATTTATTGGCTGTAGACAAATACATGTTTCTTCAAATAACAATTTTGACAAAAAGAATTGAGATTTTGGAGGAAACTAATTAATGTAGCAGTGTTCCTTAACTAAACAATTTTATGCACCTAGAAACTCCCAACAAAAGTTTTTGAAATGTAAATGAAAAAAGAAAAGAAAATGAGCATGTCATTTATGACAATATTACAATAAGATATCATTATTTACTAAAAATTGGACAAACTCTGTATCAATTTTACTCTTTTCAGTGTTCGATGACTCAAGATACCAACTCTTTGCTAACGTTGAAGAGTCATAATATTTATATCTTTTCTTTAGAATAAATATTCTAAAAATAGACATTTAATTGCATGCTTATCTAATTTATCTCTATGCTTGTTTTGAATATGTACAAACATGTACAATAAAAAAATGCATAAATAATCTAAACTCATGAATCTATTATTTAAAGTTTTTAATGGTGATTTATTTTGTAACATTGAACTTGGGGTTCTATTAATTAAATATGCTGCGGTTAAGATGGCTTCGGACCAAAAAAATTTTGAAACATTATTTTGAAACATTAATGCCCTTGTTACTTCTAAAAAATATTTATTTTTTTCTTTCAGCCGCTCCATTTTGTTATAGAGTACCTACACATGTAGTTTGATGCAAAATCAATTTTTTTTATTGGATCAGTATTTAGAATCCCAACCAAATTTTGGGGAACCATTTAATTTACCAGTCTCACTGTTGAATCGATGTGTGGAGTGTCGATCAAATTGAGCTCAGCGTCCTGTCGAGTTGATTGACCTTGTGGACTCAGTGACACACATATTAGTTGCCATCACAACTCATAACATACCTGGATCTAGGGGTGTTCATCGGTTCGGTTCAGTTTCAGTTAAAACCGAATCGAACTAGGCAAACCAAATTATAATTCGGTTTCAAAAATAAAACCGAACCGAACCGATTTAGCACTACAACCGAACCAAAGTTTTATTTCGGTTTGTTCGGTTCAAACCGAAATATATTAATTTTTTTATTTAAAGCAATTGATTTATAATAAACCGAAGTATATGAAATAAACCGGGATATTAAGAAATAAACCGAAGTATTTAAAGCAATTGATTAAGAAATAAACCGGGGTATTAAGAAATAAACCGGGGCGGTCCGGACCAAATTCATAATATATAAAAATTTCGGTCGGTTCGGTTATTTCGGTTTTCAAAATTTTCAATCCGAACCGAACCAAAATTATAATTCGGTTTTAAAAAGCAAACTGAACCGAACCATTAAACCAAAAAAACCGAACTGTTTGGAGGTTTTGCAAAATCTTCGTGAATCTTGATTAAATCCAATGGGGCAATTTTACAAACACTTTGTGGGCCAAGTCCATGGAGGCAGGGGGAGAGTTCTGATGAGTAGAGGTGCATGTCAAACCAAAAAGTTTTCTATGATATTGTCATATTGGGATTTTGATTTAATGTGTTCTGCTTTGTTACTATTATTTATGTTTGCTTTTGTGGAGACTAGTAACCCGATATTTTTCTTAATATCCAACATAAAATAAAAAAAATATCAAATGTAATCAGGTTTCCTAGCTATTTTTATAAATGTCCAAACCAGTCATTTTTTGGCCGGTTGGATTAAAAGTTCGAACTAGCCAAAAAATGGCTGGTCAGGAGTTTTTATTTTTGAAATATTTGTTAGATTACTTCTTTTGATATATAATTAGCATAATTATATTAAATTACGCTAAAATACGTTAAATTACCCTAAATTGACAATTTTCTTTTATTTTTAAGTCATTTTGTGCCATCTTTCATAAATTATAAAAAAAATAGCAAAAAAATTCCAAAAATAGTAAAAATTGGTATTCTATAAGTTCATTATATAACAAGTTTACTGAGCTATTTAGATCGAAAAATAGAAATGAAAATCTTAATCGAAAACTTCAACTCAAGTTTTGAGGCTCTTCCCTTTGTTTTTTGGAAATTCTAAATTTCAAAAAATGGTAATCACCAACTCATGCATATTTTCACAAGCTTTCTAAAAAGTGGTCATTTGCTGAAATCGGACACTCGAGCGCCATTTTATGGCCATTTGAAGTTTCGTCATAGTTTTTCACCTTCTCAGTGAATATTTCGTCTCTCTTGCCTTATCTCTTGTCCTAGCTTCGCCTGTTTACGAGAGATGTCTTGGATAAATGCATGTACAACATACATGTGCTTTAGAAATGATAGAAATGACTTAAATAAAAATTGATACATATGCATTATAATAGAAAGACACGGATTGAAATTGTTGGAGCATTCATAAAGATCCGTTTGAAAGAAAAAATGTTTCTCATTTAACTTTAAAATAACTCAAATAATATTTATTTATTTACTTATTCTTAATAGATTTTGGATTCGAATTGTATTAGATTTAGCGTAATTTAGCGTAATGTAGCGTATTTTAGTATAATTATGCTAATTATACATCAAAAGAAGTAATCTAACAAATATTTCAAAAAAACCTCCTGACTGGCTATTTTTTGGGCGGTCCAAATTTTTAATCCAACCGGCCAAAAAATGCCGGTTTGGACATTTTTAAAAATAGCCAAAAAAACCCGAGTACATTTGATAATTTAATTTAAGTTGGATATTAATAAAAATGTCGGACTAGTAACACTTCCAAATGGAGATGGTACCGCTTTCCTGGGGATAGGGATTGGGCTGGAAACTCTCTAAAACACATCCTCTTGTATTTTCATTTAGATATGTTCTTGGGCCTTTTTGGGCCCGGAGTGGACATTAGGAAGTAATCTACTGACATTTTTATTAATATCTAAAATTAAATACAAAATATTAATTATACCCAGCTTAGCTGGGTATTTTTAAAAATGCCCAAACCGGTCAAAAATTGGCCGGCTGGGTATAAAATTAGAACCGGCCATTTTTTGACCGGTCAGAAATAAAATTAGAATCGGCCAAAAATGACCGGTTGAGAATTTTTCTTTCTGTTTCAAACCCTATAAAAACCCCTCTTTCTCTCTCCTCCCTCTCACAACTCACTCAAAATTACAGAAGAGAAAGAGAGAAAGAAACAAAGAGAGGAAGAGAAAAATAGAAAGAGAAGGCGATTTTTGAGGCGAAAAGGACTATTTCGGAGGTAATTTTTAGGTTTTAATTTTTTTTTATTTTTTTTTCAGCAGCCTATACATTTAAATTAGTAACCTGACAACTGTTTACCATTTACCAAAATGTAGTTTGTTGGCCATGCCAATCATGATTTCATTACACTGTGGTGGGAAGTTTTTGATTAATATATATGGGGTTTATTACTTCAAAGAGGCAATTAATTCATTCATAGTTGATGATGACCTCAATTTGGGACTTGAAGTCTATGATTTACGAATGTACTAGTTATAACCCAGAAAGGTAGAACTTAGAATTAGCAACCCGAGTGAACGCTGGAACACCCCAACCTCTACCAGAAGTCCGATATTAAGTGATACTACATGGACAGAGAGTTCCAATAGAATCAGGGGTTGGAAGTTCTGGCCAAATTCAATTGCACCAAATTATACATCACAACTAGAACCATACAGTCACGTGGCTCCTTTATTCGTACCTAAGCCAGAACCATACAGTCCCGTGGTTCCTTTATTCGTACTGAGCCATAACCATACAGTCCCATGGCTCATTTATTCATACCTGACCCAGAAACATACAGTCACTTCACCCCACCAGCACCTCAACCACCACCTCAAACAAGACCCCAATCTAGACCCCGTGCATGTGGCGCCTTTATCATTACCTACACCAGCACCTCACCCCAGCCGGCACCAGTAGACGACGAAACTAGATCGGATTTTGAAAATATTAACAAAATTCCAGAGGAAGATATGCAAAATAGGGATGAATTTGAGGGAGGAAACTGAGTTTCTAATCACTTGAAGGGTTGTGATGAAGATGGTCCAGTGCCCATTCACATAGAATATGAGAATATGCTGCTTAGTGGCCGGACTGATACGCACCTGTTCGCAGACTTCAATGATATATCTGCTTTTAAAGAAGCAGATATTGGTTATGGGAGACAGATTGAGTACAAAGGTGAGTTGGCGCTAGAACAATATTTTAAAAACAACGAAGAGCTAATAAAGAAGATTAGAGAGTACCATATTGATAAGAATCATGAGATTAGAATGAAGAAAAGTGACAGGGATCGTATTCAGGTGGTGTGCAAGACTCTGAGTTGTGATTACGAAGTTAGGGGAAAAGCAACGGGTTTTGGAGATGCATGGGTTATAACGAAACAAGACAAGCCTCACACATGCAGGTCTGAATACTCAAGGAAAGACCATGAATGTCTCACGGCATCAATCATTATCGATATCATTGAGACCTCCATTAGGAAGGACTGTATGAGCATCCAGGGGGTGGCAAACTGTGTGAGGGTTAAGTATGGGAATGTAACCCCAAAGTACAATCAACTGTAGAGAGGTCATGAGCTTGCAATAGCCCAACAATTTGGGAGTTGGGAGGGTTCATACAGCTTGCTGGAACCACTGCTGATGGGAATCTACGATAATAATCCCGGCTATAAGTACCAATTTCTGACCTGTCCTATACGAGATAAACACGGAGAGCTTATTGAAGGAGTTGTTCAATTCAGGGCGGTAGCTTGGGCTTTTGGTCCATGCATTGCAACGGTTCAGTACTTCAGACCAGTGATCAGTATAGATGCATGCTTCTTGTCTGGGAAGTATGAGGGGAGGCTTTTGATAGCTTGGGGCTATGATGTCGAGAACTAATTGCTGCCTATAGCATTTGCAATGGTGAGAATTGGGTTTTTTTTCTTGTAGTGGTTGAGAAATGAAGTGCTTGGAGCTGATAGATTTGTCTGTGTTATATCAGACCAGCACAAAGGGGATCAAATTTGTACTGACAGCAGAATACGGATGGTCTCCAGAACTTTTTGTGCACAAGTTTTGTATGCAGCATGTTGCTGACAACCTGGTCCAGAATTGAGGAAAAGACAAGTGGTTCAGATGGAGGTTCATATAAGGAGCCAAGAAGAAGAATCCAAGAAGGTTGAAAGAGATGTTCGAAGAGTTTGCTGTGGTATGTCTAATTTATAACATTTTGTTTAATTATTTTATAAGTAGATGAGGCAAATGAAGTAACACCTCTTTGTTCTTGTGCAGCTAAATCTAAGGTGTAATGTATTTTTAAAGAAGGTGGGCAAAGTATGTCCCAATGATGTGATGGAGCCGTCTAATTATGAGAAGATTTTCCAAACATGTGATGGAGGATACCGATTTGGTATCATGACAACAAACGACTCTGAGTCGCTAAACAATGTCTTTTGGATGAGCCGGAGAATGCCCGTGGCTACCATTATGGAGGATACGTTCTATAAGTGCAACATATTGTTTGTTGAGTGGTGGAAGCGAGCCATGGATTTAAAAGATACAAATCAGTTATTTTCTGAACGGGTGGAGCTCAAGCTCAGAAAACGGTGGCTCAAAGCTGCAGAAATGCATTTGGTCTCTTATACGCACGATGAAGGTCAGTACCAAGTTTCATCCCCAAATGAGTGCGTTCCAGTCACCCGCGGCTCCAATGGAATTATAGACATTATTCATAGGGAATTCCAGTACATTGTGACACGTGGGCCCGGTAACATAATGGAATGTACATGCAGAGGTATCCAATTAACATCTATTCTATGCGCTCATGTCTTAGCGGTTTGTCGTGCAAGAAACTGGAGCGAGAACCAACTTGTTGCAGACTGGTATACTGTGAACTATCTTGAAAGTACTTGGAGTGGGGTGTTTGTTCCTAATGGCAATTAGGACTGGGAGGAGAAAACATACCCGTTATGTAATGACCATGGATGGAATGCAAGGTAGGCGAAGTGGGCATCAGGCTCGCCATTCCATTACCGACAGAATTAGAAGAGGTATGTAACATTCATCAAAAATTATATTTCATTCTAATTTTAACTAGCTTACTAAGTAACAAATGCAATGCAGAGGCCAGAAACGCAGCAAATGCAGCAGAAAATGAGCGAGTTATCGCAGAGGCAACTGGGTCAGGGTCACAAGGGTCACGGCGTTGAATGTTAGTTTTTATAACCTTACTGTTTT
Organism: Carex myosuroides; assembly: GCA_028015225.1. Classification (NCBI taxonomy): domain Eukaryota; kingdom Viridiplantae; phylum Streptophyta; class Magnoliopsida; order Poales; family Cyperaceae; genus Carex; species Carex myosuroides. Next base: position 4,074,516 of record CM051464.1, read on the forward strand.
TTACCATATTCAAAAATTAATTCTGGGATTTCTACAAAACAAAAAATTTGGTTCTTTTAATGAAACTGTAGAGAAACATCAAGTCTACATGCATGCTAATTTTCGTGATTTATTGATGTATTTAACTGGGTCGAATCTTGTTCAAAGACAAGGGCAAAATAGATAATTTGCCATTCTAAATAGATGAACTTAAAAAATACATTAAGATTCAGTTACAATGTTACATCCAACCTACAACAAAATCACTAAATTGATGAAATATGATATTATAGTAGCTATAGACTTTGTAGAGTAAATTACAACACAACAATCACTAGTAATCCTACTTCTTAGTAGGTTGCTCTGGATCAGTGACAATAGACAAAGTACTAGCCTTACCAGTATAAGTACACGGAACAAACTCATCGTCCGATGTTGGAGGCTCTGGAACAACCTTTTTTTTTCAAACCATAGCCATAGGGGTTTTCCACAAAGTCATTGTCTGAAATTTCATACCGAATAGGCCGTCTAGGAATTTCCTCCTCTCGATACGCCATGATGGGATGATCTACATCGGTTGCTACTGTTCATCCTGTTGTGTATTTTAGGTATATGATATTTCTATGATGCATACACTTTTAACTTTTAAAATTTATAAACCTTCGTACACAATAATTAGGTTAGTTGCAAACGCACAACCCATCTATTGTAGTATGTAGGTGTCGATCCAAAGGGAGGTAGGGAAATACTAATTTTTACTAAACTAAACCACTTTTAAAACTAAACAATAAAAGTAAAAAGGGGGGTTTTGTGTAATTTTATTTTTAATGAAAATTAAAGGCTCGTAACAAAGTAATTAAAATTCGGGTGTGACTCGAGTTGGAGAAGTCTAGGGGCTTTTGGCTCACAATTCCTTGGTTAATTTCTCGTCTATTTGGTCTCTAAATTCATGTTTTCTTTGAAGGGGTTTCTAACCTTATGATGTGCCTAGATAATTCGAATTTCACGATTAAGTACTTTAACCTAGCTACCTAGATTTAAGCGCGTGTTAGTCTATTTCAACTAAGTATTGATACAATTATTTTGGTGCGATGAGTTAACGTTCTTCTAGTTTTAGGGCTGTCACGATCCTAATAGGGATATTTAACATTGCATGCACACAAAATAATATACCAACATCTAATCTAATCTAGGGTTCCCAATTAGGTTTTAGGTTTTACGATTAAGTCTTAACCCTAACCCTATTTATCAATTCCTGTGGTTCGGGATAAAGATTAGAATGGTGTGTTGCTAATCTTACATCCTAATGTAATTCAAGCACATAGTAAGGTACCGTTGAGCAATTGTTCCAAGCAATTCAAGTTGTAAAACCTAAACAGGATACTCTCAAGTACACAGATTATGCAATTAGCAAGAACTTATCAATCAACAAGAATAAACATGCAAGCAAACAATCATCATAAAGAATCAAACAAAATAGAAATTAACACAAGTTCATGTTTTAACGCCTAAGTCCCTAGAGAGAAAATCTAGCCTCTCATGGGTGCTTTAACATCCACAAGAAAATACAAGATAAACATGGTAAAAACTGAGAAAATTTGTAAGATAAAAGAATACAACCAATCTCCTAGTCCCTTCTCAAGTTCTTCCCTTGTCGCTCAAGCAAAACTTCGACTTCTTTCTTCTCTTTCTTCGAAGTCGGCAATTGAATCGATCGCAGCAGAAAGGTGGAGTAGAATGGCTTTGAATACTGCTTGATATTTTTTTTCTGTGGTCTCCTTAATCTTATATATTGTTTTATGAACTTGGAGACCAAGTTATTATAATTTTGGCGCCCACTCAGCCCACTAACTTTCCATATTTATCAGTTTTTCAGGCTGGTACGGCCATTGATGCGGCTGCACAAAATTCTACATTCCGAATTTGGATTTGTTTCCTTTATAAAAGTTGTATATATTTTTGTAATGGTTCTTCCAAGCTTTGATTCACCTAAATCGGAGTTCGTATAACCAAGATATGGCCAAAATACGAATTGTGTGTCGGCAGCTGTGATTTTGTGCGGCTAGTTATGTGGCCAGAGGAACCCGCACAGGGACCCGCAGAAGTCTCTGGAGATTTCTTGATTTGATTCCGGAATTCATTTTCTCAAAATTATTTTTGTGCGGCCCGCACAGATTTTCTGTGGCCCGCACCAGCTTGAATTTATCTGTTTTGCTTGATTTTCTGCAATTAAAACAACTTTTCGACAGTAACTTGGTTCTTGGATGTATTTGACACTAAAATAAGCATAACTACAAGAAATTTGGCACAGTTTTGGAGGTCAAACCCTATCCTAAGGTGTATATAAAAATGGCTTATCACATCCTATTGTCACCCGAAAAATTGCCTCCGAAATCGCCCTTTTTGCCTCAAAAATTGCCTTTCTTTCTCTCTTTCTCTCTTTCTCTTCCTCTCTTTCTCTCTCTCTTCTGTGATTTTGAGTGAGTTGTGAGAGAAAGGAGAGAGAAAATGGGATATTTATTGATTCTGAAACACACAAAAAATAATTCCCAATTGGCTAAAAAATGGCCAGTACTAATTTTAATCCCAGTCGGCCATTTTACAAGTAGTGTTTTATCTTCTTCCAGTTGTCTTTTATGTTCTACTTGTTGTTTTTAATCTTCTACTGGTTTTTTTATCTTCTTTTATTTATCTATCATCTTATACTTGTTGTCTTTCATCTTCTTCTCGGTGTCTTTCATCTTCTACTAGTTGTCTTTCATCTTCTACGAATTGTCTTAAATCTTCTTCTAATTGTCTATCATTCTACTAGTTGTCTTTCATCTTTTGTTAGTTTTTATCTTCTTGTAGTTGTCTATCATCTAGTACTGCTATTTTTCATGTCCTACTGGTTGTCTTTCGTCTTCTTCTACTTGTCTATCATCTTCTACTTGTAGTCCTTCATCGTCTACTAGTTGCCTTGCATCTTCTATGAGTTGTCTTTCATTTTTTTCAGATTGTCTTTCATTTTCTACCGGTTGTCTTTCATCTTGCTATAGTTGTTTTTTCATCTTGTATTGGTTGTCATTCATCTTCTTCTAGTTGTCTTTCGTCTTCTACCAGTTGTGTTTCATGTTCTATTAATTATCTTTCATCTTCTTTTAGTTCTTTTTCATCTTCTCCAAGTTGTGTTTCATGTTCTACTAGTTGTGTTTCATGTTCTACTGGTTGTCTTTCCTTATAATATTGGTTGTATTTCATCATCTTTTGGTTGTATTTCATTTTTTACTAGTTGTTTTTCATCTTCTTCTAGTTGTCTTTCATCTTATTCTTGTTGTCTGTCATGTCATACCAGTTGTATTTCATCTTCTTCTAGTTGACTTTCATCTTCTTCTTGTTGTTTTACATCTTATATTAGTTGTGTTTCATCTTCTTCTAGTTGTCTTTCAACTTGTACTAGTTGTCATTAATGTTCTACTAGTTGTCCTTTCAATGTTTGTCTTCCATCATATTTCAACTTGTACTACTTGCCATTCATGTTCTACTGGTTGTCTTACATCTCTTCTAGTTGTATTTCATCTTTCACAAGTTGTCTTTCATCTTCTACTAGTCGTCGTTCATCTTCTTCTAATTGTCTTTCGTCTTCTTCTAGTTGTCTTTCATCTTCTACTGTTTGTCTTTCATCTTGTTCTAGTGGTCTTTCAACTTGTACTTGATGTATTTCAGGTTCTACTAGTTGTCTTTCAGGTTCTACTAGTTGTGTCTCATCTTCTACTTGTTGTCTTTCATCTTATTCTAGTTGTCCTTCAGCTTATACTTGTTGTCTTTCATGTTCTACTGGTCATATTTTATCTTCTTCAAGTTGATTTTCATTTTCTACTAGCTGTATTTCATCTTCTTCTAGTTGTTTTTCAACTTGTACTGGTTGCCTTTCATGTTCTACTCGTTGCCTTCCATCTTCTTCTAGTTGTCGTTTTCATCTAATGTTTGTCTTTCATCTTCTTCTAGTTGTCCTTCCTCTTCTATTAATTGTTTTTTATCTTCTACTAGTTGTCCTTCATCTAATAATGGTTGTCTTTCATGTTCTACTAGATGTCTTTCAAGTTATACTAGTTGTCTTTCATGTTCTACTGGTTGTTTTTATCATCTTCTAGTTGTGTTTTAACTTCTTCTAATTGTCTTTCAACTTGTACTAGTTGTCTTTCAAGTTTTATTGGTCGTCTTTCATCATTTTCTAGTTGTCTTTTAATCTTCTTCAAGTTATTTTTCATCTTCTACAAGTTGTGTTTCATCTTGTTCTAGTTGTCTTTCATGTTGTACTGTGTCTTTCATATTCTTCTAGTTATCTTTCATCGTCTACTAGTTGTCTTTCATCTTCTTCTGGTTGCCTTTCAGCTTGTACTAGTTGTCTTTCATATTCTATTACTTGTTTTTCATGTTCTACTGGTTGTCTTGTGTTGAGTATTTTAGGTATATTGTTTTTATACTCTTTTAACTTTTAATATTTATAAACCTTTGTACTCAATAAATAGGTTAGTTGCAAGCGCACAACCTATCGATTGTAGTATTTAGGTATCGATCCACAGGGAGATAGGGAAATACCAATTTTTAATAAAGAAAATTACTTTTAAAACTAAACAATAAAAGTAAAAAAGGGGGGTTTTGTGTAATTTCATTTTTGAAGGAAAATTAAAGTTTCGTAACAAAAAGCAATTAAAAGTCGGATGAAAATCAAGTTGGAGAAGTCTAGGGGTATTCGGTCCACAATCCCTTGCTAATTCTATCTACTCGGTTTGTTTAAATTCATGTTTGTATGACGAGGTTTCTAACCTAAAATGTTATCCAAGGTCACATCCGTGATTAAATAACGTGCCTAGATCACCTAGACCATGAAGCTTGATGTTAGCCTATCCTATCCTCAAATATTGGTACTTCACGATTAAGTCTTTCATACCAATACGCAATTCAATTCAAGGGGTCCTAATTAGGGATTTGCCTTCACGATTAAGTCATTCACCAAACCCTAATCTTAATTCCTATAGTTCTGGTTTGGATATCAAAGTACGGTCGCTTCTAATCCAAATCCTAAGATATTTATGCTCATAATTTGGTACTCTCCTATCCCATCCTAACTACTTTGGTTCTTTCGAATCCAAAGCGGGACTTGTCCAATTCAAGTACTAAACTATGTAATTAGCACAAATGATAAATCACAGAAATCAACAATCAAATCCGATAAAACAATCATAATAAAAACAAATATCCGAATAAGCTAGAATTAAACAAGTTCATGCATTGACCTAAACCCCTAGAGAGAAAATCTAGCCTCTCATGGAGATGCAAGCATCCACAAGAAAATACAAGATAAACATGGTAAAAACTGAGAAAATACGTAAGAGAAAAGAATACAACCAATCTCCTAGTTCCAGCCCAAGTTTTTCGCTTGTCGCTCAAGCAAAACCTCGACTTCTTCCTTCTCTTCCTTCGCCTCCTTGATCACCGCCGGAAAGTGGAGCAGAATAACTTCAATTGAGCAATGGTGAACAGTGATGATTTCTCCTTTGGTCTTCTTAGCCTTATATAATATTTTCTGAACTTGGAGATCAAGTCGTTTTATTTTCGGCGCCCACTAACTTAGTCATTTTCTGAACTTGGGGATCAAGTTACTATATTTTCAGCACTCACTAAGCCTACTAACTTCTATATTTCTAATTTTGTGATTATGAACTTGGAGACCAAGTTATTATAATTTTGGCGTCCACTAAGCTCACTAACTTTCCATATTTAGCAGCTTTTCAGGCTGATGCGGCCATTGATGCTGCTGTACAAAATTATACTTTCCAAATTTCGATTTGTTTCCTTCATGAAAGTTGTAGATCTCTTTGTTCTGGTTCCGTCAAGTTTTGAATCACCCAAATCGGAGTTCGTATGACCAAGATATGGCCAAAATACGAACTGTGTGTCGCTGAGTGCGGGTGGTGCATCCGCACTCTGGGTCAGTGCGTCCGCACTGCGCTCGGACTTTTCTGTTTTCATCTCCTGATGGCTGAGTGCGGGTGGCTGACCCGCACTGGAGGTCAGTGCGTCCGCACTGGGCTCTGTTTCCTCTGTTTTGCTCTGAAATTCAAACGGGCATAACTCATGATCCGTAAATCCATTTTCAGTGTTGTACCACTTTTCGGAAAGCTTGCGAGAAGATCTACAATTTTCTCCATTTCCTATAAATTAAATAGACTTTGGCAGTAACTTGATTCTTGGATATATTTCATTGTATTCTCTACTAAAATACAAGATATTTGGTGCTATTATGTGATAAAAACTAGTCGAATGTGTATATAATTTAGACCTATCATCTTCCATCTTTTTGTAGTTGTCATTCATCTTCTACTAGTGTTTCATCTTCTTCTAGTTGTCTTTCAACTTGTTCTAGTTGTCTTTCATGTTCTACAGGTGTCTTTCATGTTCTACTGTGTCTTTCATATTTTTCTAGTTGTCTTTCATCGTCTACTAGTTGTCTTTCATCTTCTTCTCGTTGTCTTTCAGCTTATACTAGTTCTTTCATATTCTATTACTTGTCTTTCATGTTCTACTGGTTGTCTTTCATCTTTTTGTGGTTGTCTTTCATCTTCTATTGGTTGTCTTTCATGTTCTACTGGTTGTCTTTCAACTTGTACTAGTTGTCTTTCATATTCTACTGGATGTCATTCATCTTCTAATGTTTTTCTTTCATTTTTTTCTAGTTGTGTTTCATTTTATTCTAGTTTTCTTTCATGTTCTTCAAGTTGATAAAATCTTCTACTAGCACAGGTTGTCCTTCAACTTGTAATGGTTGTCTTTCATGTTCTACTGGTCGTCTTTCATCTTCTTGCAGTTGTCTTTATACTACTTCACGTTCTACTGGTTGTCATTTATGTTCTACTGGTTGTCTTTCATCTTCTAGTAGTTGTTTTACACATTTCAATGTTGTCTTTCATCATATTTCATCTTCTTCTAGTTATTTTTCATATTCTACTGGTTGTCTTCCATCTTCTTCTACTTGTCTTTTTCATCTAATGTTTGTCTTTTATCTTCTTCTAGTTGTCTTTCCTCTTCTATTAGTTGTTTTTTTATCTTTTTTTAGTTATCTTTCTACTAGTAATGGTTGTCTTTCATGTTATACTAGTTGTCTTTCAAGTTATACTAGTTGTCTTTCAAGTTATACTAGTTGTCTTTCATGTTTTACTGGTTGTTTTTATCTTCTTCTAGTTGTGTTTTATCTTCTTCTAATTGTCTTTCAAGTTCTATTGGTCGTCTTTCATCTTTTTCTAGTTGTCTTTAATCTTTTTCAAGTTGTTTTTCATCTTCTACAAGTTGTGTTTCATTTTGTTCTAGTTGTCTTTCAACTTGTACTGGTTGTCTTTCATGTTCTACAAGTTGTCATTCATGTTCTACTGGTTGTCTTTCATTTCTACTGGTTGTCTTTCATATTCTTCTAGTTGTCTTTCATCTTCTACTAGTTGTCTTTCAACTTCTTCTGGTTGTCTTTCAGCTTGTACTGGTTGTCTTTCATATTTTGTTACTTGTCTTTCATGTTCTACTGTTTGTCTTTCGTCTTTTTGTAGTTGTCTTTCATCTTCAACAAGTTGTCTTTCATCTTCAACAAGTTGTGTTTCATCTTCTTCTAATTGTCTTTCAACTTGTACTAGTTGTCTTTTCTGTTCTACTGGATGTCATTCATCTTCTACTATTTGTCTTTCATCTTCTAATGTTTGTCTTTTCATCTTTTTCTAGTTGTGTTTCATCTTGTTCTAGTTGTCTTTCATGTTCTTCAAGTTGATTTTCATCTTTCATGTTTTACTGGTTGTCTTTCATTTTATTCTGGTTGTATTTTTCCTTATAATATTTGTTTTTCATCTTCTTCTAGTCGTTTTTCATCTTCTATTAGTTGTTTTTAATCATCTTCTAGTTGTCTTTTATCCAGCAGTGGTTGTCTTTCAGGTTGTACAAGTTGTCTTTCAGGTTCTACTAGTTGTTTTTCATGTATTACTTGTTGTTTTTCGTCTTTTTCTTGTTGTTTTTCATGTTCTACTGTTGCATTTCATCGTGTTCTTATTGTATTTCATCTTCTTCTTGTTGTCTTTCCATCTTCTTCTATTGTTTCATCTTTTTCTAATTATCCTTCAACTTGTACATGTTGTCTTTCAAGTTCTACTAGTCGTCTTTCAACTTTTTTTAGTTGTCTTTATGCTTCTTCAAGTTGTTTTTCGTCATCTACTAGTTGTATTTTATATTGTTATAGTTGTCTTTGAACTTATACTGGTTGTCTTTCATTTTCTACTAGTTGTCTTTCATCTTCTTCTAATTTCTTTCATCTTCTACTATTTGTCCTTCATCTTCTACTTGTTGTCTTTCATCTTCTTCTGATCGTCTTTCTTGTTTTTCTTTTTGTCTTTAATCTTCTTCAACTTGTTTTCATCTTCTACAAGTCGTGTTTCATCTTGTTCTAGTTGTCTTTCATGTTTCTACTGGTTGGCATGTTATTCAAGCTGTTTTTCCATCTTCTACTAGTTGTGTTTCATCTAAATCTAGTCGTCTTTAATATTCTACTGGTTGTCGTTTATGTTCTACTGGTTGTCTTTCATCTTCTAGTTGTCTTTCATATTTTACTAGTTGTATTTCATTTTCTTCTGGTTGTCTTTCGTCTTCTTCTAGTTATCTTTCATATTCTACTGTTTGTCTTTCATCTTGTTCTAGTTGTCTTTCAACTTGTACTTGATGTATTTCAGGTTCTACTAGTTGTCTTTCATGTTCTACTGGTCATATTTCATCTTCTTCAAGTTGATTTTCATTTTCTACAAGTTGTATTCATCTTCTTCTAGTTGTTTTTCAACTTGTACTGGTTGTCTTTCATTTTCTACTGGTTGTTGTTACCACCGAAAAGGTATAGTACAAAGTTTCAGTACAGCAAGCTGTACTTTTTAACCTTAAAATACACTTCTGGTTCAGACTGCAAGTATACAATCCTACCGCGTAGTATATCGTCGGGTATCGATCACAGGGACGGTTCAAGTGTTATCCGGACTCTACCTAGGTTAATTAAAAACTAGAAGTTGGAAGGGTTGATTTTGGTTGTTTATGTTTCCTACAGATTCAAGGTAATAATAAAGTGCAAGAAAGAAGATTAAACTGGTTTTAATCAATAATAAAAAGCGTTCCCAGGGTTAAGACTTCATCTCAGTTTTGCCCTCTGACTATCATGTCCGGGCCGTGTCATTTCCTACATGGGCCGTATCAGTTTACACGGGCCGTGTCATTTCGCTACACGGTCCGTGTCAGTCTCGGGTTAATGCAGCAGCTATTGTTTCTTTGTATCGTTCCTTTGTGTAGGGTTCTACTGACCGGACCTAATGTTTCTGGACCTCAACTGCCGTTTGTTGGTTCATCAACTTGGTACGGAAACTGCAATATATGCCCTCGTCGGGTTCTAGACCTCAACTTTCGTGTGTTGGTCCCTACTACCTAGTTGCTTGATTGGTATACTAAAGGTAACTCCTATCCGCCGATAGAGAGTAACTTTCACCTTCCGGTTACTACTTGGTTTCACCTCCCGGATCACAAATCCTACCTCATGTACTTAGTTTGGTTGAGAGACATTAAAGGGCTATAATGCCTTATAGATGTGATCATTCATCTAGTGGCAAACCAATATAAGTCAAACACTTCAATCTAAGCAATTAAAATACTACTCAATCAATCAAACACAAATTTCAATACAAAGATTCAATAACTAGCATTCAAGACAAAACATTCGATTACATCAAAACCCTAGAAACAAAGTAAATTACTCACTCATAGTTCTAAAACAGCAAATACAAATAAAGATAGAGTTGATCATGACAAAACCCAAAGCACAAAGAAGATCAATCGAAAACTCGCGTATTTCGCTTCTCAACTTCGCCTCCAAGCTTAGCCGCCAAAGACAAACCCTAGAATGTTCTCTCCTGTTCCAGAATGACCTTTCCTGGAGAGAAATCCCAATTATATGCTTAATTGGTCGACCTTCCTTCAATAGCCTTCTTTCCAGATTTCTGGATCTGTTTCCGGAATTGCTTGACACGGGCCGTGTCAAATCTGTCCGGCCCGTGTAACCTGTGTACTTAGCTCAAATTGTAGATCTTCTCGCAAGCTTTCCGAAAAGTGGTCATACACTCAAAACGGAGTTACGAGTCAAAAGTTATGACTGTTTTAAGTTCGGGTGCTGAAATTTCAGCATCATATGGATGGTGTCCTGGTCGTGTCTGTGGTCGAGTCGAGGTTGACACGGGCCGTGTAGAATGTGACACGGGCCGTGTAGAGACTTCAGAATTCCAGATTTCTCCTCGATTTCGCCCGAATCCTGCAAAATAAGAATAAACTTGCAGCAGTACCACATTCTAAAGATATTCAATGAAATACAACTGATTTAATAGATTTAAACACACGTTTGGTACAGAAATTGGTCGGAATTATAGGTCAAATAACGAGACATCAAATTCCCCCAAGCTTAAATCTTGCTTGTCCTCAAGCAAAGATCCATACTTAGGTACCAGGTTGGACTCTAATCTTACCTAAATGCAAGTTAAGTTCCTAAATGTGAAAATTTACATGAGTTGCTTTAATCAAAAACCTCGAGAATCCTTTTGGTATAATTTGGATTTTCCTTGATCAATTTTGATTCACCACACAAATTGACTAATCAAACTTCAAATTCTGAAATATTTTTAATACTTGCAAAGCTAATTACCCGAATTGATCAACTTTTCATTCTTTTACTGAAGCTATGCCCTCGTTTGTGGTGATTTTTCCTTTTGCCCCCCCAAGCTTGGAACAAGCTTAGGTTAGAAAGTCACGGACTTCGTGTGTTGATGTATGCAAAAGTTCTTTTCTTTTCTAAGTTTGGGAGACGAGCTCAAAGACGCCCAACAGGACTTATTGCCAGTACTCTTATATTCTCCATCTTTTCATTTATTCCATCACTTTGTTTTGTTTTATTTTTCGCATACACCATGAATACACACATCCAATGGTATTCATTCATACCTATGGATATCCCAATCATTCCTTATTTAAAATCCCCATTTCCCTATTTAAAAAGGCACAGTTCAGTTTCAAAATAGATTTTCGATACAGTTCAAGTTTTCTTTTTGTCAATTTATCAAAACATCCCATCTTAAGTAGTTCTTTGATCAATTATGGGGTTATTTCCAATTCTCAAGGTAATCCAACTCACAAACAAAAGTTTTCAAACAAGTCCCTAATCCAAGCAATCACACAAATTTATCACCTAAAAGTGCAAAAAAAAGTAAACATGATCTAAGAAAAGGTAAATTTTTTTAAAAATGACCTAAATAAAACCTAAGATACAAAGTTCTCCCCCCCAAGCTTAATCTGAACATTGTCCTCAATGCTTCAAGACAGATAGATAGAAAATAAAACCTGGGGAAAAGAAAACACACCTGATCAGTAGTCTGGAGGAATTGTGCACGGACCGTGTGAGTTGGAGTGCGGTCCGTGTGCCTTGCTGAACTTTGAAGGCCAAAAATTGATGGCTGAGCCTGTCAGCTTCCCGATCAAGTACCTGATCACAGCTTGCTGAGCTTTGAAGTCCTCCAAGAATGTAGCAGTGCGATCCGGGTCGAGGTTAGGAATGAGAAATTTCAATTCTCGTTTGACCTGTTTTGGCTGAGCCTGTGCATGGACTGTGTGCTCTATGTGCGGTCTGTGTGGAATCTTCTCAGATGGGAGTGCACGGGCCGTGTGCGGGATGTCCGGTCCGTGTGCTGGTTCCACTGGGCCAGTTGTAAATGAGTCTGCCGCACACACCTTCCCTTGAGCATCTTTCTTCTCCTGCAATTCGGACAAATAATCAGGGTAATTTTTAAAAGAGTTACCGTATTGCTCCCGGAGTTGCTCCTTGGCCAATTGATCAACCATGTCGACCGCGCAGCATGTCGCCGGCTCGGATGGGTACTTCATGGCTTGGTTTAGGTTGAACTGAACTTTCTCGTCCCCAATCCGTAGGGTCAGAGTTCCCTCATTCACGTCCATGAGTGCCCCTGCTGTTCTGAGGAAAGGCCGTCCCAATATGATCGGGATTTCCTTGTCCTCCTTCATCTCCATCACCACAAAATCAACGGGCACATAGAACTTTCCAACTCGAACTGGCACATCTTCCACTATTCCAAGTGGTCGCCTCACAGAAGAGTCTGCCAGCTGCAGAGTCATTCGCGTAGGTTTGAGCTCACCTACCCCCATGCGATCGAAGATTGTGCGTGGCATGAGACTCACGCTAGCCCCCAAGTCACATAGGGCCTTCTTGATTGTGGCTTTCCCGATTGTGCAAGGAATGGAGAATTTGCCGGGATCTTCCAGTTTGGGCGGGAGCTCATTTCTGAAAATTGCACTGCACTGTTCTATTAATCTCACCGTCTCGTGTCCCCCCAAACTTTGCTTGTTCGAGAGGATGTCCTTGAGAAACCTGGCATAAGTTGGCATCTGAGTCAATGCCTCGGTGAATGGGATGGTGATGTGCAGCTGCTTGATGACTTGAATGAACTTGGCGAACTGATCATTGAGCCTGTGCTCAGCTAGTCTCTGTGGGAAAGGTACAGGTGGCCGGTAAGGTGGCAGTTTCTCAGCCCCCTTCCTTCTCTGGTTGTCAGCCTCCTTAGACACGGCCCGCGTGTCCGTCACGCGGCTCGCATTCACAGGTTCTTCAGCAATGACTGCTGATCGAGTCAGTTCGACGCGGCCAGAGTTCTCTTCTTCAGGAGGTGGCGCGGGGCGCGTGTAAGTGACGCGGCCCGCGTGCTTTGCGGGCTGGTCTGTTGGCTTGGGTGGTTCCTGACATTGAGTCCCGCTTCTCAATGTTATTGCTTTGATCTCCTCTCTCGGGTTAAGCTCTGGCTGGCTGGGGAGCTTCCCATGTGGTGGTTGGCTAGAGGTGGCTCGGTGACTCAATTGTTCCTCCATCATCTTGTTGTGAGCAGCTAGACCGGCCATTTGTGCACTCATCGCTTGCATCTGCTCAAACATCATCTGATTCATTTTGCTTTGCTCGTTCATGAAATCAGTGACAGCAGAAGTGATGTACGGCTCTGGTGGTGGAGGTTGTGGCTCCCGGTTGTTGAAAGATGCATTCTGATAGAAGTTTCGGTTGTCGCTGCTTGAGGGGTTGTTGAATGGCACAGATTTGTTTTGCTTCCACCTCCAGTTCTGTTGCTCAACCGGGTCTTTGCAGTAGGTTCGGTTGAATTGAGGTTTTGGAAAGTAGGATGGCTCGCTGTTGAGAGAGTTGATTTGCTCGGTCTCTCCATCCCTTTGAGCTAATGGGCAATGCTCGTAAGAGTGCCCTCTATCACCACACATGGCACAAGACTGTGGTTGATGGTTGCTGACTGATTTGGCGCTCATCTTGTCGAATGCCTTTTGCATGGCATCCATTTTGGCGGTTAGAGCTGTGATCTGATCTACTTCGAATCGGCCGCCTCCTCCAGGTCTAGAATTGTCGCGACCGGACCACTGTTGGTTCTGAGTCATGTTGTCGATTAAGTTCATTGCTTCAAGAGGCTCTCTTTCCATTAGCGCTCCACCTGCAACAGCATCAACAGAAGTGCGAGTGCTTTCTGTTAGCCCATCATAAAAAGTTTGAATTAACAACCAGTCAGGAATACCATGGTGTGGACAAGAATATTGTAACTCCCTAAACCTTTCCCATGCTTCGTTCAGGGGTTCATCAGACCTTTGCCTAAAGCTGGTCAGTTGGGTCCTTACCTTGGCAGTTCTTTTATGTGGGAAAAACCTAGTCAGAAATGAGTTGGACAATTCCCTCCAGTTGGTAATAGAATCCCTTGGTAGTGACCCTAACCACTTTTTGGCCTTATCCCTAAGAGTGAAAGGAAACAATGCAAGTCTAATATAATCAGATGTTGCCCCATTGGTCTTAATTGTGGTGCAACATTCAAGAAAAGTTTGGAGATGGGCATGTGGATCCTCGTGATCCAAGCCATGAAAGGTGTTTTGTTGAACAATGTTGACAACTCCCGGATTGAAGTTCGGTTGTTGCCCCACTATTCTCGGGAGTCTGATCGCTCCCCTCACATCTCCTGCCCTTGGCACATTGAATTCCTTCAGAGTTCTCGGGACAAAGTCGGTCATGTCATCATCAGAGTCGCGGTCACCATGCGGCTCCTCATCTCTATCCTCCCCGTTTTGGCTCATGTCTCTGTCTGGATCAGAGTGTACGGACCGTGTCTCGTCTGTACGGCCTGTGTCTGGGGGTGGTTGTGCAGAAGCAGTGGCTCCTGGGAGGGCTGTGCGGGCCGTGTTCAAATCTGTGCGGCCCGTGTCAGGTGCTGGCCCTCTGCTCCTCAACTGGTAATCACCCGTCGGAGGTGGGTTTAAAGCCAGCGTGTTCCTGTAAGAGAGAAAAGTAAAGGAAAAGATACAGATTAAAATCTAGATTAATTAAAATAAGTAAAAATCCAGAAAATAAATGATGTCGTCCCCGGCAACGGCGCCAAAAACTTGTTACTACCGAAAAGGTATAGTACAAAGTTTCAGTACAGCAAGCTGTACTTTTTAACCTTAAAATACACTTCTGGTTCAGACTGCAAGTATACAATCCTACCGCGTAGTATATCGTCGGGTATCGATCACAGGGACGGTTCAAGTGTTATCCGGACTCTACCTAGGTTAATTAAAAACTAGAAGTTGGAAGGGTTGATTTTGGTTGTTTATGTTTCCTACAGATTCAAGGTAATAATAAAGTGCAAGAAAGAAGATTAAACTGGTTTTAATCAATAATAAAAAGCGTTCCCAGGGTTAAGACTTCATCTCAGTTTTGCCCTCTGACTATCCTGTCCGGGCCGTGTCATTTCCTACACGGGCCGTATCAGTTTACACGGGCCGTGTCATTTCGCTACACGGTCCGTGTCAGTCTCGAGTTAATGCAGCAGCTATTGTTCCTTTGTATCGTTCCTTTGTGTAGGGTTCTACTGACCGGACCTAATGTTTCTGGACCTCAACTGCCGTTTGTTGGTTCATCAACTTGGTACGGAAACTGCAATATATGCCCTCGTCGGGTTCTAGACCTCAACTTTCGTGTGTTGGTCCCTACTACCTAGTTGCTTGATTGGTATACTAAAGGTAACTCCTATCCGCCGATAGAGAGTAACTTTCACCTTCCGGTTACTACTTGGTTTCACCTCCCGGATCACAAATCCTACCTCATGTACTTAGTTTGGTTGAGAGACGTTAAAGGGCTATAATGCCTTATAGATGTGATCATTCATCTAGTGGCAAACCAATATAAGTCAAACACTTCAATCTAAGCAATTAAAATACTACTCAATCAATCAAACACAAATTTCAATACAAAGATTCAATAACTAGCATGCAAGACAAAACATTCAATTACATCAAAACCCTAGAAACAAAGTAAATTACTCACTCATAGTTCTAAAACAGCAAATACAAATAAAGATAGAGTTGATCATGACAAAACCCAAAGCACAAAGAAGATCAATCGAAAACTCGCGTATTTCGCTTCTCAACTTCGCCTCCAAGCTTAGCCGCCAAAGACAAACCCTAGAATGTGCTCTCCTGTTCCAGAATGACCTTTCCTGGAGAGAAATCCCGATTATATGCTTAATTGGTCGACCTTCCTTCAATAGCCTTCTTTCCAGATTTCTGGATCTGTTTCCGGAATTGCTTGACACGGGCCGTGTCAAATCTGTCCGGCCCGTGTAACCTGTGTACTTAGCTCAAATTGTAGATCTTCTCGCAAGCTTTCCGAAAAGTGGTCATACACTCAAAACGGAGTTACGAGTCAAAAGTTATGACTGTTTTAAGTTCGGGTGCTGAAATTTCAGCATCATATGGATGGTGTCCTGGTCGTGTCTGTGGTCGAGTCGAGGTTGACACGGGCCGTGTAGAATGTGACACGGGCCGTGTAGAGACTTCAGAATTCCAGATTTCTCCTCGATTTCGCCCGAATCCTGCAAAATAAGAATAAACTTGCAGCAGTACCACATTCTAAAGATATTCAATGAAATACAACTGATTTAATAGATTTAAACACAGGTTTGGTACAGAAATTGGTCGGAATTATAGGTCAAATAACGAGACATCAGTTGTATTTCAGCTTTTTCTAGTTATCTTTCCTCTTCTATTAGCAGTTTTTGATCTTCTTCTAGTTGTCTTTCATCTAGTAATGGTTGTCTTTCATGTTCTACTAGTTGTCTTTCAAGTTATACTAGTTGTCTTTCATGTTCTACCGGTTGTTTTTTATCTTATTCTAGTTGTGTTTTATCTTCTTCTAATTGTCTTTCAACTTGTACTGGTTGTCTTTTAATTTCTATTGGTCATCTTTCATCTTTTTTCTAGTTGTCTTTAATCTTCTTCAAGTTATTTTTCATCTTCTACAAGTTGTGTTTCATCTTGTTCTAGTTATCTTTCAACTTGTACTGGTTGTCTTTCATGCTCTACAGGTTGTCTTTAATATTATACTGGTTGTCTTTCATGTTCTACTGGTTGTCTTTCATATTCTTCTAGTTGTCTTTCATCTTCTACTAATTGTCTTTCATCTTCTTATGGTTATCTTTCAGCTTATACTGGTTGTCTTTCATATTCTATTACTTGTCTTTTATGTTCTACTGGTTGCTTTTCATCTTTTTGTACTTGTCTTTCATCTTGTACTAGTTGTGTTTCATCTTCTTTTATATTCTACTGGATGCCATTCATCTTCTACTAGTTGTCTTTCATCTTCTAATGTTTGTCTTTCATCTTTTTGTAGCTGTGTTTCATCCTGTTCTAGTTGTCTTTCATGTTCTTCAAGTTGATTTTCATCTTCTACAGGTTGTCAGTCAGCTTGTACTTAGCCTTTCATGTTTTACTGGTTGTCTTTCATCTTATTCTAGTTGTATTTTTCCTTCTAATGTTTTTCTTTTATCTTCTTGTAGTCGTTTTTCATCTTCTATTAGTTGTTTTTAATCATTTTCTAGTTGTCTTTTATCCAGCAGTGGTTGTCTTTCAGGTTCTACTAGTTGTTTTTCATGTATTACTTGTTGTTTTTTGTCTTTTTCTTGTTATTTTTCATGTTCTACTGTTGCATTTCATCGTGTTCTTATTGTCTTTCATCTTCTTCTTGTTGTCTTTCCATCTTCTTCTATTGTTTCATCTTTTTCTAATTATCCTTCAACTTGTACAGGTTGTCTTTCATGTTCTACTGGTCGTCTTTCATCTTTTTCTAGTTGTCTTTATACTTCTTCAAGTTGTTTTTCGTTTTCTACAAGTTGTATTTCAGATTGTTATAGTTGTCTTTCAATTTATACTAGTTTTTTTTTCATTTTCTACTAGTTGTCTTTCATCTTCTACTATTTGTCCTTCATCTTCTACTTGTTATCTTTCATCTTCTTCTGATCGTCCTTCTTGTTTTTTTTTTGTCTTTAATCTTCTTCAAGTTATTTTCATCTTCTACAAGTCGTGTTTCATCTTGTTCTAGTTGTCTTTTATGACTCTACTGGTTGTCTTTCATGTTATTCAAGATGTTTTTTCATCTTCTACTAGTTGTGTTTCATCTAGTTCTAGTTGTCTTTCGTGTTCTACTGGTTGTGTTTCATATTCTTCTTGTTGTCTTTCATCTTCTTCTAGTTGTCTTTCATCTTCTACTGGTTGTGTTTCGTCCTCTTCTAGTTGTCTTTCATCTTCTATTGTTTGTATTTCATCAAGTTCTAGTTGTCTTTCAACTTGTACTTGTTGTTTTTCATGTTCTACTGGTCATATTTCATCTTCTTCAAGTTGTTTTCATCTTCTATAAGTCGTTTTTCATCTTGTTCTAGTTGTCTTTCATGTTCTACTGGTAATATTTCATCTTCTTCAAGTAGATTTTCAACTTGTACTAGCTGCCTTTCATGTTCTACTGGTTGTCTTTTATCTTCTTCAAGTGGTCTTTTTCATCTAATGTTTGTCTTTCATCTTCTTCTAGTTCTCTTTCATCTTCTATTAGTTGTTTTTGATCTTCTTCTAGTTGTCTTTCATTAAGTAATGGTTGTATTTCATGTGCTACTAGTTGTCTTGAAAGTTATACTAGTTGTTTTATCTCTTCTTTTAATTGTCTTTCAACTTATACTGGTTGTCTTTCAAGTTTCATTGGTCGTCTTTCATCTTTTTCTAATTGTCTTCAATCTTTTTCAAGTTGTTTTTCATCTTCTACAAGTTGTGTTCCATCTTGTTCTAGTTGTCTTTCAACTTATACTGGTTGTCTTTCCTGTTCTACTGGTTGTCTTTCATGTTCTACTGGTGGTTTTTATATTTTTCTAGTTGTCTTTCATCTTCTACTAGTTATCTTTCCTCTTCTTCTGGTTGTTTTTCAGCTTGTACTGGTCATCTTTCATATTCTATTACTTGTCTTTCATTTTCTATTGATTGTCTTTCATCTTTTTGTAGTTGTCTTTAATCTTCTACTAGTTGTGTTTCATCTTCTTCTAGTTGTCTTTCAACTTGTACTTGTTGTTTTTCAAGTTCTACTAGATGTCATTCATCTTCTACTAGTTGCCCTTAATCTTCTTCTTATCGTCTTTCATCATCTTATAGTCATCTTTTATCTTTTTCTTGTTGTCTTTAATAATCTTGAAGTTGTTTTTCATCTTCTACTAGTACAGGTTGTCCTTCAACCGGTACTGGTAGCCTTTCATGTTCTACTGGTTGTCTTTCATCTTCTTCTAGTTGTATTTTTCCTTCTAATGTTTGTCTTTCATCTTCTTCTAGTCGTTTTTCATCTTCTATTAATTGTTTTCAATCATCTTCTAGTTGTCTTTCATCCAGTAGTGCTTGTCTTCTAGGTTGAACAAGTTGTCTTTCAAGTTATACTAGTTGTCTTTCATGTTCTACCGGTTGTTTTTCGTATTTTACTTGTTGTCTTTCATCTTCTTCTAGTTGTGTTTCATCTTTTTCTAATTATCCTTCAACTTGTACATGTTGTATTTCATGTTCTGCTGGTCGTCTTTCATCTTTTTCTAGTTGTCTTTATACTTCTTCAAGTTGTTTTGCATCTTCTACTAATTGTATTTCATTTTCTTATAGTTGCCTTTCAACTTATACTGGTTGTTTTTTTATTTTCTACTAGATGTTTTTCATCTTCTTGTAATTTCTTTAATCTTCTACTAGTTGTCTTTTATCTTTTCTAGTCGTCATTCATCTTTCTCTTGTTGTCTATAATCTTTTTCAAGTTGTTTTTCATCTTCTACTTGTTGTGTTTCATCTTATTCTAGTTGTCTTTCAAGTTCTACTAGTTGTATTTCATGTTTTTCAAGTTGTGTTTCATCTTCTAATATTTGGGTTTCATCTAGTTTTAGTTGTCTTTCATGTTCTACTGGTTATCTTTCATGTTCTACTAGTTATCTTTTATCTTCCACTAGTTGTCTTTCATCTTCTTCTGGTTGTCTTTCATCTTCTACTATTTGTCTTTCATCTTGTTATAGTTGTCTTTCAACTTGTACTTGATGTTTTACAACTTGTCTTTCATGTTTTACTTGTTGTTTTTTGTGTTCTTCTGGTTGTGTTTCATCTTCTACTTGTTGTCTTTCATCTTCAATTTGTTTTCCATCTTCTTCTTTTAGTTGTTTTTGATCTTGTACTTGTTGTCTTTCATCTTCCACTAGTTGTCTTTCATGTTGTTATAGTTGTCTTTCAACTTGTACTTGATGTCTTTCATGTTCTACTAGTTGTCTTTCATCTTCTTCTAGTTGTGTTTCATCTTCTTCTAGTTGTCTTTCAACTTGTACTGGTTGTCTTTCATGTTCTACAGGATGTCCTTCATCTTCTACTAGTTGTCTTTCATCTTCTTCTTGTGGTTTTTCATCTTCTTGTAGTCGTCTTTCATCTTCTTCTAGTTATCTTTCACCTTTCAATGTTTGTCTTCCATCTTCTTTTAGTTTTCTTTTGTCTTCTATTAGTTGTTTTGATCTTCTTCTTGTTGTCTTTCATGTTCTACTGGTTGTCATTCATCTTCTTTTAGTAGTGATTCGTCTTCTTATAGTTGTCTTTATTTTCTACAAGTTGTCTTTCATCCTTTTGTCTTTCAATTTGTACTAGTTGTCTGTTCTATTCTACTGGTCGTATTTCAACTTCTTCAAGTTGTTTTTCATATTCTACTAGTGGTGTTTCACCATCTATTAAATGTCTTTCAACTTGTTCTGGTTGTCTTTCATGTTCTACTGGATGTCTTTCATCATCTTCTAGTTCTTTTTCATCTTCTACTAGTTGGCTTCCATCTTCTTGTAGTCGTCTTTCTTCTTATTCTTGTTGTCTTTAATCTTCTTCAAGTTTTGTTTCATCTTCTTCTGTTGTCTCTCAACTTGTACTGGATTGTACTGGATGCCTTTAATGTTTTACTGGTTGACTTTCATCTTCTTCTAGTTGTCTTTTTCCTTCAAATGTTTGTCTTTCATATTCTTCTACTTGTCTTTCATCTAATAGTGGTTGTCTATCAGATTCTACTAGTTGTTTGTCATGTTCTATTGGTTGTGTTTCATCTTCTACTTGTTGTCTTTCATCTTCTTCTAGTTGTCTTTCAACTTGTACATGTTGTCTTTCATTTTCTACTGGTCATATTTCATCTTCTTTAAGTTGATTTTCATTTTCTACAAGTTGTATTTCATCTTCTTTTAGTAGTTTTTCAACTTGTACTGGCTGCCTTTCATGTTCTACTGGTTGTCTTCCATCTTATTTTAGTTCTCTTTCATCTTCTATTAGTTGTTTATGATCTCCTTCTAGTTGTCTTTCACCCAGTAATGGTTGTCTTTCATTTCTACTAGTTGTCTATACTAGTTCTCATTTATGTTCTACTGGTTGTTTTTATCTTCTTCTAGTTGTGTTTTATCTTCTTCTAATTGTCTTTCAACTTGTAATGGTTGTCTTTCATATTCTATTACTTGTGTTTCATTTTCTACTGATTGTCATTCATCTTTTTGTAGTTGTTTTTCATCTTCTACTAGTTGTGTTTCATCTTCTTCTAGTTGTCTTTCATCTTATACTAGTTGTCTTTCATCTTCTACTGGAAGTCTTTCATCTTCTACTGGAAGTTATTCATCTTCTGCTGGTTATCCTCCATCTTCTTCTTGTTGTCTTTTTAATCTTCTTCTAGTTGTACTTCATCTTTTTCTAGTTGTCTTTATTCATCTTCAAGTTGTGTTTCATCTTCTACTAGTTGTGTTTCATCTTGTTATAGTTGTTTCTCAACTTGTACTGGTTGTCTTTCATGTTCTAGTAGTTTCTTTCATCTTCAACTAGTTCTCTTTCATGTTGTACTTGTTGTCTTTCATCTTCTTCTAGTCGTCTTTCATCTTTTTCTTGTTGTCTATAATCTTTTTCAAGTTGTTTTTTATCTTCTACTAGGTGTGTTTCATCTTGTTCTAGTTGTCTTTCAACTTGTACTGGTTGTCTTTCTTGTTCTTCAATTCGTTTTTCATATTCTACTAGTTGTCTTTTATGTTCTACTAGTTGTCTTTCATGTTTAATTAGTTGTCTTTCATGTTCTACTAGTTGTCTTTCATGTTGTTAAAGTTGTCTTTCAACTTGTACTTGATGTCATTCATGTTCTACTAGTTGTCTTTCATCTTCTACAAGTTGTGTTTCATCTTCTTCTAGTTGTATTTCAACTTGTACTGGTTGTCTTTCATGTTTTACGGGATGTCCTTCATCTTCTACTAGTTGTCTTTCATCTTCTTCTTGTGGTTTTTCAATTTCTTGTAGTCGTCTTTCATCTTCTTCTAGTTGTCTTTCACCTTTCAATGTTTGTCTTCCATCTTCATTTAGTTGTCTTTTGTCTTCTATTAGTTGT
This sequence comes from Carex myosuroides, assembly GCA_028015225.1. Taxonomy (NCBI): domain Eukaryota; kingdom Viridiplantae; phylum Streptophyta; class Magnoliopsida; order Poales; family Cyperaceae; genus Carex; species Carex myosuroides. The sequence goes on from CM051464.1 coordinate 4,096,333, forward strand.
TTTGGATCTTCTTCTTGTTGTCTTTCATGTTCTACTGGTTGTCATTCATCTTCTTTTAGTAGTTGTTCGTCTTCTTCTAGTTGTCTTTTATTTTCTACAAGTTGTCTTTCATCATTTTGTCTTTCAATTTGTACTAGTTGTCTGTTCTATTCTACTGGTCGTATTTCAACTTCTTCAAGTTGTTTTTCATCTTCTACTAGTGGTGTTTCACCTTCTATTAAATGTCTTTCAACTTGTTCTGATTGTCTTTCATGTTCTACTGGATGTCTTTCATCATCTTCTAGTTGTTTTTCATCTTCTACTATTTGGCTTCCATCTTCTTGTAGTCGACTTTCTTCTTATTCTTGTTGTCTTTAATTTTCTCAAGTTTTGTTTCATCTTCTTCTGTTGTCTTTCAACTTGTACTGGATGCCTTTAATGTTTTACTGGTTGACTTTCATCTTCTTCTAGTTGTCTTTTTCCTTCAAATGTTTGTCTTTCATATTCTTCTACTTGTCTTTCATCTAATAGTGGTTGTCTATCATATTCTACTAGTTGTTTGTCATGTTCTATTGGTTGTGTTTCATCTTCTACTTGTTGTCTTTCATCTTCTTCTAGTTGTCTTTCAACTTGTACATGTTGTCTTTCATTTTCTACCGGTCATATTTCATCTTCTTTAAGTTGATTTTCATTTTCTACAAGTTGTATTTCATCTTCTTTTAGTTGTTTTTCAACTTGTACTGGCTGCCTTTCATGTTCTACTGGTTGTCTTCCATTTTCTTCTAGTTGTCTTTTTCATCTAATGTTTGCCTTTCATCTTCTTCTAGTTCTCTTTCATCTTCTATTAGTTATTTTTTATCTTCTTCTAGTTGTCTTTCATCCAGTAATGGTTGTCTTTCATTTCTACTAGTTGTCTTTCATGTTCTACTGGTTGTTTTTTATCTTCTTCTAGTTGTGTTTTATCTTCTTCTAATTGCCTTTCAACTTGTAATGGTTGTCTTTCATATTCTATTACTTGTCTTTCATTTTCGACTGATTGTCTTTCATCTTTTTGTAGTTGTTTTTCATCGTCTACTAGTTGTGTTTCATCTTCTTCTAGTTGTCTTTCGTATTGTACTAGTTGTTTTTCATGCTCTACTGTAAGTCATTCATCTTCTACTAGTTATCCTCCATCTTCTCTTGTCGACTTTTCAATATTCTTCTAGTTATCTTTCATCTTTTTCTAGTTGTCTTTATTCTTCTTCAAGTTATTGTTCATCTTCTACTAGTTGTGTTTTATCTTGTTATAGTTGTCTTTCAACTTGTACTGGTTGTCTTTCATGCTCTACTAGTTTCTTTCATCTTCAACAAGTTGTTTTTCATCTTCTTCTAGTCGTCTTTCATCTTTTTCTTGTTGTCTATAATCTTTTTCAAGTTATTTTTCATCTTCCACTAAGTGTGTTTCATCTTGTATAAGTTGTCATTCATGTTCTACTGGTTGTCTTTCATGTTCTTCAATTTGTTTTTCATCTTCTACTTGTTGTCTTTCATGTTCTACTGGTTGTCTTTCATGTTCTACTGGTTGTCGTTCATGTTTTACTAGTTGTCTTTCATGTTGTTATAGTTGTCTATCAACTTGTACTTGATGTCATTCATGTTCTACTAGTTATCTTTGATCTTCTACAAGTTGTGTTTCGTCTTCTTCTAGTTGTCTTTCAACTTGTACTGGTTGTCTTTCATGTTCTACGGGATGTCCTTCATCTTATACTAGTTGTCTTTCATCTTCTTCTTGTGGTTTTTCATCTTCTTGTAGTCGTATTTCATCTTCTTCAGTTGTCTTCCATCTTTTTTTAGTTGTCTTTTGTCTTCTATTAGTTGTTTTTGATCTTCTTCTTGATGTCTTTCATGTTCTATAGGTTGTCTTTCATGTTTTACTGGTTGTCATTCATCTTCTTTTGGTAGTCGTTCGTCTTCTTCTAAACTGTCTTTCATCTTTTTTGTCTTTCAATTTGTACTAGTTGTCTGTTCTATTCTATTGGTTGTATTTCAACATCTTCAAGTTGTTTTAGTGGTGTTTCACCTTCTATTAAATGTCTTTCAACGTGTTCTGGTTGTCTTTTATGTTCTACTGGATGTCTTTCATCATCTTCTTGTTGTTTTTCATCTTCTATTAGTTGGCTTCCATATTCTTCTAGTCATCTTTCTTCTTATTCTTGTTGTCTTTAATATAATCTTCTTCAAGTTGTGTTTCATCTTCTTCTGTTGTCTTTCAACTTGTACTGGTTGACTTTCATCCTCTTCTAGTTGTCTTTTTCCTTCTAATGTTTGTCTTTCATAGTCTTTTACTTGTCTTTCATCTAATAGTGGTTGTCTATCAGATTCTACTAGTTGTTCGTCATGTTCTACTGGTTGTGTTTCATCTTGTACTTGGTGTCTTTCATCTTCTTCTAGTTGTCTTTCAACTTATACGTGATGTCTTTCATGTTCTACTGGTCATATTTCATCTTCTTTAAATTGATTTTCATTTTCTACAAGTTGTATTTCATCTTCTTCTAGTTGTTTTTCAACTTGTACTGGTTGGCTTTCATGTTCTACTGGTTGTCTTCCATCTTATTTTAGTTCTCTTTCATCTTCTATTAGTTGTTTTTGATCTCCTTCTAGTTGTCTTTCACCCAGTAATGGTTGTCTTTCATTTCTACTAGTTGTCTATACTAGTTCTCTTTTATAGGAAGAAATAAAAAAAGAAAGAATATAGGAACTATTTTTCTTGACACACTACTCTGCTGATTTAGACCTGATAAAGTTCGTGGGTACATTCGTGACGCATCACCCCATGTTTGTATCCGTGCAATGGAAAGATTTTAAGTCATGAGTATGCATAGCACTCTATTCTACGTGGTAATACTAGGATGAGTAGGGAAGAGTCTTGTTATGTTTATTCCAGCAAGTAAAATTGAATAACTTCTCGAGCATTGATATATAAAGAAAAAGATAAATTTTAAGACTTTCAATCCAAGAAAATTTACGAAACATGTTGATTAAGCATTTTATTCAAGGGACATTGAGTAAGATACTTTGTGGGATGAACATAAAATTTTTCCAAGGTATAACCTAAATGTTCTTCCAAAATTTATAAGTTATGTCCAAAATTTCATGATTAAATTTCATTTCTGTGAACATCTTTAACAAATTCCTTATGCGGATTTGCTTAAAGGCAAGATACAGAAAATTCAAACATAATAGATATGATAAAAGCAAAATGAACATCCAACAAAAATAAAGTACTTTAAGATTTGGATACTGCCGAGGTTTGGAATGTTTTGATTTCAGGATCCACGACCTCGTCAATGGATAAGAAGGAATCCAAACTGAACGTAAAAGCGAAGAAAGGTGCAAGCTCCCGCCTCCCCATGGAAAAATGCAAAGGCCGTCATAGGCTTGTGTCGGGTGAAAAGAACACCTGCACGATCAATCAAACAATGAAGAACCATGGTCCGAAACGACCTTAAACTACAACAATGGTCCGAAACGACCTTAAACTACAAGCATGGTCCGAAATGACCTTAAACTAAAGCATAGTCCGAGAAGACTTTAAGCTACAGCCAAAACCAAGTCCCAACCAGGCGTGGTCCGAGAAGACTTTAAACTACATCAACAGTCCGAAAAGACCTTAAACTACAACCAAAACCAAATCCCAACTTGACATGACCCAAGAAGACCCCGAGATACAACCAAAACCAACCCTGGTTAGCCAAAGACCCCAATGAGAAGCACACGAGACAAACTGGATCAAAATCCGAGGTTACGCCTACAACCAGAAGGCCATTTTATCCAAACCCTCACTTTTGCAAAAGTACCCGCATGGTTCCCATATTAGATCAGAGATAAAGTTCCCCTGTCTGTAATTCCTCCTCGGTTAGACAGGTTTTTCCCATGAGTATGTTTGCAGAGTATGGTCGTTGCCCAGGTCCCCTAATATAAAGACAAGGGATTAAGTACTTAGGCAAGCTCTGAAGGATGCATACTCAGCCCTCACACAACCATGCAAGTATTAGCAAGATGAGATAAAGATAACATACCTTTTTGAAGTAGATGTGATCGAAGAAGATGATCAGACCCGCTTCCGAGCCCAATGCCCAATATGGAGCCCAGACACCTGAGATTCAAAGAAGAAAAGCAACTCAGAAAGGATTCCATAAAGTAAAGAGAACACTGGGGGCACCTGGCTAAGCTGTTCAATCCTAAGGTCTTCACACCTCACCCAGGTGGGGGGCATTTGTTTGACCCTAAAAAGTTGGGATTTGAAAATAAATAAAAGGGCTAAAAGAAAAATAATAGAATAAATGGAGGAGCCCATTAAAGATTAAAATGGAGAAGTTGGATGAATCTATTTAATCACAAAATTGAGAAGTAGGTTCACGGCTTTGGTTGAACTAAAATATTGGGTTTTGATCTAAGTGATTTAACATGCTAAGTGGGCCGAAGGAATGAATTAAAACAAATTGGTTGCCGCATAAAATATGCTCTAAAAAAAATGGGCTGCCGATTAAATTAAGTGAGCTGCTGCATGGGCTGAACCTAATACCTTAATCAATAAGATTGGATTAGTGAGCTGCTGACCGAAGTGGTTAAAGATACTGGGCCAAACCAAGTAGCTGGGCCGAACCAAATCACAGTTGAAAATTTCGGTGGCTGCTTCAAAGACTTGATTCATGAAGAACCATGTTGAAAGTTCATTCATGGTGCACAATACCGAGTCCAGCGGTCTAAAGGGCATCTTCTCTTCCTCTCCCAACGGCTCAGTGAAGGAAACAGCCAAGGGAAGGACAATAGCTGGCCCTGGCCTCTGCGTTCTCTGTCTCCCAGCTCTCTTCAAATGCAACCGTGTGATTCTTTCAACAAAGGAGATCATGCCAACGCACTGATCCGTGCCATGGATGTTGCCAGCTCATAAATCTGGTTCGCACGCCAACCGTTCGATGAAATGAACGGTCAGGATTGAGCTACAACCCGAAACCCTAGTGTTGCCCTGGTGCCATGCCTATATAAGGAGCCCCAGAAGATGAAGAAACACACACAAAAAGAGTCAAGCAGCCACAAATGTTAAATGCTAAACACACCTCTACACAAACACATAGCACATAGTTAGTGTAAGCTCTTTTGAAGCTTCTTCCAAAACCCTTCCTCTGCCGAAACCAAGAAAAAAATATAGAATAGGCAAAACATCAAATCTCTTGCAATGTAGATGCCTCGATAGGCTTCGTTTTCATGTACAACTATTATGGATCAATAAAAAGCATGCTCCCTTGGAGCTTCTTTTACTCGAAATTCGTTTACTGTTGCTTGCTTTTTTTCTTTCTTTGATGTTTGTCCCTCTTGCTTGATGTCTCTCTTTGATCTTAGTTCTTTCCCTTTCTCTGTTATAACAAGGAAGGCTAATGCCTCGGCTCTGATATGTGAGTCAAAGGCATGAAGCCGTTTAAATAAAATAGAGTCTTTCCTTTTCTGTTTTAATAAAAACATTAGATACTAAATAAAAGAATAGTAATATTTTATCATCTCTTTTTTTGGAGCTTATGAAACAAAAATATATATAAAGTATAAACTTTGGTCTTTGATGTTTTCTTTCTTTTTAACTCTTTTAATCTCTTCTAAAAATAATTTAGTAGAAGTATGAAGGTTGAGCCATGAGGTCTCCCTTCATATGAAAGCTATATTAATTATTTTGTGAGAAAATTAAAAGGAAAATAAAGTGACAATAAAAAAAATTTAAAACACAAGAGGTAGTAGGGTTGAGCCATGAGGTCTCCCCCATTATTCTCTCAATCTAAAGATCTAAAGGGCCTATTTGTGCAAAAGACTTGATTTAGTCAATAATCAATGCATTTTCATGCATGAGTGTTGGCAAGATTAAAGATTAAGCACAAATAGTGAGAAATTGAGGTCTAAACTGTAAATAGGCACCAGCCATGCTGAAATTGCCATTTATATGTTTAAGCCTATGATATTTCAATGATTTGCTCAATAATCAAGTGAAAAGATTACTCAAATCATGATTTTAAACAAAACAGGGGTTTCCTTGCAAAATTCCAAGTCTGACAGCCCTTTTTGTGATTTTAGAGAAACTAAAATGATTTTTTAAAAACTTCCTTGATTTTTGTTTTCTGTTGCTAATGCAAAACAGTGACCTCCATGCCCATAAAATCTGTTCTGACCTCAATCAGCCCCTCTACCATGCTTTAATGCCCGTATACCAGTCTTTGGTACAATACTAAGTTCAAGTTCCGCAATGAAATGCATAGCAAAGATCACTGGTACGGTGATGCACCCTAAAAGGCCAGAATTGACCCCTGTCTGCAAACTGGACAGCACAAGTCACCTAAAAATTCAAAGTGAAAAATAAATTGCACAGTCAAATAAAGGACTTCAAAACACATAAAATAGACACAAGTTTCACATTATTTGAATTTTATTTTGATTTTATATGAATTTTTCAAGCTCAGCTCTTAAAAACAAAATTCAGCAACTAAAACTGCATTTTTTTCTCTAATACCCCTCTGTTTGACCCTAAAAAGTTACTACTTAAAATTTAACATAATGAGTAGCTATCTTTTATTGGGAAAATGCTAAAGTCACACTCAGACCCTTCAAAAAAAATTGAGTACATCATATTAAAATTCGTGGTGGTATTCTACATGCAAAACCATGAATTTTGGTGTGTAAAATGGTCAGAAACATTAAGGAATTAGTTTCCTACAAATAAACAACTGCTGGATAATGTACTGGATGCAAATATTGGGGTGTACACAGCAAAACCGCCCCTAAAACTACCCTGGGTACAAATTGGGAGATGTTTAACAATTCCTGACATTGGGGACCCCACAAGTCGGGGACACAAGAGTATCTTCGCCAGTTGGCCGGGATACATAAACTCAGTCTATGCAAATGGAACTCGTAGACCAAGCGGTCAGATGCACGGTGTACGATGCACCAAGCCCAACCAAGTCGCAGGTCCAAGTTTAAAACTCGGTGCTCCAGCAATTTTGACCCCTTCGGTCAGTGTACTCCCGGTGCATTATACACCGTGAACAAGCCAATATGTGGTCTAGAGTGTGCCGCGTCCAGCCAAAGAACAGAAAAGAAAATAAAAAGAAGGGGATTGCTGCTACAGGAAGGATGACAAGTGGGGCCCACTCACCAGATTTCTCTTCTTCCTTCAACCCGCGGCTTTAGAAGGAATTTCAAGGTCCGAAATTGATGAAATTAACAGAGCCCAACCTGAATATTTGCCCAAAGCTTATGATGCTCCCCTTGTCTCTCCCATTTGCCTAGACCTCTACAAACAATTAGGTATCATGAACCTCAATTAAAACAGAAAGCAAAAATGGGATGAAAATGGAAAGTTCGGTTTACAGAGAAAATTGGGCTCTGGGACTTCGAATGAACATTAAATAGGCTTATACGATGCTAGATAGGCCATTAATTTGATCCAAAATGAACCCGAGATGATGCATTGCGGGTATGGGTTTAACCCGATTTTTGCTCTAAGTAGATATGATGAATTGGCTGTTGTGAGGGTAAAATTGAACCCGAGAACAGTTTAAGTAAACATAGGCGATGCTATATGCCATGCCTCTGCCGCAAAGGGCACAAATATCAATATGGGAGCATGATTAGGTTCGGTGTACCGCCAAGCTAAGACAAATCGCCCTCTACAGCTGTAATCTGCTCAGTGGTCCCTTCCAACACGTGTTACACTCCCCCTGGAAGAAGCCAATAGTGGAATATTCCCCTCCCAGGGTGCAGGAGCACGCTTATCAAGCTTACCATAATAGGTCAGTTTGTGAAAGGCTAAGATGCATTCTTGATGATTAAATGAAATCCAAAAGCTACAAATGCTACAGCCAATCATAGATGATGTGTATGAAGATAATTGGTCAAGCCCATGCCATGTATGCACCTCTAAGTGAAGCAAATGATCCAGACCCTTGATCAAGCACCTGGTGTGCATAGCAAAAGACACATCAGCAGCTCTGAATCCGAAAACCCTAATATTGCCTTATATAAGGCACCCCAAATGCAAACTCCAGATATACATCTTCTTCTCCAGAAACTCCTGTGCTAGAATCAAACCAAATAGAAACCTCCATTTTCAAAGAAACTTAGGTTTAGAGCTTCAAGATTTCAAGTTTTTAGAAAGGTAATTAATACCTGAAGAAAATGTAAGCTCAAGAGGAGCCATGATCTGTATATATGTCTTTTTAATCGAAATAAAGGGTTTTTGTTTGATGATTTTCTTGTTTGTTCTTTGCTTGATCTTGTTCTCATCTTCTATTTCCTTTTTCTTTTACTCTCAAAACCATGGATGTGAGAGCTATATAATTTCTAGCTCATCTTAGGATGAGGAAAAAACAAAAGTAATATATAGCTTGATGATCAATAAAAATGTTTCATTTCTTCTTTTGCATCTTCTTTCCTTTTAAAGCAAAGAAATATATATATAGATGTACATAATAAAAATGTGTTATTTTCATCTTTCTTATCTTATTGGTGATCTTTATAAAAATAAAATACAAAAAATATCGAAATTTATCATTTTTCTTCTTTGCTTTCTACCTCCTCTTTTCCTTTATTTCTTCTTCTTTCTTTTTGTTTCCCCTTTTCTTTATTTTATATTGCAAAGGAAAATAACAAAACACATAATCACATAAATATAAATAATAAAAGTGACATTTTCATATTATAAGAAATATAAAAGGAAGAGATATCAAAGTTGATGTTTAGCTACATCCTTTGAATATCAATTTCTTATATAATTCTTTTAATATGAAAATTAAATTAAAAGTGCATAACAAAATAAAAAAAGGAATTTAAAATTAATTGACATAATGGGGATTGATGTTTAACTACATCTCCCTAATTGTGTCATTTTGAACTTTTCAAAGGACCTAGATGCATAATTACTAGAAGGAGAGGGCAAATGAGAAGAGGGTAATTCCAATCCCCATGACATGATGCTCAAAGACCCTTTTACATGAATATGCAAATGACCAAGGACCTATATGCATAAATTTTATTGCTAGCAAATGACATATGTGATGCTAGCACCCCTTTTTATTCTTCCTTGATGCAATCTTTCATTCATAGCATTTTAGAACAAAATACCATAGCACAAGCACAGAAAATTGCCCAAATGACCTGTTGGTACAAATCAGCCAGTGCAGGCTGATCAAAAAACCAAATTAAAAATCTGTTTGAATAGGAAGATAGAGGACACAAAAACGATCAATTTAGAATCAAATTTTGCATCTTTCTGATTTTTCTACTATTTTCTAGCCATTTTCAAAGTTGGATGTCAGAAAATGAGAAAACTGCAGCATGTACATTTGCATTTACACCCCTCTGTTTTTCTGCTTCTTTTAAAAATAGAAATAAAAGGCATAAAATTCCCAAACCTCATGAGTTTATTCCTGAGATGTTATATTTCAATAAAAATATAAAAATCACGCATATCTATTAATAAAATTCATAAAAAAATAGAGAGAAAGTGACATGAACTTCATGATCAACCCAAACCCGAAACTCAAATCCAAGCACCATGCTCAAGTTCGATTCCATTCAACATTGATGCTCTCCTAATACCTTCCAGACATGCTCAAGACTACAACATATCGGTCCCAAATGCACTTCTCAAACTAAGGATTTGTATACCAATGCCAAACCGGTACCAAACCGAGGAGCTAAAGTCAGAAGGTCTTTGAAACCTTGATAGAATGAGAAATTAATCTCACATGAAGCTTTCTCATGCTCAAACAATGCCAAAGGGATGAGTAATTGAAGAAAAACACAAGACAATTGACGAAAGCGGTTTATAATTCCACCGGTACCGAAATCCGAAGCTAGCCGTGTACCACCTCTCTCCGGCGATCAACCACCACCGATGACATGCCTGATAGAACCCCAAGCCTAAGGCGATCCCAGTGGTACCCTCCGCCAGCCTTGCCGTGACCGGAAACCCTGCCGGAGTAGCTAGCGGGTTAAACCCTAAATCAGATTCTATACCCGATTCATACCCTACTAGCACGATCCTTGAAGCAGCCCTGGCCCATTGATTTCGGCGCCAAAACATAAAATTTAAATGAAAATCCCAATCTTGATGCGAGGGAGAGATCCAAGGGCTCAGCGCCGAAGCTCAATAAATAAATAACCTCCTGCCAGAGGGGCCCACATGTCGGAATAAACCGAAACCCGAATAAAACTCCAAAATTTCTGCACGAATCTTAAAGCTTCCATTTAAGCCCATCCCAAAGCTCATAACACAAACCTATTGATCTGCACAGAGCCTGAAGCACAACTCTAATCTTAACACCCCCAATACACATCTCAGAGGCCCAACCACAAATCGCAAAGCCCAAAATTTAATAAAAGGAGACCTTTTACAAGGAGGCCCCTCTGACATAACTTCTTCACAGCGCAGTCCTTGGATATTTGCAAATAAGCCCCTGGCTGCCTAAAAACTCTTCAAATAGGTCCCTGGAAGCCCAATTTTCACTTCAGACCTTGCTAAAAACCCAAATCACAAATCTCAGCCCTTCCATCTTTACAAATAGGTCCCTGGAAAGTTTTAAACCTCACAAATAAGCCCTTTTCAGTCCTTTTTGGCCATAACTTCTTTATTTCAAATCCAAATCAACTCAAACCAATTCCAAATGAATCCGAATCAAATCCTTCATGTCCCCAAATCAAAATCAAGCATAAACAAAACATCATACAACCTGCCAAATGACCAAAATGCCCTTTTCTCCATTTTTCTCACATTTAAATCATTTCCTCTTAAAATAAAATATAAATAAAGCACGAATATATTTTTTTTTTATACAAATATGTTTCTAAAAAATAAAATAAAAGAGTATAGTAAATATATTTTAATAATATTCATTGCATCTCATGCACACACGTTTAATTAAAATACCCAAAAACAATGATAATCAAACAAAAAGATCAAGTACATGAGTTCTCCCCTTTTAGCCCATTTATTCAATTCACAATATATAGGCGTAAATCCCGGAATGAACGAGGTATTCAGTATGGCTTGGAAGGGCCATCTGATGTAATTAACAGCGGGAGCTTGCGCCCGCTGGGAGTTAAACGTCCCCACAATCATTAAACTCTCTCGATGGGCTGATTATGAATCGTAGGTCTGTCGAGGGTGAACCAGAAGGAACAGCAGAAAGAAAATGAATGTTTCAAGTTCGATGTTCTTCAAACAACCTAGAGCATTGAACCATGAGACATTTAACATACACGCACACACCTTCCATACCAGCTGTGCAACTTTCTGCGCCCTACACCCTCTGACTAAATAAATGATTACAAATGAAAATGAAATCCTAAAAATCATAAAAACTCACATAAATGTTCTTTGGTGTGTCTTTTATGGTTCCATGATGAAACCATGAACATCTTTTAATCAAATTAATAAAAGAATGTTAAATCAAAAATCGACATAATATGAACTTCATGCTACATTTAAATTCAAAATAACTCAAAGTCAAACTAGACCCTCTACAGCCTTTAGTAAGTTTCTACAAACTCACAGGGACTTGTTTAAACTTCCAAATCATGCCCAGAATTAAACAGATTAAAATTTGGTACCAAACTGGTACCAGATTAGGAAGCCCGAACCCCAGATTTGATCAATACTCAAAAAACGCTAAATTAATATTTCTATTATATCCTGCATGATGATGCGATGTCATTTAAGCATTAAATTGAAGAAAACCATAACCCAAATTGAAATAAATGAAATTAAATTCAAAAACGAGATGTCTCGGCGGAGCCCTATGATGAACTGCCACCTCCGATGATCGGAGGTAGCCGACACCAAGTGCAAAGCATTCCAGACACTAAGGCGATGCTAACCGGGACCTTATTTTGCTTTGCCGTGGCCGAGAACTTCACCGGAGAAGACGGCTGACAGAAACCCCAATTCTGGTCTAAAGATCCGATCCAAATCTCAGCTGCACGGATTTTAAAGTAACATGAGACTTTTGATTCCGGCACCAAAACAAAGTTTAAATTGAAACACGAATCTCAAAGCAAGGATTAATCAAAAGAAAATCGAGACATAAGAGATAACAAGCCTCTGTCCCTAGGGTCCACTTGTCATATAAATAAATTCTCCATGCACTGATCTAAAAGTTCAAAGTCCATGCTCCTGATGTTGAGTACATATCCCAAAGCCCAGGCCCAAATCTCAAAGCCCAACTTCAAGATCAAATACTCTGCACAAATCCTAAAACCCAAATCGCACATCTTAAGGCCCGGAAGTACACATCTTAAAGCCCAAATAATCAATGGAATTATAAAATCAAATCCCTCTTGTAAATAGAACCTTCTAACCTTTGACATTCACAAAACAGTCCCTACAAATTTACAAATAGGTCCCTGCCAGGCTAAAACTTTCTCAAACAAGCCCTTAAAGTCCCGATTTTAACATAAAACCTTATCTAAAATCCAAATCCTCCTAGCTTCGTAAATAAGCCCCCCATCAGAAAAATAAATACTTACAAATAGGTCCTTCTCAGTCCTTTTCAAGCATAACTTTTTCATCATAAGTCCAAATTGACTAAAACCACCTCCAAATGAACCCAAATTGAATTCTTCATGTTTCTAAATCAAAATTGAACATGTCCAAGCATCATCCAAATCCTAAAATGACCAAAATACCCTTCTCTTCAAAATTAAACGATTTTAAACATGCCATAAATTAAATACAAACAAATAGTGTACATACACTCTTCAAATGCCCAAATTCCCACTCCTGAAATACAATAAACGTTATTTTAATACAAAATCACACACACACGCATATCCAACATATAGAAAGCCAAATCAAAACCAAAGTCGATACATGAGTCCCCCCTTAGCCCCTTTATTCAATTCACTCAAATAGGCACAAATCCCGGAATGGACGAGGTGTTCAGTATGGCTTGGAAGGTTCATCTGATGTAATAAACAGCGGGGGCTTGCGTCCGCTGGGAGTTAAACGTCCCCACAATCAATAAACTCTCTCGATAGACTGATTATGAATAGTAGGTCTGTCGAGGGTGAACCGAAGGAATTGTAGAAAGAAATAGATGTTTCAGGTTCGATGTTCTCTCCTAATGTTTCAAAACCGAGAGCATTGAACCCTAAGACATTTTAACCCATGCACACACCTTACACCGCTGTGCAACTTTCTGCACCCTACATTTGTCATGTTCTATTGGTTGTGTTTCATCTTCTACTTGTTGTCTTTCATCTTCTTCTAGTTGTCTTTCAACTTGTACATGTTGTCTTTCATTTTCTACTGGTCATATTTCATCTTCTTTAAGTTGATTTTCATTTTCTACAAGTTGTATTTCATCTTCTTTTAGTTGTTTTTCAACTTGTACTGGCTGCCTTTCATGTTCTACTGGTTGTCTTCCATTTTCTTCTAGTTGTCTTTTTCCTCTAATGTTTGCCTTTCATCTTCTTCTAGTTCTCTTTCATCTTCTATTAGTTGTATTTTATCTTCTTCTAGTTGTCTTTCATCCATTAATGGTTGTCTTTCATTTCTACTAGTTGTCTTTCATGTTCTACTGGTTGTTTTTTATCTTCTTCTAGTTGTGTTTTATCTTCTTCTAATTGCCTTTCAACTTGTAATGGTTGTCTTTCATATTCTATTACTTATCTTTCATTTTCGACTGATTGTCTTTCATCTTTTTGTAGTTGTTTTTCATCGTCTACTAGTTGTGTTTCATCTTCTTCTAGTTGTCTTTCGTATTGTACTAGTTGTCTTTCATGTTCTACTGTAAGTCATTCATCTTCTACTAGTTATCCTCCATCTTCTTCTTGTCGACTTTTCAATATTCTTCTAGTTATCTTTCATCTTTTTCTAGTTGTCTTTATTCTTCTTCAAGTTATTGTTCCTCTTCAACTAGTTGTGTTTTATCTTGTTATAGTTGTCTTTCAACTTGTACTGGTTGTCTTTCATGTTCTACTAGTTTCTTTCATCTTCAACAAGTTGTTTTTCATCTTCTTCTAGTCGTCTTTCATCTTTTTCTTGTTGTTTATAATCTTTTTCAAGTTATTTTTCATCTTCCACTAAGTGTGTTTCATCTTGTATAAGTTGTCATTCATGTTCTACTGGTTGTCTTTCATGTTCTTCAATTTGTTTTTCATCTTCTACTTGTTGTCTTTCATGTTCTACTGGTTGTCTTTCATGTTCTACTGGTTGTCGTTCATGCTTTACTAGTTGTCTTTCATGTTGTTATAGTTGTCTATCAACTTGTACTTGATGTCATTCATGTTCTACTAGTTATCTTTCATCTTCTACAAGTTCTGTTTCGTCTTCTTCTAGTTGTCTTTCAACTTGTACTAGTTGTCTTTCATGTTCTACGGGATGTCTTTCATCTTATACTAGTTGTCTTTCATCTTCTTCTTGTGGTTTTTCATCTTCTTGTAGTCGTATTTCATCTTCTTCTAGTTGTCTTCCATCTTTTTTTAGTTGTCTTTTGTCTTCTATTAGTTGTTTTTGATCTTCTTCTTGATGTCTTTCATGTTCTATAGGTTGTCTTTCATGTTTTACTGGTTGTCATTCATCTTCTTTTGGTAGTCGTTCGTCTTCTTCTAGTTGTCTTTCATCTTTTTTGTCTTTCAATTTGTACTAGTTGTCTGTTCTATTCTATTGGTTGTATTTCAACATCTTCAAGTTGTTTTAGTGGTGTTTCACCTTCTATTAAATGTCTTTCAACGTGTTCTGGTTGTCTTTTATGTTCTACTGGATGTCTTTCATCATCTTCTTGTTGTTTTTCATCTTCTATTACTTGGCTTCCATCTTCTTCTAGTCGTCTTTCTTCTTATTCTTGTTGTCTTTAATCTTCTTCAAGTTGTGTTTCATCTTCTTCTGTTGTCTTTCAACTTGTACTGGTTGACTTTCATCTTCTTCTAGTTGTCTTTTTTCCTTCTAATGTTTGTCTTTCATAGTCTTTTACTTGTCTCTCATCTAATAGTGGTTGTCTATCAGATTCTACTAGTTGTTCGTCATGTTCTACTGGTTGTGTTCATCTTGTACTTGCTGTCTTTCATCTTCTTCTAGTTGTCTTTCAACTTATACGTGTTGTCTTTCATGTTCTACTGGTCATATTTCATCTTCTTTAAATGGATTTTCATTTTCTACAAGTTGTATTTCATCTTCTTCTAGTTGTTTTTCAACTTGTACTGGTTGGCTTTCATGTTCTACTGGTTGTCTTCCATCTTATTTTAGTTCTCTTTCATCTTCTATTAGTTGTTTTTGATCTCCTTCTAGTTGTCTTTCACCCAGTAATGGTTGTCTTTTTAATTTCTACTAGTTGTCTATACTAGTTCTCTTTTATGTTCTACTGGTTGTTTTTTATCTTCTTCTAGTTGTGTTTTATCTTCTTCTAATTGTCTTTCAACTTGTAATGGTTGTCTTTCATACTCTATTACTTGTCTTTCATTTTCTACTGATTGTCATTCATCTTTTTGTAGTTGTTTTTCATCTTCTACTAGTTGTGTTTCATCTTCTTATAGTTGTCTTTCATCTTATACTAGTTGTCTTTCATCTTCTACTGGAAGTTATTCATCTTCTGCTGGTTATCCTCCATCTGCTTCTTGTTGTCTTTTTAATCTTCTTCTAGTTGTACTTCATCTTTTTCTAGTTGTCTTTATTCATCTTCAAGTTGTGTTTCATCTTCTACTAGTTGTGTTTCATCTTGTTATAGTTGTTTCTCAACTTGTACTGGTTGTCTTTCATGTTCTCGTAGTTTCTTTCATCTTCTAGTTCTCTTTCATGTTGTACTTGTTGTCTTTCATCTTCTTCTAGTCGTCTTTCATCTTTTTCTTGTTGTCTATAATCTTTTTCAAGTTGTTTTTTATCTTCTACCAGGTGTGTTTCATCTTGTTCTAGTTGTCTTTCAACTTGTACTGGTTGTCTTTCTTGTTCTTCAATTCGTTTTTCATATTCTACTAGTTGTCTTTTATGTTCTACTGGTTGTCTTTCATGTTTAACTAGTTGTCTTTCATCTTCTACTAGTTGTCTTTCATGTTGTTAAAGTTGTCTTTCAACTTGTACTTGATGTCATTCATGTTCTACTAGTTGTCTTTCATCTTCTACAAGTTGTGTATCATCTTCTTCTAGTTGTATTTCAAATTGTACAGGTTGTCTTTCATGTTCTACGGGATGTCCTTCATCTTCTACTAGTTGTCTTTCATCTTCTTCTTGTGGTTTTTCAATTTCTTGTAGTCGTCTTTCATCTTCTTCTAGTTTGTCTTTCACCTTTCAATGTTTGTCTTCCATCTTCATTTAGTTGTCTTTTGTCTTCTATTAGTTGTTTTTGATCTTCTTCTTGTTGTCTTTCATGTTCTACTGGTTGTCATTCATCTTCTTTTAGTAGTCGTTCGTCTTCTTCTAGTTGTCTTTTATTTTCTACAAGTTGTCTTTCATCATTTTGTCTTTCAATTTGTACCAGTTGTCTGTTCTATTCTACTGTTCGTATTTCAACTTCTTCAAGTTGTTTTTCATCATCTACTAGTGGTGTTTCACCTTCTATTAAATGTCTTTCAACTTGTTCTGGTTGTCTTTCATGTTCTACTGGATGTCTTTCATCATTTTCTAGTTGTTTTTCATCTTCTACTAGTCGGCTTCCATCTTCTTGTAGTCGTCTTTCTTCTTATTCTTGTTGTCTTTAATCTTCTTCAAGTTTTGTTTCATCTTCTTCTGTTGTCTTTCAACTTGTACTGGGATGCCTTTAATGTTTTACTGGTTGACTTTCATCTTCTTCTAGTTGTCTTTTTCCTTCAAATGTTTGTCTTTCATATTCTTCTACTTGTCTTTCATCTAATAGTGGTTGTCTATCATATTCTACTAGTTGTTTGTCATGTTCTATTGGTTGTGTTTCATCTTCTACTTGTGGTCTTTCATCTTCTTCTAGTTGTCTTTCAACTTGTACATGTTGTCTTTCATTTTCTACTGGTCATATTTCATCTTCTTTAAGTTGATTTTCATTTTCTACAAGTTGTATTTCATCTTCTTTTAGTTGTTTTTCAACTTGTACTGGCTGCCTTTCATGTTCTACTGGTTGTCTTCCATTTTCTTCTAGTTGTCTTTTTCATCTAATGTTTGCCTTTCATCTTCTTCTAGTTCTCTTTCATCTTCTATTAGTTGTATTTTATCTTCTTCTATTTGTCTTTCATCCATTAATGGTTGTCTTTCATTTCTACTAGTTGTCTTTCATGTTCTACTGGTTGTTTTTTATCTTCTTCTAGTTGTGTTTTATCTTCTTCTAATTGCCTTTCAACTTGTAATGGTTGTCTTTCATATTCTATTACTTGTCTTTCATTTTCGACTGATTGTCTTTCATCTTTTTGTAGTTGTTTTTCATCGTCTACTAGTTGTGTTTCATCTTCTTCTAGTTGTCTTTCGTATTGTACTAGTTGTCTTTCATGTTCTACTGTAAGTCATTCATCTTCTACTAGTTATCCTCCATCTTCTTCTTGTCGACTTTTCAATATTCTTCTAGTTATCTTTCATCTTTTTCTAGTTGTCTTTATTCTTCTTCAAGTTATTGTTCATCTTCAACTAGTTGTGTTTTATCTTGTTATAGTTGTCTTTCAACTTGTACTGGTTGTCTTTCATGTTCTACTAGTTTCTTTCATCTTCAACAAGTTGTTTTTCATCTTCTTCTAGTCGTCATTCATCTTTTTCTTGTTGTTTATAATCTTTTTCAAGTTATTTTTCATCTTCCACTAAGTGTGTTTCATCTTGTATAAGTTGTCATTCATGTTCTACTGGTTGTCTTTCATGTTCTTCAATTTGTTTTTCATCTTCTACTTGTTGTCTTTCATGTTCTACTGGTTGTCTTTCATGTTCTACTGGTTGTCGTTCATGCTTTACTAGTTGTCTTTCATGTTGTTATAGTTGTCTATCAACTTGTACTTGATGTCATTCATGTTCTACTAGTTATCTTTCATCTTCTACAAGTTGTGTTTCGTCTTCTTCTAGTTGTCTTTCAACTTGTACTAGTTGTCTTTCATGTTCTACGGGATGTTCTTCATCTTATACTAGTTGTCTTTCATCTTCTTTTTGTGGTTTTTCATCTTTTTTTAGTTGTCTTTTGTCTTCTATTAGTTGTTTTTGATCTTCTTCTTGATGTCTTTCATGTTCTATAGGTTGTCTTTCATGTTTTACTGGTTGTCATTCATCTTCTTTTGGTAGTCGTTCGTCTTCTTCTAGTTGTCTTTCATCTTTTTTGTCTTTCAATTTATACTAGTTGTCTGTTCTATTCTATTGGTTGTATTTCAACATCTTCAAATTGTTTTAGTGGTGTTTCACCTTCTATTAAATGTCTTTCAACGTGTTCTGGTTGTCTTTTATGTTCTACTGGATGTCTTTCATCATCTTCTTGTTGTTTTTCATCTTCTATTAGTTGGCTTCCATCTTCTTCTAGTCGTCTTTCTTCTTATTCTTGTTGTCTTTAATCTTCTTCAAGTTGTGTTTCATCTTCTTCTGTTGTCTTTCAACTTGTACTGGTTGACTTTCATCTTCTTCTAGTTGTCTTTTTCGTTCTAATGTTTGTCTTTCATAGTCTTTTACTTGTCTCTAATCTAATAGTGGTTGTCTATCAGATTCTACTAGTTGTTCATCATGTTCTACTGGTTGTGTTTCATCTTGTACTTGTTGTCCTTCATCTTCTTCTAGTTGTCTTTCAACTTATACGTGTTGTCTTTCATGTTCTACTGGTCATATTTCATCTTCTTTAAATTGATTTTCATTTTCTACAAGTTGTATTTCATCTTCTTCTAGTTGTTTTTCAACTTGTACTGGTTGGCTTTCATGTTCTACTGGTTGTCTTCCATCTTATTTTAGTTCTCTTTCATCTTCTATTAGTTGTTTTTGATCTCCTTCTAGTTGTCTTTCACCCAGCAATGGTTATCTTTCATTTCTACTAGTTGTCTATACTAGTTCTCTTTTATGTTCTACTGGTTGTTTTTTATCTTCTTCTAGTTGTGTTTTATCTTCTTCTAATTGTCTTTCAACTTGTAATGGTTGTCTTTCATACTCTATTACTTGTCTTTCATTTTCTACTGATTGTCATTCATCTTTTTGTAGTTGTTTTTCATCTTCTACTAGTTGTGTTTCATCTTCTTCTAGTTGTCTTTCATCTTATACTAGTTGTCTTTCATCTTCTACTGGAAGTCATTCATCTTCTACTGGTTATCCTCCATCTTCTTCTTGTCGTCTTTTTAATCTTCTTCTAGTTGTACTTCATCTTTTTCTAGTTGTACTTCATCTTTTTCTAGTTGTCTTTATTCATCTTCAAGTTGTGTTTCATCTTCTACTAGTTGTGTTTCATCTTGTTATAGTTGTTTCTCAACTTGTACTGGTTGTCTTTCATGTTCTAGTAGTTTCTTTCATCTTCAACTAGTTCTCTTTCATGTTGTACTTGTTGTCTTTCATCTTCTTCTAGTCGTCTTTCATCTTTTTCTTGTTGTCTATAATCTTTTTCAAGTTGTTTTTTATCTTCTACCAGGTGTGTTTCATCTTGTTCTAGTTGTCTTTCAACTTGTACTGGTTGTCTTTCTTGTTCTTCAATTCGTTTTTCATATTCTACTAGTTGTCTTTTATGTTCTACTGGTTGTCTTTCATGTTTAACTAGTTGTCTTTCATCTTCTACTAGTTGTCTTTCATGTTGTTAAAGTTGTCTTTCAACTTGTACTTGATGTCATTCATGTTCTACTAGTTGTCTTTCATCTTCTACAAGTTGTGTTTCATCTTCTTCTAGTTGTATTTCAACTTGTACTGGTTGTCTTTCATGTTTTACGGGATGTCCTTCATCTTCTACTAGTTGTCTTTCATCTTCTTCTTGTGGTTTTTCAATTTCTTGTAGTCGTCTTTCATCTTCTTCTAGTTGTCTTTCACCTTTCAATGTTTGTCTTCCATCTTCATTTAGTTGTCTTTTGTCTTCTATTAGTTGTTTTGGATCTTCTTCTTGTTGTCTTTCATGTTCTACTGGTTGTCATTCATCTTCTTTTAGTAGTTGTTCGTCTTCTTCTAGTTGTCTTTTATTTTCTACAAGTTGTCTTTCATCATTTTGTCTTTCAATTTGTACTAGTTGTCTGTTCTATTCTACTGGTCGTATTTCAACTTCTTCAAGTTGTTTTTCATCTTCTACTAGTGGTGTTTCACCTTCTATTAAATGTCTTTCAACTTGTTCTGATTGTCTTTCATGTTCTACTGGATGTCTTTCATCATCTTCTAGTTGTTTTTCATCTTCTACTAGTTGGCTTCCATCTTCTTGTAGTCGACTTTCTTCTTATTCTTGTTGTCTTTAATCTTCTCAAGTTTTGTTTCATCTTCTTCTGTTGTCTTTCACCTTGTACTGGATGCCTTTAATGTTTTACTGGTTGACTTTCATCTTCTTCTAGTTGTCTTTTTCCTTCAAATGTTTGTCTTTCATATTCTTCTACTTGTCTTTCATCTAATAGTGGTTGTCTATCATATTCTACTAGTTGTTTGTCATGTTCTATTGGTTGTGTTTCATCTTCTACTTGTTGTCTTTCATCTTCTTCTAGTTGTCTTTCAACTTGTACATGTTGTCTTTCATTTTCTACCGGTCATATTTCATCTTCTTTAAGTTGATTTTCATTTTCTACAAGTTGTATTTCATCTTCTTTTAGTTGTTTTTCAACTTGTACTGGCTGCCTTTCATGTTCTACTGGTTGTCTTCCATTTTCTTCTAGTTGTCTTTTTCATCTAATGTTTGCCTTTCATCTTCTTCTAGTTGTCTTTCATCCATTAATGGTTGTCTGTCATTTCTACTAGTTGTCTTTCATGTTCTACTGGTTGTTTTTTATCTTCTTCTAGTTTTGTTTTATCTTCTTCTAATTGCCTTTCAACTTGTAATGGTTGTCGTCTTTCATATTCTATTACTTGTCTTTCATTTTCGACTGATTGTCTTTCATCTTTTTGTAGTTTTTTTTCATCGTCTACTAGTTGTGTTTCATCTTCTTCTAGTTGTCTTTCGTATTGTACTAGTTGTCTTTCATGTTCTACTGTAAGTCATTCATCTTCTACTAGTTATCCTCCATCTTCTTCTTGTCGACTTTTCAATATTCTTCTAGTTATCTTTCATCTTTTTCTAGTTGTCTTTATTCTTCTTCAAGTTATTGGTCATCTTCTACTAGTTGTGTTTTATCTAGTTATAGTTGTCTTTCAACTTGTACTGGTTGTCTTTCATGTTCTACTAGTTTCTTTCATCTTCAACAAGTTGTTTTTCATCTTCTTCTAGTCGTCTTTCATCTTTTTCTTGTTGTCTATAATCTTTTTCAAGTTATTTTTCACCTTCCACTAAGTGTGTTTCATCTTGTATAAGTTGTCATTCATGTTCTACTGGGTGTCTTTCATGTTCTTCAATTTGTTTTTCATCTTCTACTTGTTGTCTTTCATGTTCTACTGGTTGTCTTTCATGTTCTACTGGTTGTCGTTCTTGTTTTACTAGTTGTCTTTCATGTTGTTATAGTTGTCTATCAACTTGTACTTGATGTCATTCATGTTCTACTAGTTATCTTTCATCTTCTACAAGTTGTGTTTCGTCTTCTTCTAGTTGTCTTTCAACTTGTACTGGTTGTCTTTCATGTTCTACGGGATGTCCTTCATCTTATACTAGTTGTCTTTCATCTTCTTCTTGTGGTTTTTCATCTTCTTGTAGTCGTATTTCATCTTCTTCTAGTTGTCTTCCATCTTTTTTTAGTTGTCTTTTGTCTTTTATTAGTTGTTTTTGATCTTCTTCTTGATGTCTTTCATGTTCTATAGGTTGTCTTTCATGTTTTACTGGTTGTCATTCATCTTCTTTTGGTAGTCGTTCGTCTTCTTCTAGTTGTCTTTCATCTTTTTTGTCTTTCAATTTGTACTAGTTGTCTGTTCTATTCTATTGGTTGTATTTCAACATCTTCAAATTGTTTTAGTGGTGTTTCACCTTCTATTAAATGTCTTTCAACGTGTTCTGGTTGTCTTTTATGTTCTACTGGATGTCTTTCATCATCTTCTTGTTGTTTTTCATCTTCTATTAGTTGGCTTCCATTTTCTTCTAGTCGTCTTTCTTCTTATTCTTGTTGTCTTTAATCTTCTTCAAGTTGTGTTTCATCTTCTTCTGTTGTCTTTCAACTTGTACTGGTTGACTTTCATCTTCTTCTAGTTATCTTTTTCCTTCTAATGTTTGTCTTTCATAGTCTTTTACTTGTCTTTCATCTAATAGTGGTTGTCTATCAGATTCTACTAGTTGTTCGTCATGTTCTACTGGTTGTGTTTCATCTTGTACTTGTTGTCTTTCATCTTCTTCTAGTTGTCTTTCAACTTATACGTGTTGTCTTTCATGTTCTACTGGTCATATTTCATCTTCTTTAAATTGATTTTCATTTTCACAAGTTGTATTTCATCTTCTTCTAGTTGTTTTTCAACTTGTACTGGTTGGCTTTCATGTTCTACTGGTTGTCTTCCATCTTACTATAGTTCTCTTTCATCTTCTATTAGTTGTTTTTTATCTCCTTCTAGTTGTCTTTCACCCAGTAATGGTTGTCTTTCATTTCTACTAGTTGTCTATACTAGTTCTCTTTTATGTTCTACTGGTTGTTTTTTATCTTCTTCTAGTTGTGTTTTATCTTCTTCTAATTGTCTTTCAACTTGTAATGGTTGTCTTTCATACTCTATTACTTGTCTTTCATTTTCTACTGATTGTCATTCATCTTTTTGTAGTTGTTTTTCATCTTCTACTAGTTGTGTTTCATCTTCTTCTAGTTGTCTATCTTGTACTAGTTGTCTTTCATGTTCTACTGGAAGTCATTCATCTTCTACTGATTATCCTCCATCTTCTTCTTGTCGTCTTTTTAATCTTCTTCTAGTTGTACTTCATCTTTTTCTAGTTGTCTTTATTCATCTTCAAGTTGTGTTTCATCTTCTACTAATTGTGTTTCATCTTCTACTAGTTGTGTTTCATCTTATTCTATTTATCTTTCATATTCTACTTATTGTATTTAATATATTATTGGGTCTTTTATCTTTTTTTCGATTGTCTTTCATTTTCAACTAGTTGTGTTTCATCTTCTTCTTCTTGCCATTCGTTTTCTATTGGTTGTCTTTCATCTTCTTCTCGTTGTCTTTCATCTTATTCTGGTTGTCTTTCATCTTCCTCTTGTTGTATTTCATCTTTTTCTAGTTGTGTTTCATCTTCTACTGGTTGTCTTTCATCTTCTTCTTGTTGTCTCTCATCTTCTACAAGTTGTACTAGTTGTTTTTCATCTTCTTTTTGTTGTCTTTCATCTTCTTCTTGTTGTCTTTCATCTTCTTCTTATTGTCTTTCATGTTCTATTGTTGTCTTTAATGTTCTACTCGTTATCTTTCGTGTTCTACAAATTGTATTTCATCTAATACTAATTGTATTTCATCTTCTTTTGGTAGTATTTAGGTTTTAGGGTTCAGGGTTTACTAATTGTTTTTAATCTTCTTATAGTTGTCTTTCATTTTCTTCTAGATGTTATTTATCTTCTACTAGTTGTCTTTTATCTTCTTCTAATGACTTTTATTTTCTACTGGTTGTCTTTCATCTTTTTGTAGTTGTCTTTGGATCTTGTTCTGGTTGTCTTTCATCTTCTTCAAGTTGTCTTTCATGTTCTTCTAGTTGTCTTTCGTGTTGTACTGGTTGTCTTTCATCTAATACTAGTTATATTCATCTTTTTCTGGTTGTATGTATTTTCTACTAGTTGTTTTCATCTTCTTCTAATTGTCTTTCTTCTTCTTTAGTTGTCTTTCATCGTCTATTGGTTGTTTTTCATGTTCAACTAGTTGTCTTTCATTTTGTACAAGTTATATTTCATTTTCCACTAGTTGTCTTTCATCTTCTCCTACTTGTGTATCATCTTCTTCTGATTGTCTTTCGTGTTCCACTAGTTGTATTTTATCTTCGTATGGTTGTATTTCATCTTCTAGTAGTTGTTTTTCATCTTCTTTTTATTGTCTTTCATTTTCTTCTAGTTGTCTTTCATCTTCTTCTTGTTGTCTTTGATTTTCTTCTAGTAGTTATCTTTCATCTTATTCTAGTTGTCTTTTTATCACTCAAAAGAGAGCGATGTTTCTTTTAATATTTATAAACTCGGAAATGCTATCGGTTCGGACTACAAGCGTACAATCCTATCGAGTAGTATATTCAAGGTTGATCCACAGGGAATATTGGTTCAGAGTTTTGAGCGATCGAATCACAATTTTTCGAAAGGCTAGACGAAATCTGAAAATTGAGAGTTGTTGTTGTGATCAATGTAAATTAGAAAGCAATTAAAAGTAATTAAAATAAAGATAGAGATGAGAATTCCTAGGGTTTCGGCACACCATTGCTACTTCATCCGCTTTGTGATATATTCCTGTCGGGTCTGATTTTCTGTTGTTGTTTTTATGAAAGACACCACATAGGTCACTGCGAGTTATTTTACGCAAGAATGACAGATTTTTCATCGAGATTCTACATAGGACACTGCGAGTTATCTTACGCAAATGACTGATTTCTTAAATACACAACTTACTACACAGATCACTGCGATTTACCTTACGCAAATGATGGAACTTGGTTCGCGTTTTGTTGTTCTGGTTTATAGTTTCCCCGCTAAAGTTTTCTTCACATAAACCTAATAGATCTCAACGAGGCTAATTCGTACAACTAATTTCTCTTACCATTAAAGTACTGTCATTACCTTAACGGATTAAACTAGATCATCGAAGTTAGATGAAGAGATAATAAATCACAAAAGTATTTCAATTAAACAACAAGAAATCATAATCAACAGAAAATATATATATCAAAACATCAAGAGTAACAAGGTTTACTGTCTAGCTCCTAAGAAAGGAACTTAGCCGCAGAACGGCATGGTTACAATCACTCCTCTCTTCTCTCTTTAATCAAATCTAACCCTAATTACAAAGATAACTTCTTCTTCTGCCCAGGGGCTTATATAGGAGTGGAGGGACGTCTGGAGTTGATTGGAGGCTAAGAAACTGATCTGGATACAGCTCTCGGCAGTTATTTTCCCAAGAGGCACCTTGGTTACGGTCCGTATCAGGTGATACGGTCTGTATTGAGACCATGTCACTAAGGGTTTAATGCTTATCACCCTATCTTCTTGTCCGTATTCGGCTAGGTCCGTATTAGACAATACGGACCGTAACAGAGATTTAGTCGATGAGCATCGCTTATCCGATTGACCCGATTCTTGCTCTATTTGATGCAAAATAGTCCCAAAACCTATTTTCTGCAATAAAACATAAAGAAGGGTGACAGTAGATTTTTTCTCTAATAAATTAAACATAAGTGAGAGAAAATATGCAAAACTTAAGCCAAAACCCTATGTAATTCATCATTATTTTGACTTTGATCATCTTTCATATTATATTAGTTGTTTTTTTATTTTCTTCTAGTTGTCTTTCATCTTCTTCTAGTTGTATTTCATATTCTACTAGCTGTCCTTCATGTTCTGCTAGTTGTCTTTCATATACTATTGGTTGTCTTTCATCTTTTTCTGATTGTCTTTCATTTTCAACCGGTTGTGTTTCATCGTCTTCTTCTTATCTTTCATTTTCTACTTGCTGTCTTTCATCTTCTTCTCGTTGCGTTTCATCTTTTTGTATTTGTGTTTCATCTTCTACTAGTTGTCTTTCATCTTTTTCTTGTTGTCTCTCATCTTCTACAAGTTGTACTGGTTGTTTTTCATCTTCTTCTGGTAGTCTTATATATTCTTCATATTGTCTTTCATGTTCTATTGGTTGTCTTTAATGTTCTACTCGTTGTCTTTCGTGTTTTACAAGTTATATTTCATCTAATACTGGTCGTATTTCATCTTCTTTTGGTAGTATTTAGGGTTTAGGGTTTAGTGTTTAGGGTTTACTAGTTGTTCTTCATCTTCTTATATTTGTCTTTCATCTTCTTCTAGATGTTGGTAATCTTCTACTGGTTGTCTTTCATGTTCTTATGGTTGACTTTTATTTTCTACTAGTTGTCTTTCATCTTCTTGTATTTGTCTTTTTATTTTGTTCTGGTTGTCTTTCATCTTCTTCAAGTTGTTTTTCATGTTCTTCTAGTTGTCT
Organism: Carex myosuroides; assembly: GCA_028015225.1. NCBI lineage: Eukaryota > Viridiplantae > Streptophyta > Magnoliopsida > Poales > Cyperaceae > Carex > Carex myosuroides. Next base: position 4,122,458 of record CM051464.1, read on the forward strand.
TTCGTGTTCTACTGGTTATCTTTCATCTAATACTGGTTGTATTTCATATTCTTTTGGTTGTATTTCATTTTCTACTAGTTGTTTTTCATCTTCTTCTAGTTGTGTTTCATCTTGTTTTAATTGTCTTTCATCGGCTACTGGTTGTCTTTCTAATTCAACTGATTGTCATTCATCTTCTACATGTTATATTTCATCTTCTACTAGTTGTCTTTCATCTTCTCATACTTGTATATTATCTTCTTTTGGTTGTCTTTCATATTTTACTGGTTGTATTTCTTCATCTAGTTGTATTTCATCTTCTAGTAATTGTTTTTCATATTCTTCTAGTTGTCTTTCATTTTATTCTAGTTGTCTTTCATCTCTTCTCTCTTTGATTTCCATCTTCTACTAGTTGTGTTTCATCTTCTTCTAGTTGTCTTTCATGTTCTACTATTTATCTTTCCTCTTCTTCTAGTTGTCTTTCATCTTCTATTTGTTATTTTTTATTTTCTTCTAGTTGTCTTTCATCTAGTACTGGTTGTCTTTCATGTTCTACCGGTTGTCTTTCATGTTCTTTTGTTTGTCTTTCATCTTCTACTTGTTATCTTCCATTTTCTTTTAGTTGTCTTTCATCTTCTACAAGTTGTCTTTCATGTTCTATTGGTTGTCTTTCATGTTCTACTGGTTGTCTTTTTATCTTGTATTGGTTGTCTTTCATTTTCTTCTAGTTGTCTTTAATCTTCTATAAGTTATTTTTCATCTTCTCATAGTTCTCTTTCATCTTCTTCTGATTGTCTTCCATGTTCTACTAGTTGTTTTTCATGTTCTACTGGTTGTATTTCATCATCTTCTGGTTGTATTTTATCTTCTACTAGTTGTTTTTCAAGTTCTCCTAGTTGTCTTTTATTTTTTTCTTCTAGTTGTCATTCATCTCTTTTTCTCGTTGATTTTCATCTTTCAACTTGTACTGGTTGTCATTAATGTTCTACTTGTTGTTTTTAATCTTTTTCTAGTTGTGTTTTATGTTCTACTATTTGTGTGTCATCTTTTTCTAGTTGTCTGACATCTTCTATTAGTTTTTTTTATCTTCTATTACTTGTACTGGTGGTTTTTCATCTACTTCAATTTGTTTTTTTTTATTTTCTTATAGTTGTCTTTCGTGTTCTACTATTTGTCTTTCATCGAATACTGGTAGTATTTCATCGAATACTAGTTTTTTATTTTTTTCTAGTTGTCTTTCATCTTCTTGTAGTTGTCTTTCATAATCTACTAGTAGTCTTTCATCGTATTCTAGTTGTCTTTCATGTTATGTTGGTTGTCTTTAATGTTATACTGGTTGTCTTTCATGTTCTACTAGTTGTTTTTCATCTTCTACTGGTCTTTCATATTTTACTGATTGTCTTTCATCTTGTTCTAGTTGTTTTTCATCTTCTATTAGTTGTTTTTTTTTATCTCCAAAACGTTTAAAAAATGGATTCATTAAAATTAATTTATAAACCTTCTAATTTTGACCGCTTGACTTTATACAATATTAATTCGAAATTTTAAATTTTTTGCATGTAGACGCTTCACTCGTAAGGTCGATGGGTTTCAACGGGTCAGATTTGTCATTTGATGTCAGTCCGATAGGTTTTAGAGTTGAGTTTACAATGAGAGTTAGTGAGCTTAGGAACACCCTAGTTCTACTCTACATAATTACTTATAAATAGTACATGATAAATGGATTAACATAACGATAATCTCTTACTCTTTCTCTTGGCTCTGTGATTCGTAAAAACATTCAATTCTCCCACAAACAACATTATTTTCTTGCTAATAAAAATATTAATTTTGACCATTATTGAAAGAAGCTACATCAACCTCTACTACGATCGCGCCCGCAGCTAGAGAAATACTAGTGTAACTTGGGTTGTCTTACCCGATTATTCCTGTGCGTAGGACGGAAAGTTGGCTTAGGTCCTCTTAATTTGTAGCTTCGAGTAATAAATTTCATTATTATATTCTTGATATTATTTTTGAATATAATTGTTATTTATTTTATTAGATCAAAATTCAGATTTAAATTAGTTTGTTAGTTAATTTTTTTCAAACATTTCTACATGGATCAATTAATATTAAATAAGTACAAATATATATATTTTCATGAAATTTTTAATTTGTAAAAGAAATTAATCTACAGAGACTTTTTACTATCATATTGTTTGTTTTATATTTTATATTAAGTCGAAACTTCTACAATCAGAACGAATCAAAAGCTCAATAAAAATAAATTATTTTATTCTTAAGATTGTCTAATCAATATCAATAAGTTATGTATAGATAAATTTTATTACTATCTAATAAACTTAAAGAACTATATCTTACTAAAAAAATTATGTAGGTCATACGATGCAGAGGAACAAATTTCCCTAGCGAGCAAGCAATAATTTTTGTACTATTTCAGTTATATGTGTAACATAAGAAAAAGTTTTAAGATCTCCATTACTTATTTTGTGTGATGATCAATCTCAAGGTGCCATAAGCCCATAACAGTCAATTATATATTATTTCGTATCATATGATCAAATATTAAAACATAAACAACAAATATCATTTCCATATTAATTGTAACACGATAATCTACATGTTGAAGGTCCAATTTGTAAAAGAAATAGATAACTATCAAAATGGTTATACAAAAACATATCCAATATTCAACTGATTTTGTTCGCAAAAATGTGACGGAAAGTATCTCGAATCGATGTATGTTTAAAGAGAAATATTGAACTATCTTTTAGCAATTTCTGAAACTCTACCGGAAGTATTTGCGATGAAAACTGTCTGAAATTGCCAGATAATCAGCTACACAAATTCAAGCACAAATACGTGTCCGCACTCTTTCCTTCTGACTTGTTGATCTACTGCGGCATCGTTTTATTGGTTTTTCAAAGCGGTGAAGAAGTTTTACCCATCAGCTCTTTCTGAAATGGGCCGCACTTCTCAGTTTCAGCCCGCTGAGATTGGGGCTCAAATTAAGGCCTGGTGAGCAGAGATAATAATAATATCTCGCCCAAGAGGCCTAGAGATGGCGAACAACGGAACAAGGGAGGAAATTAAGAATTAAGTTTTTCAAGTGAAGCAATAAAAATACAGAGTGAGTCTATGATACTATGTATAGCACGGATTAGTTCGTACTACGGAGCTATATTTTTATTTTGAAAATTCTAATAGTCGATCCGAATCGTTCAACGTGATCCCCACATGAATATGTACTTGCAGACTAAATTTTATATTTTTTCGATTTTTTTTACTATATTTTAAGATAGGTAGAAAATCACTTGATCTGAAAATTCTGAACCATCCAAAAACAGTAATTTTCTACCTATCTAAAAAAATAGTAAAAAAATTCTAAAAAATAGAAAATTTAGCCCACAAGTATATTCTCATATGGAAATCATGTTGAACGGTTCGGATCGACCGTTAGAATTTTGAAAACAAAAATATTGATCCGTAGTACGGACCAATCCGTGCTATGCACAGTACCATATACTCACTCAAAAATATACGTGATCATGATAAGATGACCAGTTGATTAAGCGCCAATGGTTGTAATTTGTTACCATGGCTTTTGCAGAGGTAACTAGTATGTATCAATTTGGGTCTTTTGGTAGAAAAAAAAGATCATTTGTTCGGAATTTTCTCTAATTTGTCCCATGTATTATTTTGTTAAGATTGACCGTATTTTTCCGTGTAAGATATATCATTATTTAAACCTGATTTTTCTATGGAAGACTTTGTCTAAGTCAGTCAGCTATATATATTCTCCTTCAATTAATGGTAATGGAATAATTGAAACTACCAATGAATTGCACAGAAGACTTGGATAGGTCATTGCACAACTATATATATATATACAACATTGGCTTCTTTATCAATCAACAAAACCAGCAATTTCTCATACAATTATTATATTAGATGGAGCATGATCATGGATATTCATGGCTTTCTAGCTTAGGATTTGGCATGTTAACTTACAACTCTGTAAAAGCAATTTACTACTCAAATGGAGATATGGGATCAATTTCTTTTGTGCTTGTTTCTTATTTGGACCTATTGCTGTTGTTTTGGTTCCTTTGTTTGTTTGAAAAAACAGCTCCTGAGTCTCCCAACAGAGAGAGAATAAAAATGGCAGTGTGGTTTTTATCCACTCTGTTAACTGTCATGTTTACTTGGAAGGTTGGAGCAGTGATGCCATTTTTCGTGGGGCTTTTCATCTCGTTTGTAGCTTCTGCGTCGTGTCTCGGTGGATTTTACGCACTGTTTCTTCATCAAAAGAGTGAATATTAATGGATCAGATCATCAGATCGATGCTAATATGATAATAAAATAGTTTATATTTCTTTTTGGCAATATATATCTTGTTCAATGTAAGTATTTGGTTTATGTATTTAAAGTGATATCTATCTGGTATGCTTGTATATATACTTGTTTGAATATTTACCACCACTTGTTTGTAATGAATATTAAATATAAAATAATTAGACTCCCTTATTTCTTAGATTTACATATTACTGTTCATTTAACTAAAGAATACTCACTTCTACTAGTATTGAACAACTAAAAAAATTTGTCTTCTTATTTATCTTTATGATTTTTTTTACTCAAGCAAGCATTTAAAAAAATATAGACATGTACAAAAGAGGAATTGTACATAATACATAATTGGGAACTACTAACAATTCTTCTTAATTAATTTATCTTCATGATTTCTCACTTTAAAAAGTATTTGAAAGATAGACATGTACGAATGAGGGATCGATTATAAATTTTACAAATGCAAGTAAAACTAACCTAGCTACCTTCTCCTCCTACCAACAACAACAACAATAATAATTTATCTTTACAACTTGTAATATATTTTTTGTAGTGTAGTTGTTACTTTGCTGTAAGCTAAAGAGTAGAAATTTTTCTAAATAAAGTCTTTTTCCTGAGTTATTTAAGGTTAATAAACTGATTTTCCAAAAGAAATATTTAAAAAGAATAATATCTGCTTATATAAAATCATTAACTGATTTTACTATTCTTTTCTTTACCTTTTATGATTTACTTTCATTTGACTAATTTGACACCGCTTGTATTTTGATAAATGGAACTTGAAAGTTTGATCTCATCTTTTTCTTCAAAAAAAAAAAAAATGATATCATTCGGTATTGTAAAAAAATGGCCGTTTAACCAGATTAATTGGCTGATTAGTCGTTGACGGTGACCAAACCATTACGAATATTCCGTTTTCTGTTTATATGGCCAATTAGTTAGTCATTTTTATTATTCTTTTTTCTACATTTATTTGTTATATGTACTTTACTTTACCTTGTCTTATTTGAAATTTTCTAAATGATAATTTTATAAAAAAATTATAATTAACAATGAAAGTAAGTTAAAATAATTTATTGAATAAGTTTGATTAGTTAAATTAATCATTTTTAATCATTACAAATATATCCACATAACTTTAATAAAAACACAACATTATCCACAAAATTCTTATTAATTGGTCACATACCGATTAATCGGTTAACAGTACTCCATCTGTTCGACGAGCGCATACCATTATTAAAGTGTTTAAACACTAATACCATTTCAATTTTGAGAATTATAATTGTTCACATTTCCTTTATTTACATATGAAAGTGTTTATACTTTACATAATTTGTTTATATTGTAATTAATGAATGTTTATATCTAGTATATAAAGCGTTCATTACTTCTATTTTTTTGGATAATCATAAGAAAAATTTAAGTTGAATATTGTTTGAACCATAAGCATAATACAGACGGTAATGAGACTTAAAGAAATAGATACCGGACGAGAGTTCTTACAAAATTAAAGAACTAACATTGTTTTTTTTTTTTTAATTATGTAAGTTATAAACTCTTTCTTCATCTGAATATTTTTTAATAGAATGGAACAGATTTTTATTTCTCTAATAAAAAACTATAAACAGTGAAATGGGCCATATGGCAAAATTATTATTATTGGAAATTACCCCCGTGCTTCGCTCATTTTCCTAATTTTTTCGTCTTCATTTTTCGTGAATCACGCTTTCTTGTTAGTCTCAGTCGCAGGCTCGCAGCAAGTCTCGCGATCTTTCTCTTCCCCAATCTTCAAAGAACAAAAAAAGAGAAAATACTCTCCCCTCTCTCCTCTCTCTCCCTCTCTCTCTAATGGCACTCTTTGCCACTGGAACAGCGTCGAACCCTCTGTTCACCTACCGCCCCCCTCGAGAATCGTCGGCGCTGCCTTCGATCAGCTCCAGGTCTCGTTCTCTTCGTTTCCCCATCGATCTCAATCGTGCAAAATCCTTGTCTATTCGTGCATCAGGTTGTTAAAATCCCCCCCCCCCCCTCCCCCCCTCCCCCCCCCCCCCCCCCCCTTTGATGGTGACTTCTGTTTCAATTGATTTGATATAACTGTGTAAAAAACTAAAAATTATAATTCATAGTTCTGTTGATTTGCCGAAGCTGCATGCTCTTTCCTAGCAATTTCTAAAGAATTTAGGATCGAACGGAAAGGCAAAATCTTTTCTGTTAGTTATGTTGATTTATCTGGTTAGGTCGGGAATCACTTGATTCAGAGATAAATTTGGTTTAAATTTCTCTTTTTGGTTACTCCTCATCTGGTTGTACTAAGCAAGATGATGGAATTGTAAAATTATATAAAAAATATATAATTGCTCCAGTATAATTACATGATAAGGTTTAATATGACATTTAGCTTCAAAGAATTCATTGACAAAACCTAATTTCTTTTATTAATTCATTGTAAACTTTAATTGTAACAGTAGCTGCATCAGGGAGTATTGCTCCAGCAATTTCATTATCAGAGAAGGCACTGAACCATCTTAACAGAATGAGAGCTGAGAAAAATCAAGATCTGTGCCTGAGAATTGGGGTTAAGCAAGGCGGCTGTTCTGGCATGTCTTATACCATGGAACTGGAGGATCGTTCCAAGGCGGGTCCCGATGATTCAGTCATTGATTACAATGGATTTTCCATTGGTACAGACTTTTCTCTTTTCTGTTTGTAGATGATTTATATAAGGAGAAATATTTGGAGGTAGAAAATGGGCTTTGGGTCAGCTTGAACTTTTGGTTCATCATTTTTATTCAGGGGTTGTTTTGGGTTTTAGGTCAGTTGATGGAGTGTTTTAATCAATCATTCACTGGTCTCACCTTTGCTATGCCATTGTAAAGACACCAGAACCCTTTCTGATGGCAATAAATCAATGGGTCATATTGTTAAAAATCAATCGTTTCAGGTCTTGAGTTTTTATGGTTTTCTGTTTGAAGTTTCGGGTTTCTAGTCAGTTAGGTTCAGACATATTTGTTATTATTCTGATGATTTGGGACTGGTCAGATCATATCAGTTTGTTGGATTGGGGTAATTCTGGTTTTGGATCAGGTGGGTTCAGGTTTCTGGTCAAGTCCAGTTTGGGTAATGGGTAAATTGGGATTAATAGCAATAAGTTCTCACTTTCTTGGTACATACATATATGGGCAGAATTGCATGTTGGCTGAGTTGCAGATTGATTCTGGTTCAAAATGAATCAGGTTCTGATTGTTGTTCTTTCATAATAATAATAAATAATAATAATTGGGTTCAGCTTTTGATATGGATTCTATATGGGATGTGCTGAATTGTATGCTTTGTAAGTGTTCTGTAATAATTGGGTTTGCTATGAAATAAATATTACCATTATGTATTACTTTTGAAATTGTAATTATATACTTCAAGTTAAGGTGCCAGTAGTTTGGTGTCATAGCATAGTGTTGCTATTCTGGTGGGTGAGACCCATTACATATCGGCTTAAATTTGACCCTTCCTCTTTGCATTTGAAAGAAGGAGACGGGAAGGGGGAGTTCTGTTCGGGAGGGGGGGGTCACACATCCGGCATGTTAGAAACTACCCCCCTACTGGAAATTTGAGGACCAAAACATGTGTGTTTTGGGTATTGTTGCAAACAATAGTAAATTTGGGGTATTTGAAGTATTTGGGATGTTTAAAAGGACATTCGTGAAATTTACATCTTTGCAAAGTATATATGGTATTTCTGGGTTGCATAAGAACTCATCTCTGTTCCAAGTTGTAATAACAAAATTTTCTGATAATTAATTTTTGCTTTATTGTTTTGTCTAAATTATTTGTAGTGTGCGACCCAAAGAGCCTTCTTTTTGTGTATGGAATGGAACTCGACTACAGTGATGCACTAATTGGTGGCGGCTTCGCTTTCCAAAACCCTAACGCGACAAAAACCTGTGGCTGTGGCAAGTCTTTTGCCACTAGTGCTGCTGATGCGAGCAAGGCAAGTGAATGTAATAATTAGATGGAAGGAAATTTATGTTTAAATAGTTAATGGTTATTTGTTGTACCGTGTAAGATAGACGCTTGTACTCATTAGACCTTATAATATGAACAATCTATGGTGGTGCTTTAACCATCCTTAGAATATTGTTTCATGATGTGTATTTCAATTATTTAGTGTTAGTGTGACCGTACAATAAAAAATGGCCCGTATATAAATTTTAGAATTCAAGATGTTCTTTTATATAAATTCGGCCCGTTCGTTTCAATTGTATGGTTTGATTTGAAATATTAGGGCCTGTGTCAATAATATTTTCGATATTAAAATGCGTAATGTCAAAAAAATAAACTGGAAGTAATCACGGTATTACGATTGCAACTTCTTAAGTAAATGCTAATCATCTAAACAAACCCTTAAAAACAATAGTCTTTCAACATCAAAAGAAAAAGAAAAAGAAATCGTATGCCTAGAGTTACTGAGAGTTAGCATGAGTAGAGTTTTACTATTTAAAATCTGATCATATAATTTAAACGAACAAACTATATTGATCCAGTCCATTTGTTTAAATATAGTACGTTCCGAACTAGAATAATAGTCCTATTTTTTCTTTAAAAAAAAAGTAACGGATACGGATCCTCAATCAATTAGCAAGGAGCAACTCTTCTAAATAAGGTACAATTTAGTGATTTACCACAACACCAAGAGAAACAAAAAAAAAATGAAAATAATAAATACGTACATCGTACCAAAACAGTGTTTTGCAACATTTCCTTAGTCTGGTGCGTTCCTTCATCCTTGTTCCTCTTCCTTTGCTTATGACCATAGTGACATAATACGCGAATTATACGCGTATAATTTGCGTATAATTCGTTTTTTTATACATAACTGCACTGAACTCCGTTTAATACGCGGAAAAATGTATAATACGTTTTATTCGCAGATAAAACGCGTATAAAATGCGAATTACGAATGATTCGCGATAAAAACGCGAAAAAAACGCCAAATTTTTTTTTTTTTGCTTCCTTGTTGTACCGAATCATTTCCGAATTATACCCGAATCACGAATTTTTGACCTCGCCGAACCGAACCCGAACTTTTGATTTGTCACTATGCTTATGACACCAAAGTTCAGTAATTAAAGAAAAAAAATGGAGACTTCCAACGGATTGTCAGGACTGGAGAGGATCTTACAGATAACGGTTAGTTTATTACCGCTCCATGCCTCCACACAGAAGAGCAAAAAATCTCTTGAGCGATGGCTTGTGCTCTCTCTCCGTTTCCCAACTTTTCTACTTCTCTACACTGCAACCAATGGCCCCAAACTCAATTCCCCACCAACTCACCGATTTCTCTCCGTCTCTTACGTCCGCCTCGGCACCACCAGGTGACGCTCCTAGCACGTGCGAAGTTTGACAAATTCGATGGCTCTGATGTGGCCACGTCGAATACCAACGGTGACGATCAAGCGAGCCCCATCCAAGAGGTTGAGGAACCCGAGGATGACAGGTTGATTTAGAATGTAATCTTTGTTATAGCGTGATTTTTCACTTTGGCCCTTTCTAAAATGAAATTTGATTTCTCCTTATGTCAGTCAACCTCATACTTATAAACATATGTAAATACTAGATTGGCTATACTGTGAACATGTACAAAAATTTTCATTCAATATACTACGTTTTTAACAAGTTAAACAGGTGGCTAAATGCTAAATTTTGGGAAAAAAAGGGTTTCAACATGTTGCTGTTGCATTCAACTTTGAAAATTAATCGAACGGGCTTTTTATTTCGTTTCTGAGAAATATCTGTTATTGTCATAGGGAGCTAAGGGTTGATTGTTTTTCCAGTTCTTCCTGTATTTATCTTGGAAGAAAACCAAAAAAGAAAGAAAAAGAGAAAAGTAATTCTATATTATTTGTTTTTTTATAGTTGTTTGCCTTCAGACTTGGTGGGGGCCATTCGTCAGTCTGGTGAAGCAAGTGCCATGTTTGTCAATGCCGGAGGAATGCGTGCCATTGTATGTCAATTTGAAAAGAATAATTTTGTTTGTATTTTGTATTAAAATATAATAGTTTTTTTTTTATAAATTATGTATAAGCAAAATCAGAGCATCATCAAAACTTTAATAGTATAAATGGGTACATTGCACAAAAAATTAGAGGAACAAGTGTATACTGGACCAAGATAGTTTGTAATTAGAACATGCATAGTTAACCAATATAATACAAGAGTTTTGTTTAATCAAACTTGCTGTTCTACTATTCGTGAAGGTAGAGCTGCTGATACCTGAATTACAATTTCTAAATGAGATAGGAGCTCAGGCTGATGTTTGGGAATTCTCAAGGGTATTTCTGGAAACTCTTATGGAAGGAGCCGGAGGAACCCAGGTCTGAGTAAAAGGTTGTCAAATTAAATATATTGCTGTTTTCAACTTCCCAATCATTCAATATAGAATAAAGCAAATCTCTAATATATATAAAGGCTATAAAATTCATCAAAATACCCCTCTATCTTTTAAATTTGTTTGTTCGTTAACCCCATTACTCGAAAATAATTTTATGCCTTTCTTTTTTTTTTTTTACAGAAAGTAAAAGCGATATTTCCTGATGCAGGGGTTGCTGCTCTACTGAAGTACAATTGGACGGATGCAAAATTTGGGTGTGCAAGGTACAATTTTTCCATTACGTCACTCATTTTACACATACATCAAATTACCACCTCCCCACAAAAGCCTGTCGCTCAATTTTCCCTTTAGCATTTATTTATTTTTCTCAAATTGCCAGTTAAGAACAGCTTTTTTCTGCAATAACTATACCATTTCTGATACCAGTCAAATAGTCAGCACTCTCTCCCACTTAACATCTGTATGGAGGTTTCCGAGAAAAAAATGTTTGCAACTACAAGCATCTATTATCTTTCTGGAAATAAAAAATTTTCAATTGTATTTTTCAAATATTTGGTTGACTGTTCTTAATTTCAGCTTGGGCGACCGAAATCCAGTAGATAAGGAGGATGAAATTGTGGTTATGATAATCCCTGATTATCAGATGCTTGAGAAAGTCGAAATAATTGCAAATCGTCTTTCTGATGACCCGGTAGGAAATATTGGTCCTAAAATCTTACCTTTTTTTCGTGCATTATTATTTGTATGAAGGTCAACATCCCTCTCACAAACAAGAGAATAAATAATGAAGATATGCTAGAGCTCTTAGCAAACAAATATGAAATTTTGATTAATTAACAAGAATTGGCAATATATACATCTGAATATTGAGTCAAGAAGAGGTATAATTTGCCAAAATTGGTTGCCTGCTTTGAATGATATATTTCAATGGCATTAAAATCAGTTCTCATCCTGACTTTAAATATTTTGGTAACTTATAGCCAAGACCCCTTATAATGTGGAATCCACGCCTTGTGAGCTCAGATGTTGGAGTTGGGTTCAATGTTCGCAATTTACGTAAGAAGTTTCTAAGGCAAGATTCTCATTTTACTTTCTTACTTATTATACTTTTTTTTTCGGCATCAGTCACCAGACTGCACCCTCTTGACCTGCACTAATATTGTGCTTTTTCTCATCTCAGCACCTTTACCACTGTCTATTCAATGAAGCCACTAGATGATGGTGCAATCTTCAGATGTTATCCTGAGTGAGACAAGATTTATGTTTGTTACATATGTTAATTCAGCCTATAATTCAAGAAATCACAACCTATGCTGTTTTACTAGAGTTGGGCTATGCTGCTTTCCTCACATCCATATTTTCAATTTCAGAGTTCAAACAGTCAATCAGAACTGCTCAACATGATCTACATATGAAAATATCATGGGAGACAAATTTTTACCTTCTTTAAAATTTTTGTACTAATTTTTTAAATAGGTAGCAAATCCCTGTTTTTAGATGATTATGTGGACCATAAAAAAAGGCAATTTTCTATCTTCCTAAAAAAATAGTAAAACAATTCTAAAAAAATGTAAAATTTGGTCTCTGCGGACATTTTCATATGGAGATCATGTTGAGTGGTTCGGATCGGCTGTTTGAACTTTGAAATTGGAAATATGGATGTGCAGTCAGAAAGGACACTTCATTAAACACCATAGCTCATCTCGTTTTACTAATTACTAGTTTAGTTAATAAGCTTCACATAGTTTCACTCTTATTTTCAGAGAATTTTCTCTTTTAAATGCAAGGATCCCCTTTCGAACAAACCAAAGATAGAATAATGCAAATATCAGAAACAAAACGTGTATACACTTCAGCAATTAAAAATTAGAGATTTAAAGAAGGGCTCATTAATATTGTAACATACTGTACCTAAACATACAATTAAAATATAAGATCTTACTTTTTTTTTAAATTAAATTCTACTAACTAAAATATATTTCCTTTTTTTCAGCACGTGGAAAGTGTTTTATGATGATAAAACTAGGCCAAATAGATATTTGCTTGCTAAAGAGCTACAAGTTGCACCTACTTCGACCGATATTGAGGTAAATTCATTTTCTCAGGAACACTACAAATTAAATAGTAGACCAACAAGTCACATAGTCTTCGTTTATTAGATAACAAGACAATCATTGTCCATACTGCAATGCTGTTGATACCCCGCATTTTCTGACTCTCATTTGATAAATGAAAGCAGATAATATTCAGAGAATTGGCAGGAGAATCAGAAGGGAAGGAGGCTTCTGCAATAGATCAAGCCATGGGTGTATTTAGTTCTTTCAGTAGATTCATGAAAGCTATATCTAAGTAGGCTAGACATCATAAAAAAAATATTATTGGCAGGACCTGTTGAAGACATTAAGAAAATCCATATATTGGCATGCTAGACTTCATGAAACTTTTTTTTTTATTTGATGCACTTTTTTTTTTTCAAAAGTTAACTTTAAGAAGAAATTAGAAACTATTAAAAGGATTATTGCCAAGACATTATGCAATGATACAAGGATGCAAACTAGGAGAATTCTATTAGTTTGTTTCTAGCTTCTCTTTTTCTTCACAGCATAGTTTTCAATAAGGTTTACACAGACTGTTTGGGCTTTAATTCCTTGATTTGTACAATTTCAAACCCGACAATGTCTATCTTCCATCACACAACACAATCATCAATTTAGATATGTACAAGTTCAAAAAACAAAACAATATTATGGTAAAAGCGGGTTTGAAAAAAAAAATAATGAAGCTAATATTTATATGAAAATGATGCATTCAGCTTATTCTATCCTTTTTCTCCGTTGGAGAAGTTGAGGCGCTCTTAGAGCTTGGAAAACCTAAAGAAAACATCACATTGCTCCCAATTTGTGTACTTGCGTTCTGTGCATTGGACTTGGTACTCAAGAAACTTGATGCACATGGTGTAGCCGAGTAGCTCGACGAGCTAGAAGAGCCCAATTGCTCACCCCATTTAAGCCCATGAGCTTGGACTGGGGCATCTACTCTTGTTTGTGCTGCTTGATTGGGCCTCTGATTGCCGACATACGATGTGATGGCAGCTGCCAATGCAGACTGAAAACTGGGGTCTGATGTAATCGCCTTAGCAATCGAATCTGTTAGCAAACTCGGTGTCGAGCTTGGATTCGTGGTCGGTGCATTCATGTTTGCTGTCTTTTGTATGTAAGAATTCAAAATTGAATCTTGGGTTTGTTTTACTATATGGCTAAAAGAGCCTAATGGGCTTTTGTTGTAGTGTTGGTTCCCATAGCCCGAGTAACTATTGGACCATAAAGTTGAAATTGAGGATGATTCTGGTGAAGAAAAATTAAAACTTGTGGAGGGGTATTTCGGATTTGTTGCGAGCCGGTTTATTGCGAAAGGTTGCGTGGTTGATGTTGGTTGTGTAGTGAGGTCTAGGGTTATGGTTGGGTATGAAGGGGTTGAGGAAATCGATGCGGTTGGAAGGAAAAAGGGACGAGAAATTGAGGCATCTGATTGGCCAAAGTTGAGGCCATGGAGGCTAGCAGATGAACCAGAGAAAGTAGCAGGAGTGCTAATGGTTCGTGAAGAGGTTGAACCGGACATTAGCATAGAGGCGGCAGCCGAAGTTGTGGATGCCATAGCAGTGGCTGAAACCGGGAGCGGGTGGCTGTGGGTCCCCTCATAGGTTGTGATTAGTATGGACATGTCATCTGCACACCTTTGCACCTTCAAGTTTCAATGAAGAAAAATTCAATCTTCCAATAATAGGATAATCGTTGATGCAGCAAATTAAATGTTTATTTTCTTTTTAATATTGTTAAGCCTATATTTAAACATGTAGCTTATGACTAGCCAATCTAACTGAGTCTTCATTATATATATACAAATTAATTTAAAGGACTCTCCTAAGGTTTTTTTAATTATTGGATAATATAAATTAGAAATTTAATGAAGTCAACACAATATTTGAACTAATATTCTTCTTTGAATTTTTCCAAAAATCATTAGGTCAGCAGCTCGACTAATTTAGGCTGTAAAATAATTTGCTAATGATACAATTAATTAATTCGACAAGGTGACGCTTTTCATTGCAATTTTCTAATTAATTTCCTTGCTTCTATCTTAGAACGATTTTTTCCAAGACCAGAATTGTTGACATCGTTTGGTTCTCTAGAGTTGAACAAATCATTTCAAAATTACTGACCGACTTGATATATATTGAAATTAATACACATGTAACATGAGGAGTAATAATTTTCTTCTTTTTATCTGATAGTAAATAGTAACTTCCATTGACCAAGTATTTCAATTCTTTACAAACGTCACAGTTTTAAGCATCCACGGAGAAGATATAAGATTTGATAATTCAATTTTTCCAATCCTGGCAAAATTTCAAGTTGACACCATGGATGTGAATAATCACAACAATATTACCTTCATTATGTGTTTCTATTTCTTGCTAATGAAGGTTCATTTAAACTCGGAAATTATATGGAAAATGTCAATTACCTGCTTTCTAACCGGGCAGCCTGGTGCAACGGTGCATCGGTAATATGCTCGAGGGCATGGATTTCCTTTAGCAATTTTTTGTCCATATTTCCTCCACTGGCACCCATCATTCATCTGTCACAAATTCATAATACAAATTAAATGAAAAATCCCCCTAAATGTATTCCTTATAGAGACTCACTAATTATCTAGTCAATATCACTTATTATTTGTTTGCCAAAGTAATAAATTAATGATAACTAATTCAACCCCAATGTTTTATTCCATCCATGCTTTTGCAGATTGCCTTAATATATTTTGTCCAGTGAAATCAGCTTCTACTTATTAATTGTTTGAAGTTAAAATTTACTCACCGTTGGAGTGTCGCATCTAGCTCTGACAGAAACCCTAGCTTTCTTGACCTGAGGCTGCTGGGACAGGTCATCTTCGCCACCTCTCATGTTCTTCATTATTTTACTAGGTGGCCATGGTTCACTAGGCTCCTCATCCTTTGTATCATCAAAGCTATTGTCAGAACTCAAACTCAACACATTAGCTTCACCTTTTGAATTACTAGGCCCTTCAAACTTGCAATCTAGCCCCAGTTTAAGGCACTCTTTCTCAATTTTGTTATCTTCTTCGTTTCCTTTGATATTGATACATGACTTCTCTTCCTTTTTGTTGAGACCACCTGATGAGATTGTGCTACCGAGGCTTAGAGAAACAAGCTCGTGCTCTTCTTCTACATTCGTAGGAGGCACAGTAACAGAATTTAAATCCTTTACTGTTTTACCCTTTCCTTGTTCCATTATCTCAAAGTAGTGAGTTTGAAGCGACTGATAATCGTCAACTACACGTGTTAAGAGGCTTTTCAATTTCTCGTTCTCTTCTCGCACTTCACCCATTTCAACCTTTGTTGTAGCCAGTGTTTGTTCCTGTGGTCAATTTACATGTGTTACACTCGAGTTAACGAAACATTACGAATAACTGCTATAATTTTGGACAAGCCTGTTAGTTTCTTTTCTTCTATTTACTTTCCTTTTTCCTATTGTTATCTAAGTATATATGGGGTATATATATGGCCTACAAGCTAACTAAATGTGTTTATCAAATAAAAATATCTTTGTATAATTTTATATATGCATCTAAAATGTATGGTGAATCTAACCTGGGTAAGCAACATGTGTGGACTTGAAGGTGATGGTTTTGATGATGAATCTAGTACTACTGGAAGCTTCTCAGTTCCGTTTGAAGTATGAACCTTTATGAAATAGGAAAATATTACAAAGATGAAATAGTTAGTAACTAGCTTATAGCATGACACAAATATAGACAACCAAAAAAGCTCTCATTAAAGAGGGCTGGATCCTTATTCATTACAGAAAATGAAACAAAAGCATTAAAAAAAATATCATGTTGACATCTCAAAGGACAAAGCTCTAGAGATAGAAGAGAGAGTAAATGATGGTACCTTCGAAATCTCTTCATTCTCTCTTCCATTGAGTCGATCAGGCTTTGTATCCTCCGCCATCGTCGATATACGTCTTTTTGCTCTTTTTGCTACCTCCATTAATGGAACCAAATGAATATGGGAGCTACTTTTCTAATGTTTGTTTATCCTATGCCTATTTTAACTTCATTGCTCCTAGCTAATCCCCTTTATAGAGCCAAGGTTAGACCTCCAACCTCTTGGACTTCTAGTAATAAAATAACCCTAAATTAAATGCTTATCTAAAATAAGGAAGTTCCTATCTAACTGTCAAAATGTCAACAAGAAACCTCATGTGCTGACTCAATTAATAGAACTCTAACAGAAATTTCAAAAATTTTAAATGAAAAAAACGGAGAATAAAGAAAAGAGAGAAGTTCAAAATATGGAAGATTTCAACGTGTGAGACATGTTGTTTAGTTTTAGGTTTGATTTTCATTTTAATTTGGTTTGTAGCCGTACTTCCAGGATACCTAACACGTCCAAACAAGAAATGCTTCATGTCTCCACTTAAGGATACTTCTTTATTTATCCTTTTATTCACAATCACTTAAAATTCCGACATTTTTATTAATATCCAAAGTTAATTACAAATTATTAATTATGCCCAGAATTCGATTCATTTTCGAAAAAGCCCAAACCGGCCAGAAAATGGTCGGTTTACTCCCCCCCCTAAACCGGTCATTTTCTGGCCAGTTTACTTTTTTTTTTTAAACCCGCATTATTCAACTTCTAGATATTAATAAAAATGTCGGGTATTAGTCCACAGAAGAATTTTTCATAAAACAATATAGCACATATACTCTTATAACTACATGATATACGGCATTTTATAATTTAGCGTTGTTATCACCATGAGGTACGTTCCTATGTCATACTTCAGTATCTGTCAGGTTTTAATAAATTTTTTCATTCAGATCAAATTTAATAATTTGTGTATGATTGCAGGGTCCGGCAGAGATGCCGTCACAGCCACCACCTGCGGGGTTCGATACTTCTGATATGGAGTCCCTCTTGTACAGTCTCCAGGACTACGGAATATTGGATGATGAGTTCAGCTCGACACCGAGGGTACCCCGATATGGCACATAGATACCGCATGATGGAGAGGCTAGTGGTAGCGGGTCTCATACTCAACCTGCCTTTGGGACTGAGTTCGCCGCATCTTTCTGCAGTACACCTCCGCCAGTACCGACAGTCTCTACGGGTGATGCCAGATGGGATACCGCCGAGCAGATACTGAGGTCTGCCGATGCCCCAGATGAGCCCGAGAGAGACGGAGCCTGGCCGCGCTGGCGCCTGGCGAACGCCGGAGTACCGCTGTTCGCGCAGAAGCGCAACGCAAGTTTCGGTACGCTTGAGGGCGTACCTTTTAAAACCGCGTTTACACTTCACGAGTAAGGGTTGCAAGTGCACAACCCCTATCGAGTAGTATAATCGGGTATCGATCCACAGGGACGGACAATTACTAGGTTAGAATCTACCTAACTCGATTAAAAACTAGAAGTGAGAAAGATTTGGTTTGGTATTTAATTTCCTAAAAAGGTCAATTCAAACAATTCAGAAAGATGTAATAAAATGCTAGAAGAAATGTAAATTGTGTTTTGATTATGGATAAAAGGCGTTTCCAGGGTTTCAGACTTCATCTATGATCTGCCTCTAGTGGTACGGCCCGTACCAAGTCGGTACGGCTAGGCCGTACTTAACTTGGTAAGGCAAGGCCGTACCACTCTGGTAAGACCCGTACTGGCTTCCCAGAACAGAGCTTACCAGTTCGAGTTGATGCATTTCCTTGCTGGTACCTTGTGCTAAACTCTTTGGAAAGGTTCAATTGACCATACCTAAGGTTCCTAAGCCTCAACTGTCGTTTGTTGGATCAAGATCTAGGTTGGAATGCAATTGATTGCCTTTTAGGGATTTCTACACCTCAACTCTCGTGTGTTGGTACAGATCTACCCTAACTGGTTGATTGGAGACCTAAGGCACCATCTAATCTGTCGATTAGAGGATAATTCAACCTCTCGGCTTCAATTCGAACAAGTCTACCCTAAACAATTGATTTGGTTGAGAGATTGAGATGATCACATGACCTTGATAGGTTCGATCTAAACCTAGAGGTTCATCATACACAATCACAGCAATCAAAGCAAAAGATAGCAAAGAAATCACAATCAATCAATCAAAAGAGTTCATACAAGATACAAGTCAAAGAAAGTCAAAACAAATCAAGAATCCATCTCTAAACCCTAGAAACTAAAATAACTACTCACAGCACATGATCTAATCTAAAAATACAATAAAAGGGATAGAGATAGCCATGGATCGAAGGGATCGAGAGGAGGAAGCTAGATCCGTCGAGTTTCGCCTCTTTCCTCTTCATTCCTTCTTGCTCCTAGCTCCTTAGCTCTCTTTCTCTCTCTTACTGTGCTCTCAAATAGATCTGGAATGGAATGAATGTCGAAATTGGAGAGTTCCCCGCTTTAAATAGCCTCTGCCAAAATTTGAATCTGTCAGGCCGCCTTTAGGTACGGCCCGTACCAAATTGGTACGGCCAGGCCGTACCAGGCGTGATGAGCTGAAAAATGGCTAAGTCCGGTAAGACCCGTACCAAACTTGGTAAAGGCCGTACCAGATCATCCCAAATCGTCGTTTCTTCGTGTGTTTTGCTCCAAGCCTGCAGAAAACAAACAGACACTCAGCAGTACCAAATTCTAAAGATATATCGATGAAACGCACATGATTCTGGTGAATTAGGGCACGAATCTGGTACTAAAACAGGCCTAAAATAGACTAAATATGCGAGGTATCAACCGCCTCAGCGATGGTCCCCCTCTCCGTTTTAGTTGTATTTTTTACTAGTTTTGTACTATTTATATTTGATATACTATTTATGTTTGGTATATTTGGATTATCCTATATTTTGGTTCTTGTGTATGTGTGCTTTTATGATACTATTTTTATATTTTACAGATAAAATAAATTATCATGATAATGCTAAACAGAAAATATTACAACATTAAAATAGTAGCACAACATAAAAAATAAACAGAAAAATATGTTAAACAGCAAAAATAAACTCATCAAGATTAAACTGACATTTTTATTAATATCCAAAGTTGAATAAAAATTTTGAAAACCATCGTCTGGGATTTCAAAATTTTGAGCTTAGTCAGAAAACCATCATCTGGAGTTTTAAAAGTTTTAATATGAAAATAATGCAAAAGTTTGAATAAAAAGGCTGAAATTTTGTAAAAATAAATAAAATCTGAAAATAATGCAATTAAGTCAAAATTCACCCTTTATCTATCATTTTACTTTCGAAACGTATCATGTTATAAATTATTTTGAAAAAAAATTCGATTATAAATCGTAAGTCGTAAATTATAAAATGCCGTATATCATGTAGTTATAAGAGTATATGTGCTATATTGTTTTATGGAAAATTCTTCTGTGGACTAATACCTGACATTTTTATTAATATCTAGAAGTTGAATAATGCGGGTTTAAAAAAAGAAGAAGAAGAGTAAACCGGCCAAAAAATGGCCGGTTTAGGGGGGGAGTAAACCGGCCATTTTCTGGCCGGTTTGGACATTTTTCGAAAATGAATCGAATTCTGAGCATAATTAATAATTTGTAATTAACTTTGGATATTAATAAAAATGTCGGCTTAAAATTTGAAGATAAGCAACCACAATATGAAAAAGAAATATCTATGTATTTACGTATATACTAAATGGATAATTCTAGAGCGAATTCAAGTTTAAATACATCTTGTCTTATTGTACATTAAAAATGATAGCGTCCCTAATTTTAAAAGTCAGAAAATTTATTTTCTATAAGATCAAATTAAGTGATATAAACTGACAAAAGTATTTTTCCTTATATAAAAATGAGAAGTAGGATGTGCAATAGAATTACTCAGAGTAATTTTTCATTTAGTCTGATACAGCGTAACTAGAAATATTACAAATAGGCTACATTTTAAGATATATTATATATGCATAATATATAAAAGTTTTTTTCTTATTTATACAAAAGTGGTACATAGTACTACCTATTTTCCTATTGAAGAAAAACAACAATTGCACTATCTCTCCTAATGCCATTACCACCTCAATTGCACTATCTTTACAATTTCCTTCAATTGTTCTTTCTCCAAAAAAATGGTATTTTTTTTATCATAAATTGGACCTCGTAAAGAAAAAAATAAAATTTATCTTAGATCCGCGCGCTGGATCAAAGAAATATAAATAACTCGGAGATAGAATGATGGTGCATGGCTGAGCGCCATTAATCAAATCTCATGCTTGAGTCAAGACCTGCGTCTGTTCTGAGTCCCCATTGGCTTGTACTTAGTCGCCTCATCATAATTTTTTCTCCTTTTATATCTATTCTATTCTATTGCATGTGGATGTATGATATTATATATGAGCTCTGCTATTGGCTGGATAGAAGGATACCAAAAACAGATCACCCACATTATTTTTAAAAATGGAAAAATGTACGATGAGTAAATTGTAGCAATGTATTGGATAAAGTTTTATAAATGATATATCAAATGACGATAGTATTAATTTACTGTTAGTTCTTTAAACGTTAATAAATGAATAATATTGAGATCTACATGATTATACTTAAGAGGAGTGCTTCATTAATTATGTGATATATAATTCTCAAATTAAATTACATTAACATATTAGCAAATTAATGGTTGACAATTATTAGTGATACCTTGCAATTACTTAGCATTGATAATTGACCAACTGACATATATGCAAACATATTACTATAGACTATATATAGAGAAATAGTCTCCCAATTTCACATTTGCCTCACCAGTAACAACTGATAATGCTAACGGTTGGTTATTTCTGTATGTATTGCTTTGTGTTCAGTATTTTTCTTGTTAAATAGAACTAAACAGTTTGCTTTCTTTTTTTCTTTTCTTTTTTTAATAAAGGACCCCGATGCATTCCAGCATATTTTAGATGCTATTTTCGAAAATTGAACCTGTGACTTCTCCGTAGAAAGAGAAGTCTCGTGCCACTGCACTAAACCTGCGATTATCATATATAACTGCTAAATATGATAATATTAACAGTTGGTTTGTTTTATTTAGTGCGATCATATACAAAATAATTATACATTAAATTAAAATGCCGACAATTAATTGCTATTGATAAGTTATATATGGTAGCTAGCACATTATTTATAAATGCATGACTTTATAGCAAGAATATCCTAAACAACTGTTAGGAGACCTCCATATTACTTGAGATAATATTGTTATAATTTTATATTATAGATATGTGCAGTTTGAGGTCTACCGAGATACCTATTGAAAAAAAAAAGGTCGGAAAAGATTCTCAGCTTTAGCGCAAGTTCAGTGGTACCGTTTCTGGTAACACCAAGCAATTCTGGAAATAGTAATTTTAAATCAAATTTAGATCTAGGACATGTCCAAACGAAATTTGTTAAGGTGTTTGACTGGGAAGATTAATTTTAGATCCAGTTGTCAATTCAAAGTCTCTGTCCATGTTGCCAATTTATGAAAGCCACTTCATTATTCTTCTGTTATTGGTTGGAAATAGATAAAAAAATGTTAGCGGTCAACTAATGGAACATTTATGACAAGTCAATGAACAAGGCCAAAAATTATATATATAGTTTTATGCTTACAGGCACTGCTCTTTGGGAAATTATTAGATTTGGGTCAACACCAACAAATATATTTCTTTTGCCTCGGTAGATGGGGAAATAAAATTCCTTTTTATAATTTGTCTCAAGGCCAAAAATTATATAATTTGCCTTAAACTTCAACAATTGCTCTAATCATATGAAGTAGGCTAGGGTTTATATCATCTTAAATAACTGAAAATTCTAGTTAATTTGAAAACCGGATTATATTTAATTCGGAATCTATTCAGAACTTACAAAACAACAATAATTGATAACAAGCTGCTTTAAGATTCGTGCCGGTCCGAATTCTCTACAGATCAACTCAAAGTTTGAAATATCTCAGAAGATGTGAACTCAATTGAATACCGAGATATCATCTTCGCAATATTGATCTTAGGAGCTGTAATTTCATAATTTTAACTTTTAATAAAATTAGAAACAAGTACACTTTTTTTTTTTTTTATCAATCAGCAAGGATGTATACTCTCTTATAGGTTCATTAAATATGTGTATATAGATATTTTAAGGGTGTAATAATAAGGTTGTAATTAAATAATACGATGACTCCTAGTAGTGTCCAAAATTAGGGGTGCAAACGGATCGGATAATATCCGTCTGTATCCGGATCCGTATCCAAAATTAGATACGGATATCTGATATCCGAATATCCGTGTGGATACGGATATGATTTTGAATTTTAATTATTTGTATCCGAATAATATATATATACTATATAGTTTAATATATATTGTGAAAATATTTATATATATATCTACATATATCCAATATCCAATTCATCTCCGTACTTATCTGTTTAATATCCAATCCGTATCCGTATCCGAAAAATAAAAATAGATACAGATATGGTTTTACCACTATCCGATCCGTATCTGATCCGTTTGCACCCTTATATCCAAAATGCAAAGGTTCCCTCTTTGTTGTTGTTGTTGTTTTTTTTTTTCCCTAAAGGTTCTCTTTGTTGTTGTTGAGGCCATTCCTTAATAAAATACAAAGTCCAATTAGACTACAATTTAATTAGTACAATAAATTTTTTTAATAGCTGCCGACTGTATATATATATATATATATAATTGTTTCATTTCTTGTGTGATGATGCCACTTCTTTCCATGTCAACAAATGTTCGTCCATTTTTTCATCAAAAAAAAAAATTCATCAAAAATGCTTGTCCATTTTGAATTTCATCATTTCATTGGTGATTAATTTTATGTTATCTTATTGGCTTTGCATCTACTCGCTTTTACATGTACTAAAATTCATATTGCCAAGTATTTGATTTTTTGTGCAGATTACTAATTATATACAGCATGATTAGATTAATAATTTTGTTGTAATACAAAATTTGTTGCTGGAGACAAGAGGGAGGATAATATTTTAAATTAAGTAGGTCAATATGTATAGAAAGCTACAATTATTTATGGGTTCATATTAGTAATATTTTTTAAATACACAAATCAACAAGAAATTCTTTTTGAGAAAGACCTCCATTATTATATATTATTACATCTGGCACTAACTAAAATAATTTGAAATTTTTACTCTTATTTAATGCTAAAAGAAATTGTTTGAGCTTCCAAAAAAAATTGTATCAGTTTTAACTTACGATATTTCTCTCATATAAAAAAAAATCATGAATTAGCTAATATATATATATATATATATATATATATATATATATATATATATATATATATATATACACACACTAGACATATTCCTTGCAATCATAACTTCTATTAATTTCTTCCTAGCAATTCAACAATTAATTACTCATTATCAAAAGTTAAAATTTTATAAGGACCTCTGAGCAAAATTTCCCGTTATTATTTGCCGACTTGATAAAGAGAGTTCCATCTTGACAGCTTCTGTCAAGAACTAAAAAAAAAAACGATAAAGATATAGTTCAAACACAGATATTTTTATTTCTTCATTTTTCGTTTGTTTAAGAAGAAAACAAGTCATAATTGTTTTCAGATCCCAAAGCGTTGAAATTGAATTCTTGTTTGGGGCCTACCAACTTGGAGCTCTCGGTCTCCAAATTTCATTATCTTTCCTACAGAAAAGTGTTTTATTCTAATTTCCTTTTATATCTTTATTTTTTTTCTTTATTTTGTATCAAGTGCTTCTTTTGACTACTATAAGGAAATGATTTAATTTAAAAATGTTATTATTAGCATATTATTAAAAAAAATCATTCCAACATATAAAAGTTGCTTCGCATTTCCAAATGGGTACAGTACATGACCTCATTTTCTAACTTGCTGTAAAATATACATAAATTTTTTTGAGTGAGGCTACGGTGCTATGCATAGCACAGATTGGGTCCGTGCTACGGCTCAAAATTTGATTTTTTAAAATCCTAACAGTCGATTCCAACCGTTCAACATGATTATAAAATGAATATGTACTTGCAAACCAAATTTTACATTTTTTCGAATTTTTTTACTATTTTCTTAGATAGGCTGTTTTTGGATGGTCAAAAATGTTCAGATCAAGTGATTTTCGAAAAAATAGTAAACAAATTCGAAAAAATGTAAAATTTGGTTTGCAAGTACATATTCATTTTATAATCATGTTGAACGGTTCGGATCGACCGTTAAAATTTTGAAAAGCCAAATTTTGAGCCATGGTACGGACCCAATTGGTGCTATGCATAGCACCGTAGCCTCACTCAATTTTTTTATATCACTAATATGTCGTTTGCAATTTTAATAATTTTTTCAAATATATAATTGTCATTCACAATTTGCTCTCTTGTTTTGCTCATTCTGCTAAAGTCTAGTCGGTAGCAACATGCAATTTTTTATTTGTTTTCAGAAGATGTTTATTGTTGACTTTGTTTTGAGAGAAAACCATTTATCATAATATTTTCCTATAATCAAATCATTTTTTTTCATGGACTGAGATCTATATTAACTCGTTTGATGTTTATATATATATATATATATATATATATATATATATATATATATATATATATATATATAATATGAGGAGGGTAGGGTTTCACGCACCCTCTTTTGGTGCACCTAAATGCACCCAAAACTCATATAGTGCATTTTCAAAGTTCAAATAGTCGATTCGAACCTTCCAACGCGTTCTTCATATTAAAATGTGCTTGGAGACCAAATTTTACATTTTTTGGAAATTTTTTACTATTTTTTCAGAATTTTTGATTAAACTAAACAATAATTTGAAATTCAGCAAGGCGATGATTTTCAAAAATTCTGAAAAATAGTAAAACATTTCCAAAAAATGTAAAATTTGGTCTCCAAGCATATTTTAATATGAAGAACACGTTGGAAGGTTCGATTCGACTATTTGAACTTTGAAAATGTACCATATGAGTTTTGGGTGCATTTAGGTTAGAGTGGGAAAAATGGCACGCCGGAGCCGGCTCCGTCACGGAACGGCACGGTAACGGCACGGCACGCGTGTCATTCGCGTGCCGTGACTCGCGTGTCCCGTGCCGTGACCATTCGCGTGCCGTGACCATCTTTTGAAACTTTGGCACGGCACGGCACGTGAAAAATTTAGTCACGGCACGGCACGACACGTAATCACGCGAGTCACGTGTAATTAGGACCATTAGATATTGATTTAATGGTGAATCTTGAATAAATTAATTTAAAGTATGAATAAATGGCCACGCGAGTCACGCGAGTCACGCGGGTCACGGCACGTTTAGGCACGGCGTGACTCACGTGGCGTGACCATTCGCGTGCCGTGACCACCCCTTGACATTTTAGTCACGGCACGGCACGGCACGTGAAAAATTAACTTGGTCACGGCACAGCACGGCACGAGACCAAAGTCACGGCGTGTTAGTCACGGCACGGCACGGCACGGCACGTTTTTCCCTCTCTAATTTAGGTGCACCAAAAGAGGGTGCAGTGGAACCCTCCTCATATAATATATACATAGAGTGTGGCTAAATTGCTGCTGGCAGCATTTCAGCCAAATGCTGCAGGGGCTATATTTGATTATGTGATGTTCAAACAACAAATCCAAACCGTTCGATGTTCAATCTATATTAAAATCTACTTGGAGACCAAATTTTACATTTTTTGGAATTGTTTTACTATTTATTAAGCTGGTTTGAAAACCGCTGTTTTCAGTAAATTTCTGCAGCATTGAAAACAGCGGTTTTCAAACCAGCTTAATAAATAGTGAAAAAATTCAAAAAAATGTAAAATTTGGTCTCCAAGTAGATTTTAATATAGATTGAACATCTAACGGTTTGAATTTGTTGTTTGAACATCACATAATCAAATATAGCTCCGGCAGCATTTCAGCCAAAATGCTGCCAGCAGCAATTTAGCCACACTCTATATACATATACATATACATATACATATACATATACATATACATATACATTTACATATACATATATATATATATAGAGCTGGGCTATGGTGAGTTGCGAAGTAAGAGGTCGTTTTTACTTCACGTCATATTTTCATTTTGAAAATCCAAACAACCGATCCGAACCGTTCAACATGTTCTAAATATTGAAATGTGCTTGGAGACTAAATTTTACATTTTTTAGAATTTTTTTACTATTTATTAAGCCACTTTGAAAATCGCTGATCCGGTGGTCCAGAAAATGTTACTGTTTTTTTACTGTTCACAGTGGATCAGCGATTTCAAAGTGGCTTAATAAATAGTAAAAAAATTCCAAAAAATATAAAATTTAGTTTCCAAGCACATTTCAATATTTAGAAAAAGTTGAACGGTTCGGATCGGTTGTTTGAATTTTCAAAATAAAAATATGGCGTGAAGTAAAACAACGTTTTACTTCACAACTCGCCATAGCCTATCTATCTATCTATATATATATATATATATATAGGACAGTGCTACGCGTAGCATAGAGGCTTCCGTGCTACGGCTCAATTTTTGAGTTTTCAAAATCCTAACGGTTGATCCGAACCGTTCAACATGATCTCCATATGAATATGTACTTGCAAACCAAATTTTACATTTTTTAGAATTTTTTTACTATTTATTAAGCCACTTTGAAAAAACACTAATTTGTACACAACAGTAAACTTTTCTGGACCATTGGATCAGCGATTTTCAAAGTGGCTTAATAAATAGTAAAAAAATTCTAAAAAATGTAAAATTTGGTTTGCAAGTACATATTCATATGGAGATCATGTTGAACGGTTCAGATCGACCGTTAGGATTTTGAAAACTCAAAAATTGAGCCGTAGCACAGAGGGGCTCTATGCTACGCGTAGCATATTAGCAAAATCCTATATATATATATATATATATATATATATATATATATATATATATATATATATAAAGCACGAGGAGGGTTCAAATGCCTCCATTTTTCATGCCTCCACCATGCCTCCATTTTTAAAAACTTTAATAACTCAAAATTTAAAACTTAAAAGTCAAAATAAAACCGTTGGATATGATCTACATTATTTTATCTATGTGCTCATAAAAAATTATCACATTTTGATTTTGTTTTTATGTGAATCAATAAGTTGAAAAATCAACGTCTAGAAATTATCCACATTAGTATGTTTTTTTACAAGCTCTTGATGACAACCAAAACAAAATTGAAATGTCATAATTTTTTACACGTGCATAGATAAAATGATTTAGATCATATCCAATGGTTTTATTTTGATTTTTAAGTTTTAAGAGTTATTAAAGTTTTTAAAAATGGAGGCATGGTGGAGGCATGGTGGAGGCATGAAAAATGGAGGCATTTGAACCCTCCTCATAAAGCACTAGGCATAAAAGATGCCGTTTCGAAATTTTGGGTTATTTTTCAAGACAATTTTGAAGCCGACTAATTGTATTCAAGATTTTGTACTCAGTTTTTATCCAAGCTCAACAGTTATAAACTAGCACCGATACTGTAAAACACAATACTAGATCATGTAAACATCAATACAGAATATTGTAAATAGTCATCAAATGTTCTCACAAGGAGCGACTTTTGAAAGTGGTTCCAAATTAGTTGTTAACTGTTTTGATCATAATTATTTGGACAACTTGCAGAACTTTGACTAGGACCACTGAGACACTTCTAGAAGCTCTCTAACGACTTCGCAACTAATTCAGAATAACTTTAAATACTGTAAACTATCTTTTTGAATCATGTAAAATAAAACACCGTAAAGAAATACCGTAAAATTGTTTTTTTTTTCAAAATAAAGAATACTATCTGTTTCGAAATTTTGGGTTGCTTTCCAAGACAATTTTAACAGTTCGATAAAATCTATTAATTAGGTGCAGCTTAGAAAATAGATGTCTATTTTCTTTGTTCCAACTTTTAGAAAATAGATGTATTGATAAGTGTTTATTTTGATTAACAATGCTAATTTTACTTTAAATAAGTATATATTTTGATTTAAATGAGTGTACAATTTAAAGTGATTTAAACTATTATGGTCTTTACCACCGTACAAAAAGTCATGGATGGATTTAAAAGGGGATATATGGAACAAGTTGCAAATTTCATGTGTAATTTATAAAAAGTGTGCATTCTACGGATCGATTTAAATAATGAATCTAAAAATTTAGATCATTGTGATATATAGAGTATCACTATTAAATAATCAAAATAGGCAAGTATTTATTTGGGACCAAAGAAATTAATACGCATTCTAGCATACAAAATGTACATTAACCAAGTGTACATTTTAAAAACTATCAATGGCTTAATAAATCCATGTTTATTTAAGATCATAACTAAGTCAGTTTTTTTCTGTATTTTGTAGATTGTGTCACTGTGCATTTTCCTTTCTTTTTTTTTAAGGAGAAATGTAGAGGTTCAGCCTTCAGATTCTATTAATACGATACATTTTACTTTAGAAATTTTAATTCAGGTTTTTTTTCCCTTTAATGATTATTCAATGATTTTTCTTTTGTTGTTTATATTCATTCTTAAAGTTCTTTCATTTTAATTGTAAGTACTCTTGACTTATTTTCAGCATTTTCTTTTTATCTTTTGCTCTATTTTAGTATTCATTATTTTGTAACATGCAAATGTATGCAGTTGCAAAATCAATGTGTGTGTGTGTGTGTGTGTATATATATATATATACTTAAAAAAGTACAACCATTAAGATGCACGACATCGATCCTATCCTTGCGTTCTCAACTTTAGAAAAAATAAATAAATGAAAAATAAAAAATTATCCTAATTCACCCCATATCAACTCTAAAAAAATCACTGCATGTTCTGTTATATATACAACCAATAATGTTTTCATTTAATTATTCAGAGAAAGTTTTTAATCAATCTCATATCCACTCTACGAACAACAGCACATGTAATTATGCCATATACACTTTTTTAATAATGAAAAATTCAGTAACTTAATTACAAAGATTAAATGAAAAAAAAAACATTACTATACTATTATTGAGATCGGTCAATGACACTTAAAAGAAAATTATTCTCTCCCCTTAAAAAAAAGATTACCTCTAATTAATCTGTTGAATATATATATATCCACTTGTAGAATCCTGCCATGTGAGGCAAAATAAGGTTCTCCAATATGCTCAAGTCAAGATAAGACATCCAAAAATTATCCACTAGTTGACTTGTTAATTTTTTTTTCTTGTTAATATTCCATTCCTCCAGTTAAATATTTCTCAATGAAATTTATTATAGCCAGATAGTTAACTTGAAAATTATTCATATGGTAATTTTAGTTCACAAACTTTTTCGTACATTACACTTAAAATTAATTAAAAGAGTTAATAATATTTAAAATTGAGATCGGCTGTACTTTACAAGTACAAAATACCACCTTACAAGTACATCACAAAAACTACCTTACAAGTACATTATGTGAAATACCACCTTACAAGTACATCACAAAACCTGGTACTATTTATTTTAAAAACGTAATTAAAATAATTAATTTAAAAAAACAACATAATTACTGTTTTTTTTACAAAAACTATAAAAACTGAACTGCCAATTCGGTCTGATAAATTTTTTTTCCAGACCGAATTGCCAATTCAGTCTGGGGGCTTTTTTTTTTTTTTTTTTAGAGACACTATGAAGAGCAAGATAATGAAATCTAACACTGAAAATTTGAATTTTTTTGTTTAAATTATTTAAAATATTACTTCATTTGATATATAATTAGATATTTATACTAAAATAAGCTAAATTACTTGAAATTATGTTGAATAACACTATATTAAGTTAAATTACACTAAATTACATTACATTACACTAAAATACGGCAAATTACGCTAAATTACATACGAATAGGGACGATATCTTCACTGAAAAGGCGAAAAACGACGGCGAAACTTCAAACGGTCATAAAACGGTGCTCGAGTGTCTGATTTCAGCAAATGACCACTTTTCGGAAAGCTTGCGAAAATACGCATGCGTCGTGTCAGCTATACTAGATTTGAAAATTCAGAATTGCCAAAAAATAAGGGAAGAGCCTCAAAACTTGAGTTGAAGTTTCCGATTAAGATTTTTATTTCTATTATTCAATCTAAGTAGCTCAGTAAATTACTTACATAATGAACTTATAGAATACCAATTTTTACTATTTTTCGATTTTTATTTTATTTTTTATGATTCATGAAAGATGACACAAAATCGTACTTTAGCGTAAATTACCGTATTTCAGCATAATTAGCGAAGTTATTGTAATTTAGCGTAATTTAGTGTAATTCAACATAATTTATTGTAATATAGTGTAATTCAACATAATTTCAAGTAATTTAGTGTATTTTAGTATAAATATGCTAATTATAAATCAAAAGAAGTAATCTAACAAATAATTTAAACAAAAAAAATCAAATTTTCAGTGTTAGATTTCTTTATTTTGCTCTTCTTAGTGTCTCAAAAAAAAAAAAAAAGCCCCCAGACCGAATTGGCAATTCGGTCTGGGCTAAAAAAGCCTCTGGACCGAATTGCCAATTCGGTCCAGGAGGAGTTACACGCAAGGCCACACAGAAATTGTCGGGGAACTGTGAAAAAAGCTAGACCGAATTGCCAATTCGGTCCAGAAAAAAAAACCTTTCAGACTGAATTGGCAGTTCGGTTTTTATAATTTTTGTAAAAAAAACAGTAATCATGTTGTTTTTTTTAAATTAATTATTTTAGTTACGTTTTTAAAAAAAAAAATCCAAGACCAGGACATAGCAAATTTAGTCTCTTTTCCCTATAAAATTTTATGGTACTAGTATGACCATGCATGGCTAACCAAATACAATTACATCATAAAATGAATCATATACAAAAGATATTTTCTATAATTGTTTATATATAAAAATGAATCATATCATAATAGGCCTTTACATTTCATTTCGTTACAGAATAGGATTCTGGCATAACAAAAACTGGTCCAACCAATTAATAAGCTCCCTCGTTGCATGGAATGAATTGCTCTCCCCGCCTCAAACTAAAATTATAGTTTATTAATGTTCTGACCAAGTGAAAGGAGAGAAAAGTTCGGTAAATATCTTGGATATATTTTGATTTTGTTACATAAACATATATTAATATATATTATATGCATGTTCTGAATCAAAAAACCCAAATTGGTGCAATTTAAACAATTACAGCATTCAATTGAGCTCTAATTATGAAATTATTAATTTGCATAATTACCTTAGCCACAAATTATTTAAATTGCATTATTCGCCGGTCGGGGTCGCTCGCACTCAGAATCGGGATCTTCTAGCGGCAGGGTCACAACGGGGTCAAAGAGAGGCGGGTCAGAGATAGGCCGGTCAGAGAGCGGGGTTGGGGTCGAGGATCGAGGTCGGGGTCTTCCAGCGGGGGTTCGGGCGGCGCTGCTTCGGGCGGCGGGGCTTCGGGCGGCGCGGGTTCGCGCGAGATTTTTTTATTTATTTGGCTAATCTAAACCGTGGGAGAGGAGACAGAGAGAAGAGATGTCTCGCGGGTTTTCTACAGAGACCCTTCAGCCACCGGGGAAAATCGGTCACTGAAGGATATCAGCGCCGGTCGTTGAAGATGTCGTAGCCGAAAACAATTTAATTTTTTTCTTATTGCCTGAGAGGGGAGTCTTTAGCGACCGGTGACTAAACAGGTCGCAGAATCCGATCGCTGAAGACATGTTTTGTTGTAGTGTTTGAAAATTCAAGTATGAATGCTTGCATGCATCTTCAGTAGTAGTACAGTAAAATCAGCATTTAGGTTAAAAAATGAATAGAAATAATAATAATAATAATAATAATAATAATATTAATAATAATAATAATAATAATAATAATAATAATAATATAAAGTATGAACACATAACTCTCTAATTAACTACCTCCAAATTTTTGGGGGACAGCTGATCTCTTCAAGTGCTATAAAAAGATACGAACTAATTACATCAATTGCGTAAAAATATTAAATTATTCATGGTATTGCTAACTTATTCGGACCACCCTTTCCAGACTCATCCATCACTGAATGATTTTTTAATATTTTCTTTGATTTAGATTGTAACTAATAATGAAAGAAAATAGCAAGTCTAAATTTGGTTGTTAGTGCTGCTTTTGGGCACATATAATATAATGCAACCTGGTGTTTTCAAGTAGTTTATGGTTAGATTTGGCTGGCTTTTGCTCAACCATAGTATCTTATAACCTGTTTCCAGATTTGGATAAATATATTGACAGAGCAATTTATTCTTCATGAAGTGCACGGACAATAAAATCAAAACAGCGCAACATATGACTCGTGCGCTGCATATAATAAACATTACTCTGTTAATATTTTACCCCTGATTTGGCAAGACCTTTCTTAGCATTGGGTCCTTGATATTGATATTGATATCGTTATGTTGTCGTTTCTAGCTATGTTTTTTTTTTTTCTTTCTTTCTTTCTTTCAACGTGTTTTGGTTTATCTTGTTAATGAATGCTATGGCGGTGATAATAAAAAAAAAACTGTAGAAATATGGTAAATATTTTGTGGGAAGGAGGAAAGATGGAAACATTTTTTAATACACTAAAAGTATTTGAACCATTGTTTCAGTTTCTTTAGACATATTATAAGGAATTGAACAATTGATTCAGTTCTTTAGAGTTTGTATGCAGATTAATTTCAATTCTTAGCTACAAAAAAATATTTTATCTGTATACAAATTTTAAGGAACTGAATTGATCATTCGGTTTCTTCTATGGTTTCAAAAAAAATTCATCTTTTTAGTTATTATTTTTTTTAATAAAGATCGGAGATCATGCTATTCAACTATTAAATATCCACAAATGATTGCTCTTTTCAGACTTTGCACATGCGACCTCCCACATAGAGGGCATTGTCTTTACCAGTAGACCAAAAGCTGGTTCTCCTTTTATGGTTATTTGTAAAATATTTAATACATTTTTGAAAATAATATATTCTGGATAATAACGGTACGGGGTAACAACGGTTGTTATAGACAACATATGTTGGACGGCTTTCTAGATTTTCCTTTTTTTTCTTTTCTTTTCTTCTCCATAAATCTTGACATGCATCAAGACAAAATGCAATTATTGGCCAAAATCTTTGTTTTAAGGCAAGTTGGTACAACACATGAAAAAAAATATATAATAAGTCCTTGAAAGAGACAGTAGTTGACAAGATCCCCTGTTAGTTAATTAACAAGTCCTTTTTGCTTTATTTTTAAGTATATCTTTGTAACAACTTTTTCAATATTGCGATAGAGATAGTTAATCTTTTATGATTTGCTTATTATTTACACCAAAGAGAAGACTGGTCGATGGCATTATATAACCAACATGTGTTTATAATAACCTTTGCTTCCATATATAATTAATATTTGTTCAGTCTCTTTGTTGAAAGCATTATTTAACTTAGCTAGGCCAATGCTTTCATCAACTATTAAATTTAATTAGCAATCCAGTGTAGGGGTGGCAGCGAGATGGCTCGGTCCAAGCTAGGCCCTAGCTTAGCTCAGCTTGTTTATTCTGAACCGAGTTACAGCCGAGCGAGCTGAACCTAGGGTATCCGAGCTAAAATTTCAGCTTGAAATCGTGATAAGTCAGCCTGAGCTAGCTCGCAAGCTAACGAGCTGGCGAGCTGGGTTTGGTTGGATCTTGTTTTAAGAAGAAAATAAATTCTGCCAACTTTTTGGATCGAGCTGGACCGAGCTGGACAGAGCTAAATAGTATAAAATGCACACAAAATCATACAAATTCACAAATTGATGCCTAGCCGAGCTAGCTCGCGAGCGGGCAAGCAAGCTAGGCCTAGCTTGAACTCGTTAATTCTTGACCAAGCTAGTGGTGAGCTGGCTCGTTAACAGCTCGGTTCATTAACGAACGAGCTATTAGCGAGCGAGTCAGGTGCGAGTCACGATCGAGCCACGAGCTACGAGCTTTTTTTCCACCCCTAATCCAGTGGTAGCCATCTATAATTTGTTCTTTCATAAGTTCGTTTTCTTTTTACTATTTTCTTGGCGACCCAATATTTTTTATGTAATAAAAAATCACACATACGGAATTGCAGTCAATATTCTTTTTCAAAATTTATTATTGTATCACCTTAAAATAATATTCAAAACAAGAAGTTCATATATATGCTCTATCTATATATGTGAACAATAACTAATTATTAATTAATGTGATGTTTTGACTTGGGAAAATGCTAAAAGTTTCAAGTAAGAAATATATTAATTTAATCTTCTTTTTATCCAATGAGAAAAGCCAAAAGAAAGTACATTTGTCCTTACTTGAGTTTGACCTTGGACTAATTCTTTATTAGGAATTAGGAATGGATCCAATTTTGGTGCTACGTACTGTCATTGCAGCATCATATAAATATTTTTAAGCATATAGCCTTCCCAATAAACAGCTAGCTAATATGTGATTCATTAAAGTCCACTTCTTATATTTGTCTTCTAGGACTAGTATTTAATGTGATATATATAGCACCGACATTTTTATTAATATCCAAAGTTTAATACAAATTATTAATTATACCCAGAGTCGGACCAATTATCGAAATATACCCAAGCCGGCCATTTTCTGGCCGGCCATGTACCCTCCCTAAGCCGGCCAGAAAATGGCCGGCTTAGTACTTCTTTTTTTTTTTTTTTAAAACCCCAAAAACTCTATAAAAGAGCACCCAACCCTTCAGAGGTTCACACATCCCGAGGCAGTCGCCTTCAGGTAATTTTTTTTTTTTTTATTATTTTTTTTATTATTTTTTTTTATTATTTTTTTTGTTTTTTTTTTATTATTATGTTTTATTTTATAGATTAATTAATTGTTTACTATTTACTTAATTGTTTACTATTTAGTTAATTGTTTACTATTTACTTAATTGTTTAATATTTAGTTAATTGTTTACTATTTAGTTAATTGTTTACTATTTACTTAATTGTTTACTATTTAGTTAATTGTTTACTATTTAGTTAATTGTTTACTATTTAGTTAATTGTTTACTATTTAGTTAATTGTTTACCATTTACTTAATAGTTTACCATTTAACCAATTGTTTACTATTTACTTAATTGTTTACCATTTACTTAATTGTTTACTATTTAGTTAATTGTTTACTATTTAGTTAATTGTTTACCATTTACTTAATAGTTTACCATTTAACCAATTGTTTACTATTTACTTAATTGTTGACCATTTACTTAATTGTTTACTATTTACTTAATTGTTGACCATTTACTTAATTGTTTACCATTTACTTAATTGTTTACCATTTACTTAATTGTTTACTATTTACTTAATTGTTGACCATTTACTTAATTGTTTACTATTTACTTAATTGTTGACCATTTACTTAATTGTTTACCATTTACTTAATTGTTTACCATTTACTTAATTGTTTACTATTTACTTAATTGTTGACCATTTACTTAATTGTTTACTATTTACTTAATTGTTTACTATTTACTTAATTGTTTACTATTTACTTAATTGTTTACTATTTACTTAATTGTTTACTATTTACTTAATTGTTTACTATTTACTTAATTGTTTAATATTTACTTAATTGTTTAATATTTACTTAATTGTTGACCATTTACTTAATAGTTTACCATTTAACCAATTGTTGACCATTTACTTAATTGTTCACCATTTACTTAATTGTTCACCAGTCAATTGTTTACTATTTAGTTACCTGACAATTGTTTACCATTTAGTAACCTGACAATTGTTTACCATTTTCTAAAATGTAGTTTATTTACCATGGCCTTTATTTCATTACACTATGGTGGGAGGATGCTTAATAGTGCAGAAGGGGCGTATTACAACAAAGATGCAGCTCATTCATTGATGATTCCAGATGACATCTCACTTTTGGACCTGAAATCCATAGTTTACACACACACCGGTTACAACCCAGAAAGGTTGGGAGAAAGCTGGAAAAATGCGGGTGGTGCGTTACACGCAGGGCCAAGGTCAGTACCAAGTTTCATCCCCAAATGAGTACGTTCCTTGCACCCGTAGCGACATGGGCAACATGGAACCCACTCACAGGGAGTTCATATATATTGTGACGCGCGGTCCCGACAGACAAATGGAATGCACTTGCAGAGGTATCCAATTAACATCTATTCCGTGCGCTCATGTCTTAGCTGTTTGCCGTGACCGAAACTGGCAAGAGGACGACTTTGTTGCAGACTGGTATAAAACACCCTATCTTGTGAGCACTTGGAACCATGTGTTCAATCCAATTGGAAATATGGGAGACTGGCCTCCTAATCCTGGAGACAGAATCCTTCCGAGTAGTGGTTGGATTAGGAAGGGGAGGCGAAAACACACCCGTCATGTAATGACGATGGATGAAATGGAAGGTAGACGAAAGGGGCATCATCCTCGCCGTTCCACTTCCGATAGGCAACGAAGAGGTATGTAACATTCATCTAAAATTATTTTTCTTTTCAATTTATACCAACTTACTAAGTAACACATGCAAATGCAGAGGCAAGAAACGCAGCAAATACGGCAGAAAATGAGCGAGTAATGGCGTCGGGAAGTGGGTCCGGAGGGTCACGGCGTAGCACAGCTACGAGCCGTTTAGATGCAGCTGATATGTATGCCGAAGCAATGGGAGAGGCGGTTGCCATGGGAGGAGAGGCGGTTGGGGTGCAAGGGGAGCCATCTGCCCAACCGAGGAGGTCCACTACTAGACGCACAACAAGTGCATCTACAAGCCAAGCAGGGCCATCTGGAGCCCAGGCCGGCCCGTCTACAAGCCAAGCCGGGCCATCTGGAACCCAAGCCGGGCCATCTACTGAGCAACCAGAGCCACCTGCTAGGCCACCTCGTAGGTCATCTTTCGCAAGTGGTTTACTTCGGGGATTACCTTTTAGACGTAGCAATAATAGGTGATTTGTATGCATGTTGTAAAAAATGTGTGGACTCTATTTGCAATTTGTGTGTACTTTATTATTTTATACGAAACTTAGAAATGAAATATTTGACTTTAATAGAAATCACCTAAAACAAAAATAATGCGGTTTAAAAAAAAAAAAAAAAAAAAAAAAAAAGGACCTAGCCGGCCATTTTCTGGCCGGCTTAGGGAGGGTACATGGCCGGCCAGAAAATGGCCGGCTTGGGTATATTTCGATAATTGGTCAGACTCTGGGTATAATTAATAATTTGTATTAAACTTTGGATATTAATAAAAATGTCGGTATATAGCATGTTGAAGAAGACACCGACTTTAGTTCTATTGTGAAGGAAACCATATGGAAGAGTATGTGGCTAATTAAAAGTTTATGTATGCAAGTATTCAGAAAAAAAAATACATATTTTCATGATTATATTTACCTCATATATCAGCAAAACATTGACCTTATTTGACAGTTGAGACTTGAGAGTATTTGAATTCCTAACATCTATAAGTAGCTAATATACTACATGTACTAATTACTAAATGGATTTCAAAAAATAATGTATTATCATTATTGTTATTGTTATTATCATCATCATTTTGTATTGTCACTCAAGATTATGATGACCATGTATGCATAATTGCATATACATCATAAAATATCATAGAACCGTATTTTTAAGTAGCAAAAAATAATGTTACTCTTTTTGTGGGAGATCGCTGATTTTTCTTGAACATTAGATATATCATCAGTGTCTGAAAGATTTTCCTTTTTTAAGTTGTTGTAATGAAAAAAAATTAACTTAGATATAAATATCATGCTACTAGGTATTAGTACGTGGAGCTCAAATTTAACCGCTGGGCTAGCTGAACTATGGATATGCATTACATGACATGAAATGGCAGTTGTGCCACAAGAAACAAATTAACACATGAGAAATGATTGAGACAAGTCAAAGGTTTTCAAGATGCATGTGTTGCGCTTTCATCAATTGACCTCCATTAATTAGAGGATCTTCTTCGAAAAAACACCCACATGGTTTTTTTTTTTCATAGCAATTAAAGATATTTTGAACTGCTAAATGATGGTTATTTTCTAATTATGAAGCAGCAGTTTCAATTATTTCGTAAAATCAAATAACATGCATGCATGATGCATGATTCGATGTACATGCATGTGGCACGATTACTTGTGGATTTTGAATGTCCGATTCTATTGGAGATTCATATTCGTGCGTATCTCAAAACAGTTTAAGATAAAATTGAAAGGGTTATATGATATATATGAGACTAAAGGAGAGGTTGCAAAATGTTGAAATCGTGCCATTTGATATGATCCCTAGCTTAATTATATTAGTCAACGGCGCGCTGCCATATCATCCATATCTATATATATGTTCAAGCCTGCATATATCACTTTAATTATGTTCTTGACATTTTTTATATATGTATTTATCTTTTTTGAAAAATATCAACATTTGACTATATATATATAGAGAGAGAGAGAGAGAATGGCTAATATACAAACGTTTGTTCCTGGACTCAGGAACAAACAGTTCGGTTCTCCGATTTTCAAAGTCCAAACAGTCGATCCAAAACGTTAGATATTCAATCTATATTAAAATGTGCTTGAACACCAAATTTTACATTTTTTAGAATTTGTTTACTATTTATTAAGCTGGTTTGAAAACCGCTGATTTTATTAAACTTATTGAAAAACAGCGGTTTTCAAACCAGCTTAATAAATAGTAAAAAAATTCTAAAAAAATGTAAAATTTGGTCTCCAAGCACATTTTAATATAGATTGAATATCTAATGGTTTGGATCAACTGTTTGGACTTTGAAAATCGGAGAACCGAACTGTTTGTTCTTGAGTCCAGGAACAAATGTTTGTATATTAGCCATTCTCTCTCTCTCTCTCTCTCTATATATATATAGATATATATATATATATATATATATATATATATATATAGAGTAGAACTAGGGTGCTCCTAAGCTCACCAAGCCCTTCTGTGAGCGCGACTCTAAAACCTATCGAATTGACTTCAAACGACATTTCCAAACCGTTAGATGTTCAATCTATATTAAAATGTGCTTGGAGACCAAATTTTTCATTTTTTGGAATTTTTTTACTATTTATTAAGATAGTTTGAAAATCGCTGTTTTCCAATGGTGCAGAATTTTAATAAAAACAGCGATTTTCAAACCATCTTAATAAATAGTAAAAAAATTCCAAAAAATGGAAAATTTGGTCTCCAAGCACATTTTAATATATATTGAATATCTAACGGTTTGGAAATGTCGTTTGAAGTCAATTCGATAGGTTTTAGAGTCGCGCTCACGAAGGGCTTGGTGAGCTTAGGAGCACCCTAGTTCTACTATATATATATATATATATATATATATATATATATATATATATATATATATATATATATATATATGAGGAGGGATCTA
This sequence comes from Carex myosuroides, assembly GCA_028015225.1. Lineage (NCBI taxonomy): Eukaryota > Viridiplantae > Streptophyta > Magnoliopsida > Poales > Cyperaceae > Carex > Carex myosuroides. Next base: position 4,162,651 of record CM051464.1, read on the forward strand.
GTTACAACAAATTAAGTTACCACAACCATTTTCTACATTTTCGAAGTCCAAATCTTCGATCCAAACCGTTCAACATGATCTCCACAATAAAATGTGCTTCTAGATCAAATTTTACATTTTTTTGAATTTTTTTTACTATTTATTAAGATGGGTACAAAATTCAATGGTCCAAATTTGACTAGTTTTTGTAAAATACTTAATAAATAGTAAAAAAATTCAAAAAAAATGTAAAATTTGATCTGCAAGCACATTTTATTGTGGAGATCATATTGAACGGTTTGGATCAACGATTTGAACTTCGAAAATGTAAACAATAGTTGTGGTAATTGTAACTCAAAATTGTTGTAACTAGATCCCTCCTCTATATATATATATATATATATATATATATATATATTCATATGCACTCTTGTTGACGTAATTTAAAATTTTGGGAATAACTAAAAAAAATGCTTAAATAACATCTCATAAGTAACTTATGGGAAATAAGTTGTAATTATTAATTAGCCTTTTTTAGTAATACTTAAGCAATCTTTCTCAACAAAGTAATATATATATATATATATATATATGGGTAATTGTAGTAACAACCTCATTATGTTTAAGTAATATATTGGTAATTAATTCTATAGCTAGTATATATATATAGCTATAACCGTGCATTGAGATAGATATATATATCGGTAACAAGACTTTAATTAGTTAGTTCCAGTTAACTACCTATATATATATATAGAGAGAGTGGCTAATATCAAAACGTTTGCACCAAGGTCCTCGTGCAACCAAGTATTTTTCAGATTTTCAAAGTCCAAACGATCGATCTAAACCGTTAGATGTTCAATCTATATTAAAATCTGCTTGGAGACCAAATTTTACATTTTTTGGAATTTTTTTACTATTTATTAAGCCACTCTGAAAATTGCTGATCCGGGTGAATAGTAAAAACAGTGCAACCAAATTCTGGACCATGTGATCAGCAATTTTCAAAGTGGCTTAATAAATAATAAAAAAATTCTAAAAAATGTAAAATTTGGTCTCCAAGCAGATTTTAATATAGGAATCACATCTAACGGTTTAGATCGACCGTTTGGACTTTGAAAATCCAAAAATGATTTGGTTTCACGAGGGCCTTGGTGCAAAGTGCAAACGTTTTGATATTAGCCACTCTCTCTCTCTCTCTATATATATATAGAGAGAGATGGGCTATTGTGCTTTGCAAAGTAAATGGGGGGTTTACTTCGGGCCATATTTTTATTTTTAAAAATTCAAACAACTGATCCGAACAGTTCAACATGTTCTAAATATTGAAATGCATGTGCTTGGAGACTAAATTTTACATTTTTTGGAATTTTTTTACTATTTATTAAGCCACTTTGAAAATCGCTGATCCGGTGGTCCAGAAAATTTTACTGTTTTTTACTGTTCACAGTGGATCAGCGATTTTCAAAGTGGGCTAATAAATAGTAAAAAAATTCAAAAAAATGTAAAATTTAGTCTCCAAGCACATTTTAATATTTAGAACATGTTGAACGGTTCGGATCGGTTGTTTGGATTTTCAAAAATGAAAATATGACCCGAAGTAAACTACCCATTTACTTTGCAAAGCACAATAGCACATCTATATATATATATATATATATATATATATATATATATATATATATATATATATATATATATATATATATATATATATAGAGTAGAACTAGGGTGCTCCTAAGCTCACCAAGCCCTTCGTGAGCGCGACTCTAAAACCTATCGAATTGACTTCAAACGACATTTCCAAACCGTTAGATATTCAATCTATATTAAAATGTGCTTGGAGACCAAATTTTCCATTTTTTGGAATTTTTTTACTATTTATTAAGATGGTTTGAAAATCGCTGTTTTATTAAAATTCTGCACCATTGGAAAACAGCGATTTTCAAACCATCTTAATAAATAGTAAAAAATTCCAAAAAATGGAAAATTTGGTCTCCAAGCACATTTTAATATAGATTGAACATCTAACGGTTTGAAAATGTCGTTTGAAGTCAATTTGATAGATTTTAGAGTCGCGCTCACGAAGGGCTTGGTGAGCTTAGGAGCACCCTAGTTCTACTCTATATATATATATATATATATATATATATATATATATATATATATATATATATATATCTCTCAACGTGCATCATCGATCGACAAGTAGTTAATATTCACTACTAAAACATTATTAATAAGAATTAAACAAAAAAAAAGTAACATCTGAATAATTATACATATATACTCTGATACTAGAAATGAGCTTTACCTAGATATACAAATATGAGATGCCACACATTAATTAACCCTATGCTTATCATCAGCACCAAGAAACTAAAAGTGTGTGTACCATTATTAATTACCATGAACTCCAGAACATTGAGATTAAAAGCCTCCAATGAAACTTCAGTATAATTTTTGGAAACCAAAAGAAACCAGTTATAATTTCTTGAGTCAAGTATTAGAAATATTAGTCATAATTTCTGGTGAATATATATAGACTCTTCTAAAGCATCTCATGTTGAAAAGGTATTAAATGAATATGATTTTTCAGAGATATAACATAAGGAAACCCTATTTGGTAGACTTTTCAAGAATGATTTTGTTACGAGCAACTACCAAAAATGCAAGAAAGTACAACCTTAGTCAAATAATTTCAATAAAATAATCTGACAAAATTAATGACGGATGAAATTAACAAGAGAACACGAATTTTGAAAAAATATTTTGCTTAATTTACTAATTTGTTCAGTATTTTACTCTTTGAACTGGCAAGTAAAAGGGTTTGATGTAAGCAAAAGATTGATCGACGCAACACAAAATCAAATATGTGTTCACAATTATATATTTTTGTGACTATATATTAATTTAATTGTTTTAAAATCAAAACGTTGAACTTAGCTGGCAATGAGCTGCAAATTAAGATTAGAAAAAAAAAATGTGAATAACACAAGAAATGTCAATGGAATTACGTATTGCTTTGAGAAAAAGAGGTAGTTAATTAATAAAAAAATGGCATTAAGTCACTAATGATGCAGTATATTATTCTTACATATGTACGAAAGTGCCAAGTTACTTGCTCCATGTGATTAAGAAAGAAATTCCACAATTTGCATTAATATCAAATTAATATAGCAGGACAGGTAAACAAAACTTGTTGCACCCATACTTGCACACACTTTAGAAATATCAGTGAATAATATTCAGATAATTATTCTTGTATTATTTTGTACTGAATTTATAATTGTATCAATACATATATACAGTGTCAGATGAGACAAACAGAAAACATTAAGTTTCTCTTTATCGTTTAGTAGACAAATAAATTAAGCTTAAAACTTAAAACAATAAAGCTATATATCTTACAAAGATTGGTAGATTTGACTCCATTTAGTATCCTAAGCACCATGGAATCAAAACCATTAATATAAGGAATGTTCTTAAAATTTTGACAAATTTTTATCGCATTTAGAAACTTGAGCAATATTCGCTAACACGGTATAATCAATATCATGTCAGATGCCAGAAAAATAATTCTTTGAGTGCTAACGACAGGTGCACTCTGAGGACTTCTATCAAAGAAATGTTGAGCTGAGATTGGATGCATGATCATAAGTCTGCGCTCAGTTGGAATTTTAGATGATCGACAGCTGAGGAAAGGACACCGAGAGGAGATAAGAACGAGAGATTGGCAGAACTGCTCAAGGCTCCTTTCATTATCCTCTTTCATAGGATGGTTAAGACTGTTTGACATACAACATCGATCCCTGCTAATTATGAATTCAATTAAGTGTTGTTCTAAAGACTTATGAAATATTAATTAATAATATCTATTGGCAGCTCCAGGTGGTGACTTGTCAAAGATAGGAGAGTTGTTTTCTCTCTTGCTTTCCAGATACGCTAGCCTAGCTAATAAGTACAAATGTTAAGTACGTACGGTTCAACGAATTCAGTCCCACATAATATTATGTCATTTTCAATGTTAAGAGATGAAATGCATGGTAGAAAGTTACGTGTACTACCGTACGCACACAATTAATTAGAATCATACAATTTCTTACTTTTAGATATGCGTACTGAATCAACAGATATTAAATGAGCGACCCAGTTGCTCTATTAGGCCCAAATAACAACGAGTCCATTTATGGTCTATATATCAATTATGTGTTATTTTTAGGCCTAATAGACTAATATAAGCAAGCACCGCATCATTGTGTGAGCAGGATCGATTTTATAAGTGTAAAGAACTAAAACTTTACGATTTGTGTAAAATCATAGCGGGTGTGTAGTCTTAAATTTGATAGTTGCTATGTTTTAAATATAATAAAAATAGCCTCTCGAAGAAATTGTATAAATAATCTGTCTCACGGCCTACTCTTTTTTCAGATAATGTACTTAGTGGTGGAATTCCAGTTCCTGCAAGTGAAAATCCATCTATCCTGGTTTTCGATTTGTCAAGCAATTCATTGTCGGGTTGGTACGGATGGAGATCCCCAATCTTTCGGGCTGGAAGTCTCTGATCCCTTGCTAGATTTTGTCCTTCTAAAAAGGTGGTCAATTGTAAATTCGCTGGTGATTTTAAAAAGTTGATCTTGATAAGGCAGTTAAGAGTATGATCGCATGTAAAATTTCACATATAAATCGTTTGAAAATTTTAGCTAGAAAGACAATCAGTCGCTTCCTATATAATATAATAGTTTTATTCCTCTCCTTTATTCATGTTCCTTACCACTGTGTTTGGCTGTTTAAAATATATATTATCTGGCTATTTGCGAATCTGATTTGATTAATATTCAGATTCATCTCTCATATATTCCAACAAATCAATATTCCTCATGAAAGAATTGAAAGGAGCAGAAATTTTTTATCGGTAGTAATTAATAGAAAAGAAGAGAGACAAACAGTAAGAGTACAGTAATATTTATATCGGTAGTAAAATCGGTAGCAATTCTACCGATCTTAACTTCTTTTTTTAATCTGATGTATAAATGGAGAGAATTTTTATATTTGATTTCTAGTAAAATATGAAAAAAAATTCAAAAAAATAGATGGAATGTTTTTGATATATCTAAATTTTAAGATACTTTATCTATTTTTTGTAAAAAAAAAATATTTTACTAGAAAAAATTAAACGGTAAAATTCCTACCGATCCAAACTTTTTTATTTTTAAGATCGGTAGAATTATATTGCTACCGATCTTACTACCAATATAAATATATTATACTCTTACTGTTTGTTTCTCTTCTTTTATGTTAATTACTACCGATAAAAAATTTCCGAAAGGAGTCGTAATTTGTGCCTTCGAAGTTGGGACAAGATATGTTTTTCCCTAAAAGTTTCTAGAAGCGTAGAGTTTATAGATTTTCGTGAAGGGAGTTTTGATAATGAAATAGTCGGTGACTCAGTGCATAGTGACAAACGAATAGTTCGGGATCAGTTTGGCGGAATCAAAAATTCGTGATCCAGGTATAATTCGGATATAATTGGAAATAATTCGGTACAACAAGGAAGCAAAAAAAATCCCCAAAAAAAACCCTCAAAAAAAGAATTTCGCGTTTTTTTCACTTTTTCTCGCGAATAATTCGTGATTCGTGTTTTATTCGCGAATAAAACATATTATATGTTTTTTTGCGTTTTATTCGGAGTTCGTTTCGGAAATGTCAAAAAATGAATAAAACGCGAATTATTTGCATATATTGTCACTATGACTCGGTAGAAAACATAAATGCATGCAGCCCAATAGTTACATACAAAATTATTTGGAGTTCGTTTCAGAAACGTCAAAAAAATGAATAAAGCACGAATTATTCGCATATATTGTCACTATGACTTAGTGGAAAACATAGATGCAGCCCAATAGTTACATACAGAATTACATATTGATGCAACGTACAAAAAAAAAAATATATATCTCCAGCTTTATCTTAAATTTTGTTGAATTTTCTAGTTCCGAAAAAGAAAACATAATATTTTATATTAACATAGAGTAATAATATATTTATATTTAAAGGTCATTATATTTGTTCGCAATTAATGTGGGTAAACACACTCTAGTCACATAAAATTAATGCTTCTTCGTGTTTAGTTGACAAACTAAAATAATGTGATCAAATCAACATTATGCATTGGGTTCTTTCTATAAATAAATCTCTCAAAACAACAATCTTACATGTATCCAATTCAATAAGAAGATTCTATATTTCTAAGTATTCTAATGGTAGCAATTATATAATTAGACATACACTTTATATGTACATATTAAATTGTTAAGATATTTGAGAAAACTAATAGTTTTGCTTAAGTCGGTCAAAAGCACAGAGAAGTCTTCTTCAAAATAATTTTCTATATTAATGTATTGTTTGAATTTATCTGGACCATCTGATTAGATTTCAGACTAATCCGAATCACATTTATAATGTACAGGCCTCTTTAATATTTGTGTGAATTCTGATTAGACGGTTCAAATCTAAATTCAAACGGTGCATTAATGCGGAGGATATGAATTCGTATTTGATTGCCCATTCAAGATCTCTGATGCAGAAGCTGCACGATTCTATGAATTTAGAAATTCCTCGTATCATTATGCATGAAGGTCCATATAAGTCCATTTATTACACAACCCACAATTGAGGGTGGCTATGTAATATATGATGTGTTTCCACTTTCCCATTCTATTTGTCTTCGGCTCATTTCCTTATTTTCTAAGATATATATAAAGATATAATAAATTTGGTAGTATTTATTGTCCTTTTTTTTATTCATGTTCTTTAACACTGTGTTGGTTGATTAAAATATTATTGGCCATATGCATGCAAATTTGATTTGATTGTATTAGATATATATTAAGGAGTAGAACTAGGGTGCTCCTAAGCTCAACAAGCCCTTCGTGAGCGCGGCTCTAAAACCTATCAAATTGACTTCAAATGACATTTTCAAACCGTTAGATGTTCAATCTATATCAAAATCTACTTGGAGACCAAATTTTATATTTTTTGAAATTTTTTTACTATTTATTAAGATGGTTTGAAAATCGCTGTTTTTATTAAAATTCTGCACCATTGGAAAACAGCGATTTTCAAACCATCTTAATAAATAGTAAAACAATTCCAAAAAATGTAAAATTTGATCTCCAAGTAGATTTTAATATAGATTGAACATCTAACGGTTTGGAAATGTCGTTTGAAGTCAATTTGATAGGTTTTAGAGCCGCGCTCACGGAAGGGCTTGGTGAGCTTAGGAGCACCCTAGTTCTACTCTATATTAAGATTTATCTTTCATATATACCAACTATCATTATTCCTTCAGAATGATAGGGAAGAATTTAAAGAGCCGTCATTTGTGTCGTTAAATGGATCCCAACCATTTGATTTCATCAAGATTCGTGCTCCTTTTGTAATCTAGTGCCTTGCGAAGAGATTTGTTTTCCGATTCGTGCTCCCCAACCATTTGATTTCATCAAGATTCGTGCGGCGAGTTTTGTTAACGTGATGCTCGCTGAAATACATAGTTGCAGGTTGCAGCACAAAAGTAACGTACAGATTGATGCAGCGCAGCTTTTCGAAAAAAAATGCTTGGCTTACATGTCAGGAGCCTCACGGTCGCACTTCATTAGTATAGAAAATGTGATCATACACCATATAGTATACACATTTGTTTAAAATTCTTTTTAAATTTGTGTTATACACATTTGTTCAAAATTCTTTCTAAATTTGTGTTCAAATCAAGAAAACACTGTTTCAAAAATTTATTCCGAAAATATAGTTAAATTATACACGGTTTTACTGGTTATAACCGTGTATAAATGTGCTCCAACATTCATAAACGGTTGTAAACAGTAAAACCGTGTACAGTTTGATCATGTTGTACACGGTTTTTAATAAAAATCATGTATAAATGTTGGAGAGCATTTTCGAAAGTTCTGGAGCGCATTTTTGGACGAGCGCTCTATCAATTTTTCACGGTTTTAATGTATAATCTGTGTGTGATGAAAGAAATACCAATTTTTTCACGTCATCGATCTGTGCTTTTCTATTATAATGCATCTCTCTCCCTCACTATTTTTTCTAAGTCATTTCTGAAGCAACTCTTTTCAGTAGGTTGTACATGGTTGTTCTCTGAGTCAAGTAAATCTAAACAGGCGAGGCTAAGGTGAGATTTCAGTGTTCAATAACTTTTCGGAGAACTCACGAGGAGATCTACAACTTTGCGGGTTCAACGCCCAATGCCTCTTGCTTTTACCTGAGCTACGGGTTAGCTACAGGGACCGGGCAAGTTGATCGATCAATCGGATTTTGATCGACTTGCCCTGGGTTGACGTTATGGTCGGGTGTCGGACTCTCCTATTTTGGAATACGAGTTCGCCCCTCCCTACATTGCCCACTCAATCGACGTGGGCCGGCCTCACTCACCCACCTGCTCACTCAGCGCTCGGCCTCTCTGTTGCTGTCGTGTGATGTGCTCACCAAGAGGGATTGGTGAGCACAACTCTAAAAGTTTATCGGATTGTCTTCAAACGACGAATCTAAACCATTGAAATCTATCTACTTCATGAGTGATGCACGTACATATAAATTTTTGAAAGTTTCGAATTCATTTAATACAAAGTCAAGAGGTAAAAAAATGAACCTTTTATAAGTTGTTTTATGTATTTATTTTTCATCATTTTTTTGACCGCTTAATTTCGTACTAAATAAATTCGAGACTTTCAACATTTTGTATGTACGTGCATCACTCATGAAATAAATGAATTTCAACTGTTTGGATGCGGCATATAAAGCCAATTCGATGAACTTTTGAAGTTGCGCTCACCAACCCCCTTGATGATCACATCACACCCCAGCCTATTAAACAAAATATTATATTTCTCTCTCATCTATCGCACCGCCCGCCCGCCCCTCTTTTTTTTTTAAATCTTCACAGAGGCCGCAAAGTCGTGAGGGGGAATCGAACTCTCAACCTTTAGGTAACTATCAATGTCAACGTTAAGACAACCAATACATTGGGAATCAAAATACATTGACAACTATTAATATGTCAATGTTACAACCAATACATTGGGAACCAAAATAGTCGGTTCTCTTTTCTAAATCAATTGAAGAGTTGCTACCAAATTAGCTCCTTTTGATTCGTTTTATTTACCTTGTTTTTTCTCTTGATCTGTAAGAGAGAAAAATTCCTTCTTGCATCAAAAAATGGCTGTATTGCAGAAAACCCACCTCTCCTAGCCTCAGGTTCACTCAATTTTCCTTTTCATTTTCCCCATAAACCCATGACTTGGTTTATTGATGCTGGCATAATAGAACAAAAGCAGCGATTTCTGAACCAAATCAAGCTCAATTTTTCTCTAGTTTGGCCAGAGAAGCTCTCTCTCAAGAGCTGGAGAACCCACCTCTACAACCACTACTTTGTCCCTAGAAAGGTAAGAGAAACATGGTGGCGAAAGCTCCTCATTTTAACCTTAAAAAAAACTATAAGCAGAAAGCTCGGAAAGAGAAGGCGAGTTTCCCCATGGCGACTGGAAAGGCGACAATAGCAACTGGAAAGGCGACTGGAGCACGAAGGGTAGAAGATGGCGAGTGGCAAGAAGTTCGACGACGCAGGCGTTTCCCCGACAGCTGGCGCACACCCTCCGACGTTCGGATTGATCAAGTCAGGGCTTACAAACCCTACCAGGCTACTTATGCGCAAGTTGTAGCAGGTTCTGCCGGGAGCTCTGCCAGCTCCAACTCCTCCAGATCATCCCCGGCTTCGTCCCGACCGGGCTCTCCCACCCCCCAGCTTCCCCAACCTCCCCCCAAGTACTACTACTCCCCTCATAGCCCCACAAAATTGCGCTTCCCGCCTCTCCCGATTTACCCCGAATGGTGGGGCCGTTGTTTTAACTGCTGCCAAACTGGCCACACGTCCGCCAAATGCCGTAACCCCAAGCGATGCGGTAAGTGCTGGGCAACGAGACACACTGCCCGGTACTGTGTCTCCACCCTCCTTAACCCGGCAGCGCCTCCTTTCCATCCACCAACCCGGGAGTCCATACCAGCTTACATCGAGCCCCTATTTGATGAACTGTTGACAGGAGAGCTTCCCCCCACACCAGATATGCCCGAGGGTAGACCTGCAAAAGGCCTCTGTTTCGTCGAGAGAGATGATGACTACTATGCTGAGGTTAACCGACTTAAAAGGGCGGTCATTTTGAATGGAGAGCACGGCAGGTATGCGTTGGAGGTATACCAAGTGCTTAACATTGCGGTCGATACCGGCTTGGTCCGGGTTGAAGAGCTCCGAGTGGCACAAATCTCACAGGACAAGTTCCTCATCCACTTGCCTAGAGGTCTGGCGGTGGATACGTTTGTCAAAGCCACGCCACCGGATCTGTGGGATGAAGGATTTACATTCGAACACTGGTCACAAGCACACAATGCCGGTGTCATAATGCCTCGCTTTAAGGTTCTTATTGATCTTATTGGGATTCCCATGCATCTATGGGATGTCAAGGTAGTAAGCAAAGCGGTATCCGGGTTTGGGCTCTTCTTGGGTACGGTGGCGCCTGAACATGCTACCAACTACATGGCATGGCGAGTTGCGGTGGCTACGGACGATTTAAAGCGGATTCCTCTCCAAGTAGGTGTGGTTGTTGGGGGTATTGAGCATCTCGTTCAAATCAGAACGATTGCCTGGAAGGGAGGGGCTATTTACGACTCAGCTGACTTTCCGAAAATGCCTCCAAAACTCACCCGCCCGCCTCCTCCGCCGATCCCTACACCTTCTTCTTCTTCTCCGGATGACTATATCAACTCTTTGCCGGCAACTACTGTCGACTACGAACTAGTGGCTTGCTCTCGACGAGTACTCCAAGAACTGTGCACTGGGGTTAGCCCTACAAGGATCCCGCCAGAGGTCATGGCTGTGTTGACCGGCGACAAGGTAATGGCGGAACTGTCTCTGGACACACTCCAGGAGCTGATGACTGCCACAGAGGATCAGCGTCAGGACCCCAACACTATGCCTGCAGCGCGACATCTTTATCGGATCATATCATGACCGTTGAACAAGTCGCCACACAGGAGGCCACACAAGATAGGAGTATGGAAACCGAACTGTCAGAGGTAACGGCCATATCAGAGTACCATATCACGCCTCAGGAAAAGCAAAACACAGGAATAGATGTTTCTGGGGATCCAGGAATGATGTCAGTCCCATGTACTGTTCAGCAGTCACCAATTGAGGCAAGTGCTACACTCCACCCGAAGCTAGGGATTGACTGTGACAGGTTTAATACCGAACCGATGAGTATTGAGCAAAGCTCCAACCAGATGCCACAGGAGACAAGCTTGGGCATGCCACAGCCCATCCCAACTAAAAGAAAACCGGCTCAATCGGTCACCAAACCTGTGAACCGATCGGTTTCCGTGCAGCCCCACGCCACCTCAAGACACTTCAGGGTTCGAGGCATGATAGGGCGCGGCAGAGGAAACCAAGGTACGGACACTGCTGGAACGAGTCGCTCGGGGAGAAACATACGGGGTAACCAATGGCATAGGCCACAGAAAGCGCCACAGCAGAACCAGGCCACTGTTTTGACAACATACCTGCAGCAGGCGGGTCCCTCCACGATGCCAACGGACCCAGCTCCAACTGCACATAATTTGTTGTTGGGCCCTCACCAAGAAGCCCAACAGCCAAATAAGCGCAAGCCCAATTCCGTCTTAGCTCCACGGCCCGCAGCTAGGGCTAAAAGGCAACCAAAGGGGAAGCCTGATCCTCCACAAGCCCAGCTTCAGCTCAACCCGGCTGGATTTTTTCATGTGGCGGTTCAACAGTGCCATGCAGCACAGATCGCAGAAGCATATGGAGTTACACCTGAAGAGGTCCACCAGACACTGGATGAAGATAACAAGGAAAGAGAGTTGCAAGCTGCAAGTGTACCACCACCACATCCTGATGCGAGTGATCCCCAGTCGAATACTATGCCGACTGCAGACGAACTCTTACAGAATGCAGACAGGGTCCAGCTTGGCTCGGATGAGGAAACAGAAATGGAGGGAGCCGAGTGTTAGCTGATAGTCTAAGTTGCTCGATAGATGTGATTGCTGATTAGTTACAAATGAAATACAAACAACTTAGGGTTTTATCGTGGAACTGTCGGGGGTTAGGGAGTTTGGACAAATGTAATGTGGTTCGGAATGTGATAAGAACATCGAGGTGTGATGTATGCTTTTTACAAGAAACTAAACTAAATGAAGTAGCCTTTCACTATGTTTCAAGGTTTCTACCTTCATGTTTTGACATGCATGTCGTATATAACCAAGCACTCAATACAAAGGGAGGCATTATCATTGCTTGGAAGAAATCCTTTAACCTGGAAGCAAGCTGGTCGTCACTACATACGGTTTCGGCTTTACTTACTCATACAAACACAAATACGAAGTTCCTTCTCACTAATGTTTATGGGCCGAGTGTGGATAGTGAGAAACCAATGTTCATTGAAGAGCTAGTGATGGCGGCCGGGTTAGTGAAAGACCCTTGGATCTTAGCGGGGGACTTTAATTTAGTGCGATGGATGGTAGATCGATCGGGGGACATACGGGGAACCCCGCTCATGGATCTGTTCAATGATTTTGTAAGGGATGCGGGCTTGGTAGATATTCAATTGCAAAACCGGAATTACACTTGGTCCAACAAAAGACCCCAACCGAGTTTCTCCAAAATAGATCGGATTTTTATGTCGTTTCAATGGCAGGTGCACTACCCACTGGTGCAACTTGAAGCATTAGGAATGGTTGTGTCCGACCATTCACCGATCTACTTGTATGTAAACAGCCAGCCACCAGACCTCAGAGCCCGAGGATAGAAATTTTTTGGCTCAAATATGCGGCCCCAAGGGCCATGGTACAGCAGCTTTGGTCCGAAGGGGGGGGACCTCCACAAAGCAGTTTACAAAACTTTATCCGGAATACAACTCAACTTCACAAGTCCCTCTCTCTTTGGCACCGCAAAGATTTCTCTCTCATGGAATCACAACTAACCGCTTGTAAAAAAGCAACTCTTTTTTTTGACAGGATTGAGGAAAAACGAATGTTGCAACAACACGAGTTCAAACTCAGATGTAAAATAAAGGAGAGGGCATTCGAGTTGGCAAACAATTTAGAAGAGCGGTGGCGACAACGGGCAAGATGTAGATGGCTCAGTTTAGGAGATCGAAACACTAAGTACTTCCATGCCTTCGCGTCAACACGACTTAGAAGAAATGCGGTTATCACCATCACACATGAAGAGCACCAAGTAACTGACCAGCAGCATATCCGAAACCTATTCTTCCAACATATGCACCAAACTTTGGGGCAATCACTCCCGGTTAGACCCTTTAACCCGCAGGTCCTATATCCATCAAACCCCAACCTTTCTCACTTAGTAGCCCCTGTAACCGAAGATGAAATAGAGAGGGCGGTTAGAGGTCTTGCGCATAACAAGGCTTCGGGCCCTGATGGTATTCCGAATGAGTTTTTGCAACAATATTGGCCGATCCTAAAGAGGGAGATCTGCAATATAATTTGGGGTTTTTTTGGCAACCAACTTGATCTCACGGCCATTAATCTAGCGAATGTGGTTATGATTCCGAAAACCGATTCACCCCGATGGGTTGGTGATTTTGGGCCAATAAGTATCATCAATATAGTGCCAAAGTTAATATCCAAGATAATGGCAAATAGGTTGAGTACAGCGATGAAAGACTTAATCTCACCGTTCCAAACGGCCTTTATCAAAGGCCGTCAGATAACAGATAACTTTGTTGCCACGAGAGAACTTCTACAGCACATCTCGGTCTCCAAAAAAGAGGCCGTATTTCTCAAACTGGATTTTACCAAGGCATTTGATTCGATTGAATGGAACTTCATTTTCTCGGTTATGGAAGCCCGGGGGTTCCCGGCATTATGGATTACGTGGGTAAAGGCTATGCTTGGTACGGCACAAACTCGGGTCCTAGTAAACGGTGAGTCAATGGAATTTTTCTTACACAAAAGAGGGCTTCGGCAGGGCGACCCCCTTTCACCGTTGCTATTTAACATAGCGGCGGACGTGTTCCAACAAATGGTGGGGTTAACTAACAAATTCCTACAAAGGAAGATGACGAGGAAAGTGACCGAAGCCGTTGTGGCACTACAATATGCGGATGACACCGCTATCGTTGCCTCGGCAGATATCACTACGCTAATCTCGCTCAAATTGGCAATGAGATTATTCACAAAGATCTCCGGTCTTAGAATAAATTACACTAAAAGCTCCTTTGTTCCGATTAATGTGACATCACATAACATTGCATGGGTCCGGCAGATTTTAGGATGTGGTGTCACGAGATTTCCGGTAACCTACTTAGGCATGCCGTTAACAGTTCTGAAGCCAACAAAAGACATGTATGTGCCTCTAATTGAAAAGTTAGAACACAAGCTTGAGGGATGGAAGTGCAAATTGCTGTCAAGGGGAGGCAGACTAGAATTGGTAAGGTCAGTCATGTCGGCTATACCAATATATCATATGACTTGCTTTCAATTACCGCAATAGGTCATTGATAGGATGGACAAAATTCGTAGAGACTTTTTATGGGGAAGAAATGGAATCAGCCAAAAAGGAATCTCCCTAACAAATTGGGATACGGTATGTATCCCGAGAGATTTTGGGGGTCTCGGTGTCTCTAACTTGAGATTGGTAAATGTTGCATTGCTGTTGCGTTGGTGGTGGAAGGCCTACCATGACCCGGGGAGCTTATGGGCGATCACGATCACCAAATTAAGAAGGAAAGGGGCTGCTTCTGTTAAACCAAAAATCTGGAATAAAACTGGATCATTTTTCTGGTCACAGCTTGTTCGAATTAAAAGGCTGTTTTCTTGGAGTACAACCTGGGTGATTGGAGACGGGGAGAGCATCTCCTTTTGGTATGATACCTGGCATGAGAGGCCGAGAGCAACCAGAACAGTGGCAACGGAACTGAGGCCTTACATCTCGCTTAAGGAAGCGTGACCGTTACGGCATCAGCTAGACCCGAATGAGAATGATCCTGCAAGACCATTAATTTTTTCACAGGCCGAGGATAGAATCCAGTGGAGATGGGAAGGAAGTGGAATGTATTCAGCCAAATCGGTGTACAAAATTCTGACTGAGGGAGGCCGGGTTAAGAATGCTTACAGAGGAACATGGAAGTGCAAGATCCCTCCAACGGTCAAGATGTTTGCATACTTCGTTACTTCTGATAAACTCCTCACACGGGCCACACTACGAAGACGGGGTATGGCACTGCCACTGCCTTGTGTCCTGTGTAGGAACTGCCCCGTGGAATCAACATTGCACCTGCTCTACCTCTGTCAGTACTCGGTGACAGTCTGGTTCGAAGTCTCCAAACTATTAGGGATTCCTCTAATGACACCGGCTCTGACGGTTCATGAGATATGGCACCGGTCGTGGAATGTTATAAAGGATAAAGGGACAATCAAATTCAAACAATGGATGGCCCGCTTCATTTGCGTCTCATGGATGATCTGGAAGCAAAGGAATTCGCTGATTTTCCAAGGCAATAGTCTTCCCCCGACCATCCTGGCGAAGAGATGTACACAGGAAATGCAACTATGGCTGAGTTACTGTTGAGCGGACTAGGATAGTTGATGAATTCTGTTTTAATTGTTGTATTTATTTAAGGTGAGGAGAGGCATTCCCCTAAGGGGACTGAATTGAGACCCGCTAGGCGGTCTACAATGTAATACATACTTTAATTTACTTGTTAGCTGCTAACAAGTTTTAAAAAAAAAAAAAAAAGCTCCTCATTTTGTGGGTAGTGTTATGGTTTGTGGTGAGTTTGTGGATATTATGGTTCATGAATTCTGCGCAAGTGGAGAAGAGAAGAGAAATTCTTGGAAATATGTGTGATGAGAAAGCTAGAATGCTCCAGGACCAGTTTAATGTTAGCATGAACCATTTACAAGCTCTTGCTATTCTCGGGTCGATTTTTCATCATGCCAAAAACCCCTCTGCAATTGATCAGGTACAATTTTTTATCGGTGGGGTGTGGGAAGGGGGCAGTTGGTTCAACTGAGTACAAATTGGACATCAGGGGATGCATCCCCTAGGTTATCTGATATTACTTGTTAGAGGACACTTGAAATTTTGTGAAATTATATAATTAGCAACTATATTATCTCCAAACAGGCCACATTTGCAAGATATGCTGAGAGAACGAAGGAAAAAGTCTTGCTTGAGTTGAAGTTTTAGATTAAGTTTTTTTTTTCTAATTATTTTTTTCTTTACTATACTTTTTCTTTGACATTGTTAGTGTAAATGTATGAAGTTTTAGATTTAGGATTTTTATATTTTCATGTTTTTGTTCATGTAATATGTGATGTAATATTAATATGTGTTGTATTTTTCTAAGGTTTATAGTTTTTTTGAAATTTAGTTTAGTGTTTTTGGTATTTAGATTTAGGGTTCAATTTGAATTCAAATCTAAAACTTGATTTGAATTCAGATCTAGGGTTTTATTTTTTTTAATTATAAACGGTTCACTTTGAAACCCGTGTAGGATTAAGGTTTTTATACACGGTTTTACTTTAAAAACCGTGTATGTTTTTTGGCAAAAAAAAATCGGCGAAAAAAAATATGAATTGTACACGGTTTTTTTTTATCAAAAACCGTGTAGAATTAGTATTTTTGTACACGGTTTGAAAACCGTGTAAAATTTAACGACCTATTGTACACGACTCTCGTAGACACGGTCGAAAAACCGTGTATAAGCCTACTTTTAGGCCGTGGTTAGTAGCGTTTTCTGTACTAGTGCTTCTAGCTAATGATTGGGTGCCGCGTGTCCATCACTGGAGGACTGAAGTGATCAGTGTGTGCTGTTAGCTCTTTTGATCGGACGGTCCACGTTGTAGCGTTTGATTCATTGAAAAACTATTCTGATCGCTTCACACCATTAATTAATTATTCAAGTATTCTGATCGTTTCAACGCCGAGGAGCTCATTTTTTTTTTCCCAATGCTTCTAATCCGTTCTATCTCAATCAGATAATTTAAGAATTGAAATCGATTGTTCTTTTCTTGGGTAACTTGCTTGAAAGTGTCGAATCGAGCCGAAAACAAAATTTTAAAGATAAATCGAATTAAAAAATCTAGATATCATTTAAATATTTATCCATAGAAACTAATTTAAAATGTTCATTTCTAAAATCAAACTAAATGTGGATACTCTAGAATTAATGAAACTAAACTGCGAATATTCTTGATTAAATTGCAATGTTTCATGGTAAAAGTGCTGATTTTTTAGAAAAAATACCAATTCTAAAGAACTCTGAAATGAACTTCACGATGCAAAAAAAAAAAAAATTAAAATAATGATCACCAGCTTCTATTTTTATTTTTGTTGAATTTTGTGGTTCGGGAAAAAAAATCATAATATTTCATTTTAAAATAAAGTAACAATATGAAAATGCCATCATATTTTAGTCAAGAGTTGATAAGTTTTTTTTTTTTTTTGAAATGCTTGGTAGAGAAGAGTTGATAAGTAGTGCGTGTAAACATATTAATTATATTCATATAAAATTCATGCTTCTTCATGTTTAGGTGAATAACTAAATTGATGTGATCAAATGAATATTATGTGCTGGGTTTTCTATATAAATCCTTTAAAACAATGATCTTACATTTATTCAATTCAGAACATAAGTATTATAATGGTTGAAAACAATGATGTACACTTCACATATACATATTGTTCTGTTAAGATATTTTAGAAAACCAATAAAATAAAGTTTTGGAATAATTGAAATCCACTATAGCATGGTACAGTGTTAGCAACGGCCTACACTAACTTCTTATCAACACAATAAATTAGCAATTTTGACATCCTCCGACATTGTTACAATTTAATTTTTTTAATAGGTAGAAAACCGCTCTTTTAGAATGGTTCTGGACCATAAAAAATAGTAATTTTAAAATATTTTAAAAAAATAGTAAAAAATTTTCAAAAAATGTAAAATTTGGTCTCCAAACACATTTCAATATGGATATCTTGTTGAGCAGTTCGGATTGACTGTTTGTCTTTAAAAAATAAAATATTAGCATAAAGTAAAACAAGATTCTTACTTCGCAACTCACCATAGCTCATCTCTTTCTCTCTCTCTATATATATATAAAGAGAGAGAGAGAGAGAATGGCTAATATACAAACGTTTGTTCCTGGACTCAGGAACAAACGGTTCGGTTCTTCGATTTTCAAAGTCCAAACAGTCGATCCAAACCGTTAGATATTCAATCTATATTAAAATGTGCTTGGAGACCAAATTTTACATTTTTTAGAATTTTTTTACTATTTATTAAGCTGGTTTGAAAACCGCTGATTTTATTAAACTTATGCACCATTGAAAAACAGCGGTTGTCAAACCAGCTTAATAAATAGTAAAAAAATTCTAAAAAATGTAAAATTTGGTCTCCAAGCACATTTTAATATAGATTGAATATATAATGGTTTGGATCGACTGTTTGGACTTTGAAAATCGAAGAACCGAACCGTTTGTTCCTGAGTCCAAGAACAAACGTTTGTATATTAACCACTCTCTCTCTCTGTGTATATATATATATAAGGAGGGTTCCAATGCGTCATACCTTTCATACCTCATCATACCTCATATTTTATATCTTCGTTTTCAAAGTCTAAATTGTCGATCCGAACTGTTCAACATGATATCTGTACTAAAATATGGTTGGGATGAAATTTTATAAGCATCAGACGAGACCGAGAGCATCCGACCAGATCGCCACCTTACCTCCTCGATTTAACTCCGCGCTGCACACTCTCTGCGCTCCGAATCAATCAGTACATCTCAGGCCTCTCACCTTCTCTGACGCACCGCACCGCACCGCACCGCTAACCTCATCGGGGACCAGCGTTCCATACCCGATCTGAGGGCAAGATTGAAACAAGAATCTCAGATTGTATGACGAAGATTCGTGTGTTGATTCGACGCGCCATTGCTTGAGACGAAGCTCTCAACCTCTCTCACAATTGCTGAAGCATCTTCGAAACGACAACAAACAAAAATCGGTGCTTCTATTGTCAAATCGGAGAAGAAGGGTAGAACTTGTAGCTTATCGGGTCTTGGATCAGGTCTTGAGAAAAAAAAATCAAGAATCCGATGGGAGAGGTTCTGATGGAGGCGGGTAGGGGTGTTCATTGGGTCCGGTTTAGTCGGTTTTGAACCGAACCGAATTAGTTTGGACCAAACGGTTCGGTTTGTTCGGTTTAATGGTTCGGTTCGGTTTGTTTTTTAAAACCGATTTATAATTTCGGTTCGGTTTGGTTTGAAAATTCTCAAAACTGAAATAACCGAACCGACCGAACTTTTATACATTATGAATTTGGTCCGGACTGTTCCGGTTTATTTCTTAACACTCCGGTTTATTTCTTAATCAATTGCTTTAAATACTTTGGTTTATTTCTTAATATCCCGGTTTATTTCTTAATACCCCAGTTTATTTCTTAATATACTTCGGTTTATTATAAATCAATTGCTTTAAATAAAAAAATTAATATATTTCAGTTTGAACCGAAAAAACCGAAATAAAACTTCGGTTCGGTTGCAATGCTAAATCGGTTCGGTTCGGTTCTATTTTAAAAACCAAATTATTACTTTGGTTTGCCTAATTCGGTTCGGTTCGACCGAACCGATGAACACCCCTAGAGGCGGGGAATAAAGAGTTTTCTGATCGCTGGATCGAAAGCCCGCTGCAAAATTTCATTTTCTTATTTTATTGCCAAACCCAGTTTATATCAAACCCATTATTTTTCTACCGATACCCATATAAAAAAATCCACTTAAATCATTCCTACCGATCAACATTATCAAAATTTTAATTTCCCCACCGATCCCAAAACAAACTTCCAAATCAAAATTAAAATTCCTGAAATTTCTCAAATCAAATCATCAAACCGAACCAATACCAGGCTCCTTTTTCTCTTTTATTCTTCTTCTCTATCTACAAAATAGTTAAAAAGCCTCTTGAAACCTTGCACTTGTCACAAAACCATGATCTATTCAATTTTCTTTTTCTTTTTATTTTGTTTTTTTAAAAGAACTCAAATGAGCCTCTCAAGTACATGGAAGTATTCTTGAATCAAAAGAGCTCATTCTTCTCTCTCTACCTTCTTCTACCTTCAAGGAGACCCAAGAATACAACTTGACAATTCAAATCGCAAGAACAATAGCATTGAGATATTGACATCAACCTTCTTCTTTTCGGAGCAAGCTCAACATTGCTTCTGCACCATGTTTCGCTTGAGGGGGCGTAATAGAGGATCATATAGATTGTATTGGAGATAATAGTGGGTGTAAATTGTAGGAGTGGATTAACATTGTAATGTGGTTGGTAGGAGATGACAAGTAGAGTTGTTTAAGATTGTATCTTAATCAAGCTTATAAATAGGTGTCATGTCACTGTAATCAATACACAATATTAATACAAATTCTCTCTTTTATAATATTGATATTGTGTATTGATTACAGTGACATGACACCTATTTATAAGCTTGATTAAGATACAATCTTAAACAACTCTACTAGTTATCTCCTACCTACTACATTACAACGCTAATCGACTCCTACAATTTACACCCACTATTATCTCCAATACAGTCTATATGATCCTCTATTAGGTTCTCACCACCAAAAAATTCAAAAAGAGAGATGTTTTTCTTATTTGAGCAATGTTTAGGGTACTTCTTTGAGCGATCGTAGAGAAAAAGAGAAAAAGGGAAATGGTAACGATCGTTTGAGCAATCGTAGCAACGATGGGTGTCAGAGGTCGCGGCCGCACTCGACGTGGGGGCAATGGCGTGAGAAAAGGGTGAGAGAGGGAACAGTTGGATGGGGATGGGGAAGAGTGAGAGATGGGACAGTCGACATGGGGCGATGGTCAATATCGGTTTCCTTCTTCAGGAAGGAAAAGAGAAGTTGTCGTCGGTGACAGGGGAAGGAGGAAAAGAGATCGATTTCAAAAACGCATGGTTTGCGTGGGTAGGAGAGAAGGCGCGTCAGAAAAAAAGCGTTCTTTTTTTTTAAATGAAACAATTTTAATGTAGCTTTTCATGTGGCGAGTAGATATGTAACTAAATTTAGACTTCTATATATTTGACAACATAAAATATATGTATAAAATCGAAATTAATGATTAATGGCAGAGATTGAGATATACTTTTGATCAGTGACTCAGATCTTTTAAATGAATGGCTGAGATTTTATCTGAGTGAATACTAGAGTAATAATGATGATGTATTTCCACTTCCCCATTCTATTTGTCTTCCGCTCATTTCCTTATTTTCTAAGATATATAAAAAATATAATAAATGATTGTTGTCTTTTTTCCGCTTCCCCATTCGAAATTAATGATTGTTGTCTTTTTTATTCATGTTCTTTAACACTGTGTTGGTTGATTAAGATATTATTGGCCATATACATGCGAATCTGATTTGATTATATTAGATATATATTCAGATTTATCTCTCATATATACCATCTATATTAGGGGTGAAAACAGTATGGATAATATCCAATTCGTATTCGATCCGTATTCGAAAAATTTAATGTAGATATTTGATATCTGAATATCTGTATAGATATGGATACTGATATGATTTTACGTTTCAATTATCCGTATCCGAATAATAGATATATATCATATATTTTAATATATATTATGAAAAAATATTATTATTCACCATTAAAATTAAATAAATATTACGAACTTTAATATTTTTAATATTATTTTAATAAATATCTAATCCAATCCATATTTGTATCCGAAAAATAAAAAAATATATAAATATAATTTTATCACTATCCGCTCCGTATTCGCTCCGTTTTCACCCCTAAGTCTATATTCCCTCTCCTTCAGAATGCTAAGGAAGAATTTAAAGAGCTGTCATTTGTGTCGTTAAATGGATCCCAACCATTTGATTTCATCAAGATTAGTGTCCCTTTTGTAATCTAGTGCCTTGCGAAGAGATTTGTTTTTCCCTGAAAATTTCTAGCAACGGAGAGTATGTGTATTTTCGTGCAGCGAGTTTTGATAACGTGATGCTCGGTGAAAAACACAGTTGCAGCACAAAAGTTACGAACAGATTGATGCAGCGCAGCCTTTCCAAAAAAATTGCTCGGCTAACCTGTCAGGAGCCCCACAGTGGCACTCCTAGCTAATGATTGGGTGCCGCGTGTCCATCACCGGAGGACTGAAGTGATCAATGTGCGCTGTTGGCTTTTTTGAACGGACGGTTCACGTTACACCAATATATTTTAGACATTTATGTTCCGTTCTTCTTATAGCCAATCGTGTAGCGTTTGATTCATTGAAAAAAATATTCTGATCGTTTCACACTATTAATTAATTATCCAAGGATGCTCTCACCAGTTTATAATCCCTTAACGCTGAGGAGCTAATTTTTTTTTTCCAATGCTTATAATCCGTTTATCTCAATCAGATGATCTAAGAATTTCAATCGATTGTTTCTTTCTTGGTAACTTTCCTGAAAGTGTCGCCTGTCGAGCCGACAACTGAATCTTAAAGAAAAACCAAATAAAAAAAAAATCTTACTATTTTAAAACAGATTAAAAAAAATGAGTTACGTACAGCGTACTATCAATCACATGCAAAGAAAAATTCATTTGACAATATAATTTTTCTTTCATTCTTACAGTCTAAATCAGCATGATTAAAGTACATCTTTTGATATCTGTTTGGTGTTCATGATGCATAATTAGTATTAATTAAATATATTGAATTAATAGTAACTTGATACTTATAATCGGTTCTGGGTTTTTTTTTTAAGTACATATAATATAAAATGTGCATTTCTAAAATCAAACTAAATGTGGATATTCTAGAATTAATGAAACTAAATTGCGAGTAATATCTACTTAATTAAATTGCAACGTTTCATGGTAAACGCGCTGATTATTTGTAGCAAAAATTCCAATTCTAAATGAATAATGAATTGTATGTACTGGCATTAGTGTGCATTATGTTTTCAGATTGTATTTTCACTATATGTATGGTCCAGAATGTTTTTAGATAGGCTGTTTTTGGATGGTCCAGAATGTTCAGATCAAGTGATTTTCGAAAAAATAGTAAAAAATTCAAAAAATGCAAAATTTAGTTTGCAAGTACATATTCATTTTATAATCATGTTGAACGGTTCGGATCGACCGTTAGAATTTTGAAAAGTCAAATTTTGAGCCGTAGCACGGACCCAATCCGTGATATGCATAGCACCGTAGCCTCACTCATATATATATATATATTTTATTTTATTTTGAGGTAGCAAAGTGTATTTTATGTGGTTGCAATTGTACACAGATCGTCATACAGTACAATAATGATATATCAATAGTCTATGACGTGACCTCTTGTGAAGAATTAGAGTGTTTCAGTTTTCTATACTGAATCAACGTTGGAAAAGCCGTCGGAATTCTTGGATTAGTTAATGTGGTCGTTCACACAATTTCATTTTTCTTCTCTTTCTAATATAAATGATTTTGCATAAATTTACTAAATTCTAAAGATAATAAGTTTCATCTGTTTATCACTGAAATTGACAAATCAATTTGAAATTTAACAAAACACTTATTATTGCGCTCTGCAGTATAATACTGGGTTGCTCTTAATACCGGCTGAAGAATATGACTGACACATAGTATCTTTAATAAAACATGCTGGGTACCTAATTAACATTCGGCTTCTGTTTTTCTAATGTAAAATACTCCGCTTCTGTTGATTCTTAAAAAGGCAGTGAAGTACAGATAGACAGTGCAAACTGCATGGAGCTAGAATATAAATTAATAATTTATTTTTATTAATATATACTCACTCTTTTTTAGTTTGAACTTTCTTATTGAATATCTATGTTCTTTGATTTTCCAATCAGTTTAATCATTTCATGATTCTTAGTCCTCGTGCTCTTATGTTACACATTCCGGAGATATGATAGAACAGCTCACTACAATTTGAGATCAAAGCTGAACTAGGGCTACCAAAAAGTAAATTGAGATAACAATTTATTTCTACTCTTGCCCCTCTAAAAAGCCTAATTTATATTTTCCTCACAAAAAGCAGGAGAGACCACACAAAAAAAAAAATACATCAAATTCACCCCTGGAGGCCTGAACTAACTACCTACCTTGTCTGCTTGTCTGCTTGCGTGCCCAAAATTTCCAGTCTTCTATAATATACCAAATAAACTGAAATAAAAAAATAAACAAACGAATAATAAATAAATAATTATTTAAGCTCCGAGAGAAGTATAAAAAAACCAAAGTGGGATAAGATGTACTCAGAAAAGAGGAACATTTAAAAGTCCATTTGGCCTTTCAATAAGAACATGACCTATTTACATAGTTAACTTGTATAAATGACGTTATAAAAAGCTAAATTTAGGATTCTAAAAAAAATTCCCATTTATTAGCATCTACAGTGCCGGTCGGTAAAGCACCATTCAAGGCTACATTTAGTTGCCTACAGTCTACAGTTGGCAAATGTAGAGCTAACTTCATTATGGCTCAAAAAGAAACACATTTACTTACCTCCTTAAATAATTCAGAAATCTTGCATTAACTGGCAAAATTTCATGCTTCTGGGATTTTAGGTTCCCCAAGGTTAACAAAGGCCTCAGCTCGCATCATTCGTCCCATGACAGAATGCCATGAAACTAGATGGTCCAAAAAGTTGTTCACATAAGCCGATCTATCATCCTGCTCAAATATAACAATTTCATAATTGGACTTGGATTATACTACATGTCAGTATGGAATGAAATTCATGTTTGGTTCTATGTTTCATAAACCCTCCTGGCACAAGCTCAATTTCAACTAATCATGATATTATAATAATTGCCATCACATGTACTCTCTGAGAAACCCCACGTGCTACATTAACAATAGGAAGAACAAGATTTATTTTGAAAAAGGTACAAATTGATGGAAAAATGGACTTGTGAGACTTGGCCCTCATTTTCTTTCTTCATATACTAATTTAAACAGAGCGAGAAAGGTTCAGTATTTTCTAATACCTTGTAGTCTAGATAATATGCATGCTGAAAAAAAGTAAAAATAAAGGAAAGTGTCAGTATTTGCTATTTACAAAAAAATTGCACATAAAAAAATCATTAGTGAAGTAATGCTAGTATGTGCTTAGCTCACAGAGGTGGTTACAAAGGTGGTTTTGAGTTTTAACTCCAAAACCTATTGGATTGGCTTCAAACGATGAATCCAAACCATGAAAACTAATCTATTTCATGAGTGATGCTTTTACGTGCTAAATTTGTTAAATTTCAATTTCATTTTATTATATATTAAACTCGTCAAAAAATGATGAAAAACAAATGCATTAAAATAACATATAACATTATTTCTTTTTACCGCTTGACTTTACACTAGATTAATTTGAAAATTTTATAAATTTTGCATGTAAACACATGACTAATGATATAGTTCAGGTTAAACTATTTGAATTCATCGTTTGAAGTCAATCTGATAGTTTTTGGAGTTAAGCTCACCAACTACCTTTGTGAGCTTAAGTAAATAGTAGCTTCACTATATAATTTAATCAAAAGAAAGAAAGAAGATTTTCTTACCTCCCACATGTCCAGGCCAATTATTGGCTGATCAACAGGAAAAAAAAAGACAAATTAAGTAAAATATTCGAAGAAATACAATATGCAAATAAAACACATCATGAAACTGAGCTACTCATTTTGACTTACAATATCACCCCAAACTAATGGAGAGACGGCATTTTGAGTTTTAGCCACAGCAAGCTTCTTCTCATTCCTTTTTACTGAGATAAGAAAAAACATGAACTTCAAGCAACTCAAATTATATAGTAAGAGCAGAGAGTTTCATTTGTCACCACATCTTACCATGAAATACAATAAGGTAACAGAAAATTATTATCTGGCCTTTTTTTTTTCCTTCATTTATAACCCAAAAACAATAGGACAAGGCAAATTGAAAAAAAAATATATATTTTAATTATGGGTCACCGGGTTGAATTTGTGGGTCAAGTCTAGATAATCTGGTGCTGCTACCAACCCATACCATTATTTTTGGTCCCCTTAAACAGAGATCTTAATTTACCGATTTAAAGTTAAATTAACCTAGAATATAAATGAGACTCACAGTAAAGCCAGACCCAGCCAGACCCAAAGATGGAGAGGGCTGCATTCACAAATTCATCCTTGAAATTTGTAAAAGACTCAAAATCCTTCTCAATTTGGGTCAACATTCCTCCTTGTGGTATGCTACCCCCTTTAGGTTGCATTGACTCCCAAAAGAAGTCGTGGCTCCAAAGCTACACTTTTGAAACAGAATAAATATGGTTAAAATAAGTTCTTAATGTGTCATAGGATTTATATTACTTCCTATTAGGTACCTGTAGTTTAGAACTTAAATTTTTTTAACATGTGTCATAGAGTTGACAGGCTTCCCACGTTTTTTTTGGTTCTTACCCTGTCATATTTTCTTCAAGTGGGGTTTCTAAATGCACACAATGGCAAGCAGAACACACATACACACAGAAAAAGGCAATCACATGTACCTCCTAACCCACAAGTACAAAAAACAGCACATGCACAAAATTAAGAAAAAAATATAAACAGGTACACACATAAGCACACAGAGACTAATGCATAAGCAAATACACAAGAGTTAAAAAAAAAGGAAGAAGAGGGAGAAGAGAAAAACGAACTGAAGAGGCATCATTAAACTCAACCAAAGGGTTGCCATTATTATATGTGGCCTTAACCATCTCCTCCAATGTGTGCCCATAAAATGTGCTACTTTTCAAAATCTTGTTCAGTTTCTCAACATGCTCGTTATGGGCTTGTCCCCAGTGAACCTCCACTGTTCTCTTGCTCATGTATGGCTCCAAGGCATCCTAACCCAATATTACAAATAATAAATAATTAAGTAACTCAATTTACCAATAGTTGAACAGATGCCCCAGCAAAACACCAAAGAAAATTAGGATGGAAAATGTTTACTCAGATGGACAGTGACCTGACCCGGCACAATGGTTGAAAAGGCCATGTTCAGCATGTTTGCTTAATACGCTGTCATGTTTGGTCTACTTAATTATAAGCAATTTGATATAATAAAATGAGAAATATTTTGGTCAGATTGAGTCATGGCTTCTTGACTTGGATATATGACAACCAGACCTGGCTCAATGGTTTTGAACAGTTAAGAGTTCCATCCAGTTTTTCTTAACACGCTGTCAGGTTGTGTTCAATTAATTAAAATATTATGGTATAATAGAAGGAAAACTGTTTTGGTTAGGTTGAGTCCTGCTCTCTTGACCCACCATGGCTCAGGTCAATAATATAAAAGAAAATAAAATATAATACCGAGCCATCCTAGCTGTTGGTGTCTCATGAAGTACACCCTCAATATCTTGGAAAATACCCAAATCACCCATCCTTTCATCTTAAAATATGTGGAGATGAATAGAATATAACAAGGGCAGTTTGTGCATCATTTAAGAAAGACGAAAGGGGGGGGGGGGGGCATCTAGAATTTGTTTTCATATTTTCAAATTCAAGGAATTGTATTGGACTCACAAGTTTGTATGGAGGTGTGGTAAGGCCATAGTAAGCTGTGACTCTATAAGCACTTCTAGCACTTCTCTGGGGAAAAGAATAAAGAAAATAATGAAGTTGGTTTAATGCAACTACTTAACAAAAAAAAGGAGTTGAATGCAAAAAAGGATTCTACCAAAGGAGTATATTTTTATTTTTATTTTGTACAATTAACAGGTTTCTTCAAATTAGGAATCCAACAGTTCTTAAGAAAGTAGATCATAACACCAAAGTATTACTTGTTTTCTCTATACACAAGTAAACTTTTAGTAGAGGCATTTCATCGAGCACTTTGTAGACGTGAAATTGAGGTACTACTTATTTGTAAGAGAATGATTAGAACCATCTTTAATTGTATAAAAATACACAAAAAGAACAATTGAGCTTGCTTCCTTTAGTAATTACATGACACTTAAGTAATTATACAGGCAAATTCAATAAAAACACTGAAAATAAAGAAGTACAAAATACAACTAATTAACCGTCATATTCAATGACAGCAACAAGCAGATAACCACAGAAATTGATAAATAAAATAATTAAAAATAAATTGAAGGCAAAGTAATTGTGTCAGATACCGGATAAGGTTTTGAGAATTTGGAGGGACTCGAACTCAATTTAAAGTCATTGGTTGACATTTTCCTTGAATTAGACGATAACACACCACAGCCACACCAGTTCGGCGCCATCACTAGCTGAGACCCCATCGCTCTCTCTCTCTCTCTCTCTCTGCTCTCTTTCTCTCACGCTCTTTAGTGCACGTCGGAGGAGAAGTATCTGCTTCAGCAAACTTGAGCGAATTCATATAGTAACTCAAATTTTTAGTTTAGATCCGGACCGTCCAATCTGGTTTGGTACAATTATTAAAGGACTGCGTGCTTTTCACTTCGGGCCGAATTGGCCCGGATTCTGATCAGACGATCCGAATCTAAACTAAAAATTTGAGTTAATCCGGGCTCAGTTTGAGTTTATATCTGCGACTGCAGTAATAAATCTGCTGCGATCCGACGGTATTGCAGGGTCCCTGTTATTCTAAATCCAACCTTTCATTTTTGGAATGCATGAATCTCAATAGAAGTTGTTTTTATTGCACGAATTTTAAAACAAATGAAAGGTTAAATTTAGAATAACAGGACCCTACAATTCCTTTGGATCGCAGCAGATTTATTTCCATTTATATCTACTACCGGCCTATAAATCAAGAGAAGGTTTTTGTACTCATCACTTTGTACCCACTTTTTACCCAAGCTAATCCGATCGGGTTCCAAACGGTCAAACTTTCCATCTGTTACGCGTTTTTTAACGAACTCAAACAAACTTCCTTTTATAAACAATCCCCGATCCAATCTATCTCTCCATTTTGAAATTTTTCTTAATTTCTGATATGTCTCTCCTCTGTTTTTATTCTCAACTCACTTCTCGTGCTCTACCCATCCATGGCGATAGGAACGACGATGAAGAAATTTTCACGGTCACGTTTCCCGGCGATGCTGCCAACTGGATCGACACCACGCGCCAAAGGACCGCCTCAACCACCGCATCTAGTGAGGCGACACGTCTGAAGTCCCTTCTTCATCCCGGCCTCCCTCTCTCTCTGCCTCTGTCTCGCTACCCCCCTTTAACTCTCTACAGATGGCACCGATCCCATTCAAACAAGGTCCCGGCAGCTCAACGCTGGTGCGGGAGGCGGTGACACGCGCCACCCTCGCCACGTCAACACCAGTGACGGAACAGATCTAGAGGGCAAAAGTCAGGTTCGGGCCTCCACTGGATCCGCCAGTTGCGTCTCCCTCGACAAGGTCACACATGCGTCTGTACGACCTCCCAGCTTGGGACCTTCACCTCTTTGATCCGCTCTCCCTTTACCCCTCGACGATTCTCGGCCAGGAGAAGGCAATTGTTGTCAATTTAGAGAAGATGAGGTGCATAATCACACCCAATGAGTTGCTGGTTTCAGTTTAGATTTTGAGTGGAAATGCAGCGGGAGGGGACGAGTGAGAGTATGCCGAGGATCTTATGTGCCTCAACTGTTTAGACTCATAGTCGTTGAAGGTATAAACAGTCTAACAATTCCTTTTCGAAGAATTGTATAATGGAACAGTCATGCCTACCAATTGTTAGGTGAAATGCCTCAGTCAAACATCGTAGACATTTGTTCTTGTTTATGTGCACTTTTAATTAAATTGAAGCTGCTTGAGAATCTTGATTGATATCTAAAACATCAATAATATGACTTCTTTTGTTTAGGTCAAAACAAAATTGGCTTATTACTGTACTGATGAGATTTCATTCATACGTTTTTCAGTCAAAATTGGACTTGATGATGCATTAACTAATGTAGTCCTGGAAATTAAATTATGGTTAAAAATCATATTATCGAATTCAATTGGTACCAGACCTCTTTTATGCAGCATTAACTAGTAATTGGCATACAAATGACTTTAATTGAATCTTGTACAAAAATTAATAATTGAGATTGATCAAAGGCATACCTGATGTAAAATATTAAGCTTTTTTTCTTCGAAAGTATTGTTTGATTGTAAAATATCTACCTGACTTTAATTGCTAGCGTTTCTGCAACAAGTAAAAGCCTTACTGATATATTATGCATCATCTTAATTTAGAGAACATTAATAAAATTGAGTGTTATTGTGCAGGTTTGTTGTAGATAAGACCATGAAATAGGATCATTTAATGATCCTTACACTTTGAGATCTGTTTTAGAGTTGCCTGCAATCTGATCCGATTTGGTAATATTTAGAGTCTAATCTGATCTGATCTAACAGATCAGCTGTTGATCTGGTATGGTTTTGTAAATTTTTTATTTTTCTGATTTAAATTTCCAGAATTTATCTAATAGGTTTACAAGATCTATACAGTATTTTATATGATTTATCAATCAGGTTTAAAGAGTCTGTAGAATATTTTACATGATGTATTTAACATTTTTACAGGATATATGCAATAGTTTACAGGATCTATGCATTGTTTTTCTTTTCTTTATTTTACAGGATCTGTTTAACAGTTTTACAGGATATATGCAATTATTTTCACAGATCTCGTATTATCTGAATGTCTGTTTTTATTTACATTATTCGACATGCAAATTTTGCTGATTTAAAGTCTTCTATACATTGTTTTACAGGATTTTGTTAATGATTTACAAGATTAATATTTGAAATGCATTAAACTATTATACGATCTACTTAACAGTTTTATATGATATGTCAGTTATTTTACAGGTTTTATGCAATAGTTTTATAGGATGTATCAGTTATTTTACAGATTTCATTCAATAGTTTTTCAGATTTAATGCAATAGTTTTATAGAATGTATTAGTTATTTTACAGGTTTCATGCAATAATTGTATATAATGTATCAGTTATTTTACAGGTTTCATGCAAAAAGTTTTATAGGATGTATCAGTTATTTTACATATTTCATTCAATAGTTTTTCAGGTTTCATGCAATAGTTTTATAGGATATATCAGTTATTTTATAAGTTTCATACAATAGTTGTTCAACTATTTTTTCAGGATTCTGCTAATGATTTACAGGATTAGGACTTGAAGTTTTTATTAATTTGTTGATATCATTTTTTTCTTTCAGCTAAACCTGCTTGGAAAGATGTTGGTATTATTGAAGAGGTGTGCCCAAAGCAGGAAGAATGATCAATGGACTGTGCAATTTTTATTTTGTGTTTTGTCTACAACCTGATCACCGAGATGCCTCTAACTTTCACACAGTTTACATATGTGAATTTTATAGTATTGAAGTTTTATAGTTTGTACATGCTAGTTTTATAGTTTCATGTGTTAATTTTACAGTATTAAAGTCTTATAGTTTGCATGTTAGTTTTACAGTTTACATCTGCGAGTTTTACAGTATTGAAGTTTGATAGTTTGTATATGTTAGTTTTATAGTTTCATGTGTTAATTTTACAGTATTGAAGTCTTATAGTTTGCATATTAGTTTTACAAATTACATCTGTGAGTTTTACAGTATTGAAGTTTTATAATTTGTATATGTTAGTTTTATAGTTTCAGGTGTTAATTTACAGTATTCAAGTCTTATAGTTTGCATGTTAGTTTTATAGTTTACATCTGTGAGTTTTACGTTATTGAAGTTTATGAAAAAACGTATATCTAATTTATAACGTTGTTGTTTTTTTTTGTAGGATAATATTTCGAAAGAACGTGTGATTTTAGCGATGAAGCTTCTTACTCATCAAAATAACGTTCACCAAAGGGTTATGAAGTAATTTCATTGTTGAACAAATGTATTTGGTTGTGGAACAAATGTATTTGGTTATTGTATAGCTGTATTTGGGTGCGAATTTTAGAGTATTGAAGTTTTATAGTTTGTACATGTTAGTTTTACAGTTTCATGTGTCAATTTTACAGCATTGAAGTTTTATAGTTTGCTTATGTTAGTTTTATAGTTTACATCAGCGAGTTTTACAGTTTTGAAGTCTTATTTTACATGATATAGATGCATATATAAATATTAATAATTGAAGAAAAAAATGATGAAAAAAATTTACAAAATTTACAAAAAAAAATTTTAATTTTAATTTCGAAAAAAAAAAATTTTACATAATTTTAGATGTTATTTGGAAATAACTGCAAGTTTGAGAAGTGATTCGGTTTTGAAATCTTCTAGAAGCTGTCACTCTGAAAGTACAGCCAGTTGAAGTATAAGAAGTACAGGTAGTTTGGCAGTTGTGGAAGTTGCAAACGGTTAGCAACAAATTTGGTTGTTAGAATTTTGAATTACGTATTATATATGATTTGTCATTGAAGATACAGTATTGAGTATAGAATTTTACAGTATTCTCGCAAGTCAAATGACCACTGTTATCAGAACCGGACCGGTCTGGCCGGTCCGACCGGAATAAATCAGAACCGGACAGGTTTACGGTTTGGTTCGGTATTAAAATCGGACAAGCAATAGAACCGGATATATTTAGTTAAACCGGCCGATTTTATAAAAAACAACCAGAGTACTAAACCAAAACAAAGGGATGGGTGTAGGTCCGATGCCCATCGGACCTAGTTTGGTTCCGATGGGCAGATCTACCGTAGGATAACGTAATGATTTGTGCGCACGAAAATTGAAGCATAAACACACGGGTTTTAAAGCATTTCGCACGAATCTAAAAGAAAATCGATGGTGATTAAACCCGTCGAACTGAGGTAGGTCCGATGCCCATCGGACCTACTCCCGTTCCCAAAACAAACTGGTTTTGTATTGGTTTTGTGTCCAGCCATCTATTCCCAATTTTGAAAAGAAAGGTGCGGCTTTTGAGGAAAAATGCAGTAACTTTTTAGGAGAAAAAGTGGAATCTAATATGTATTATTCTGTGGTCAATTATGTGTAGTCATTTATGTTTTGTAACATACTTTTGTAAATAATTATGTGTTTGAGAATAATCTAACATTTATTACAATATTATTTTTTTTAAACAGAAAACAAAATATTAAAATTCTAATATGGATCATTAGAGGTTCGTTTAATCACAAAAAATAAAGAATTTCTATGTAGTTATTCAATTTTAATATGAAGTATAAAACCATAAAATTTCTTTGATGAAAAAAAAGTATTCTATGATATTTTATTTTACTAATTCTAAGAATAAGTTCTACATTTGTGATACAATAAATATATTATTTTCCAATAAAAAATATTATTTTGTAATATATAAATTTACTTTTATAGTACATTGTTTAATATGTATATTGGAATTTTTATTACATAAAACATAATTATTTATAATAATACTTATATCTTATATATATTATATCTTATAAATATGCAAGTATTTAAAAAACCAGCGGTTAAACTAGTTGATCTATCGGTCCGACCAGTGAACTGTCAAACCGGAGCTTTACCGGGTCGATGTCCGGTCCGGTTCTAGTAACATTGCAAATGATAGTTAGTTTGAATAAAAACTGGATACAACTCGTTAGATACAATTAGTCGCTTCCAAATGCAAATTATCTAAAGTGTATGTCTATTTAGTATTTACTGATAGCATAACTGTGTAGGATAATTTACTCAAAAGAAGGAAAGGCCAACATCATTCTTGGAAGCAACTGCCTGCTGCCACCCCGCTGTGGTAATAAAATATGAAATATTTTTTCTTGCCTAAATTGAGAAGACCTAGGAAAGGAAATACACCAAATCCAGTTTTATGATTGTGTGAAATGACAATCTCATTTTTTACCTTTTTTACTCTCGATAATTTATAAATGACAACCCACTCATTAAAAAAAAAACTAAATTAAGTAAAATAATATTCCTTTTTATATCATACTTCATTATTAATATGCCTTCCTTGACTCGTTCTCGTTGCTTTGATTTTGAGCCGAAATTTTTAGGAAGCTGATATGAGTACTCGCACTCCAGTATCCGCATTGACCCACACTTTAACTGTCATATTTCTGACGATCTGTGAGAATTTTTGCGAATCTAAAACCACGAACATCTTCTACGTAATTTTCTCTTTCAAATGAGATCCATGATGACGTACTTTCGGGTTCGTCGTCACGAAGTATTTATACCTATACTTGCAAGTATTTTTTTACATATGATACTGGATTACATCTGAAAGTATTAATATCAAGTATTGTAAGTATTTATACCTATAAGGTCAATTATTTTTGTTAGATGAACGTTGGCGCGGAGACTATTAAGGAATGTTGATGGGGGATATGGGGTCCCTACTACTTCTAGAGGAAGGTTGACGCGGGAACAATTAGGGGACTGAAAAAGGGGATGATCATATCAAGTTACGCATGCAAATATTTATATCTTATTTTGCAAGTATTAATATTTTATACTCCAAGTATTTATATCTATGAAGGTTAACGTGGAGACGAGT
Source organism: Carex myosuroides (assembly GCA_028015225.1). Lineage (NCBI taxonomy): Eukaryota > Viridiplantae > Streptophyta > Magnoliopsida > Poales > Cyperaceae > Carex > Carex myosuroides. Next base: position 4,197,215 of record CM051464.1, read on the forward strand.
GTGGAGACCAGGAAAGGAGGACCATAATACAACCTTCCTCTAATTAGTGGGGACCATAGTACTATAGGGTAATCCTGGCCGCAAAATTATGTTTCTCGGGAAAAGCCGCGAAATTCTGACCGAGAATTTTCTGCGAAATTCTGTTTGAGAATTTATCTTGCCAAATTACTTTTAAGAAAAAATTTCTCGATTAATTCTACTCGGGAATTTACCGCGAAATTCTGACTTGGCTTACGGTGCGGAAAGAACGTAAAATCAAAATTTCACATTCTACCATAACCCGAGGATCTACTCCCCGATTGATTTCTAAAATAATATTTATTTACATTTAAATAAATTAAATAACATTTGTACTTTTTTTTCAAATTCGAATGGGAATGCTGTTTAACTCGGTCACGTAGCACCAAACGTCTGATGCCTCTATCAGTCGTCCACCAGGAACAACCAAAGAGTCGGTATTTCTTTTGCCAGAAATACTATACTGACTTTACGCTAAAACACTATTCACGAATATCGTAAAAACTGATTCACGACTTTCGCAAAAATAGATTCACGAATTTTTGCAAAAACACTATTCACCGTAAATACGATATTTATGGTAAATACACTATTCACAACTAGCAAGAATATACATTAATTACGTATTTCTTTCTTTTCTATGCAAAAATACTATTTGGGAGAGAACGAGAAAGAGAAAATATAACCGAATCGAATCGAATTCAGAAGTTGTGATTTTCTCTTACCCCTGCCCACTTATTTATAGGCATTTTTGAGGTGCTTAGGAAATGACCGAAATGCCCCTAAGCCCAAAATTCAAATGAATTATTTTGGGCTTTTAATTTAAATTCTAAATTTAAATTAGGCCCAAAATTCAAATGGGCTTTTGACCCAAAATATTAATTCATAATTAATATTTATAATCCATTTATTATTAATATAATTATTCTGAACAATTATATTTTCTTGCGGCTGTTGTTGCGATAAATTTATATAACGTGTCGTACACGCTTATAAATTTAATGTATTTAAGCTTGTCATCTTTATGACATTTATTTATTAATTATAACTCTTTATAATTAATTAATAAATTAATTCTCTAATTACTTTTCTATTGGTGTGACCTGATAGGATCTGTGTTATGTTGGCAATAGAATTAAAACTCCTTTTAATTCTATAAATCATAAGCGGCATCTGGCAGAATGCATTATGACTACCCAATTGACACAGATGATCTTATACAATACAATATCACGATCCAGTAAATAATTTACTCATGTTAATTCTTATGTCTCATAGTATTAGATCAGTTTCAAGGTAGGTATGTGTCATCATTGCAAACTTAATCTTTTCTTGATCTTAAGTATATTATCAAATATGATTAACTCTTTAATCATACCGTGCACAGATAATCCTACTTTATCAAGGGGCCCAGCAATACTATTACTCATATTAAATACGAGGGACAATAGTAGTCTTGGTGAACATCTCTCCTCCGCACAAGTCATGTATACTGAAATGTCATCGTTATAGCTACTTTTTACGGATAGCGTTAAACAACACTCACGAATACACACTTCTCATGTAGGAAACGATGAACCATCTCATACTTTAGAACTTAACACTAAATGAAACATTAATGACACGAACACAATTCCATTTAACGTTTCATTTAGGGTCTATCAAATACCATATTCTCTAACATATATCTATGTGATTAAAATGACAACTCTTTGTCTATGGTTTGTAAAACTTAACTATCATTTAATCCACATACTAACCTTTGATTGGTCAATTAGTGTTCTTTGCTAATTATCTTGGTTAGTGACTATTAAGAGTATTTATCATATATATTATAGAGTTCTACAATTTCAAGTCATTAACTCGAAATGATTCATAATTCGATAAATCTCAAAGAACAAAATGATATTTTTATTAATCATCCATTACATGAACAAAATACATATAGAATAAAATTATCCTATGATTGACTTCTAGATTATTACAGTAACAAGTACAACCTTCATCTATTGTTGCTGCGGGTACAATGCGGATACTGGAGTGGGGGAATTGAAATAATTATTCTTTTTTATTAACACAACATTATTAAAAAAATTACTATATAGAAAATTTTAAATGAAGTATTTCCTTTAAAACTGATTCTCTCTTATATATTACAACATAATATTTTTCCTTAAAAGTTATGTTTTATAAAGTATGTTATTTGTGTAAAATTTATTTCCCTCACATTATTATATGATTTTTTTCATTAAAAGTTAGATGCACAGAATAAATATTCATTATTTATTTTTGTCACATTTTTAAATTTTTTTAAGAGAATTACAACAACGAAAGATTTTATTATATTATTAAAATCTATCAATATTACATATATCAATTTATTTTATCCAACTTCAAAAGTTATTAACAATTTATTGTAAGCGTCAATAGCTAATTAGCGATTGACGTATCATAATATTAAAACTTTTTAAATTTATATATAAAAAAAGTTAAATACATGCCTTAATTATCTGCTTGAAACTTGAATTCAATAGATCGTTTTGAAAATCATATTGATTGAAATCAAAATTTACAATATATAGTTATATACAAAAAGTTAAATTAACAAGAAGCAAATCCATATCATATGACAAATTTTCAAGCTTTAAATTACATCAATGCCCAATAAAATAAGAAAAGAAAAAGCAAAAAAGTACCTAGCAATTATGAAAATTAAATAATTAATAAATAATCACTATATTAATTACATTATTAATAAATATGGTAGTTAGAAAGACATTCAAAGAGTGTTAAAATTATCCATACATTAATTTATTTTTAAAGTTGTTGTATTAATATAAATATTTGCGGTGTCAATATGCCTACCCTGTGATCTATAGTTTCTAATGAAATAAATTTTTTGTTTTTTTCGATTCCTCTATAATTCCTTAAAAGGGAGCGGAATTATTTTTAGGTTCCTTCTATAGAATCGAAATATAGAGACAATATGTCTAATAGCTTATATTATTTTAATATTTTAATAATATTTCTATAAATAAAAAAAATCTACCCTAGTATGATCAAATATGCAGTTTTTTTAATATTTAGTAATCTGAATATTAATTATAAATAAAAAGTAAGATTACAATATTTTTTGATATATAAGGATCCGTACTTTCGTAGCATAGATATGATTTTATTTTATTTTTTGGAAAATTTCAAAAGGAATTATCGTATTATTACGGTTTCTTAATTTTCATCTATTATGTCACAAAATAACTAAAAATTAAGGGAACAAAAAATAATGACAAAAGTGACTGAATCGACCTTAACGTTATAAATTAGTTAATTTTGTGGCATAAAATGAAGAATAATTATATTCATCTCCGCACTCCAGTTCCTCTTTGTCCCCGCAACTACAGTAGAGGAATGTTGTACTATGGTCCCCACTAATTATATTATCCTTTTTTCTAGTCTCTGTATTTGTCCAAGCGTCAACTTTCATAAGTATAAATACCTTAAGAAATAACAGATTAATACTTTCAAAGTAAGATATTAATACTTGCATGCGTAACTTGATATGATGATTCCCCTTTTTCATTTCCTCAATGGTCTCCGCGTCAACCTTCCTCTAATGAAGTAGTAGGGACCCCATATCCCCGCATCAATCTTCCTATAACAAAAAATATAGTTGACCTTATAGGTATAAATACTCCAGTGTATAGGTATCACTACTTGCAAAATAATATATTTATACTTTGATGTGTAACTTAATATGATCAAACGTCTGAAAATTAAACTTTTTATAATGTATATACATAATACATATAAATACTTCAGTGCATAGGTATAAATACTTTCAATACTTGACATTAATATTTTTAGACGTTATTCAGTGCTATATGTAAAAATATATTAAGTATTGCAGTCCTCTCATATAGTTCTGGCAATATTAATATTTTTAGAAACGTGTATGACCCCCCTTTAATTTGTCCCCCTCATTTAGTTTGAGTGGTCCTCCACAGGTATTTATAGTGCGGGGACATGTTGGGAGATTTGGTTGGAGAGACAATTATTTACGTTAAAATACTTTTGTACATAAGTATAAATACTTTCATACATAGGTATAAATACATTCGTGCATATGTATTAATACTTTAGAAATTATGTGGGAACGATACATATATAAAATATGAAAATTGTGCGTAGAAAATATACGATCAGAGTTGGTTATTTAAAAATGAGTTATTTAAACATGCGATAAGCAGGCGAGGCGGTTTGAGTTATTGAGTCAGTCTTCTCAATAACCAACAACAATTCAACAAACAGCACGCTCGCATAAATTAAGTCGCATCCCTCGTATCCCCCAAAATTTTTATTAATAGAAAAAATAAAATAAATAAATATCGACATTGAAGAACAATTTAATGAAAATTTGAGATATAACAAAGACGTGATGGTTCATAACAATCAGGGATGCGCTGAAAAAAGAAGAAACCAGGCCGTTATAAAGCATAACGGCTAGGGAGGCGCATGTATTTAATTGGCCGGAATGCATCAATTTATGGCCGAATTAATTTGAATATTTTAATATGGCCGAAAAAAAAAGAGCAGTGGGTATTTCTTTTACAAGATTCGTAAACATAATTACAAGAACATCTACAATGGGTATTTCTTTTAAGGGTCCGCCTAGCTCTCCCCTGTGAACAATCTCCTGTTTCATCCCCCGTCAGTTACATTAATTAAGGTAGTTAGTTAGTTAGAATTTATAACTGTCAGTGTATTTTAGAAATTTGCAGAAGTATTCATCTGTAGCACAACTAGTATTCATCCATCTATATGAAGGTATTCACATTTGCAATATAAACATATTTGGATATATTACAACAAGAAAGTAGGGGACAAACAACATGTGTGGGGGACCGCACAACTGTCAGAGCATTAATTAAGTGGGGGACCGCATAACCGTCAGCGCATTAATTAAGTGGGGGACTTCTAACTACCTTCAGCTCATTTTAGAAATTTGCAAAAAAAATATTCATCTGTAACACAACTAGCATTCATCCATCTATATAAATGTATTCATCTTTGCAATAGAAGCATATTTGGACACATCAATCACTCATCTTTTACACGTTTTTAGAGATGGGTTTTTTTTTCTCCGTTCAATCTAACCAATATTTCTGATGATCTGTGAGGAATTTTGCAAATTTAAAACCACGAATGTCTTCTACATAATTTTCTCTTTCAAATGAGATCCATGATGACATACTTTCGAGTTGTCCGTTGCACAAGTATTCACACCTCGTCATACAAGTATTCATTCCGCATTAAGCAAGTATTCATCCTCATCGTGTAAGTGTAAATAGTTAATGTACCAAGAGTATTACACGTTTTTAGAGATGAGTTTTTTTTTCTCCGTTCAATTTAACCAATATTTCTGACGATCTGTGAGGAATTTTGCAAATCTAAAACCACGAATGTCTTCTACACAATTTTCTCTTTCAAATGAGATCCATGATGACATACTTTCGAGTTGTCCGTTGCACAAGTATTCACACCTCGTCATGCAAGTATTCATCCCGCATTAAGCAAGTATTCATCATCATCGTGTAAGTGTAAATAGTTAATGTACCAAGAGTATTACAAATATATGTGCATACCAAACAAATAAAAAATATTCATCCATAAGATATCAAGTATTCATACATATAAGTTAAAGTATTTATGCCTAAGATATTAAGTATTTATCCATAAACGTTGAAGTATTCATCTCTAAAATATTAAGTATTCATCCATATGTACTTAGTACGCACTGTTCTAATTCACCATTAATAAAGCTTTGTTCTTTGAAAATAACTCGGATCTGACCCGGCGGAGACGGATCTGACCCGGCGGTCGACAGTAATGGATCTACTCCGGCGAAGGCGGAGGTGGGAGAGAGAGGAGGCGGAGGTGGGAGGTAGGAGACGGAGGTAAAGGTGGGAGAGGGAGGCCGAGAGGGAGGCCGAGATGGAGAGGTGGGAGAGGCGGGCGGAGGTGGAGAGGGAGAGGTGGGAGAGGTGGGAGAGGGAGGGAGAAAGAGGAAAGAAATAAATGGAGAAAATTGGGTAATTAATTTGTAGGGCCATTAGGTAGTTAGAATTTTGAATTATTGTTAGAAAAGGTAGTTAGTTAGTTGGGGGATGAAATGGGGGATGGATAGATGGGGGAAGATATAATTACCCTTCTTTTAAATTGCTAATTTGATATGTCAATTGCTAATATAATTGTTAGGTTGTAAGCCGATTTCTAAAAAAGCAAATTTGCTTATAAAGCAAATAATTTTTTTCGCACATGTTGGTACTCTCTCTCTTTTATATTGGCTCTAACTTCTTTATTCTCTTTCCTATTGGCTCTGACTCAATTTCTGGGATGGAGGGGTTAAGAAATTAAAAGGAACTTAATTTTTAAATAGTGCTTTACAGCTGTTTTTAATTTTTTACGGATTGCCGGGTTGGAGATGCTCTAATACAGAGAAGTTGGCAAAAGTAAAGTGAATATTATTTTGTGAGATAATACATTAAAATTCATAAAGTTAGATAAAAAAAATCTTTATTTTGTGAGAATCATATCATAAAGTGATTATTATTTTATTGTAAACGCATTAACTTATCATGGTGTTATTTTTGTTCAGTTCACGTACAATAAAATAAGACCATTAAGCTATTTTTCGTACTTCGCTCTTGAAAAAAAAATATCTATTGGAAAAATATTAGTTTTTATAATAATATAGTTTCATATAAAATTATTTGATTTGGAAAATTTAATCACGAATAACTACCATTGACAAATAATATGATTAACTACACAATAATTCAACAAAGAAATACAAAGAAAATTATATTGTTTTACCGACTTATATTGCATCCGTACTACGGATCAATATTTTCGTTTTTAAAATTCTAACAGTCGATCCGAACCGTTCAACGTAATCCCCACATGAATATGTACTTGCAGACTAAATTTTATATTTTTTCGAACTTTTTACTATATTTTAAGATAAATAGAAAATCACTTGATCTGAAAATTTTGGACCATCCAAAAACAATGATTTTCTACCTATCTAAAAAATAGTAAAAAAATTTAAAAAAAAAGAAAATTTAGTTCACAAGTATATTCTCATATGGAAATTATGTTGGACAGTTCACTGTTAAGATTTTGAAAATGAAAATATTAACCCGTAGTACGGACCAATCCGTGCTATGCATAGTACTATAGACTCACTCTTTAATTATTGTCAAACTGGTACGATATTATATTTTAGTACATTATTATTATAATGTTCAGGTTAAGCAAGTAGCGCATATTCTTTTTTTAGTGGATTAGTAGATACCACGTACCAGTCGGCAAGAAATTGACATTAAAGGAGACGCATCTGAATGGTTGGATGCCGATCGGACGGTTAACGTGCGGCCAGGTTTAGTGTTATGACTTCGGCACAGGGATTGGATTGGGATTCTCTCCAGTTTTATGTGATTCGTGTAAAATCTCGACAGCTCATTTCAGATCGCATGGTGTAGATGAAGTTTGAAATTTCACACTAAAATTATCATATCAGATTAGTACCATTCGATCTAAAACCAAAGGTTCACTGAAATATCTAGTACTCTTTACGATAATTTGTCAATTGGAGAGGATCTGTGAAATACCGGATCTACATAGAAAGTTGTCAAATACATTCGGCCATATTAAAATATTCAAATTAATTTGGCCATAAATTGATGCATTCGGCTAATTAAATACATGTGTCTCCCTGGTCTTTATGCTCCATAACAGTCTGATTTTTTTTTTTTCCGGTGCGTTCCTGGCCGTTATGGACAATAACGGTCTATTTTTTTTTTCAGCGCGTCTCTGGCCGTTATGGACCATAACGGCCTGTGTTTTTGTTATACGTTTAACGTAGATAATAGACTAATCACAGACATTATGGATCATCACGTCTTTGTTATATCTCAAATTTCCGCCAAATTGTTCCTCAACGTCCATATTTATTTATTTTATTTTCTATTAATAAAAATTTCGGTCGTATCCCTCCCTTCGGAATTAAAAACCGCAATCCCTCGTATCCCTCCCTTTGGAATTAAAAACCGCATACTTGTCTGTTCTCCGTACTCGACTTGAACTGGAGGAGGGAGCAAGCTTCAATTGAACAGCCGCAAATCATTTCTGATTTCACTTCCAATCGAGAAAGACTGCTACTAACAGGTTAGTAGGAACTGTCCATGTTGATTCCCACAAGACAGGTTCTTAACAGGAGGGGTATGCATGTTGATTCCCACTGCCCCCTATGTAACAACTGTCCATGTGAATCTCTGGTACATTTGCTTTTCTTATGTCCGGTTTCTATAGCTATCTGGTTTCATGTACAGAGAGTTATGGATTTAACTATCTTTCAAATAGACACAAGTGTGCAAAGGGTGTGGAGCTCCTCATGGGCAAAAGTGAAAGAAGACCGCAGAATGAACAAGAAAGAATGGGCGGTCAAATTTCTCTGTGTGGCTTGGAATGTTTGGAAACTCAGAAACGCTGTCATTTTCAGGAACGAACGCAGACCGGCAAGACTAATTGCTGAAGCGGCGGCTCAGGAGATGGGCCTCTGGTTAAGTTTTTGTTAGATTGTTTAGCTTTTTCACTGGTTAATTTTTTGTTAGATTGTTTTAGCCTTTTCTGTTGCCTGTTTCTCTTTCACGGGAGATTTCCGTTGGTTGTCACTCGGTGCCAAGGAAGAACTCGCTTTTTGCGTGGCTTGTAATATTACTTTTTTTCAATGCATTAAACCTGACAGCTTCTGTCAGTTTCTCAAAAAGGAAGCAGTTCTGTTTTAGGGCAGTCAATCAAGTACAAATGTCCATGTCTCTAAAAGAAAAAAAAAAGAAGAAGCTAATTTGTGGAGCTTTCTGAAGAAATAGGAGTTTAACGTTTTCCTTTAATGTCCATCGCTCTTGTGTGGGTTACTTTAGAGGGCGGACCCCTAATTTTCTAGTTTTGTGTTTTTTTTGTCCAAGCAAAAGCAAAACCGTTCTCCGCAGAGGAAATATACTTACTATTTAACTCAAGTTACAGTTGGAGCCGACATTTTTATTAATATCCAAAGTTTAATACAAATTATTAATTATACCCAGAATCCCATCTGATTTCGAAATATACCCAAGCCGGCCATTTTTTTTTTTTTTTTTTTTAGAGAGACACTATGAAGATCAAAATATTGAAATCTAACTCTGAAAATTTGAAATTTTTGTTTAAATTATTTGTTATATTACTTCTTTGATGTATAATTAGCATATTTATACTAAAATACGATAGATTAATTGAAATTATGTTGAATAATACTAAATTATGTTAAATTACGTTAAATTACATTAAATTACGTTAAAATACGCTATATTAATTGAAATACGCTATATTATTTTTTATGTTGTGCTACTATTTTAATGTTGTAATATTTTCTGTTTAGCATTATCATGATAATTTATTTTGATCTGTAAAATATAAAAATAGTACCATAAAATCACACATACACAAGAACCGAAATATAGGATAATCCAAATATACCAAACATAAATAGTATATGAAATAAAATAGTACAAAACTAGTAAAAATACAACTAAAACGGAGATGGGGAATATCGCTGAGGCGGTACTCCGGCGTTCGCCCAGCGCCAGCGCGGCCAGGCTCTCTCTCTCTCGGCCTCCCCACTAGCATTGGCAGACCTGAGTATCTGGTCGGCACTATCCCATATGGCATCGCCCGTGGAGACTGTCGGTACTGGCGGAGGTGTAGCGAAGGTAGATGCGGCAAACTCAGTCCCAAAGTCAGGCTGAGTATGAGACCCGCTACCACTAGCCTCTCCATCATGCGGCATCTCTGTGCCATATCGGGGCCATGCCGGTGCTGACATGAAACTGTCATCAATACCCCGAAGTCCTGGAGACTGCACGAGAGGGACTCGTACTCAGAAGTATCGGTCTCCGCAGGTGGTGGCTGTGGTGGCATCTCTGCTGGACCCTGCAATCATACACATAAATTATTAAATTTGATCTGAATGAAAAAATTTATTAAAACCTGACAGATACTGAAGTATGACATACATGAGGCTGCACCGGACGTCCATGCTCGTCGTACCATGCCGTCCACCCAATGTCGGACAATACCCAACGATGGTAGTCCCACTCTGGATGTGAATCGGGGGAAGATGGCATATCATCAAGCAGAACCGGGGTCGGATCGGGCTCCTGCGGATCTATCTCACGCTAGTTGATGTTCTCTCTGGCGTCTCGCAGCATACTGATGATCTTTCCACCGTGCCCGGCATCCTCAACCACATTCGCATTCTTCTTGAGTGTGCGGTACCCAAGCCGTCTCCAGTTCTTCCTTCCTAGCATGCGGATCCCATGCCCGCACTCCTTGATCGCGGCCAAAAGCTGAAAAATATTTGACATGTCAGATCAAACCTTGATGTACTACTAAGTTAGACCAAAACTATGTGGTTTTAGGTGTTTTACCTGGCGAGCCCATGCACGACCGTTGGGATGGTAACCGTCATCTGTTTTGATCCTGTTGCAGAGATGGGCACCGTAATCACCCTACAGATAGACACTCGCCATGCAGACCTGCGTGTACCATACATCGTACCTCAACTGGGGATCTCCCTGGGTCTGAATGATCCCATCTGGCTCATGATAGAAATGGGTCTGCTGAGGATCCTGGGCCGTCCTGTAGTATGGATCGAAATGAGTGCTCCAGTCCTTATCCAGTCGCGCTCGGTGGGTTACGCTGTAAGGAAGACGTTAGTTGCAATACAAAGCTATCAAGTAATTTGATGTATTTGACAATAAATACAATAGACTACGACTTACCTGTGCAGGGCTCTGTGCGTGGAAGGCGGCAACCGTGGGTCTGCAGGGATCAACGCCGCTCGAACAAACTGGCGGAGCACCCGATCTGGGTAGTGGTGCTCCACTGTCCAGAAATGTATGAGTGGACCTCGATAGAACCACATCACCCGCTCCTGCTTGTCAGTCACACTGCCCGGCAAGAGGAACTCCTCGTACAACTGATCGTACGGCGTCCACTCAACAAGAGGCTCAGGCAAACTCTGAAGCTCTGACCGGACTGGCCTGATCCCAACGGTAGCACCGTGGGTCCGATCCTGGTAGTGGTGGAAATCATGCCACTTCTTGGCGTATGCCGGGCAGTGAAACACATCTGGCTCTCCCCAATCCGGCACCTCATTGGGGATAGGACGGCCCACCGGTAGCCGTGACCACGACCAGTACTGAAGCAGGAGTACCGGCCCGTACATCTGCTTCGCCGTCGGCTTCATTTTCAAGAACATTACACGTCAGTGTATTTTGATGGATTGATTGATTAAATAATTTACACTAAAATAAGAGTTGGTGACTTACCTCACTACTACGACACAGGTGGTAGTACAGATGCGCCAGGACAGCTCCACCCCAGTTGTACGACGACGGCCGCTCAATGTCCATCAGCAACGGGAGATACATCATCGGCATCTGATCACCGCTGGAATCAGGAAACATGACAGAACCAAAAAGGTCCATCACGTAGCCCCGTGTATATCTGCAATACAAAACATATAAAAATTCTAATAGAATCATCGTATTATAAATTAATTAGTAGATATTAATAAAAATTTACCTCTGAATCTCCAGCTCGGTGGAATATGCCGAGAGACCCGTGATGAAGTGTTGCCGTAATCTCGTCATCCGCAAATGGAACTTCGACCTCCCATGGTCCCCAATGATATATGAAGGATCAGCTCCCAATAACTCCTCGACATAACCTGCGAATCTGGTGCTGTCAGAGACGCCGCCGACGGGTGTGCCACGGATAGACAAACCCCAGAGAGCACTCACATCCTGGAGAGTCACTGTCATCTCTCCGAATGGCATGTGAAACGTGTGCGTCTCGGGACGCCATCGCTCCACCAGTCCAGCGATGAGAGATGCATTGATGATGCTCTTCTCTGTCCGCACGATGTCCACAACCTGGTAGAGACCCAGGTTGACGAGGTACGGCTCCATCACCTCGTAGTACCTCATGTGAACGCACCTCAACTTCACATCTAGAAGATCCGTGTCCTGCGTTGAAAAATGTAATCCGCATGGTGACAACATAATAAAATTTAAATCCAACAAAATTTAATGAAAATATAAGAAAAGGAACGTACCTCATGAGAAGCCAGTGAGACTCGGTGCTCACTGTGGGGAATCCACAGGAGAGGACTGATGTGCTCCGTGCTGCTAGTACTGATCGGCTCGTCCACTACTGGACGCTGGGTAGGCCGTGCTCTAGGCATTCTGATATCTAAAATAACCTAAATTCGATGAAATTACGCTTGATCAGCATAATTATGGTAAAAAAGGCCAAAATACCCTAAATATTGGTCATCTGTGCTAATTACACTAAATTATGCTTAATCAGCCTAATTATGGTAAAAAAGACCAAAATACCCTAAAAATTGGTCATCTGTGCTAATTACACTAAATTATGCTTAATCAGTCTAATTATGGTAAAAAAGACCAAAATACCCTAAAAATTGGTCAAACGTGCTAATTTCGGTAAAATTACGCTTAATCAGCATAACTATGGTAAAAAAGGCCAAAATATCATAAATATTGGTCAAACGTGCTAATTTCGGTAAAATTACGCTTAATAAGCAAAACTATGGTAAAAAAGTCCAAAATACCCTAAATATTGGTCATCTGTGCTAATTACACTAAATTGCGCTTAATTAGCCTAATTATGGTAAAAAAGACCAAAATACCCTAAATATTGGTTAAACGTGCTAATTTCGGTAAAATTACGCTTAATCAGCATAATTATGGTAAACAAAGCCAAAATACCCAAAATATTGGTCAATTATGCTAATTACACTAAATATTGGTTAACTTAGCTAATTACACTAAATTACAACAACATAATCTAAATTATAACACCTAAAACCTAAATCCTAAATCCTAAAATAAATAAATTAAAAATTAAATTAGATAAAAAAAATTTACCTTAAAGAAGAGAGAATTCGGTTGAAGATGGGAGAATTGTGAGAGGAGAGAGAGAGAAAGAGGTATATAAAGGGTGAAATGCGGGGAAAAAAAAAAAAAAAAAAGGTACATAGCCGGCCATAAAATGGCCGGCTTAGGGAGGGAACATAGCCGGCCAGGAAATGGCCGGCTTGGGTATTTTTCGAAATCAGATGGGATTCTGGGTATAATTAATAATTTGTATTAAACTTTGGATATTAATAAAAATGTCGGCAGTTGGAGTTGCTCTTTCAATTTTTATTTCCTGCATGCAAATGTCGTTTTAGCCCTGACAAACTCTCCTTCACTACTTACCCAATTTTACCCTTTATAATAGCCACTCAAACTAATCAATTTTACCCTTGTGCAAATGTTAATGTACAGCCTTGATTTCCCTTTATCTTTCTTCTTATATAATGTAACCCCAAGTTTTGCCCCTTTCTCTCCTTAATAAGGTTACAATAAAGCACCTTTCCTCTCTCATGGCATGGGCTCTACAGATGTCATTGATCTATCCAGTGATGAAGAAGAACAGCCTACACGAACCAACCACCTCATTGATTTTCAGGCCTTGAAGGCCCTCCTGGCATATTTAATACAAATGGTACTGGTACTGGTACTGCCCTTTTGGTGAAGAAAGAAGTAGAGGAACTGAGCACTTATTTGAATGGCGGGTCCAATCTGTTACGACAGGCTGGCAGCCCATCAGCACAAAATTTAAGCCTATTACAGCCTATTTGTCGCCAGTTTTGGAAATCAGGCGATTATGAGGTTAAGAAATCAGCAGCTGCTGCCTCTCAGAGTATGTTACGTTTCTTCTTTTTTATAGCTTGATTCAATTAGTTTTCATACCCGTATCTACATTATTAGTAATTCAAATGAATAATTGCCAACGAGAAAGGAAAAGATTGGATGTCTACTAGCAGGCTATTGAAACACTCTGGTACGTACTGTTACAAGTTCTGAACGTTATGGAAACCTTAACAGTCACATAAATCTTTCTTGATATCTCATGTCAATTTCTTTCTAGTTAACATAACACAACATATTGAGGATTGAAACAAAAAAAAGAAGGCTCACTCCTGGTTCTGATCTATAATCTTTTAACTTTTCTTATTCTGCATTTTACTTGAACAGATGGAAGAAACAGGCTGCGTATTAACCCTAGATTTCTGCACTCAAATGCGACCTCCCATAAATGGGCTTTTGGAGGTGAGCTTCAAAAACACTTAATGGAGAACAACAACAAACCAGGAGATACCAGACACTTACCTAAAAGCATACAATAATTTTCTTTTCTTTGTGTTTGCTGCAGCAATTGCGGAGCTTCTTGACAATGCCATTGATGAGGTTTGTATGGGCATCTGTTTCTATTTTTATTTATATAAGGAAAGAAATGGAGTCTACACTTCAGACACCAGCACATGCTAGTTAATCTACTTGAACATTAATTGCCATCATGTTTGGTTGGTAAATGTATTGATCTTATACAGTACTATACCAGGAAATATTCACTGCTCATGTTTTAAAAAGAAATATTTTTTTTTTTTGGGGAGTGCTGACAAAATTTATTCTCAATGTTTTTTTTTTTTTTGGGAAATATACAGTACTATACCAGATAAGTATAACAAGTGTACCATATTGTGGAAGTGTTGTTATACTTATCTGGTGTGCTAATCCTGAATTCAACCTAAACATATATCTCTTTTTAGTAATTTTCTTTCTTAATGTTAGGTTAATAACGGAGCAACCTTTGTCAGAGTAGATAAGTTTATTAGTCCTCGTGACTGCAATCCTGCTTTATTAGTCCAAGGTACATTTTTCCCCAAAATATTAAACTTCTCCAATCATTTAGAAAGAGTTTGGGTGTTTTTCAGAAGTACCAAAGCCATAGATTTGTGGAGGATATTCTCAAGATTTATATACAGATTAAGGGTTATTTTTCTCTTTAGGATAAATAAACTTGTGCCCTTTTAGTTATGATTTTTTCTCCTCCAATTGGACTTTAATTAATTTAGTTTGATTCTGTGCAAAAAAAAAAGGATGATGGAGGAGGTATGGACCCAGAATCGCTCTGGCGCTGCATGAGTTTTGGTTTTTCAGGTAAAAAAACTGAATCTTTCATTGGACAGTGTAAGTCTCTTTTCTGTTGAACCCCTTACAATTTGTGTATTTGTACTTGGCTCTTTGCTGACAACTATGTTGGAATAAATTTTGGTGCATAGATGGGAATGGTTTCAAAAAAAGTACGATGAGGCTTGGAGCTGATGTCATTGTTTTCACACGTCACAAAAAGAACACGAAGTACGAATACCACACTATTACTTTTTGATTTTTTTGCAGTTATTTAATGACCTCAACATTCTTATATATTTTGGCTTCTCCTCTTTATTTATATAGGGAAGCAACTTTAAGTGTTGGTCTTCTTTCCTATACCTTCTTGACCCGAACTGGCTGTGATGATATTGTTGTACCAACAGTGAGTTCAATTCTTAAATTATGAAATTCCTCTGTTGTCAGTTAACATTTTTTTTTTCCCTATTAGTTCTGATTTTGTTGGTTTGTTTTATTTTAGGTAGATTATAAGTTTGATACCACAAGTGGTTCTTTAAGGAGACTAATTCGAATAAACGAGAAACAGTTCTCTTCAAATTTATCAATGCTCTTGAAATGGTCCCCTTTTGCCTCTGAAGATGAATTGTGCAGACAAGTGATACTCTCTCTAGAGCTCTACCTTCCTCATGCACACACAGAAAGACACATACTTGAACCCATGTGACTCATTTTCAGTAGTTTCGGGCAATATTTATTTAAGGGTGATATCATGTGTACCCATTAAACTGTTAAATTTATTGTCCAATTAATTATGAGCCATCATTATTACACGATAAAATGTATGAACTATCAATGCACACTGCAAAACATGAAACTATATTGGGTATTGTATACTTCACTTTAGTCAAAAATTACTGCAATTATCTCTTTATCTCTCACCATTGTCCTTGCAGAAAAAGAGGGACAATTTGGGGTTTTGAAAGAAATTATAAGGGGGGGGGGGGGGGGGGGAGGGATCATACTATATGTTCATATGATATTTTTTTGGTGTTTTGTAAGGGCCTGGATGTACTTAGTTTCAGTTTTTGAAATGAAATTTCTATTAATTTTGATGTTTGTACAGTTTGATGGAATAGGAGATCATGGTACCAAAATAATAGTTTACAACCTTTGGCACAATGATGATGGCAATATGGAGCTTGACTTCAACTCTGATTCCAAGGTTTCTTTTGTTTTCATATATTTTTTTTGTTTTCTTTTTAATATTGAGGAGTGAAATATAGTTCTTGTAACTTTTCATTTTCTCTGTGCTATAAAGGATATAGTGATAAGTGGGGCCCACAAGCCCCTCCATCATGGGCTTATGAACAAAGACAGGGCAGGGAACAAAGAAAATCTCACACAAAAAAATGTTGCTACCCGCCTCCGCTATTCCCTTAGAGTATGCATGTTTTAGCATTTTTTGTTTTTGTTTGCTTTAATTTTTTGAAGAGTTCCATATGTGGCTCTGCAAAATATTAAGAAAATCATATATACCCCCCTTAAAAAGTGAGAAAGATTGAACGAGACCCTCTAAAGCATGACAAACACTTGTACTTGCACCATCACCACCAACCCCAACAGTAATAATACTTAACCGAGGTTACCGACCTGTTGGTGACAAACTTGAAGGAGGATCTTTTAGGCAATCGTTTCCAGTAAACTGGGAAGTGAAGGCTATATCATATGTTTTGGGGGTATCTATAATTATTATTATTATTTGTGAAGGAGCATATGTGTTTCTGCAAAGGGACACGTTAAAATTGCCCTAGTGTATTTACTTGATTGAAACGATTCTTTTTAAATTTCTGATTGTATCAATAGGCGTATGCTTCAATATTATATCTTCGCATGCCTGGAAATTTTAAGATAACATTAAGAGGAGAAGCTGTGGAGCCACACCTTATTGCTAACGATTTGATGTACCGGGAGTGCATTTTGTACCGTCCCAATGTTGGCGGCATTACTGGGGTTGCTCTCTTTCCCATCCATTTTACTTTCATATTTTTTTTTATAACAGGTCTTGAGATTCGCCCACTAACCTTCAATCTAATAGTGTGATTCGTTGACTTTGCAAATTACACATGAATATAATATTTGCATCTAGCACCCAACGTTCTTGAAATATTTGCAAGTAGCTTCATTTTATGAGCTTAGCATATGTAAGGCTAAATTACAAAATGAGCTTAACATTAGGAAGGCTAGAATACAACAGGTTGTATAGGATCTCTTGGTGCAACAGGTATATGTGTGTGTGGGCAACAGGTATCTTGCCCCTGCTGGCACAAACTTATTCCTTTGTTGAACTGAAATTATAGTGGAGTCGAGCAAAGCAAATTTTTTACTCATTGGATTGTTAAATTCTATGTTGGCATGAAGATGTATGAACAGATTTTTGGTTGACTTGAAATGAAGAAGGTTGTATACACTGTATTCATACTTCTTCTTTTTTTTGACTTATTATGGTTTTGCACAAGTGGGCTGCTTGTGTAATAAGAAGATGGTGGGTTTGAGTTCCAAATTTTAAAAATGGTGTATGTTGCTTTTATGCAGGCTGCAGTGGTGACTACAATAGGATATGTCATAGGTGCACCTAATGTTGATGTCAAGGGTTTCAATATATATCACAAGAACCGTTTAATTTCTGTGAGTAAAATAATCTCTCAGTTCTTCTACATATTTCGAACTGGGTAACTATGTACAACCCCTACAAAAATCTTAAAAATATTAGACACATCCCTTCAAATCAAGATACGTCTTTGACCCTACATATAGAAAATATTACATATATCCCTGTAAAAATATAACATATAGCACTGCCTGCTCTCCTCTATGACTATTTAAACATGTAGTAGTTGAGATATTTCGGTAAATAAATTGGAAAAGATGAATATTTGGTCCTGTAGCATGCTTAGAGGGGTATGTGCAGCAAGTATTGTTATGAGCAGCAGCATGCTTAATATTATTAGGGACACGTATGATATTGGTCATACTTGAATTTAGCTTTGCTCCTGGATTTTTTTTTTAATCCTAATATATATCTCTATTGACTCATTTGAAACTGGCATGCAGCCCTTCTTGAAAGTTGCAAGCAACTCTTATGGCAAAGGACGAGGTGTCGTTGGTAAGATTTGCAAAAATTAATAAACAAATAAATAAATAATGAGTTTTAGAGGAAAATTAATTATTTTTGTCAAATTGCATAGCATTTGATTTGATATTGTGAACAGGGGTCCTTGAAGCGAACTTCGTAAAGCCGACACATGACAAACAAGATTTCGAGAAGACAGTTCTCTTTCAGAGGCTCGAGACCCGCCTTAAAGAAATGACCTATGAATATTGGTACTTGTTATTAAATTGAGTTAAACCAATATATGGTATTGAACTTTTGAACTCTTAAACTTTTTAGGTTACTTTTTTAGGGATCTTCACTGTCACCGTGTTGGGTATGACAACAAGAGTCACCAAAAAATGTAAGGGAAAGTTGCTGCTTGCAGGCTGCAGAAGCCTCGCCTCCATTAGATATAGTCACCACAGGGACATCCACCCCATTAAATCACACAAGCAGTCCCAAATCATCTTCTCAAGGCAGTATGTCTTTACCTTTTGCTTCTTTTGAGTCATTTTTCAAATTTGTTTGCTGCAGATAAGACCAAGATTGCCATTTATTATATTTGCAATAGCAGTCAAAATTTCTAATAATTGCAAGCATAGTTTTGTTATGCTAAAGGATATGGTATTATGTAGATATCAGCAACCTTGCCCCATTGCTCTCTAATTTTCTAAGTTCAGGATAAATCCAAAATCATGCTAGGTAGTGTTTCATCTGCGAGTACAATTTTGTCAATCTAGTGTGTGGATCTTTTCATCGAATTACCTCAAAAGTGCCTCGCCCAATTTGGTTACTTGTTGCTTCGCTTGACCTCAGTTTACCTGTCCAGTATTGTTTTACAAGATGAGGGTTATGGCACCACAAGTTTTTTGTGCTACCAAATGCTATCTCTTTTACATTATATTCCAAAATTGAAAAACCAAATGTCAAACTCGAACCATTGATCTTGTTCTTTTTCATGAGGGAAGTGTCCCTGCAAAATTTTATAAATTTTAGAGTTCAATTTATACTAGATATGTCTTGTGCCAAATTTAGAGTTCATTTTATATTAAATTTTATAAATCCTTGTGCCAAAAAATTAGCACACTGAAATTCATCTATCACAGTTAACTAGATTAATTTATTGTATAAATTCTTGATCATGTTCGAAGCGAACTCAAAAAATTATAAAATTTTATGTGGATGCATCCAAAATGTATTATAACTGTATGGCATTATATAAAAACAAGAACCTTTACTGTTATTGCAAATGCTATAACTGTTTGGCATCTTATAAAAATACAGCAATGTTTCAGGTACAATTTGCAAGTGCTACTAAAAAGTTCCAATAAGAAAAAAAATAAAAATAAAAAGTTGATTAAGTCTTGTTGTCATTTTGGTGACTGTACTGACTTTGTATGCTGTTTTGTTAATTGTGATGATAATAACAGAAATGCAGGTGAAGAGGAAGCATGGTGCCGAGAGTTTCAATCAATTGCCAAAAACATATGACGATGACAGCAATGGTGATGTCATTAGGGCCAACCTTCCAAAAAAGGTATTTCTCTCAGTAAGGTTTGCCTCGTGGTTTTTTTCATTCATCTTTATTTTCTCTTTTTTTTTGTTCAATTTTAGTAGTATGATGTAATAATATGTCCTCTATTTGATTTTATTTGCAAACTGAAGCAGAAGAGCAAGGGAGTTGAACAGTTCCATGAAAGGAATATTGTCATGTTAGAAAACAAGAAGCTACATGAGCAGTAAGTAATTGTTCTACAATTATGACATTTTATATTCTTTATCTGTTTCAATGTAATTGTACTTGTCCTCAAAGTAGAAAAAATTGTCTTGTGCTTGCTTCACTTGTTGAATTTTGAATCGGTCATATTTTTTTTACTTGCGGGCTCTTAGATTTCTAAGGATTTATTTCCAAAAGGTTAATTTTTTTCTTTTCTTCTAAATATAGTAAGCACTGATCTTTTTTTATATATATTTTTGTCAGGTGTGCAGAGTACGAGAGAGAACACAGGTAGCTTCTTGTCAAGGTACTGCTCCCATTTCTTCTTGCTATTACCTTCCCGGATAGAAATCAGCTGCTAACTTTATTTTTTACTACACGGTAATTTCTTCTCTGTCTTTCACTGTTGGATCAAAATCAATAGGCATCTGTTAATATCTCAAGGTACACATGTCCTGAACCATCGATTAACTTCTAGTGAGAGAGAGAGAGGTTGGGCCGATCATCTCTTTTTTTTCCTCTCTTTTTCCCTTTAGCTGTCAAGTAACTTCTTTCTATTCAAGCTTGATTCCTTTGCTGAGAGAGGTTCATTCCTTTGATGCTATAAAGTATCAACTATCAAGTAACTTCTTTCTATTCAAGCTTATTTTTGTTGCATATCGTGTGCCGTTTTTCATTGCTTTTTCATTTTTGAGCATTTGTTCGGTTTCAATATGAGAAAACTAAAACCGTGAGGGTTTATTACAATTGAAGCTTGACTAGTACCGAACTTATTCTTTATTAGCTTGTCACAAAAATTGGTTGCAAACTATGGCATTGTTTCTGCAAAAGAGGAGTTATCCGTGGGACAGAAAAATAAAAAGATAAACTTGTAAACTATGGCATTGTTTCTGGATGCCAATTTTCACAAACCCGAGTTTCAGAGAAAAAAAGTGGAAAGAAAGAAATATTCTATGAGTGCCAATCTCATACATTTTATAATTGAAAGGTTGTGCAGAGGTTTAACAAACTAATGCTGACTTCTATTTACAGGAAGGTGGGCCCAGCTCATCAAGTAGCAACTTGAGATCACACTTTATTGGCATGGGGTTCTCTTCAGAACTAGTAGAAAAGGTTCTCCAAGAAAATGGTACACTTTGTTTTAATATAGTGATGGCTTTTTCGGGATTATCTACTTGTAGCAAATGCTACATCTTTGTTCAAATAAGCCTTGGGTGATCCCTATTATGCTTCAATAACATGTCAAATGGGCGTATTACCCGTCGCCCAAGGCAGAGAGGAGCCCCACCCCTCCGCCAGGACCACCTGAGGGTCGCCGGAGCGCCGCCTGGCCCCACCTGACCCCGCCTTGTCCGTCACAGGTCAGATCCGGCCATAGGTCAGATCTGCTCCGCTAGCCTCCGATAAGTAGCCTCTCCTTCGTCTTCTAGACCGAACCAGATCTGCCACCTTCTTCTTCTAGGCAGATCCAAGGTTGGTTTGGTCCTTGGCAAGAAAAGGCGAGGGGTGCTCGCGACAGGGGTGAGGCGGCTGCTCGCGAGGGGTGAGGCGGCTGCTCGCGACAGGGCTGCTCGCGAGGGGTGAGGGCTGCTCGCGAGGGGTGAGGCGGCTGCTCGCGAGGGGTGAGGTGGCTGAGGGCTGAGGCGGCTGCTCGCGACAGGGGTGACGCGAGGCGGTGGCTCGCGAGATGGGTGAGGTGGCTGAGGGCTGCTCGCGAGGCGGCTGAGGGATGCTCGCGAGGCGAAACCCTAGCTCGCAGCGACAGGGTTGACGCGGCTGAGGGTTGCTCGCGAGGGGAAACCCTAGCTCGTGAGGCGACAGGGGTGAGGCGGCTGAGGGTTGCTCGCGAGGCGAAACCTTCTCTGTCACTTCTTCTAGGTTTCTCGTTCGACAAAGCGCCTCCTTTCTCTCTCGTCTCTACCTTGAGAGGAGAGAAAAATGAGAGAGGGGAGGAACCGGAGCCGATCGGAGCCGAAAGCGCGGTATCGTTGGAGTTCGGAGAGTTGAGTCTCTACTCTATCTCGATCGGAGCGCGGGTGAGTAGATCCGGTCGTCGGAGCGCGGCGGCGGGCGAAAAATCGAACCCGGTCGTAGAGAGCGATAAGGAAAGGTAATAGAGTAATTATGAGTGTATATAAGTAAAATTAGAGTTATTTAGAATAGTTTAGAGGATTTTGTGAGAATAAAAGAGTGGATTTAGGTTTAGAGTCATTTGACTCGTTGTAAGTTCGTTTTTTTATCAATGAAATTGTTAGTTGGCACTTAAAGCCACTAACCTTCAAAAAAAAAAACATGTCAAATGTGCAACTATCCTAAGTGACATCATACTTGCCTTCCCAAATTATGCAATTAAGTCTGAACTCCCGTACGTGCTACACTTGTCATTGCCTTCAATCATGCAATTTTAACCCCCCTTGTTCAACTCTGCAACTAGAACTAAATTGCTCCTAACTTGACTCAATTTACTACGTCCTTGACAATGCAATGATGTATCTAATAATTCTAATTGCCTTTAGTATTTTAGTTAGGCAACAAACAAGTGATTGAGTTGATTATAGAACATCAGATTAGTATTTTAGTTGTTTTTAAGTGTAAAATTTGCGAACTAAGAAGAGACGTGCAAATTTAGAAAATTAATATTCTATGTTACTTGACTTTTATATTTGATCGTATATTCGTATGTATATGAAAAAAAGATCGCATTCTTATAGTGAAAGAATGTTTTTGTTTTTGTAACCAGGTTTGTTTTTGGGTCAGATTGGGCCCCTTGGACCTTTTAGAATTGGGACATCACGTTTTGGGTTTCGGCTGCATCATTTGAGTTCAACACTTTAGCTACCTTTATAAAATGTTGCGTGTTACCGTAACACTGTTACGGCCTGCCAAAGACAAGGCATATGATGGATCTTATTGCTTTGCCTCACCACAACATGGATACTTTTTATTTCTATAGTTTTCATGCATCTGACTAATGATCTACAAAATTCAACTCATTGTAATTTCCTTGGTTATTCCATGTTGTGACAGTTACAGAAGCAAGTGAAAAAAATAGAGAGCTTAAGTCTGAAAAAGAAAAGTTCAGTAATCTCCCTTTATCAGAGGTGTTTTGGAAGTAAGCATATTCACTCTAATTTTTTTCAGTTTTAATTAACTTTCAGCTAAACTGTTCTTTTTGTAAGTTTTATTCTAATTATTTTAATACTGCAGGGGTGCAATCAATCACATGCAGTATGTGCGTCATACTTGCAATGTGCAGGTGCATCTATCAGGAGAGGAATCACAAAAGGTCGAAGAAATATCAAAGGAAATGCCTCAAATGATTTTTTGACAGTGGAACTCATGTCGAACGTCCCTTCTGAGGCCTTGAAATTACAATGTTTTTCTGATGAGGATATTGACTTCTATATGTTCTCATCTGAATCTCACAGGTAATATGATTAAAAATTCATGAGAATTACCAACATTTTTTCTTTTATGATTTTTTAATCATATTACCCGTGAGGTTCAGGTGAGAACATATATAGAAGTCAATATCCTCATGACAAAGACATTGTAATTTCAAGGCCTCAGGAGGGATGTTCGACATGAGTTCCACTGTCAAATTCATTTGAGGCATTTCCTTTGATATTTCTTTGACCTTTTGCGATTCCTTTCATGATAGGTGCCCCTGCACATTGTAAGTATGATCTTTTTACTCAGTTGTGACTTGCGAATCTTTTTACCTGCTAATTAGATTATTTTATTTTCTCAATGTAACTGATCTGTTAAACTGGTTGTTACTTTCGATATTTGCACAAAATAAAATGAATTCTGAATAAAACAAAACTTAAGGCATGAAGGTGGTCTAGTTTAATCCGAACAAATCCTGTTCACAAAATTGACCCAAAAAAATGACTATAAAACACATGTATTATGATGATTCTGATTCTGAATTTATGAAAGTAAAAACTAAAATAAAATAATAACTGTATCTCAGAAGGCTTACAAGTTTGGTAATGGTTGCAAAATAATCTCTTATTTTTTTTGTTCGTGGATGTTCCTTTGATATTATAACATCAACTGCCACATCATACAAAATTCAGAATCAGAACTGAAAGAAACAATAATTCATCACATGGTTTCTACTATTTTATTTTTAGGTTTTTCTCGCCCACGATATACAGAAATGATGATAGTTCCAGTAATTAATTATGGTATAAATACACTGGTACTGTCCGTTGAGAAGGAACCAGCTAAGCTCATATCGGGTAAAGATTTTAACAGAGCAGTTTTGACTTCACGCAGTTCACTAATCATATGGAGTCGACATTTTTATTAATATCCAAAGTTAATTACAAATTAATTATTATATCCACGATTCCCGATTTTTGCCAAAAATGTCCAAACTGGCTATAAAATGGATGGTTTCCTCTCTCCCAGAAACTAGTCATTTTATGGCCGATTTTCTCGTTTTTTTTAGACACTACGAAGAGCAAGATAATGAAATCTAACACTGAAAATTCAAAATTTTTGTTTAAATTTTTTGTTAGATTACTTCTTTTAATTTATAATTAGTATATTTATACTAAAATACACTAGATTACTTGAAATTATGTTGAATTATATTATATTACAATAAATTATGTTGAATTACACTAAATTCAGCTAAATTACAATAACTTTGTTAATTATAATGAAATACGGTAAATTACGCTGAACTACACAAAATTATGCTAAATGAGGTCGATTTTGTGCCATTTTTCATAAATCATAAAAAATAATAATAAATTCCAAAAATAGTAAAAATTAGTATTAAATTCATTATATAACTAATTAACTGAGCTATCTAGATTGAATAATAGAAGTGAAAATCTTAATAGAAAACTTCAACTCAAGTTTTGAGGCTCTTCTTTTTATTTTTTGGCAATTCTGAATTTTGAAATCTGGCACGGACGCATGCGTATTTTCGCAAGCTTTTTCGAAAAGTGGTCATTTGTTGAAATCGGACACTCGAGCGCCGTTTTATAGCAGTTTGAAGTTTTGTCGTCGTTTTTCGCCTTTTTAGTAAGATATCGTCTCTATTCATATCTAATTTAGCGTAATTTACGGTATTTTAGCGTAATGTAATGTAATTTAGCGTAATTTAACGTAATATAGTGTAATTCAACAGAATTTCGAGTAATTTAGCGTATTTTAGTATAAATATGCTAATTATACATCAAAAGAAGTAATCTAACAAATAATTTAAACAACAAATTCAAATTTTCAGTGTCAGATTTTATTACCTTGCTCTTCATAGTGTCTCTTAAAAAAAATTGTTTCTAATTATAAATCACTATGAAGATAAAAGAGAAACAAAAAATAGTTTCTAATTGTATATCACTATGAAGACACACAATAATTTACTAGAATTTACCGTATTTTAGCGTAATTTAACGTAATATAGTGTAATTCAACATAATTTCAAGTAATCTAGTGTATTTTAGTATAAATATGCTAATTATAAATAAAAATAGTAATCTAACAAATAATTTAAACAAAAAATTCGAATTTTCAGTGTTAGATTTCATTATCTTGCTCTTCGTAGTGTCTAAAAAAAAAAAACCGGCCATTTTCAGAAACCGGCTATTTTATGGCCGGTTTGGACATTTTTAGCAAAAGTCGGGAATCGTGGGTATAATAATTAATTTGTAATTAACTTTGGATATTAATAAAAATGTCGGCATATGGAGCGATGTTTTAATTTATAGTCTGTGTGTTGTGTGAAGCCAAAACTGCTCAGTTAAAATTTTAACCTTTGGATTTATATGGTGCGTTGTGTGAAGCCAAAACTGCATTGTTAAAAAATTTAGCCTTTCAATCATCTGAGGTGTCGATCACTGTCATTATTAAAAATAAAGCAGAGCATTATGTTTAGAACTAGGGGTGTCAATGGGTACAATACGGAAACATTTTCATACCCATATTCACTAAGAATTGACATTATTCATACATATTCTTACCCACTAAGAATTGACCTTATCCTATTCTACCAATATCCGTTAAAATTATCGGGTAATGAAACGGTAGCGGGTGGATAACGAATAATAATAGTAATATAATAATTAATTTTATTATGTTTTACATATAGAACATCAAAACTCATCATTTCACATATATGCAATCACATTACTAATAGAAAAAATATACAATCAATTTCAACTAAATTGTTTTTTTTATAAAATAAGAGAATTTAAAAACACAAATATCTATTCGGATAAATTCAATTATTTAACTAAATAACAAACATGCAAATAAAAGTAATATGTTTAACATTTTTCTTATAGGAAAAAACATACACTAAATGACAAATATACATCACTAATTATTGCAAAAATATTATTATATAAAATATCACAAAATAAATTTTACCATCACTAATTTTTACTCAAACACTATCATATAATATTATTTTATATAATTTATAGGTAATGGGTACGAAATAGCCTTTGCCCATACCCATACCTGTTTAGCTAACAAAAAAAAATCCTTACCCATACCCATACCTATACCCGATAAGCTAACGAAAAAACTTACCCATACCCGTCTTAACGAATACGGTTCGGGTAGAATAAACGGTTAAAAAGGTATCATTGACACCCCTATTTAGAACTACAAAAACAAAAATATTGTCCTCTAGAATTGGGTTTTAGATATACCATTAATTGGTAATCAATGGGTCAAGCCCGGAAATAATCTAATTGGTACAAGCACAGCTGCCGGGCCTGCCTAAAACGGACAGAAGTAAACAACTAATGACTGCACAAAAGCATCACTGAGCCGTTCGAGTCGCATTATACTTCGTGCAAATTTAATTTGTACGAATATTGAAGCAGTACGTCACGGATATTAAAATGAAGTACAAGTTTCTAAAAAAAAAAATATTACCATTGTAATTCTTAAACGACCTGAAGAATAATTTCCACCGTAACGAGAAATACATACATTGGCGGATTCATGTACAAACTGGATTGGCGGATCCATGTACAAATTGGAGGTAGACAAGTGCTTATTTGTTAGTTCGATTCTTGAACCGATTCCTTCTGAATTTTGATCGATTCTGTGTATTTTATTTTTTTTTCAAATATTTAATACTCTATTTCGTAAATAGAATGAAAGAAGATAAGAAAATAAGAAATATTTAACAGTGGAACCTATTATTACAATTCTAAAAAATGAGTTAGCCAAACTTTTTATACCTTTTATTTATTCAACACTTATATAAACCAATCTAAACTTTGACTTCCATTTACTAATTGGCTAAGAACAATCGCACTTTAAACTGTGCCAAACGAATTTTTAATTAGTTTACTAAAAATATTTCAATGATCTGTCAATCAATTTTATGATTATAACATAATTTATAATATATATAGTTATAGAAATTGAGTTATAATTGTATACCCAATGAGTTAATGAATTTGAACTAGAAATTGAGTTGTAATTGTGTACTCCATAAGTTAATGAGTTTGAACCAAATTATTGCTCCATCCTGACATAAACCTTGAATCCACCGCTTAATACATAACCCAAGTTAAAGCGATGTACAAATTTCTCAATTAGAAGAGAAATTGTGTGCCCGATATATTTGTTTTTCTGAAAATTGACTAGTGCTGAAACAATATATTGACTAAAATCTTTTAGTCAAAAGAAACCGCCAATAATATTGACTAATTTTTTTTAAAAGAAAAGTGGATCATTCCACCGATTTCATAAACTGAAAAAAACTGAACTGTATGAAGGTATCAGAAGTTGATGCCCATATACAGCTCAAGTTTTTTTACACATACAGTACCATAGAAACAAAAACTTACAATCAAAACCCTAAGATAAACTACAATTACATCTAAGCATTATAGCAACAAAACACCAAGAAATAATCCAAAGGTAGAAACAGTCAACAAAATAAGGCACATTCAAGTTTATCAACCACTAAAATAATCCCGCGGATGCATTTCATTGATCAAATAAGATTAAACTTTTTGGTTAATCAAACTATAACCAGTACAATATGAGCAGGAGAATTGATGGAGGGCAGAACATCTAAAGCATGAGTTCAATTCAATGGCTAACAAAAATCAATTTGAAGTTTGAACTACAGACTACATGGCAAACCAAATAACTTTGAAGTTTGAACTAAAACCTCAGTCAGCAACAGACACAGCAGCACATATACATTGTCTAGCCTACGAAAACAGTTTTCACTTGATCTCGACATTGAAAACCTTGTGCTCGACTTGCCCCTTAGGAACTGTCACGAGCAAAACCCCGTTCTTGAATTCGGCCACAACCTTGCTCTTGTCACATTCATCAGGCAGAAGCAATTGCATGTCATATGATCTGGCGCTTCTCTCTTTCCACCATTCACCCTTCCCTTCACTGCCTTCCTCCTTTTTATGCTCTCCCTTTATGACCAACATATCGTCTTGCACTGATATCTTCACTTCCTCCTTGGACAAACCCGGCATGTCAAACCGCATTTTCACCTCCTTTTCATCTTCCATGATGTCCCATGGCGCGCGCACTTCAACGCGACCTCCATTGCTTTGAGACTGTCTAGTCATGGTGCCAGGATATGCCATGGTGTCCTCAAATAGCCGGTCCATTGAATCTAGCATTTGCCTCATTGTCTTCATTGGTGAGTACGGATCCATCAACCCTGCAACATTTTTCAAACACCAATTGTTAGTAACACAATGTGGCAAACTTGTCGAATTAAGTATAAGCAATTGAAGGAAGAAAATTTGCATACCAAAAGGAGAGATGTCAAGAGCCGCACGGCGAGGCCGCCTCTGCACGGCCTGCTTATCGCCTTTCTTCCCAACCGCATTTTGATTGACATGTACACCCACTGCCGAGTCCTCATACCTCTCCGGCATTGCTGAAGCAGCAGACATAGGCCTGAGACCTTGATTCCCGAAGCATCTCGGAGCTATCACCATCGGCCGTGTCATGATCCGTGAGGCAAGACGACTCGCGAGAGCACATGGAGATGCCACCGCCATTTTTGTGCAAGGAAAATAAGTTTGTCGCAGTAGATTAGTAAGGATTGAGTGTGGTCGAAGTACTGCTTGATCGTGCTTTGAATTTCTTCTCTGATGAAGCAGAGATGAGTACCTGAATTTATATAGAGCTGGAGACAGCAAATCGAGAAGGTTCTTAATTGGTTTTGGGTGAGATCCGGTGCCTTCTCCGTCTCTCAGGAAAGCACTAGATCCTGGGAGACATGAGATTCGACCATTGACATGGGTCAAAATGTGAAACTGGGTTTTCTTTGGGCCTAACACTAAATTGGTTTTTATGGGTTTAAATACTGAAATAGGAATTTTGGGCCTGAACAAAAAGAGAATAGCGAAACCTCTGATACGTATCAAGATTCCAGTAACACTAGGCAAAGGCCTCGCGTTGCTTCGGCAAATTTTTTCGACACATGAAGAAGTGTTTGAAGAAAGTTTTTATATACACACAGACACACACACACATACACAGACACATACACGTAAAAGATAAGTACAATCCATATTCCAAAGTTTGATAGATATATTACAAACTTTGTGCCAGTCATAATCATGTCTTTGATCTTGTTGCAACAAAAACTTCACAATAGGTTATAGTTAAGATTAGTTTATGAGATATGTTTGGAAGAGGGATAACTACTTTATGCAAGTGTGCCATCCCTTTGATACAAATCTTCCAAACATAGTGATAACTAATTTGTTGAGGGGTTTATCTACACAAAATGTTATTCACAGTTAACAAAATATGTCAAAGGTTTCATATGACGACTGGTATGATTATTCTTCTTTCTCCTTTGCTTTGCTGCTTTCACAACTGTTCAAAATGAAAATATGAGTTAGTTGGTTTTGCAATGTCAAACTGATATGTTTATTCAAATATGATTTACAATGTTTGATGCAGTGTTGAGGTCGCTATTGCGAAGGAAATGAATCAGTTTTTGCCAAGAGTTGTGAAACCTTGATTTTATTTTTTGATTTGTGTCTTCCTAACATGCTTTAGCCTGATTCTATTTTTGAGAGGCATGTCAGATTAGAATAGACCTAAACTTGAATACTATTGAATGCAAATATTAGTTGGTATAAAACATTTGCTATGTTTATATTTTTTGCATATTGTGTTGGGAAATATTAATGGTAGTAGAGTGGAGTTTACCTTTTAGGTTTTTTGGATTGATGCTCTGTGAATAGCTGTCTTCTTATGCCCTTAGTATTTGATGTTGCTGCAGTGTTTGATCCAGAGCTGTGAGAAGAAATTAGTAGATAGTGTTGAGAATTGTTTTCACAGGTAGAATAATAGGGTGATGTGTTTTTTGCCGAGGTATGGTTGTCATATTTATATATATATATATATATATATATATATATATATATATATACCTATTTATGTATGTTTGTATTTTGTGTGAAGCTGCATAATGATAGGTTTCTAATTTTTATCAAATAAAGGAAGGAAATAAAATGAAAGAAAAGGAAGAGAATGTTTTTGTATGTTTTTGTGTCAAAACTTATCAGTGAGTGAGGTGATGTACTGTTGTACAATGTTGTGGAAGATGTAGATTTAGAGATGTGGGAGATCAGTCTTGCATTTTCATATTTTATTCTAATTTTGCAACTATTGTTAAAAATTGGTGTACAATAGAAAATATTTTGTCTAAATTTTGGTACCTGTTTTTTCCATAGCT
The DNA here is from genome assembly GCA_028015225.1 of Carex myosuroides. NCBI lineage: Eukaryota > Viridiplantae > Streptophyta > Magnoliopsida > Poales > Cyperaceae > Carex > Carex myosuroides. The sequence goes on from CM051464.1 coordinate 4,227,940, forward strand.
TTCAGCTGGTGTTGCTGGTGGATGAGGTGATGTTGTTTTTGTTGAAGATGGTGGGATAGGATTTGCCTCTTTTACCTGATAGGTGATCATGTTTGACCGGAATTTGTTGTTTCCGGATTGCACAGTGAAGAGGAATTTTTTATGGATTAAGTCATTAAATTTTGTTGGCAAATATTCATCTTCGTTTGTTTTGGGTTGGGCTAAAAGATCCTGTGCAGTGCAGCCAAGCAAGCGTTCTGGTAATTTTCCTATAAAAACAAAGTCAGCTTGTTCTATACCATCTGTGACTTTTGAGCAGAAGCTGTACCTGAAATTGGAATAGCTTAGTTAATACAGTACCGTACATTGTAAGAAAGATGTTGAAAAGAATTGAAATATTTTTCTTTTTTATTTGAAAATGGAATGAATTTACCATGGTATAGTCTTTCTCACAGGTGCTCTGCATATATGGCATGTGTATGCTTCTGCATTTCTTATGCGTGTTTTGTGTATTGGACACGCATCATAATACCATCCAAGCTCGTCAAGTATTTCGATGATCTCAGCAACAACATTGAATACCTTGTTCTGCATTGGTTTTGTTTTGTTTAGCATTGCTGCACATAATTAGTATTGCTGCGAGGTGTTTATTGAGATAGTTGTTCTATAAAATATTTTGTTTGCCATGGTTGGACAATTTATTATTTTAAATTTAAGTATTTTACCTCAAATTGTGGTGAGCGCATGTTGTGAAGTTCTCTGATAGAAATTGGAGCAGAAACCAATTGAGATCCTTCTAGACCTGTGTCTTCTTGTAGTATGAACTGTAACTTTTTTTGTGATATTCTGGATATGAATGGTGTGATGATTTTGTTAGATTCAATTATTCTTTTGTTCAGAAGATGATTTTTTTGTTTTTAATATTGTCTACAGGAAGTACCTGTTTTGAAATTCTGCTATTTGTGGAAGCGATCTGTCTTGATATATTCGCGTGCCTGAATAAGTTCTTAAGCTATATTTTCCTGTAAATGGATAGATGAGTTGTTATACATATAAAATTTGTTGGTACAAAGCTTTCTTTGTAAGAGATAAGTAATATGTATTAACTTGTAAAAGGTGCACAAATTATTACCTGAGAAGAATGCCAACAGTAGAGAACTAAATGCAAGAATGATGTGTTGCGTCTTTGATTCTTCTTGCATTTTCTGAATGTTGATTTGATGTAGATAATCTTCCCATATGGTGACCAACACCTTGTCATTCCTGTTGAATAGCAAGTGCAAGGTGGCATTTATTTAGCTGATTTTTTTTTTCTAGAACAAATTGCTGTGCAAAGTTGGTTCTACTTAGTATACATATGACAAATATTGATAACCATTGTTAAAGAAGAAGTACAGAGTTGACGAGAAACAGATCTTTGTGTGTTGCGAAATAACTCTGAGGAAAGTAGATACTTACCTTTCATCTTCTATTTCCATATCTCTGATGCTCACAGATCGATTGCTTTGTAGAATTTTTTTCAATGGTCCAATCGAGACAACTTGTCCTACGATATCTGTTAAATTAAATTTAATGACGATAGTATTATGAGTGCGAAATGTTTGTGAAGTATTTTTGAAAAAAATGTGTATTCAATGGTTTATTGTAAGTGTTATTACCTACGACTGATTTTTCTTGTACAATTGTATCGCCTATGCTTTTTAGTGGTTTGAAGTCGAAGTAGTAATGCGGGAATGCTGTGTCATCATTTTCTATTTTCGTGATTTTTGTCGCTCCTGTGAGCTGGATTCGCACCTTGTGATCGACAGTTGCGAATGTTTTTCTTTTGCTATCTGTTCTGAACTTGAAAATTTTGTAGATTGATCCTTCTTGCAATTTTTGAAGTATTTTTTCGGCATATGGATCATCAACGCTGATAAATCCTTCTATTGCTTCTTTCTAAACAAAAAGAAAATTGTTGCTTACAACAATGTAAGAAATTGACAAATGTATGTAGCCAATGTTGTAAAAGGTTTAGAATATTATTGACATACCTCATTATCAACCATCACGAAATCATATGAATATGTTTTTTTAGTTTCTGGATTGTATGCTGTCCATATCTTGGTTATTCTACCTATTATTGTTGGGCGGCACATGTTGTCAGTCATGTCGTCAGTCAGCTGAGCAAGAGGGGTGATTGTGCTTTGTCCAGCCATCTAAAATTTTGGAAAAAATGTGGTAAATGTTAGCAAAAAAAACAGAAAGCAGTGCTGTCTGTGTTTTTTATTTATTTATTAATTATTTAAGAGAAATGCAAGTTAACATGAAAGGTACTGAAAGATGCAGAAGGCCAATTAAGAAAGAAATATAATATAAATGCGCAAAGAATTAAATTAGAAAGTAAAGATGCATAAGAGAGAAATACTAACAAATATAAGTACCTTAGCTGAGAGAGAGATCGGCAGTTGAAGTGGAGTTGCACCTACAGGTATATTTGCAAGACAGTTCAAGTATTGTACAGTGTATGCTCGTGGTGTGGTACGGTGTAGGGGAGAAAAGAAAACAGCGATATTTGTGGTGGTTGTGAAGAGGGGAGAGTGTTGGCAAGAGAAGTATCCAGAAAGTGATATTTGTAATGGTCAAGAAGTTTGTAGTGAGGAATGTTAAAAAACTATAAATTGTTGGGAAGTTTCTAGAGAGGAAAGGGGAAAAGGGAGAGCAGGTTGAAAAAAAAACAAAGAAATAGTGCATCAGTGAGAAAACATGCAGAATTCTTTTGAAAAAAAAATTAGTAGACCTGGGCCTTCATTTAATATTGGGCCTTCTATTTATTTTTTTGAAAAAGAAGATTATATTATCCTCTTTTGACATTGGGCTTTTTGGCTGATATTTGATGTAGAGCTGGGCTTTCTATTTTTTAAAGATTTACTTTTATCAAAAGAAATCTCAAGTTTAATTCATTCTCCCTATTTGGTCAGTGGCAGTGGGATCACATAATCTTCTTTCAATTATTACCCATTATCTTAAATAGATGGTAGGTAAATACATTAACACTGATTTAAAATTACAAAATTATATTCGAAAGCCCTTAGGAAATTTTTGCAAGGAAATACAGTCTTTAAACAAACCTTTGCAATTCTCACTTCTTCATATGTTACATGTGTTTTCTCCATTGTGGATGGATCATAAAACTATTCCAATTCGTGAAGCATGTCATTGATTCCAGAAACAGTACTGAACATTTTGTCCTGCAATTTTTTTTTTTTAGTGTTATTGTGTACATTTAGCATTTGGTGTTGTAAGTCTTTTTTTTTTTGGGCAACTTGATTTTTCACTTATTTTTTCTGGTTTGGACAGTTTGTGAAGTTCTTTGACAGAAATTGTAGGATGAAGTAACTCTAATCCCTCTGGAGTAGTGTATTCATGTATTAATTGTAGTCTTCTTTATGTTGTTTTGGATATGATTGCTGTCACAGTTTTGTTAGATTCACTATTTATTTGTCTGAGAAAGGTGGAAATATATATATTTTTTTTTTATTATTGCTGATGAGTAGCTGTTTTGAAAGTTCAATTATCTGTGGAAGTGTTTTGTTGGTATATTAGTGTGCCTAGATAAGTTGTGGGGATAAATTATTATGTAATTGTATGGAGCAGTTATTATACATATGGAATTTTTTAGTATGAGGATTTTTAATAAGAGAGCAAGTAATGTGTATTAATTTGCCAAAAATGCAAAAACATTTACCTGAGAAGTGAGAACTTTGCCAATATAAGAGAAGCAAATGCAAGGATGATGTGATGTATGTGAGTCTTCTTGCAAGTTTTGAGTCTTTACTTCAGATCGATAATTTTTCGATATGGAAACCAACAGTTGTGTCATCTCTTTCTATATCAGGGAGCAAGATCAATAAAAAGCAAATAGAAATATTTTTGTGAATGTTATTGTGCACAATGCTGTTTATATATGAAATGCATTTTATCTGTAGATACATTGTGCTTCCTTATGTGTTTATTTACACCAAAGAATATTTTTGCTCAAATTTGATTGACACTGAGATTTTTGTATCAAAATTTTCATTGTGTTGTGTTGAAACCAGATATTGCTGTTTTCTAAACAAATAAAAATTATCGTTTATAATTAGAAGTGGAATTGATGAATGTATGTGAGCATTATTGTAAAAGGCTAAGCAAATTATTATTGGCATACCTGAATATTTTTTTTTGACTGCCGGATTGGCTGTTGTTCATGGCTTAATTGTTTTTTTCGTTATCCTAGGCGGCACATGTTACCATTGATCTTAGTAAGTGGGGTCATCATATTTTGTGGAGTCATCTGCAAATTTAGGAAAAAGGTGTGGCAAATGTTAGCAAAAATATAAGTAATATATTGTTTACATATTTGTGTAATTATTTTGGTAATAGTAGAAATGTTATTTCGAAATTGTTACTATTTTTTTTTAATGTTAATTACATACAATGTGTGTATGGAATTTTACCTAAATCTTGGAAGACCTCTGTATAAACTATATTTGGAGTATAGTTTGAATGTTCTTCATTTGGATTCTCAATGAGGATTCTAACACCTGATCTAGAGGTTGCTCGAGATAAAGCGACATATAGTTGTCCATGAGTAAAAACTGGTCGTGGAAGATAAATTCCTATTTTGTTTAGGGTTTGTCCTTGACTTTTATTGATTGTCATTGCATAAGAAAGTCTTACTGGGAATTGTTTACGTTTTAATGTAAATGGCCATTTTGGATCTTTTATATTGAAGACTATTCTCGGTATATAAACTGTTGTTCCTGTATTAGAACCTGTTATTATCACTGCTTCTATTATTTTTTGCGCTAATTGTGTCACTATTAATCGTGTTCCATTGCACATGCCATTTGCCTGATCTATATTGCGCATTAACATAATTGGACAACCTATCTTAAGTGTTAATTGATGGTTTGGGACACCATTTTGTTTGATAGAGTTGAGACATTCTAGAGGGTACATTGTTTGAAGTTCTTCCAAAGGAATTGTTGAGTTAGTCATTGTATCTGAGCTCAAATATGTTGTACAATCTGTTGGTATCATTTGTAGTATCATATCATTAATGATATCAACATCATCATTTGTTGGAGTAACTATTGCTCTTTCTTTCAAGTACTGAGGATCTTTGTAGAACATTTGAAAATCGTGGTAAATAGTTTCTATAATGGCATTTTTCTTGTCTTTATCTGCATGTATTAGCAAGTCATTTGGTATTTCAATCCAATCTGTTTCAAGGTCGTTGAACAATTTCTTTGTTGGAATAGTTCCACTTCCTATGGCCAATAGCCAATTATTAAATGTAGTTGCATCTTCTTTGTCTTGTAGAGACATTTGAGGATGTTGTAGGCGCATATTCGTATTAAGTTTATAAACTTGACAATAAGACCACAGTTTTGATTTTGTGATTGATGCATTTAGTGTTTCATGTTTGTTTATGCACTTTGTCACTGGCAATGTTTGTCTAAAGTCTCCGCCAAGCAATATTGTTTTGCCTCCGAAAGGTTTTTCTTTACAGCATTCATTATGTGTGCCTAAGATATCTCTCAATGTTCTATCTAGGGCTTCGAAACAGTAGCGATGATTCATTGGAGCTTCGTCCCAAATTATTAGCGATGTCCTATAAATAAGCTCCTCTAGATTTGTTCCCTTCTTTATATCACATGTAGAATTTTCATATATATCTATTGGAATTTTAAATCTAGAATGAGCTGTTCTTCCTCGTGGAAGTAATAAAGCTGCTAAAGCTGACGATGCAACTGGTAAAACAATTCTTCCTTGCGATCGTAACATTGAAATTATTGTTTTGTATAAGTATGTTTTTCCTGTGCCACCATGACCGTATACAAAGAATAGCAAACCTTTATCTAGTTCTACTGATTCGACAACTGCTTGGTAAATTATTTTTTGTTCTTCATTTAATCCATTGTACAAAGATGTAGCTTCACTTAACAAATCAGATGCATTATAAGACATTTCTTCTCTTATTAATATGTTGTCAAGCTGTTGTATATAATTTTTTGTAGGTTTTGGAAGTCCGTACATTGATAAATTTGAATTATTGTCTAACAATAAATTTTCAATATCATATAGCACATAGTCTTTTAAATCAAAATTTGAGAGTTCTATGTTCTGCAGATGATATGTGTTTCTAATTTTGTATACTATGTCATCTGTCATTTTTTCCCAACAATGTTCAAATAGATTCAGTGGGTTTGCTATTTCACAGAAAAGCAACATACTGACAAATAATTTACGTAACTGTGCTGCACTTGCCCAATTAGATGCTTCGTTTATTGCTGATAACCATTCGTTGTCATCATTTAATAAACCTAGTGCGTTACATGCTTCTCTAAATGTATTGTATACAATATTATTTACTGTACGAATATTTTCAAATGTTGTCGCTCCTCGACTGATATTGAGAAGCATTCTTAAGTAATACATTTCTCCTTGATTTGGATTTACATAATATATTCGTCCTATGCGATTTCCTTTCTTTCTAGGATTCCAACATTTTTCTTTTGTTTGCCATGTGTATTTGCGAGGTATTTCTATAAATGTTAATTTCTTTGCTTCAGGATCTCTTTTGTTTAGTTCCATCCACTCAGTCAACATTGTTCTATCGAATTTACCAGAATCGATTATATGCCGCATGTCTTGATCATCAGTAAATATCACATTGTTCATATTAGGTAGGTGGATAGGTAATCTTTCGATACTTGGAATATTGCAATGAATGTCATATTGAAACAGTCTCCATGCAGCTTCATGTGGTGTTATGTATCTACAATCTAAATATATTTTTATTTCATTTATTTCATCAGATTCGTTTTGTTCATTTCTCTTTGATTTTAATTGGGTACTCAATTCTGCAATTGATCTATCATTTCCTTTGCATATATATTTAAACAAATATTTGATAAGTCTTGATGTGTGGCATTTCTCAACATTTATATGAGCCTGGTATCTGACTATTAAGTCAAGGTTATGAGGAACAACAAAACGATTATCCAATTTCAATCCCTTTTTTTCAACATAATGTTCTGTTTTACGTCTTTTATAAGTAACTATTCCATCTTCATTTATAGTTGTTCTTTCATTGTATTTTTTAGGAAAATTCTTTGAACATGACCCATTTTTTATGCATCCAGTTTCCGATATGCCGCCACTGCATGGTCCATGCATCATGAACTTGGTGACTGCGTCGTATCCACTTGGGTCTGTTATTGGATTAGGTAATTCTGCCGATATGCATCGGTCAATATCTTGTGGTGATTTTAGTTTGTTCTGCTCTGCCAGCCACAAAATCGTGTGAACATGTGGAAGACCTCTTTTTTGAAATTCAATTGTATATACATCTGTTAATTTGTTAATGCTTGTTAGAAGAAATAAATTGAATTAAGTTGATGTAATTATAATGAATAGGAAAATATAGGGAGTGGATAAATTATACTTACATGCTATGGTTTCACCGAAGTGCTTATTGTCCTTGATGTCCTCTAATAATTTGTTTAATTTTATTTTGAAAACTCGTGCAACAACGTCTGGTCTATCTTCAGGTTTTTGTTCTGGAAGTAGCATTTTATATATTTCTGGCCATTGGGGATTGCATGTAAATGTAATAAAAAGATCTGGCATTCCTAATTGTCGACATATTGCCATTGCATCATGATAATTTTGAAGCATATATCGAGGACTTCCAACATGAGATGCTGGTAATATTATTCTTTTGCCCACACTTTTACCAATTGTCTGACCTTGTCTAATTGCATTTTTTATGTTATTGTAATTTTCTGATCTAAGAGATTCTTGATTTTTATGTATGAATGAAAGTCTTTCTAATTCAACAGATAAATATGCATCGACAAGAATTTGTTGAAATAGTCGACCTGATTTGAAAATTGTGAGGGCATCACCATCACGCGAATGGAATCGATATGCATAAAATTCAGCCATTGTAACATACTTGCGATTTATTGTTGGTTGTCTAGTATTTGTTTCGAGATATTTTATTCCTGGGTGGTAACCATCTTCACCATATGGGAAAAGAAGCGGATACTGTAATGCCATATAGCTTGGATGATTAGGATGAATACGTTGCAATCCATTTGTCCGATGTTGAACAATGACATCACAATAATTTTCTTTTTCATTAATGTCCCCTACTACTAAACCAACAACTTCGCTTGCATTTGGCATACAATATTGTGAAAATTTACTTGATCGAGTGCTTGTTAATTTGAGGCTGAATTTTTGCATATCGGATTCGAGAAAGCGTTCTTTGAACATTCTAAAACGCTGGACTATAACATTGTTTTGATTTAACATTTGCATCAAGTCTGAGATAATATCTGGACGTAATTCATGCGATTTGTGCTGAGTTTGAAAATTGTTTAATCTATTTGTTACCTCATTTGCTGTGTCATATATATATAGTTGTGCATATGTTGGTTTACACCCTTCGGATGGTATAAGAGATCCCATTCGATGATAGTTTTGACCCGAAACTCTAAAAACATATGGTCCATGTCCGTCATTTATCTTGTTATCTATGTTGACTCCCATTGATGTAAAAGAAAAAACTGAGTTATATGTTCTAATATTCTCTCTAAAATGACCTGATCTAGGATCTTTTGAAGGATCTAATAATTTGTCTAATAATTCTGGAGGTCTTTTCAAAAATGGTATTGAAACTCTTCCTTCTCTGCAACAAAGGTTGTATTGTCCTCTGCTATTTTTTTCAGCAGGCCAATAGTATGCTCTACAATACTTACATACACAATTTGGAGCTCCTAAGTCAAGTGGGCACGTATATTTTCCTGGTCAATAAGTTGGAATTGATGTTTGTAACATGAGTACAATGACAATTATTACCAAATAAGTATAAGTTTCTTATAGATATGTGATTTAACTCTATAGTAATTTATTAGATATCTAATTTTAAATAAATGACAGAAAATTATATATAGGTATGTGCTATGAAATGTACTTACTTTTTTGTATTTGATTGTCAAGATCATTTGGAATGTTTTGCAGAAATATTTGCTCTTCTTGTGGCAGGGCAGCAAGATTCCTTGCTGTGTCTATGTTAGGAAGTCCAGATTCTGTTTCAGACATTGCTGAACTGGATGGCAATGGCTGTTGGTCTGTTTTGAAAGATAATCTCCCTTAGTGATTTTTATGCATTAAAAACTTGTACTTCGCTAAATTAGAATATGTAAATTACTGTGACTGTATAATGTTAATAAACAGTATATTTTAAGATTACCTATTCGACGTCCTGTAGAATACATCTTCCGCCGTGACGTTTCTACCTCATTTGATAAACTTACTTCGCTAACGGAGTTATAGGGATCCACTACACGCGTTTGAACACATCTTTCCCACAAAACTGGAGACCTATGCCGCGTTCTCTTTTTGCTTCTGTTATCTAGTGATTTATTTGTTGCCTCGTTACTCATGACCTAAGTTAGTGTGGTATAAAATTCATGAAAAAGGTTGGAAGCGATGACGCCTAAGCCCAAAAATATATTGTTGTCTACTATGAGAAAAGTTTTTAATGTTCTTGAACCAAGTTAAGAAAATAAAAATAATAAAAAATAAAAAAGGATGAAAGGAATACCTCAAGAGCTGTAGTAACAGGAGTTTGCAGAGTTCAAATAGAGGTATCCAAGGAATACAGACTCTATTACAGATAGCTGTTGTTGACAATAGTTGAATTAGTATCAATGAATAAGGTAAACAATGTGATGAGTCAATTATTTAAAAAGTGATTTTGAGTTAATCAAGGTGTTGGCAATTTTGTTCCATATTGGTAAAATATTTAATGAAAATTGATTTAGGTGAGTTCTAAACATGTGCAAATATCTTTTTAACATATTAGAGGAGAAGGTATAAAAAAGTACAGGATTTATATATAAAAAGAAGAGATAGCAATATATGTTAAAATTCTCACCAGGATAGTGAAGAGAGGCGGTACACGGCAGTTATGAAGGAATCAGTTCTACTTATCACCTAAATACACATCAGAAGTAGTTAGTGTCACCATCAATCAAGTAAGAGATTTTTTTATTCTAATCAAACTCTACTAAAAGGTCCATTTTATCTCAAGCATCACATTTGTTAATTTGCACAACGACAAATCAAGCATTGGTTTATCAGTATATTACGAATCGTACCAAGATTGCAAAGAAATACTGGTAATAGCCGGGTCAGTATCAAGAAGTGCATACATACAAATCATTTCCAATTTGTTGGACACGTTTAGCAATTTGAACACCAAAATTTCATGAAGGTGAAGCTATTAATTGTGTTCAGCAAGAGATTTTCTAAGTTCACTTGGCTGCCGTAATAAGCAAAGATTGAAAATAATGAACAAATATTAAAACTAAGTAAAGATTGCCAGAAAAAAGGATAAAAAAATAACACATGACGAAAAAGAGCTAAAAAGAAAATATAAAGTATGAAAAACTCATGGTACTTAATTTGCTTCAATCATTGACCAAATGATGAACATCATACTCTCTCTTTTATATGTGAAAGAAGATAATCATGATATACACATAAATGTCACAGAGCTTGTATTTTCAAAAGTAGAAACTGGAAATGTTAATAGATTGAAACGCATTATAGCACTTCTAAACTATAATCACAGTTTGATTGAATTTCTATTGCAACTTTTTGTTTAGCCTGGCACTGGTTTGAAACAGAATATAACAGACCAAAAGTAATTCATATGAACTATGCACAATAATTGCTCCAATTACACAAATAGATAAAGTAACCAATCTCATGACAACCCAAACCCAATAGAAGTTTAACAAAAGTAATTATATGAAATATGTACGAATTTGCCAATTTTCATATATTTTTTTTTTTTGGTACCTGTTTTTTCTTAAGTTCTTCAAGTCTTCTGAATCATAATCTTCTCTCTCGACTTCTGTAGGCAACCCGAACCTAATAAAAGGTTATGAAAAAATAATTATAAGAAATATGTACCAATTGATCAATTTGCATTTTTTTTTTCAAGCAGAAAACCTTCACTGGATAAGAAGAAACGGGTCAGTAGCCGTATGAGAAAGAAGAAAGGGGAAAAACGCAAGATCGTTTTTCCTTATCGTAGAAGCAGAAGAAGCTCAGGGGCGCGGAGCGGTGGGGCTCGGGGCTTAGTGAGGCAAGAGAGGGGGATCGTCTCAGATAAAAGAGAGAGGGGCTAGGGTTCGGGAAAGAAGGGATCGCTGGAAGGAGGGGTTCAGTGGTGCGGAGCGGCAGCGCTCGGGGCTCAGCGAGAGAAGAGATTAGTGGGATCTTCGGGAGCAGGGGATCGCTGGAAGGAGAGACGGCTGGAAGAATTTTCTGGAAGTAGGCGGGCCCAAATGAAGGGAGTAAGAAAGAAAAAAAACAAAAATACTGTGTCGCTGATTGGTGGGACTCACTTGTCAGTGACACTGTAGAGTAAACTGTAGGTGAATAGTGCAATCCTAATCAAGGATTAGATACTAAGATAGATACGATTCTTCGATTAATCTTTTTACCAAAAGAGAATATACGAAAAAGTTAAAACAAAGAAAGGTTGTAAACCAACCTAAACCGCATCTTTGAAATCAATAAGCACATAATCATATTATTTAGAAGAAGTTATGAAACATGCCTGCAAATTTTTTAATGGAATTTTTTTAAGAGGGTCTAACATACATTATTTAGAAGAAGAAATTTATAAAAAAAAAAAATGACCTTCTCAATATGACCAAACTGTCACAATAAATTCACTTCAATTTTTCATTTAACCGTTGAAAAGTTTCTTCCAACTCATCACTTTCTAGTATTGGTAATGTACCTTATTGGTAATGTACCTTAGGGCTTGAATTAATTGGAACGGACTTGCAAATCCACAATTACAATCTCGCAATATCATGACATGTGTAACAAAATCACAACATTTTAGAGACATCGAGAGCTGGTGTGCTCTGATAAAAATATCTAGAGTCGTGTTCTCGACCATAAGCGAAAATAAATGCTTCATGGTGGGGCCCCCCCTGCAAAAATGCATGCTCAATTGCTCATCCCCAAAGCCCAAAGGTCTAGAGGCAGGTTTGTACCAATACATACCCAAAGCCTAAAAAAATGTTATTCAACGCAGCCCAGGCACAATAACCTACCAACATGATCTGTAAAGCATATATATAGGCCTAGTAAAAACAAATAAATGTCTTGGGCAGCAAATTTCGAGATTCGTTTTGGATTTCGGCCCGATAAGAATCCGAATATTCTGTGCGCTGGTACCTGTATTTCTCATTATCCCAACCACTGCCAGTCCGACCCCACAGCCGTTTAAATGACCCAGTGTAGCTGTTTGTTTTTTTTGAGAACTTGGTAACCCTTGCTAAACGGCACAGAGAGTCAGAGACCCAGTAAAGTAAACACTGCAGCGAAACGCAAGCTCTCATCTACGGCTCAGAACGAAAGTAGACTTAAAATCTAACGGTCGAGACCCCTTCTCCTTACCTCCAAAGCCCTAATTGACTGGTAACAAAAGCCGTCACACTCCCGCCTTTATTCCCATTCCTTCCTCTTTTCCTTCTCTACCTCCTCTTTTCCTCAATTAATTGCGCGATGGGAACCAGGGAGAACGGGTGCGCCGGGTCCACGCAGCCTTCCGCCGCCGCGCCGCAGGTTGACAAGGGAGTCGATTTCGCTAACTACTTCTGTACCTATGGATATCTGTACCACCAAAAGGAGATGCTCTCCGACCGGGTGCGCATGGATGCGTACTTCCACGCTGTCTCTCGCAACAAGCACCATTTCCGAGACAAGGTGTGTGCTTCTAATCTTCAGTTTTGTATTTCTTTTTATGTTTTGTTATTTTGGTATTTGAATTTGTTCAGTGCTTGTTTGTTGCTCAAGAGTTATACTGTGCTGAAAAGGGTTTTCGAAATAATACTGATTAAACAGTGTACGCTGAGCCTAAAGGAGCTAGTTTTCTTGTTTGGTTCTTAAAACATTTGATTCTTTGTAGTATTGCATTACTACATGGATGGACTTCCTCATAATGTCAGCGCATATGCTTTATTTTTATTTGGTTGTGAAGTTTCAATATTGAGACTTTTATTTTATTTTTCTTCGGTAAAAAATTGATTTTTGGTCTTAACAACTGGTCTAATTCAGTTAACTATGATGTAACAAGCTCATTTTAAAGATTTTAAATTCCCATGAGTTGCTGAGCTTCCATTAACAACTTATATCTACTTCAAATTATAAGCTCTCACCAAAGAAGAAAACAAATATGCAGTCTTTACTGAAATCTTATGTGTTACTTTTGATTGTTAAACAGGCTGTGCTAGATGTCGGGACAGGGAGTGGCATCCTCGCAATTTGGTGTGCACAAGCAGGGGCAAGAAAGGTATATGCTGTCGAGGCCACAAAAATGGCAGATCATGCAAGAGAGCTTGTCAAAGGAAATGGGGTTGATGATATTGTGGAGGTAATTGAGGGGTCAATGGAGGATGTCGTACTGCCTGAGAAAGGTTAGTTAAACAAATGCTTGCGTAGTACTTGGCATACATAGTTACTACTAGGAATTTCTCACAAACATTTAGGTTTACTGGGGGCAAATGGATCAAATTAAGATTTTAATCTTATTTAGGTAATTATGGGCTTACTTTCTGAACTGACAGTTCAGTGCCGAAAAAGTTACTTGAGGTTCATTTCCTTTTATAATATTAGTCTAGCAGACCTTATATGGAGGGGTTTTGCACCAGTGCATAACAGTGAAAACTTCAACATATTTGTTTCCTATTACTGCTACATTGCCTTTGATTTGCAAAATGGGGGTAAGTATATGTTAAATGAGGCGTGATTGCAGAACTTCGACTTTATTGAGCAAGATAGATTGAAACTTGACATTAATTGTTTGAAGGTTAGTTGGGCTCTGTTGCATAATTGAGGGTAAATTAAATTAGTATTAGCTGCGGGACATTGCAAAAATATTAGATTAATCCAGACAAGATGATATTAATATGTAGTCTAGTTCATAGCCAATTGCCAATCTTCACTCATAGTGTCTATTTTCTTGTAAATAAATACTTATTTTATCCTGGAAAAGGGATTTTATTCAAAACTTAGGCTTGATCTTTTACAAGTGTTCAGTTATAGTTTCTTTCAGTTCTGATTCTGAATTTTGTATGATGTGGCAGTTGATGTTATAATATCAGAATGGATGGGCTATTTCCTTCTAAGGGAATCCATGTTTGATTCTGTTATATGTGCCAGAGATCGCTGGCTCAAACCTGATGGAGTCATGTATGGATCTCTCTCCCTCTCTCAGTCTCTTTCACACACAAGCAAAAAGCAAAAAGAAAACAAACAAACAATACTTATTTATTAATTATTCTTTTGTATAAGAATTTCATTTTCAAGCATACTAAAAAAGGCTGACGTTTCCAAAAAGCCATGGGTGTCAAAAAAAAAAAATTCATGGTTTAATTTGCAAGTACGTTTTTTTAGAGGAAAAGTTCCAATGTTGAATTATGCAAGGTGATCGGTACAGGGACCAAAAACAAAACATTCAGCACATTGAATTGCTATCATAGTTTAAGAAGGATCTGTGCTGGGTCAAATGGATATGTCCTATATCAGATAAAAGAGGATGATAGTCTCGCTAATATTTTTGTTCATAATTTCTTTCTTTGAAATGTGTAGGTATCCTAGCCATGCCAGGATGTGGCTAGCTCCAATTCGATCGGGTCTGACGGATCAGAAAATGGACGAAGTCAATTGTTCCATGAATGATTGGCGTAGTTTCATCGAAGAAACTGAGTCATATTATGGTGTTAACATGAGTGTTCTGACAAAAGCATACCGAGAAGAAAATGAGAAATACTTTCTAAAGGTACTTTTATTTTGTTGGCTTCTATACCAAGAAGAAACTGCTTATATGTATATTTATAGGTTATAATGACATCAAAATTGTCTGACAACTGCACAACAGAATCGACTGTTATCAAAATTCATTATTAAAATTGTAGATATTTTTTCTATGATATAAATAGGCTAGCCATCAAATTTGGTATAATTTGAATAACCATCTATCAAGCGATTAGAAAAATTAACGGGTTAAGTTTTATGGGCATTTGGTTGGTGGACAAAAGATTTGCATGTTGCCCCAAAATTTATGCATGGCCTATCTACCCCTACAAAAAGTATCTACAATTGTCAAATAAATTCCGTTGTCAATATATCCCTTCCTGTATAGGTATAGGATATGTAACTTTAGTGTTCTTATACAAAACAGGAAAGCCCTTGCTTGCTTAATTAAACCTCGATATATCATGCTAATGGCTAACCACATGTGCTCTTTGAACTTTTGTGAAACGTATACCATATAGAAATACCCTCATTTCACCCTGAAATTTAAGGAGAAAAACAATTACAAAGAAATTTATTGAGAGTTTTTTTTAAGATGAAGGGATAATACTGTAATAGAGGACATATAATAGGTTTTTAGAAGCATACACGCAATAAGTTGATGCTTTGTGGGTGTCTACATGATAATATTCCTTTTATGATACAAGTAATATTTTACATGTTGTATTGTTCTCTCGAAAAGAAATAGTATAAAAAGAACCTTGGCATAATTGACATGTCTAGATGTTGACTGGTGATTTTTTTGAATTTCTCATCCCCTTGACTATTTCTGGTTTGGCAACAACAGTGCAGACTTTGAAACCGACTTAACATTCAAATGTGCACAACTAAATAAAAGCACCTTAATTAAAAGTTGTGTGTATTGCATAGTGTGCATTTTACATGTATCAGAGTCTCTATGACATTATAAATGAATAACACGTTCATTATTGTGCCCCTTCTTTTTGTTTTTCAGACATCACTATGGTGCAATCTTGATCCACACCAAATAATTGGTACACCTGCTGTCATAAAAGAAATGGATTGTCTCCAAGCCACGGTTGATGAAATCTGTACAGTCACAGCACAATTCGTACATCCTATAAATATAGACAGATCAAGGATTTCTGCATATGCCGGATGGTTTGATGTTCAATTTAAGGTACCTTTTCTTATTGATGTATTTATTATTTTTGCTTGCTTATTATATTTCCATGTACTCAGAAGCATCTTGTTTGATATGTTTCTGCATGTGTGACCTTGTTTTTTGCAATATAAAAAAAATCCACAATATATGAACTCATTGAAATGTGTATTTGTTGAATATTACCATAGGGAAGTGAACAAAACCCTGCAAAGGATGAGGTGGAGTTGAATACAGCTCCTGATAAAGATGGAGGGACCCACTGGGGCCAGCAGGTACTTTTCTAGGCTTGAAAGTATTTGCTGTACTGAGTTTCTTTTACTTATTTGTTGCACCTTGAGTTTTAAGTCCCATATAAGAAAGTGTGCTTTCACAATTTTGCAGGGATACTGCCATTTGGTCCATTAATGGAGATACTTATACATTACAAATGCACCTACTTTGATACCCACCATTTTCATATTATTGCCAATAACATCCAATATTAACACCATGGTTAAGTTGCACAAAAATGATATAAACTTAAAATTCATTGACAGGCAGATCAGGTAAATGCAAATTCAAAATTTAGGCTTTCTTTTCTTTATTTTATGTCCAGAATGTCCATATTTAACTGGACTTGTATCGTTGCACCAATTTGTTAGCTTGGGCTAGTTGTAACTTGTATCTCAGGGTTATCTGGTCTTAGTTGCAAGCATAAGATAAAGTAAAACCCCCTATTGATATATTCTTTTTGCTTTAAACCTGAGCAGGTATTCTTGGTGAATCCGCCAATTAGGGTTAATGAAGGGGATAAGGTAAATGTATCTTTCAAAATGAGCCGTGCAAAACAGTACCATCGGCTGATGGACATTGAGATAATCTCAGAACTAGAGCTTTCTTCTGGCAAGCGGTTCCCACCTGTCACTACTAAGGTTGCTATTGAGTAGTTCTCCTCTACTTAAGGTACTCTTATTTTTATTAATTCTATCATTCAACTAGATCAACACCTTCAGGCCTTGAAGTTTTGTTTTGTTTTGAATTTATTTTGGGTAGGGATTTAGATCGATGTTCAATTTTACAAGTTGTATATTTATGTGCTATTTTTATTTGTTATATGCGGTTTGAAATTTGGTTCACTGGGATTTTTAAGTGGATCTGGATCATTCTGGTATTAACAAATGATAATTATGTAGAAGGATAACACCGTTGGCTACGAAATTTAAGTGACAGTAAGTGGTATCCTTCTTCATAATGTTTTATCGATTGAGTACTGCTTTATATTTTTTTCATTTTTGATTATTTTTGTGCAAATATCGAAGTAATAAACAGTTGAACAGATCAGTAACAATAAGAAAATAAAATAATCTACATAGCAGATAAAATGACTCGTAACTGAGAACATCTTTAAGCATCTTGTTTTGAAGTTTTCTCTTTTTCATGCCCCTTGCAATTTTATTTCAGTGCTTAATTGCGATTTTTTTACATAGCTTGAAAGTTAAAATATATCTCAGGGACTAAAGTGCAAGTAATCCCAAGTTGTCTACTTTAGTCAAACCAGGCGCTGAGCATTTCCAGCTATTTCGGCTGATGTAATGATTCTGACGTCAGCATTTTATTTCGCATTTTCTAATGCTCGCCGACCTTTTTCATGTATACCCTACAAAACTTGTGTATTTACTCTCCACAAAGCGACAGAAAATTCAAATTAATCCTTACGAAACTAACAACACTGACATAGTAACATTTATCAAACAAAACGTGAAAACCATCAAATTTGTCCAAATATTAATTCTATGAGTAAATCACATTTAGGCAAAATACTCTTGACTGATTTACACTATGGAATGGACTTTGCCATTGAACAGATTAAATTATGTTTGTGTCCATAATATTATGTTCTTGTAGAGAGGACGTTATGGACAGTTGCTCAACAAGACATGTCAATTGTCATGAATTGTAATGTTTGAAAATGGACTTCGTTTTTAGTTGGGACTATCAAATGAATTTTTGCATAATAGGTATATAATCCCCTTTTCTAACCTTCAAAGAAAGAATGTTGAATATTGAATTTTGCAAGGATATACAAGAATTCTACCTATATTTTATTTACACCTAACGTGCGCGTACACACTTCCATGGATAAAACACACAAGTACACGAGTTCTAGTAGCACACCTTCCTCTACTCGTCTCTAGGCTCTAGCTCGAAGGAATGCTTCTAATTGAAGGTCACATCTTCAAAGGGTTGGTAAATGGAATCACGTGGATAGCAGTATGGCATAACAGTCATCATCTATTCCAACTTAATTATGATTGTCAAATGCATATTATGATATTAAAGGGTCGAACTAGTGAATTGGCAGTATTCAGAATTATAATTATTATCAAGAGGAATTCAATTATACTATTATATATGGTGATACATTTTGACACTGTATGTTTATAAGTTATTTTTGTGATTTTAAGATTTAAACAGTCGATTCAAACCGTTCAACATGATCTCCATATTAAAATATGTATGGAGACCAAATTTTATATTTTTTGAAAATTGTGTACTGTTTTTTAGAATTATTGAAAATATTTGTTTTTCAATGGTTCAAAATTGTCTGAAAACAACAATTTTGTACACATCTTAATAAATATTAAAAAATATTCGAAAAAATGTAAAATTTAGTTTCCAAGCACATTTTAATATGGAGATCTTGTTGCACGGTTCTGATCGACTATTTGAATTTTCAAATTGTAAAAATAACTTATAAACATATAGTGTCACGATGTGTCACCATAAAATAGTATAACTGAATCCCTTCTATTATTAATTATCGTCATTATTATTATGATAGCTGGGGAGTACGCTCTTTGACCGACAACAGGTTGGCTAGGTTCACCTGAGCAGGGTTTTCAACAGGTTTATTGCTTTCACAACCCAGCTTTGCCTATGTTGCTGTTGGATAGTGCCGTGATCAAACATTCTGCCGATATTTTTATTAATATCCAAAGTTAATTAGAAATTAATATTTATGTCCAAAATTTTTAACTTTCGCCAAAAATATCTAAACCGGCCATAAAATATTTTATGGCCGGTTTACTCTTTTTTTTTTTTTTAGAGACACTATGAAGAGCAAGATGATGAAATCTAACATTGAAAATTTGAATTTTTTTTATTTGAATTTTTTGTTAGATTACTTCTTTTGATATATAATTAGCATATTTATACTAAAATAAGCTAAATTACTTGAAATTATGTTGAATTACACTATATTAAGTTAATTACACTAAATTACATACATTACGCTAAAATACGGTAAATTACGCTAAATTACATATGAATAGGGACGATATCTTCACTGAAAAGGCGAAAAACGACGACGAAATCTCAAACGGTCATAAAACGGCGTTCAAGTGTCCGATTTTAGCAAATGACCACTTTTTGGAAAGCTTGCGAAAAGACGCATGCGTCCGTGCCTGCTATGCTGGATTTCAAAATTTAGAATTGCCAAAAAAATTTGGGAAGAGCCTCAAAACTTGAGTTGAAGTTTCCGATGAAGATTTTCATTTCTATTATTCAATCTAAGTAACTCAGTAAATTAGTTACATAATGAACTTGTAGAATACCAATTTTTACTATTTTCGGAATTTTTTTACTATTTTTTATGATTAATGAAAGATGACACAAAATCGGTCTACTTTACCGTAATTTTGCGTAATTTACCGTATTTCAGCATAATTAGCGAAGTTATTGTAATTTAGCGTAATTTAACGTAATTTAGTGTAATTCAACATAATTTATTGTAATATAGTGTAATTCAACATAATTTCAAGTAATCTAGTGTATTTTAGTATAAATATGCTAATTATAAATCAAAAGAAGTAATCTAACAAATAATTTAAACAAAAAATTTAAATTTTTAGTATTAGATTTCTTTATTTTGCTCTTCATAGTGTCTCTAAAAAAAAAAGAGTAAACCGGCCATTTTATGGCCGGTTTGGACATTTTTGGCAAAAGTCGGGAATTCTGAGCATAAATATTAATTTCTAATTAACTTTGGATATTAATAAAAATGTCAGAACATTCTGTGACCGGTCAAATTAGTTAAAATAGTTTGAATATTTGATAATATTTATTTATTTTTTTCGTAGTTTAAATTTATTTATAGAAAAAAAAATTCAAAAACGTTTTCAAAAAAATTCTTACAAAATTTATAATGAAGAACTAATGTGAAAAAAAAAAATGATGTTAAAACAATAAATTTTTGAACCGAACTAATGTTGGAAAAAATATGCCTGGCATGTTTTCGTGCCAATTTGTGTGCCGTAACCAAGCCAATTTTTGTATCGTGCAGTGTCTTTTTTTTGCGAATTGGTCACGGCCCGCGAAAAATTACTGCACAAAACGCGCAAATTACAGCACTTAACCAACACGCATGCCTTGTTGTTCCGTCCCGAAGCCGGCTCCAACGTGTCATTTTCTCACTCTACCATTATCCATGTAGGTAATATTAAATTATATACATTATTTTAATTTATACATATAACTATATGTTTTTTTGTTATTATGATTATTTTAATTTATAAAACATTTTGTATAATTTTTTATTAAGTAATTTACAATAAAAATTAATTTATTAAACATTTTATATTGTTCTTAATTAGAATATACAAAAAAATGAATTATACATCATTTTATATTGTTATATTTGAATAATAATTTATAAATTTTAAACTAGTAGGGATAAAGAAAATATCATTTTATTTATTATGATAGTAAATGCGTGATGTGCTTTTTAAATTAATTTATTTGTTATATTTTAGAACTTTAGTGCTCTCTTGTCATAGTCGAGTGACTTTCCCGCTTATAGGGCATTAAGGGGCTCACCGACTCGAGCGTTTCCGCTCACATATAAACATAGTTGTGTGATGATCCTCTGCGTATGACTCTCTAGCTCGAGCTTCTAGGCTCAACTATTCACCCCCCTCTAGTTGTGTGACGATCCTATTCATCCCCCTCTAGGTGCCGTTAGGGACAATACCAATAACGTCCGTAATTTTAAGGGACCGTGTTAATGTTCTATTGGGATTAATTTTAATTCATTCAATTAAAGCAGCTTTAAATTTGTAATTTATTTTTATTTTTATATTATATTATATTAGTGAATATTTGAGTTTTGTTTTTTGTCTTATTAAAAAATTCATACAAATTAAGAATTTATAAAAAAATTCTTATTTTCTAAAACAAAACAGTTTTTTTTTTTTCGAAAAATCTTAGCCAATCAATCAGTACAAGAGAATAACCATAGGACACTACCTCAGAGAATGAACCGATTTTTTGAGTGTAATAATTTGTTTTAACATAATTTTTAACAAATTAACTTTTTATCCATTCTTTCTTATTTTTTTAGTACAAAATAAGCTTATGCAAAAATACAATCGAGTTTCTTATTTTTTTTTTTTCTATTTTCCATGTTAGTTTTATATAGACTGCTATTTTTTTATGTACAAATTTTAAATATTGAAATTCTAAACAATATGTACATTTTGTGTCTACTCCTGATCGAAATTCTGAATTTGTCCATGTGTATGTGGATGAATGAAACATGCATCCCTCGTCTTATTTCAAATAAATAAATAAATAACACGAGGCAATTCTTTACATGTGGATGACAAGCGGACCATCTTAATTTAGATTGCTTTAAAAGATGTTGTCACTAGTTGACAAAAATTATCTCATCTGCGCTAGAGTTAATGAACAAAATAGATATCTATCTTCTTTTAAGTACTTAATTTACAAGAACTGATATTACTCTACACAATTTTACCTCGCAACCAGCATGTTTTTTTTTTCATGCATATAAAAATGTATTTTTTTTTTGCAGTTGAAAATGATTTATTTTTAATAAAAAAATTAAATTTATTTCAATTTAAAACATCACTGTAGCTGTTACATATTTTATGCTAATCGCTATCGTCTGCTTTTAATTTTTTTAGACTCATTATTCAGACTTCTAAAAATACCTATGGGTTTACCTTAAAAAGAACAATAAATAAGAATGATAACATCACTGTAGCTGTTATTAAGTTGTTACAAGTTTCATGTGTTGGATTGATTGAATTCAAAAAAAAATTGGAAGGTAGACTGGTCAGCGACGTTTCAAGCCACTTGAAACAGAGAAAAAAAGAGAAACAAAGAGAAAAAAAAGAGAACAGTTGTCTCGGTCCTCGGATAGAGGAACAAAGATATTGAAAATAGTGACATTTAGAGAGGTGTACTGCGGCGCCCGACATTTTTATTAATATCCAAAGTTGAATAGAAATTAATTAATATATTTAGATCTGCTCGCTGGGAAGTTATAAAAATACTCGTACTGGCTATTTTTAATTTATTTACCGGTATCTAATTTAATTTATTACCGGTCAGAAAATGAATAGTACCAATTTTTTTTTTATACAATACCGGTCATTTTCTGGCCGGTACTTAATTTTTTTTTAGGATGAGCATAGCATAGTTGGCTAGAAGAAAAAGTTGTAGGAAACTCGGACTGAAGTTTGCACTCGGTTTGGCTAAGATCAAACAAACGCATTTATCAGTGCATGCATCGGTGCATCAACGGTTGACATCGGTTGTATGTATCGGTGCATCATCGGTTGCATTTATCGGTGCACTCAATTGTTACATCGGTTGCATGTATCGGTGCATCATCGTATTGTATGATACTAAAGTTTAGTGTTCGCATGTGGCTAGTGAATTTAATTTGCAATAACCAACATCTTAAAATTGAGTACCGATACTTTATACACGGCCTAACGACAGTAGAAGTGTCGATGTTTCGTTGCAAAAACATCAGAGACGCACCGAAGTTTTTTTAGCACTACCCTGCTTAATTGCCAATGCTAAGTCTAATAAAACATCTATGTTTTATTACAAAAACATCAGCGACGCACCGATGTTTTTTTAGTACTACCCGGCTAATAAAATATCGATGTTTCATTGCAAAAACATCGATGATGCACCGATACATGCAACCGATATAACCAGTGGCGGAACCAGGAATGATCGATAGGGGGGGCCTAACTAGTTTCTCTGGGCCAAGTGGGGGCAAGGGGGGGCCTAACGAGTTTTAACTAGTTATCAGATTTGAAATTTTTTCGGTCCGATGCATTTTGACGATATTGTTCTGTACAGATTGAATCTGATAACACTGTTGTAGTTGTTTTTAGATGATATATATATCTGTATTACTGTATATTTTCTGGGCCAAAGGGGGGCCAAGGCCTAGGCTGGCCCAGGCCTTGGTTCCGCCCCTGGATATAACACACGTATCTAACCAAATGCATTTGTTTGATCTTAGTCAAATCGAGTGCAAACTTCAATTCAAATTTCCTACGATTTTTTCTTCTAGCCAACTATGCTATGCACATCCTTAAAAAAAAGAAATTAAGTACCAACATTGTATATGATACCGGTCATTTTTCAACCGGTAATAAATTAAATTGAATACCGGCTAAAAAATGACCGGTACGAATATTTTTATAACTTTCCAGCTGATTTTCTGAATATATTAATTAATATTTATTAAACTTTGAATATTAATAAAAATGTCGGCTGCGGTGCGATGGAATGTGACATTTAGAGAGGTGCGGTGCGAAGAAGAAAAGGAAGCCTAACGTGGGAGAGAGAGAAGAATCCGTACCTGACTGAGTATAATTAGGTGTCCGGCAGTTACAGCCGAGCGATTGGAATTCGATACCTACTTAGATGTAAGAGGTTCATTTTGAAATTCGTGCCAAGTTAAAACTGATGGCTCGGATCTAACTGTTTTTCAGTCAGGTATTGCACTGGATGTGGATGTGAATTCGAGAGGAGATGACAGTGACATTTTGAAATGATGGAAAGAGAAAAGAAAGCCTAATGTAAGCATTGTCAAGAGAAAATAGAGAGGGCGATAGTAATATTTTAGAGAGGTTTGCCAACAGAAAAGAAAGTGAAATTTACAGAGGTGCGAAGAGAAAAGGAAGCTTCATACCAAGAGAGGAGAGATAAAGAGAGAGAAGCGGGGATAGTGACATTTAGAGAGGTGAGAAGAAAAAAGTTTGGATCGGTAGGATTGATAGAAAGATCGGTAGGATTTCTACCGATTTTAAAAATAAAAAAGTTTGAATCGGTAGGTATTATACTGATTTAAACTCGTTTGTTTTTTTCTTTTAATTTTTTCTAGTAAAATATATTTTTTTTATAAAAATAGATAGAGTATTTTAAAATTTAAATTTAACAAATACATTCCATCTACTTTTTTAATTTTTTTTCATATTTTTCTAGAAATATAATATAAGAATTCTCTTCATCTATACATCAATTAAAAAAAAATTAAATCATTACAAATTCTACCGATTTTTCTACCAATAAAAAAATATAATATACTCTTTCTATTTCTCTCTTCTCTTTTTCTTTTAATTTCTAATGATAAAAAATTACCCTCATTCCATGGCCTCAATACTCCCTCTCCTCTTTCTATTTCCCTATTTATACGCTGAAAGCAGAGCACTTCCCAATCGAGTTTTGATCCATGGCCTCAATACTCCCTCTCCTCTTTCTCGCTCTATCTTTCTCAATGGGTAGCCTCCTAACCTTCGACCTCCTCATAACCTTCGCCAATCATAACCACCACAATTCCCTCATTTTCTTTGGTGTTCACACCTTTGTCTTCTTCCTGGCTCCATCTACCTTCATCTCCGCCATTATTCTTTTGCTCTTCCATGTCGCCATACCCCAATCAGCTTTCTTCATTAAGCATTTGACCATGGCTACCCAGGTTCTCGTTTCTGCTACTCTGTTTGTTGGAATGCCTCTCGTGGTCCACGTCACAATCACCGAGGAAGTCGTGTCGGACACTCTCATGATCATGCTCGTAGGTGCGGCAGCGGCGGCGGTGGCAGCGGCAGCGTACAAGTATAATCTATTGAAAAGATTTTTCGATTATGCCGGTCAAACTGTTGGCAGCTTTGTACCGGCTTTTGCCGCACTTTGCATATCGACAGGTACTTTCTTGCTCATTGACATTGATCCCCTCTTAACCTTCTCCTCCCAAAACCATGGAAACCCCTTAGTTCCCGTTCCAATCCAGCTTTTCTTGCTCATTCTAAATTGCTTTAATTTCGTTCTTGCTGTGGTGCTGCTATTTCTCTACATAAGTTTGCCCACAGATGGACCACAAACCTCAATACATGCGGTTCTGGTAGAGTTTATGGTCGAGGTCATGTTGGGAATGAGTTTCACTACTACTGGGCTGATTGGCTTCTACATGGTGGTCGCACCATAGGTTAGGATCTTGTAAATATAAACTGTGTTTGAATATAGAATAAAGGTTCCATGCACTGATGTGTATCTTGTTCTGTTATTTCTGTTGTATTTTGCTTTAATTTCCGTCCCTCTATTTTGGGGGTTGTGGCCTGATGTGAATGTTTGTAACGCAGGTGCTTTGTCAATATTTCATAAAAGTTTTAAATCTTGTGTGATAGTGTGGTCCTAGACTCCTAGTAGGGATGGATTTTCTTTTTTGTTTTAATTTTGGAGGATAGGTGGGTGTTTTCCAATTTTCCTTCTATTTTTCTTTGAAGTTTCATGGGGAAAAGTGACCAGAAAACAGAGTGCTATGGTGCCCAATTAATTGACACAACTAAATATGACAAAAAAGAAAAAAAGAAAAAAAAAAGACCTAGGGGTTTAATCACATTAATTCAGTTGTCTTTCTAGAGCCCATTTGGCGATTTGACATAAACCAATTTTTTTTGGCGTATCAAATTTAAAGGTTTAGATAAGGTTTACTTCCGTCAATTTGGCTCCAAATTAAATTACTATAATGTGCAACAAATATGTTTTTTGTTTTTGTTTTTTTTTTTTTCAATTTCACTTCCTAAAAATTAGTAAATATAACTTGGTTTATGTTATCGTTTAAGATGCAAAGCCACAACCACTGGCCACTTTCAGAATTTTTTAAGTTAGCATTTAAAAAAAATAAAAAATTTAAAGTTAGCCTGATATTTAAAAAATCTAAAAATTTAGTAAGACCGCAGAGTTATAACTTTAGATGAGGTACGCAAATTCGAAAAAATCACGTGATATACGTTGAATTTAAATTCGAAAAAATTAATTTTTTTATTTTCATATATTTGTTTTATATCCTTATTTATAATATTTATAAATTTGAAGACTAAACTGAAAATCTCATTTCTAATTAAACTGAAAACGGCGCTTTTTGACTCCCTGCACAATCCAATCTTTGCCGTTATTTTTATTAATATCCAAAGTTAATTATAAAATAATAATAATGTCCACCTTGGTATTTTTAAAAATGTACAAACCAGTCATTTAATGGCGGGTCTCCAATTTTATTCTCAATCGGCCACTTAATGATTGGCTGAGACATTTTTTTTTGTTGTTTCAGATCCAATAAATATCTATTTTTCTCTCTCATACATCTCACAACTCACTCAAACCCACAAAACAACAATTGTCGATTATTTTATTTAAGTTATCGCCAGTCATTATTATAGACATGCTCTACGAAACAACAATTGTCGATTATTTTATGAGTACTATATAATATGTTTAAAAAAAAGGGTTCAAATGCCTTCATTTTTTGATCTTTTACCATGCCTTCATTTTTAAAAACGTTAATAAATCAAAATCTAAAACTTAAGCGTCAAAATAAAATTGTTAGATGTGATTTATGTTATTTTCTCTATGTGCTCATACAAAAAAAATATCACATTTCAATTTCATTTTTATGTGAATCAATTATTTGAAAAATTAACGTCTAAAAATTATCAACATTAGTACGTCTTGATGACAATGAAAACAAAGTTAAAATGTCACAATTTTTTTACCTGTGCATAGATAAAATGATGTAGATCATATCCAACGGTTTTATTTTGACTTTTAAGTTTTAAATTTTGAGTTATTGAAGTTTTTAAAAATGAAGACATGATAATGAAAGCATTTGAACCGTCCTCTTAAGAAAAATGATAATCCATTGAAAAGATATTTCAGTTCTACCGGTCAAACTGTTGGCACCTTTGTGCCGGCCTTTCCCGCACTTTGCCTCTCGACGGGTACTTTCTTGCTCATTGAAATTATCCAGTGTCAACCAATTTTAAGTTGCACTTTCTGAATTGCTTTAATTTCCTTCTCGCCATGGTGCTGCTATTTCTTCACATAAGTGTTCCCACAGATGGATCACAAACCTCAATACCTGCGGTTCTGGTCAAGCGTTTGGCCAATGCTGTGTTAAAATTGAGATTCATTATTATTACTTGGGTGATTGGCTTCTCCATAATGGAGGCACTATTGATAAGAATCAGGTGAATCTTGAATAAAGGTTATGCGCACTGTGATGTACCGTGTTCTGTTATTGATGTTGTATTTTGCTTTTATTTCCGGTTTTCTATAAAGAGGGGTTCCGGCCCAATGTGAACGTTATGCTTTGTCAAATGTCAATATTCAATATTCAAGTAACAGAAGTTTTAAATAGGCCCGAGTAAAACTAACTTATTATTCAGGCCCAAAATTCCTATTTTAGTTTTTAGATGCAAATACAAATTTAGGGTTCAGGCCCAAAGTAGCCCAATATAATATTTTGACCCATGTCAACGGTCGATCGTATGTCTCTCCCAGTATCTAGTGCTTTCCAGAAAGACAGAGAAGCATCGGATACCACATCTTCTCCCGTGAATCACTAGAAAACAGGTCATGAACCTTCTCGAATCTCGATCCCTCCTCCAGCTCTCTGTATAAATGCAGGTGCTCATCACTCGTCCGTCGTCGAAGAAATTCAAAGCACGCTCAAGCAGTACTTGGACAAAACTCAGTCCTTAGTAATCTACTGTAGCAAACTTAATTAGTTTCCTTGCACAAAAATGGCGGTGGCATCTCCATGCGCTCTCGCAAGTCGTCTCACCTCGCGTATCATGACACGGCCGATGGTGATGGCTCCGAGATGCTTTGGAAATCAAGTTCGTCTCAGGCCTATGTCTGCTGCTTCAGCAATGCCACAGAGGCATGAGGACTCGGCAGTGAGTCTGCAGGTCGATCAAAATTCGAATGGGAAAAAGAGTAGTAAGCAGGCCGTGCAGAGGCAGCCTCGCCGTGCTTCTCTTGACACCTCTCCTTTTGGTATGCTAATTTTCTCCCTTCAATTGCTCTATTCTTAATTCTATGAATGTTGTTAATTAAAGAGTAACTTTTGAGATGTATTATAACCGACATTCATTTTGCCTCATTGTGTTAATTACTAATTCTGAATTTTTTAACAATGTTGCAGGGTTGATGGATCCGTACTCACCAATGAAGACAATGAGGCAGATGTTGGATTCAATGGACCGGCTATTTGAGGACACCATGGCATATCCTGGCACCGTGACTAGACGGTCTCAAAACAACGGAGGCCGCAGTGACATTCGGGCGCCATGGGACATCATGGAAGACGAAAACGAGGTGAAAATGCGGTTTGACATGCCAGGTCTGTCCAAGGAGGAGGTGAAGATATCAGTGGAAGATGATATGTTGATCATAAAGGGAGAGCATAAAAAGGTGGAAGGCAGTGAACAGAAGGGTGATTGGTGGAAGAGAGGCGCAAGATCATACGACATGCAATTGCTTTTGCCCGATGAATGTGACAAGAGCAAGGTTGCGGCGGAGTTCAAGAATGGGGTTTTGCTTGTGACAGTTCCTAAGGGGCGAGTCGAGCGCAAGGTTTTTGATGTTGAGATCAAGTAAGGTTTTCATAGATTAGGCAATGTATATGTGCTGTTGTGTATGTTGCCGAGGTTTCATTTCAATGTAATTTTGGTTTGCCATGTAGTATGTAGTTCAAAGTGATTTTGGTTAGCCATCCAAATTGAATTTTTTTTTCTTTTGAGTATGGTTTACAAAATTACCATTCAAAATTGGAATCGGAATCCGTCAGAAATTGGACGGATGAAGTGGTGGGAATTGGTCAAAATCGGATTGGACATAAATTTTTTTTTCCTGAAACTTTTTTTGTACTAAAAAAAATTAATTTATTGAATAATTTCGATAGTTCAATACATGAAGTACTCAAATAATCCACTAATATTATATAATAAACATATTTAAAATTAAAGATTATATAATAAATATATTTAAAATTAAATCTTTAGTCTGATATATTCTTATGCTGAGAATTTACTATTTAAATAATGCAATTTATGCAAGAAAATTTATTTGAATGTAAATTTACCGATATTTGTATATGTAAATTTCTGGAAGAAAATTTATTTGAATGTCAATTTATTGGAAGAGCGCTGATCAGAAAATGATGGATAAACTAGAGACGAACATTTGAATGCCTTACGATTCAGCCGTTCAAATTTCAGGGAAATTAATACTAAACTCGGGATTATTATTTTATCCCCGTAAGATCTCGTACGTTCTGGACATAGAGCGGGAAAAATGGCATGACGGAGTCTGGCTCTGTCATGGAACGGCACGGCATGTGTGTCAGTTGTGTGTCATGACTTGTGTGTTTTGTGTAGTTATATTATTTGCGTGCCGTGATTATTTTTTGAAATTTTGATACGGCATATTATGAGACATGTGGTCGAGTCACGTGTAATTAGCATCATTAAATATTAATCAAATGGTGAATCTTGAATAAACTAACTTAAATTATAATTAAATAGTTATGCGAGTCACTAACTTAAATTATGATTAAATGGTCATGCGAGTCACATTTGATCACGACACATTTGTACACGATGTGACTCACATGATGTGATTATTTCCGTGCTATGATTACTTCTTGATATTTTTATATAAAAAATTAACTTGATTACATTACGAGATTAAAGTCATAGCGGATTAATCATATTTAATCATGGTATGACACGACACGACACTTTTTTTTCACTCTATTTAAACAGAATTTGACACGTTTTTTCCCCTCTATTTAAACAGAATTTGCTGCGTTAGGATCAGTTCGGCGACTGTGTTGAAAACCATAAAGTTGTCGGATAAAAACTTGCACCACGGAAATATATGGAGATTTGAGCACATCCATCTTCAAGTCTTAAAGCAAGTGGGGCCTGAGTGCGTATCCTCTGAGATATCTCAACTTTTGCGTGACCGACTTGTACGCTGCTTATTCGGGAAAGCGCAGAGCCCAGTATTATTTGTGCTTTGAGATTTGTGCAGAACGTATTTGAACGGTTAAGATCTTCTAGAAAAACACTCAAAGTTCTAAATATCTTAGAGGATACGAAATCGTGGGGCCTGCCACAATCTGTTCCGGGATTCAGGATCTGATACAATGTATGATATATGATTATGTTTTCTAGCAAGACACATCCGATATAATATTCATCGGTCCTCCTGGACCTGATGGATTTTCATTTCTGTTTTACCAATATTTCTGAGAATTGGTCAAATCTGATCTCATGACTTTATGCTATCATTTTTACAATCATACCCTAGATTTACATAAAATCAATAAGTCCATCATTTGTCTTATACCCAAAGAAAAATGATGCTCATAGTATTAGCAAATTTCGATCTATTAGTCTAGTGAATTGTAGCTTTAAGATTCTTTCAAAAATTCTGACCAATAGATTAGAATCAATAATGACAAAAATCATTGATTCTAGCCAATCAGCCTTCATCAAAAACCGATATATTCTAGATAATGTTATTCTAAGCCAAGAATTAATTCACCATAGTAAATGTACACAAGAGGCTGGGTAGTGATTAAAATAGATTTTGAAAAAGCATATGATAAGATCCATTGGGATTATATCTTAGAAATACTTAATAGTAGAGGGTTTGGAAATAAATGGGGTAGATGGATTAAGGACTGGTTATATAGCTCTCTATCATGCCTCAATTTTAATGGGGAGTTATCATATTTTTACTGTAGGAGAGGGGTTAGACAAGGTGACCCCTTGTCTCCTTTTCTCTTTATTTTAGCTGCTGACATCTTTTGTAAAAATTTTCATAAAGGTAGACAAGCACATGGAATTGTAGGCTTAGGACCACCATGCTTAACCAATAGAGCCATTATGAATTGTCATTATGTTGATGACACAATCTTATTTCTCCAAGCTACTCATGAAAATGTGGCATCAGCATGGTGGGGGTTGATTAGTTTTGAAGCTCTTTCGGGCATCAAAATGAATCTGACCAAAACTGAACTATACCCCATTAATATTGTAGAAGATACTTATGCTAATACATTTCAGTGCAAACTAGGCTCATTTCCTTTCCAATACTTAGGATTGCCTCTAGAAAATAGTAAACTAAATATTCTAGATTGGCAGTTCTTAATTGATAAAATAGGAAAACGGTTACCTAATTGGAAGGGACAACTACTGTTCTTAGGAGGAAGGCTCACTTTAATCAACTCTGTAATTTCAACAATTCCATTATACACTCTTTCACTATATAGAGCCCCAAAAACAGTCCTTAGACAACTAAATTCAATTCGCAATAGGTTTCTTTGGCAGGGTACTACTTCTAGGAAAAAATATACACTAGTTAATTGGTCTCTTGCCTGTATGGCTAAATGTAATGGTGGTTTAGGAGTTTTAAACCTACAAGAAATGAATATAGCATTACTCTTAAAATGGTGGTGGAAATTTCATAACTCCCAATATTCAGCCTTAGGAAAACTGTGATTAAGAGTAAATATTACTTAGATACCCCTCTACCTTATTCTGCTTTTTGGGATAGTATCATGAAATTAGATAGCTTAGGGAAACTAAGTGTCGCATATACCCCTAGCATTAATTCACAATTAGAGTTTTGGAATGTAATTTGATATGGTAATTGTTCATTATCCACTAGATACCCCCAACTTTACAGGATTTGCTCTAATCAACATATTACCATAGCAGCCGTGTCTCTTTCTCAAGGCAAAGCTATTAAATTTAGAAGGCACATTAGTTGTATTTTAGCTAAGGAATGGCCGGAGATACTTTACATTATTAGCTCATATAGCTTTACACATTGTTTGGATAAAATAGCTTGGAGATGGGATAACTTAGGACAATATACGGTTAAATCAATGTATCAATTATTAAACTTTAGGGGAATTAAAGCCAATACTTATGCCATTCTATGGGACTTACCAATTCCACCTAAAATTAGAATTTTTATTTGGTTGGTACTTAATAATCGTATCTTAACAAAACAAAATTTAAGGAAGAGAGGCTGGATTGGGAGAGTAAAATGTCACTTCTGTAGTAAAAAAGAGAATTCTAACAATTTGTTTCTTAAATGTACTCAAGCCAAACAAATATGGTTTTGGCTAGGCAAGAGTAACCTTTACCTCCAGAATTGGACGTCATGTAAAGATGTGTTTCTTTTTTCTTGTAATCCCTCATTAGTAAATCAAATAGGATTTTTAATTGTGTTTAGTGCTTTTTGGTGGACCATTTAGAAATACAGAAATGATGTATGTTTCCAAAACAGTCCAAGAAAATCCGCTCGAAACCTTATTCTATTAATCATATCTGTTATTGAATATTGGGCAGGAAATATGGAGAAAAAATTTAAGGAAGCTGCTGATGAATGGCTGCCCAAGGACCTCAATGCTATCCCTCTTCGAGTGTGGGACCCAAATGACAACCAGGTGGTTATCTACACGGCAAACAGATGAACCAGCAGGGGAGATGTTGCCTCTGCAGGTGGCTGATGCATAGCTACTCATGAAAAAGGGAAATACTTCTTGTATAGATCCCACAATAGAGATGTTATCTTTACAAAGTTTTAACAACTGTGCTTTAGTTTTAATATTCATCGGTCCAAAACATACGTCTATATATGTGCTGAGCCGAGCGTCGTCTGAACAAAACACAAAAAATCTAATTCTCAAAATTTTTTTTTTTTTTTGCTCTTTCCATAATTCAATTGAAGCCCCAACAAGACGACGCCGTGCGTGTCTTTTCTCTGAAGTCCCTGTATTTCTTGAATTCGTATCACCTAAGGTAACAGAATATTTCTGTTTGGATCACACGATCGTTCAATCAAGAATCCGCGTGACTATTCAAGGGGTCCCGTGCGTTTTTCTTCGAGTCGGATTGTCAGTTTATTTGATGTATAATTGCCAATTTTAATAATTTAATCAATTTAAATGATTCCAAAATTATTAATAAACCATCTAGAATATACAACAAACTATAGATTCGTTACTAGGGGTTATGCTATGTAAAGAAAGTATTTGTACTTTTCAAAATAATCTAATATAAATTTAATTTTACATGTATTAAGTCATATTTTGAGTAAACGGTTAGTTTTGATCCGGAACTAACAGAAACAAAAATCTAAGATGCATATAACTAACACTAAATGCATTACTAAGAAGTTACACTGCCTAAAAGAATATTTATTTATTCAAAATTAATCTGATGAATATTTATATCTGTATTAGGTAATATTTAAAGTATAACAAACAGCTTTAGTGATTTAATCACTTAAAGTGAGTCCATTATTAATTAAAAAAATTATGATGCATGCAACAAATTGTAGATGCTTTACAAGAATAAGTATATATATTTATAATTTTCAAATTGGACAAATAGATATCTGTACATGTATTAGGTAATATGTAAAATGATTTAATCAGAGTTCAAATATATTTATCCTTTTCAAATTGTAGAAATAGATATATGTTCATGTATTTGGTAATATGTAAAATGATTTAATCAGCTATGTCTTATACTAGAGCTCATGCTAGTAAAAATTGATTTATATTTGTTACTTTGATCTGATAAATGTTTGACCATGTATTATCCCTGGGGGGCGTGAATAAATTTTCCTACAAATGAAATCAATTTCACACTATTCATAATATTTTACTTTAAACTATATTTAAAATAAGATAGAAATAAAAAAAAATTGAAAATGAATGGGAATTAGTTAACTCTCATTCAATGAAGGTAGATTGGCCTCTGTATTATTTTGTCCAAGCTCTCACTGGTAGATCACCATCTCAATTCTCCAGTCATCATATGGCCTTTGCAAGTTAAAAGAAAACATTGGCTCCGTCACATTTATATTGCACTACATTATTACATTCCGTTTGATTGAGCCGATTAAATTAATTAAAAGTGTGATGAGCCTTACTTAATCCGTCACAAAAAAGTATTTTCTCAATTAACAGTTAATTTCACCATATCTTTTCCCTAAACATATACCATACATAGCAGAAAAAATCATGCAACCTAAAGACACAAGTGCATGAATATCATTCAATCCAAATTAGAACAGACATGTTGTTTGTTCCTTTCTTCTCATTCTACAATCTCATATCTCAATTTAGACAGGAAGGATCAAAATTGGGAGAAAGCTGGCTTCAAAACATTGACCATCTCCATCTCTTCTTCTCTTGAAAGCTTGCACTTCCTCCAGTCCGCTCTGTCTGGCATACCTAACAACCCGGCCAACACCTACGTACGTACAATTTTATTAGAAAATTTGTTTGCATTAATTGATTTTCAGATCAAGGAATTAAATATAATATGAGGATGGATGGATGCCCACCTCACGTCCAAACTGGACAGGGAACTTCTCATTATCATCCACACTATGTACTAGTATTTTTTTTCCTGGCAGCTCTACATAGAACAAACTTGACTTGCCATCGAACTTGGATCTTAATTCTTTCCTTCCAATTCCATTAGTAGTAGAATCACCCTCACTCTCACCTTCTGTGCATACAATAGAAGAAAATGTAAAGCCCAATCGGTTGGAAGCCAGATTAAATATCTTTTCTATATGAGGTGCTTTAGATGTCGGAATTGGGACTACCTGCAAGTATATATAATAACAGAAGCAGAAGCATTGTTTGTTATCAAAATTAAGGTGCAAAAAGTGAAACTGATTTGCAACAACAGTAATTGTTTTTACCTGAAGGTTAGCATGACGATTGTTTTGAAATGCATACTCAAAGTATACAACAATCTTTTCTTGCTTCTCAAAGTACACACTAAGGGCATTTTTGTACTTTTCAAGTTCCTTTTCTGCCTCTGAAGTCATAATAAGAGTGTTTGGGCTGTGTTCGATTGGTACGAGTAAAACATGGCTCTCAACAAGTGGGCCCTTTGCAAGGGCGCAGTAGTAATTTTCCCCTAAGCTAATAATTAAATCAGACTCCACATCAGGGCTTGACAGACAAAACCAACAACTGCTCTCAGGTCGCCTACAAAAATTGGCAAAAAGTAACAAGCGCCTTAGAGAAGCGAAGATTTGCAGTAACAAAAAGTAACATATTTTGTTTCCTTTACAAAAAGAGAAGGAAAAGGAATTTACTTACCTAGCAGTAGCAGGCCGTGTATTAGCACTGTCATCGTCAGATTCAGATAGGCTGTGTCTAAACTTGCAATTGGTGCCGCGCTCACATTTCCCCTTGTTTAAGAAATCAAAGCACACATTTCTTGTATAATGCTCCCTCGCCTCAGGATCATGTGTGAAATTACATTTATCACCTTGTGGACAGGAGCCGGATGATGTAAATTTGAAGCACAACAGTCTTTGTTTCTGCCTCTTATTCGGAGGAGCATCATACCGCCAGTACTGTGTCTCATGCTTGATGGCGATGGAGCTATTATTATTATTATGCTTTGAATTTGAAGATCCTTTTGCATCATTTGGAGCCATGTTTATGTTTTGATACGGTGATCGGGTGGTATTTGGTGGTTTTGCACCAATCTCAGCAGCAGACATGGTGGATGCTGGGGTAGGAGATATTGCATGAATAAACCTCTGGAGAATATATATGTCATACCAGCAAAGCATTGTATATAAAAGTTAGGTAATTAGCAAAAATAGTATCACAACAGAACAGCTAGGACAAGAGCAAATGAAAAGTAGTAACCTAACCTGCTTGTCTTTGTTTCCTACAGTACCAAGTCCAATAAAACGCGTGACATGGACAGCGCCATCATTCATGTACGGTTCTCTTGCATAGAACACATTTTTCGAACCAGCAATGTGGTACCTACAAACAAGCAATCATGCTTACATGAGAAGCTGCTCATGCTCTTTTAATAAAAAAAAAGAAGGTGATCGAAGTTGGTAGTTATGAATAGTAACCAACCTAGGTTTAATCTCTGCAACCAATTGAGCAAGTAGAGGATCGCAACCGGAAGGATCTGTAACTTGAGGTGGGGCATGTGATAGATCAGCTCCATTAGCCACCCCACTAGGCCATTCGTTAGTGAGGAATAAATCAACAACACCAGGCTCGTCAGCAAGGGCCCGCAATGCATCGACATCATCAACTGTATAATTAGCTTCTCCATTTGTTCCTTTCCCCGACAAATAGACGACTGACAACCCTGCAATATTGAATTTGGCACTGCCTCTGAGCCAGTAGAGATTA
Source organism: Carex myosuroides (assembly GCA_028015225.1). Lineage (NCBI taxonomy): Eukaryota > Viridiplantae > Streptophyta > Magnoliopsida > Poales > Cyperaceae > Carex > Carex myosuroides. The sequence continues at coordinate 4,264,353 of CM051464.1, forward strand.
GGACAAATCTGAATGCCCTGGGGGTGGAAGCCTCTAAGAGCCTGAGCCTCAGAGAGGACTTTGGATGCGACGGCACCGCCACCGTACGCCCCTGTAAAGTAAGTGGGGATAGGCACGGAAGCACGGCCTTGCACGTAATCTGACACTTCTTCTTCGGATTCATCAGAGAAGAACTGACCGACGCAGAAGAGCGCATCGAAGGGTCCTGTCGACTGGTTCACCTGCCATGCCAGTGCCAGGTAAGTAATTAGCAAGTGTAAGTGGGAAATGAAATGAAATGAATCTTATTAAATGAACTGAAATTAAATAAACGGACGGAGGTGACGCGCTTGAAGAGGAGGTGAAGGCGTCCCTTTGGATCGCCGGCCAGGAGGATGCGCGGCGGCGGAGGAGGATTACTCATTATTAATTAATTAATTATTCTTCTTGGCTCAAAAGTTCTACTTGTCGAGAAGAATTGAAGAGAGAAAATCATTAAAGCATTAAAGCAGCTACAATTTGCGCTGGGCCGCTTGGGCCTTCTCTCTGTTGTGTTATCAATCTTCATTTGGGCCGGTTATGCTGCTGCTGATATTTTATTTTCTATTCGGAAACCCGGCCTCCTCTCAAGTCTCAACAACGGCTTAATACTATTGGTGAGTTGTGAAGTAAGAGGTTATTTTTACTTTATACTTATATTTTCATTTTGAAAATTTAAACAACCGATCCGAACCGCTCAACATGTTCTCTACATTGAAATGTGTTTGGAGACAAAATTTTACATTTTTTTGAATTTTTTTACTCTTTATTAAGCCATATTGAAAATCGCTGATCCGGTGGTCCAGAAAATTTTACTGTTTTTTACCGTTCACAGTGGATCAGCGATTTCAAAGTGGCTTAATAAATAGTAAAAAAATTCCAAAAAATGTAAAATTTAGTCTCCAAGCACATTTCAATATTTAGAAAAAGTTGAGCGGTTCGGATCGGTTGTTTGGATTTTGAAAATGAAAATATGGCGTGAAGTAAAACGACGTTTTACTTCACAACTCACCACAACCTATATATATATATATATATATATATATATATATATATATATATATATATATATATATATATATATATATATATATATATATATATATATATATATATATAGAGGAGGGCTCAAATGCCCCAATCGTGCCCCAACATCTATATCTTCAAATGCAAAGTTCAAACGGATGATCCGAACCGATCAACATGATATCCATGTTAAAATATGATTGGAGACCAAATTTTATATTTTTTGGAATTTTTTTACTATTTTTTAAGATAGGTACAAAATCATTGTTTTTAGATGGTCCAGAATTTTCTGATTTTGTACTTATCTTAAAAAATAGTAAAAAAATTCCAAAAAATATAAAATTTGGTCTCCAATCATATTTTAACATGGATATGATGTTGATCGGTTCGGATCATCTGTTTGAACTTTGCATTTGAAGATATAGATATTGGGGCACGATTGGGACATGAAGCAATGGGGCATTTGAGCCCTCCTCATATATATATATATATATATATATATATATATATATAGAATTGAGCTATGCTACTACATGGAGTAAAACGCATTGGTGCTCCACGCCGCTATATTTTTATTTTGAAAGTCCAAACGACCGATCCGAACCGTTCAACATGATCTCCATATTGAAATGTGCTTGGAGACCAAATTTTACATTTTTTAGAATTGTTTTACTATTTATTAAGCCACTTTGAAAATCACTGATCCGGCAGTCCAGAATTTTTTACTGTTTTTCACTGTTCACCCGGATTTTCAGATTTTCAAAGTGGCTTAATAAATAGTAAAAAAATTCTAAAAAATGTAAAATTTGGTCTCCAAGCACATTTCAATATGGAGATCATGTTGAGCGGTTCGGATCGGTCGTTTGGACTTTCAAAATAAAAATACGGCGTGAAGTACAAACGCGTTTTACTCCACGTAGTAGCATAGCTCATCTCTCTCTCTATATATATATATATAATTGTTTGCTTTCTCCAACCTCTTAAATTATTCTTGGAAATGTTAATTAAACAAAATGGTCGGAAATACTTAATCCTTTTTCTAAAAAAATAATTAAATAGTTTCTTATTTATATAACTAGAATTGCCTCCATTAAAATTTATTTTTTAGAAAATATTATCTCGCTTGGTGGGCCCTTACAGATCTAGCTAGTCTTTTATATTTAGATTCCATTAACCAAAATTATGATTAATTTAGGGCTATTTAATTAAACACAGTTTTCTTGAGAGGCAATAATTTGTTACCGATATGAGGACACTTAATTACCCCTTTGATTCATTTAGTTTGGTTCTTGTGCTACGTGATTAGTTAAAAATATTTTCTAATATTTTGAGTTAATTGATAAAAAAATTTATTACAAAACCTAGATTTGTATATATCCCAGGGCCAATTTTCTCTTTTGGCTACCGTTTCTATTTATTATTATTTATTTTTTTAGTATAACAAATTTCAAGCGCCTCTCCCGCATGTCATTTAAATTTAGAAAGTGCCATGCATTCTTTTTTAATTATTTTCTCTATAAATATTGTAAGCGCCTCTTGATTCATTGCTGTCTCATTCTGAACCTTTGGATTTGTATCCAACGAATTGTAATAGATTTTGATCCTTTCATTGACGCGTGTCCAAACCCTTAAACCCTCCGCCATGAACATAAATCTGAGGGTGCAACAAACTTGTCAAACAAGCCATCTTCTGTTCATCTATAAATTAATGATAAAAATAAACTAAAATATATAAAAAAGTGAGACTTCCATACCAAGTGAGATGAATGTGAATAAAAAGAGAGCAGCTTGGGTCTGATGCCCATCGGACTCAAATTTGGGTCCAATGAGTTTTGGGACCGTCCGATCTGCTTTAAGATTCGTGCACACGAATAAAGCAAAAGCGAAAGTTGCGGGCCGAATCTTAAAGCATATTGGACGGTCATCGAGCCCATCAAACTCACTTTGAGTCCGATGGGCATCGGACCCAAATTGACCTCGAATAAAAATTATATTTTAACATGACAAGAATAGTAAAGGATCAAATTATTTACGGTAATATTTACATTTTATATGGGATATTTATTATTATTGCATGAACAGATTTCGATGTTTCTTATTAATAGATTTATCAAAAATAAATGAATCTATATGAAAAAAAAAACAAATTAACTTGAATATTACATATGCCAAGTAAATCATAACTCCCATGATTTGACTTTAAAAAAAATTGAAAATTTCAGTAATTAATCTTAACCAAGCATAATCACAGATCATAATCCCACCAATTAATTCAAATGTTAAGAGAAATATCACAGACTGATTGTACCAAACGGACATGAGAAAATTAATCCAAATTCAAACTTGCGAAGTTGACAAAAATTTCCCAAATTTGTACTGACTGACAATAAAAACTTTTAATGGAATCACTAAAATTTCACAATAATGAATCATCATAAAGAAAAGAAATTTCAGCCAAATTTTTTATTAAGGGTCCTAATATAATTTTCTGAAGTTCGAAATATTAATTATTTCTACAAAATCTAATTATAATTCCAAAAAATTTGTTGAAAGGGACATAAACTAGTGTGTGATAATTCCTAATTAAAAAAAAAGGCATGACTTTTCAATTGTTGAAGAAATATAAGGTGCATTTTCATATCCTCTACATTAATCTTTTGAGTTAATGCATTTCGACCATCCGATTTGTTTTAAGATTCATGCGGATTAAATCTGAACTAATATTAAAGGCCCCCTATGTTTTAGGTAGGATCCGAATTGGTTCCGTTTAAAATTAACTCAAAAGATTCCCTTTTGAGTTAATGCTGAGGATACGCATTCTGACTCCTCAGGCAATTATTTGAGTTGCAATGCAAGGAGTGCGCTTAAGGAGAGGGGGGCGGAAGGCGCAGGGAATTTGGAACCCCTGGGGTAACTCAAATTTTGAGTTTGAATTCATATCGTCCGATCAGAATTCAATCTAGTTCAATTCTAATAGGGCCAATTCGATCAGAATTTACAATTTATGTATATAGTGGCATCACTCAAGTGGAACACAATTTCGCAAGTGACTTTTTTTTAAGGTAGCGCTATATTCAGGGCAATTTTTCTAATTTTGAGAGCTCTCAATTTTTTTTCTCTAAATATCTATTTTACCCTTGCGGTCTCTCTCTTGTCTAATTAATGAAAACGCTAATAAATGAATCCTTCTTCAGATTTCTACTCCATTCAAAGAGAAAATCCCTTTTATGTTTCTGTTTGTTTTTCATTTATACAATCTGGATGTATTTTCTTTTTTATAGTGCACATCATTTATGAGGGAACCTTCTTTGAATCATGCTCTCAGGGGAAAAATGTGTTAGTAGAATAGAGAGAAAATTTCAGAAAATTTCACTTAGATTCTCAACCTTTTCAATTTTACATATTAGAGGGATCTGGTGGATAATATCTCTTCTTTGAATTTGTTAGGCTACAGTTTATTTTTTCTTTAATTTTAGTTTTTATTTTATGGCAATTTAACACCTTAGACTATCTTAATTAATGCAATATACCTACAGATTTTTTTTAAAAATAAATGAAAGCATTAGACATCTGTAATGTTTAGTAGTTATAGACTTGTACAAACCTGAGGAGTTTATTAAAGTTTTTTGTCCATTTTAGCGTACTTATTTAAGCAAGTTTTTTTTTGTTTTTTGAAACATTGAACTGCTGCTTTTAAGCATCAATCGAAAAAATATTTCCTTTATCAATCTTTGTATTAATTATGACAGATAAGAAAGAAAAATTGAAGGATAAAATAGACATTTAAAGAGAAAATTTTCTCTTAACTCTCAAAATTACAATTGATGCCCTCAATATAGCACTCCCCTTTTTTATGCTCATTAAAATATTCAACGGATCATAGCCAAAAAATCGCACAGATTAATTAAAGAAGAACATAAAATACTAATACTAATACTAATAATAATAATAATAATAATAATAATAATAATAATATTATTATTATTATTATTTTCTGAAAGGCCAGAAGATCTTATTTGATTTCTAAGCTGAAAGGTGAACGCTAGAGTATAAAAATGAGTACAAGGAATGAAGGAAGAGAGCTTTTATCAGCAACCACAACAGCGATGCCTTCCTTTTTTGCCAAAGCTAGTTGTGGGTTTTCTAAAATCTTTTATTTGCGTAAGTACCTGAACTGTTTATATTGCTAATAGCCTAATATGTACATTTTAACCAATGGATTAGTTGGTAAAATTTAACTGCCAGTTACATTTCTGTTTTAAATATAAGAATTTGAAGAACCTAATTTGTGCCTTAATAATAAGGGAGGTTAATATCTCCAACTCCAACCTGATCAGCTTGTTGAGTCATTCTTGTTCACTTCAATATTGGATGGTATGTAGAAGACATTTTCAACAACCTGAGAATTTAAAATAACAATTTGCACATCAGAGTCTTGCTAGAACAGATTTTAAGTATCAATGCTAGAACAGACGAAGAAACAACACCTACATAACAAATTAAAGCAACTAATCAATTCACTTCAATATTGGAAGCAATTGAAAAATATCGCTTTCTTTTTGTTATCTAGTTTACAAATTATGTCATTTGAGCTCTATTTAAAAATATACTATATATAATGAATTTCAACAATATAAGAGAAACCGTCACCTATAATTAATTTTTCTCTGACATCTTATATGAAAGTTTTTTTTTCGCCTTTTCTTATATGAAAGTGACTCGTAATGTAAAGACATAACTCAACCGTCACCGCTTATATAATACAAAAATAAAAATCGTAAGAATTACATAAAAAAAAAGTTAGCTAACACATAGCTCTTTGTGTGGGAGACAAGCTTAAAAATTCAATTTTAATTGGTATTTATATATATAAAAAAAGAAGATGTTGTCAAGCAAAATCTTGTCACTTTCATCATGCGATTCGCATAAACCTAACAAAAAATCATGCAAGGAAGGTGTATCAATTGTCATTAACTATACACATCTATTGGGCTCATTAATCAAATCAAAGTGGCTCATGTTAACTCTGTTGCATCATGCAACGACACAACAATATATACAAAGGAATTTCATATATACATGAAAAAACTTCTAAATTACAAATTTCTCCCTCTCAAAGTAATAATATTTTATTTACACTTTTAAATTTAAAAAACTCAGCAATGTACTCAATTTTTTTTTTTTTTATTAAAACTCATTTTAAATTTATGAAATTTTAATTTCATCTATTATTAAAATAAATAAATAACATGTGTCCCTGAATAATTCAAATTTTGAGTTTGCATCCAGACTGTACAATTAGAATCGATCCAATCCGATTGAAGTGGAATGCACACGACATCTTTTATATTCGTGCCAAAACAGATTGGACGGTCTGTATCCAATCTCAAAATTACTTTAGGGGATCTTAATTTGATGGATAATCATGGCTCCCAACATCTGAATTATTTAAAATAAATTAGATTATAATTTGCCAACTCATTGTTCAGGCCCAAAGTTCCTATTTTAGTATTGAGACTCATAAGTCTATTTAGTGTTAGGCCCAAAGAAAACCCAGTCAACCTTCGAACCTCACATCTCACAGGATCTAGTGCTTTCCAGAAAGACAGAGAACCGGATACCAACCATCCTTCAACCGACACGTGTCACTCCAAAATTGGTGATGACTCGTGAACCTTCTCGATCCCTCCTCCAGCTCTATATAAATTCAGTTACTCGTCTGTGCTCTGTCGTAGAAGAAATTCAAAGAACGCTCAAGCAGTACCTCAACCAATCACCACACTCAGTCCTTGTAATCTACATCATACAACTAATTAGTTTCCTTGCACAAAAATGGCGGTGGCATCTCCATGCGCTCTTGCAAGTCGCCTCACCTCACGTATCATGGCACGGCCAATGGTGATGACTCCTAAAAGCTTTGAGAATCAAGTTCGTGTTAGGCCTATGTCTGCTGCTTCAGCAATGCCGCAGAGGCATGAGGACTCGGCAGTGAGTGTTCATGTCGATCAAAATGCGGTTGGAAATAATGGAAATAAGCAGGCCATGCAGAGGCAGCCTCGTCGTGCTTCTCTTGACATCTCTCCTTTTGGTATGCAATTTTTCTCCCTTCAATTGCTTATAACTACTTAATTCTATGAAAGGTGTCATACAGAGTAAGGAATATTGTAACCGTTGCCAACATTGTGTTACTAACAATTGGTGTTTGAAAATTGATGCAGGCTCGATGGATCCGTACTCACCGATGAAGACAATGCGGCAAATGCTAAATTCAATGGACAGGCTATTTGAGGACACCATGGCATATCCTGGCACTGTGACTAGACGGTCTCCAAGCAATGGAGGCCGTGCTGAAGTGCGGGCACCATGGGACATCATGGAAGATGAAAAGGAGGTGAAAATGCGGTTTGACATGCCGGGTTTGTCCAAGGAGGAGGTGAAGGTATCAGTCGAAGATGACATGCTGGTCATAAAGGGAGAGCATAAGAAGGAGGAAGGCAGCAGAGAGAAGGGTAATTGGTGGAAGAGAGGCGCAAGAACATACGACATGCATTTGCTTTTGCCCGAGGAATGTGACAAAAGCAAGGTTGCAGCCGAGTTCAAGAACGGGGTTTTGCTCGTGACAGTTCCTAAGGGACAAGTCGAGCGCAAGGTTTTTGATGTCGAGATCAAGTGAGGACAATGTATATGTGTTGATGTGTCTGTTTCTGAGGTTTTAGTTCAAAGTGATTTTGGTTTACCATGTAGTCTGTAGTTCAAATTGATTTTGGTTAGCCATAGAATTGAACTCATGCTTTAGATGTTCTGCCCTCCATCAATTCTCCGGGTCTGGATCCTCTAAATTAACTCAATCTTTGAGTTTTGGATCGAGACTGTCCGATTCGAATTCGTCGCTCGAGATCGTCTCGGAATTTAAATTCGTCGTCGGAATGTGTGCATCACTTCTTGGATGGATTTTCGTGGATTCGAATCGGACGGGCTCGATTCAAAACCCAAAAATTGAGTTACTTCACTGGATCCGAATTCCAATTCTCCTGCCCATATTGTATTGGTTTATAGTTTGATTTATAAAAAAAATTAGTTTATTTGATCCATGAAATGAATCCGCGGGTCTACCGTAACTTATTTTGGTCATATTTTATATTGGAGATGAATAAAAATTGAAGAAATATACAGAGCATATACTACTTTCCTGACTTATGAGCCTAATTTTTACTGAAATTGACTGAATTGACTTAATAGCGGTAGGGGTGTCAATGGTACCCTTTTAACCGTTTACCCTACCATACGTACTGTATTCGATAAGGCGGGTATGAGTAAAGTTTTTTTTGTTAGCAGTATGGGTTAGAATTTTTAGTAGGTATGGGTATGAAAATGCTCCCACTCGATCCGTATCGTATCCATTGACACCCCTAAATAGCGGTCGGGTCCTGAGCTGAGGTGGTGATTACTCGAGTGGCAATGCAATGAGGCGTTTTGAGTGCGCTTGAAGGAATGAGAGGGGAAGGCTCAGGAGAACCTAGGAGAGGATTTGATTGGGAACCTGTGTCCGGATCTATTGGCTTTGATCGTGTTCTCAGGCTCGATTGCATTGTGTAAAAAGAAGAACACGACTTGAAAGGGAGGAGGGATTTTAGAAAGATAATCAATTGATTTAATTTTCAAAGGTGATTTGTGGATGGTAAGTGAAGTGAGAGCTGGTCTTTGAGAGCTGGTCTTTGTTTTCATTTCCTGTCCTCATAAATTTCAAAATTACTTCAATAGTCAATATTAGTTTTTTTTTATTTTGTTTAGGTACTAATAAATTCTTGTATTAACTAGGTCTGCGTACCAACAAGATTTCTAATTTTTAAAATATGCAGGTTACATTTGAATTTTGAATTTTTCAAAATGCTATAAATTAAAAAATTTCGAGCATTGGTTGTAGGAGATTGGAATTATGCAGAATCTGGAATTTTTTTTAAATATAATTAATTTTAATATTTTAACGGACACAAACACTATTGATATAAAAGCAGCTCCACCAAAGGGAAATTAAATTTGGTTCTAAAAAATCTGCGATTGGTTATGGTTTATTTCTCCTCTAGTTGTTTTTTATAAAAACCAAATTTTTTTGAACAAGATATGAAATTACTAACTCATAAAGTGTGCTCACCAACATCCACTTCCAATTCAACTTAGATTTCTTGCGCGTGCCCGTGCTATCTGATCCTCCCTCTTTAATATATTTCACAAAAACCCTTACAAAATTGAGTGAATGTAATTAGCAATTTTATAATTTGATATGATTGAAAGAAATTCAAACCTAATGAATTATTATTGCTTACTTATTCACAAAAGGGAAGATAGCTTTGCACTTGTCAAGCGCGATCCTTCCTTTGGGCTTACAAGAATCAACAATTATGCCCACATTTAGGTACGGCACAATGAGAATTGAACACCAATGTTTGCTGTGGGATCGAGGAGAAGAATTATAGTACTTTAGCATATAATAGTGACACAAGTGTTTGCTATGGTTGATGGTGTGATTTCATTTTTTTATGTTTAACTTTTATTTCCTTTATACAATTCTTTAATTAAAATATAAACAACACATAAGTTAAGATTAGAACTAACCTCTGGTGGTATGGCATGAGAATGAATTTCTTCTCCTCCGCCTTAGCACGATGCATCGCAGAACACATGTACTCGATAGCCATATCCGAATAACATGTCACTGCCGTAGAACTCACTTTCTCCGGGTCCAGAAATATGCACAAGTTCTTCTGTTCAACCATCTCATCACAGTTTCGGACTAGCTTCCTGAAAACTCATAATATTGTAATTAGAATATATATTTGAGTTCTATACAATAATGAAAATAATTTTTGATCACTAACATGAGGAAAATGGTGATGAATGACACATCGAGCCATTTGTCGGATGACGAGTGGTAGAAGATGTCCTTGAAGTCTTGGAACGACAGCAGGAGATCCCTGCCTTCGTGTAGAAACATCCCAGGTGGGACAGGGATGATGATATTGTTCGCGCAGAAGCGCAACGCAAGTTTCAGTACGCTTGAGGGCGTACCTTTTAAAACCGCGTTTACACTTCACGAGTAAGGGTTGCAAGTGCACAACCCCTATCGAGTAGTATAATCGGGTATCGATCCACAGGGACGGGCAATTACTTGGTTAGAATCTACCAAACTCAATTAAAAACTAGAAGTGAGAAGGTTTTGGTTTGGTATTTAAGTTCCTAAAAAGGTCAATTCAAGCAATTCAAACAATTCAGAAAGATGTAATAAAATACTAGAAGAAATGTAAATTGTGTTTTGATTATGGATAAAAGGCGTTTCCAGGGTTTCAGACTTCATCTATGATCTGCCTCTAGTGGTACGGCCCGTACCAAGTCGGTACGGCTAGGCCGTACTTAACTTGGTAAGGCAAGGCCGTACCACTCTGGTAAGACCCGTACTGGCTTGCCAGAACAGAGCTTACCAGTTCGAGTTGATGCATTCCTTGCTGGTACCTTGTGCTAAACTCTTTAGAAAGGTTCAATTGACCATACCTAAGGTTCCTAAGCCTCAACTGTCGGTTGTTGGATCAAGATCTAGGTTGGAATGCAATTGATTGCCTTTTAGGGATTTCTACACCTCAACTCTCGTGTGTTGGTACAGATCTACCCTAACTGGTTGATTGGAGACCTAAGGCACCTTTAATCTGTCGATTAGAGGAGAATTCAACCTCTCGGCTTCAATTCGAACAAGTCTACCCTAAACAATTGATTTGGTTGAGAGATTGAGATGATCACATGACCTTGATAGGTTCGATCTAAACCTAGAGGTTCATCATACACAATCACAGCAATCAAAGCAAAAGATAGCAAAGAAATCACAATCAATCAATCAAAAGAGTTCATACAAGATACAAGTCAAAGAAAGTCAAAACAAATCAAGAATCCATCTCTAAACCCTAGAAACTAAAATAACTACTCACAGCACATGATCTGATCTAAAAATACAATAAAAGGGATAGAGATAGCCATGGATCGAAGGGATCGAGAGGAGGAAGCTAGATCCGTCGAGTTTCGCCTCTTTCCTCTTCCTTCCTTCTTGCTCCTAGCTCCTTAGCTCTCTTTCTCTCTCTTACTGTGCTCTCAAATAGATCTGGAATGGAATGCATGTCGAAATTGGAGAGTTCCCCGCTTTAAATAGCCTCTGCCAAAATTTGAATCTGTCAGGCCGCCTTTAGGTACGGCCCGTACCAAATTGGTACGGCCAGGCCGTACCAGTCGTGATGAGCTGAAAAATGGCTAAGTCCGGTAAGACCCGTACCAAACTTGGTAAGGGCCGTACCAGATCATCCCAAATCGTCGTTTCTTCGTGTGTTTTGCTCCAAGCCTGCAGAAAACAAACAAACACTCAGCAGTACCAAATTCTAAAGATATATCGATGAAATGCACATGATTCTGGTGAATTAGGGCACGAATCTGGTACTAAAACAGGCCTAAAATAGACTAAATATGCGAGGTATCAAATTCCCCCAAGCTGAACCTTTGCTTGTCCTCAAGCAAAAAGTTTCAAACTCGGGTAAAAGTGCTGGACAACTAAATCTAAATGCGGATACAAGTCTAAATGTGAAAACTTACATGATTGCTACAATAAAAGAACGCAAGAATCTTTTTGCTATGATTCGGACTTCCCTTGGTCAATTGTGATTCACCTCACAAATTGATTAATAAAACCTCAAACTCTAAATGTTTCAAGTCTTGCAAAGTTGATTACTCGAATTTATCGATTTATCATTCTTTCACTAAACTATGCCTTCCCTTGTAGAGATTTTCCCTTTTTGGCACCCCCAAGCTTGAATCAAGCTTAGGTCAGAAAGTTGCGGACTTCGTGTGTTGATATGTGCAAAAAATTTATTTTTTTCATTTCTAATTGGGAGACGAGCTCAAAGGCGCCCATTCAAGGCTTATTGCCAGTACTCTTATGTTCTCCATCTTTTCATCTTTTTTTTTTTTTTTTTTTTTTTCGCACATACCATGAATACACACATCCACTAGTGTTCATTCACACCAACGGATATCCCAACTTTTCTTTATTTGAAATCCCTATTTCCACATTTGAAAGGCACAATTCGGTTTCTAAATGCTATCTTGACATTCAAGTTTCCAATTTTACAAATCTCAAACCATTTGTTCGTAATCAGTTTTGTTTGGTCAATTATGAGGTTAGTTCTAATTTCCCAAGGTCATCCAACTCACAAACAAAAGTTTTCAAACAAGTCCCTAATCCTAGCAATCACACAAATTTATCACCTAAATGCAAAATTTTTGAAAAAGAAACATGTCTAAATGCAGATACAATTTTCTTCTATTCCACCCCCCAAGCTTGAATGAAGCATTGTCCTCAATGCTTGAATCTACACAAGGAAAAAGTAAATAGAAGAAAATATGGAAACTTACTAGATGGTGAGCGAGGGATGAAGCGGGGGCGTCTCACTGGTTGGTGGGAGGTGGATCAGGTGGCACTGGTGGGAGCACCCACTTCTGAGGTACACGGCCCATGCGATCACACTCTTGCATCAGAAGAATCCGCAAGATTCCCATCAAGTTCTTGATCGAGCGCCCGATCGCGCTTTTGTGCGCTTCCAATTTCTCCAAGAGTGTAGCAGTCCGATCGGGTTCAAGATCTGCACTTATGATCACAGGACGACATCTATCTGGGTCTAGAAGCTCATACCTGAGGTGAGCTGCTGGAGGCTTGAGCTCAGGAGTCAGCCGCTCTGTCTGGGTCTTGACGCGGGTCGCATCAGGTGCCGTGCGGGTCGCATCAGGTGAAATGGCATCGCATGCTGACCAATCCGACTTGCTTCCTTTTGTCTCCAGGTCATCAGACCACGGCATGCGGGTCGCATCAGGTGGCGTGCGGGTCGCGTCCACATGCTCTTCAGGTGGAGATGCGGGTCGACTTGGCTCGATGCGACCTGGGTCCACATGTTCTTCCGTGGGTGATGCGGGTCGTGTCTCAATGATGCGGGTCGCGTCAAGTGCGGTCTGGTCTGTTGGCTGGGCTGGTCCTTCGCATTCTGGCTGAGCTGGCAGCTTTCTAGGTTGAGATTGGCGTGAGATGATGATCTGACTCAACTGCTCCAACAGCTTGTTTTGAGCGGCCATCTGTGTGGACATGTTTTGCAACTGTTCCCACAGCATCTGGTTCACCTTCCCTTGCTCGTGTATGAATTCGATCTCAGCGGGATCAACGTACGGCTCGGGTGGGTCGGGTTGGAATACGCAATTGTTCGAGTCATCGAATGGTGCAGGGTCGTAGAAATTGCAATTGTTGTTGCTGATATAGCCATCCTGCTCCGGTTCCTCACTCCAATCAGCCAGTGGGCAATACTCATAAGAGTGTCTCCTGTCCCCACACATGGCACATGGCTGTGGTTTCTGGTTTCTGGTTGCCCTCATGCTCATTCTGATTGAATAACTCTCCATGGCCTCCTCTAGCTCGGCAGCTCTAGCATATAGAGCTGCGATCATGACCTCCTCTAGCTCGGCAGCTCTAGCATATAGAGCTGTGATCTGATCAGCTTTGGATTGGCCGCCTCCTCCAGCTTGAAAATTGTCGCGGCCAAACCAATGTTGGTCTGTCGTCATGTTGTACATGAGATCTATGGTGTCTCGAGCTCCTCAGATAGTAATCGCCATAGTGTTCCTGAAAAAGAGAAAATAAATAAATAAAAGAAACGAAACAAAATAAAAGAAAATAAAGGATACAAGATAAAGTCTAGATTAACTAAGTAAGGTAAAATCTAACTAGGCAATTGGTTACCGTCCCCGGCAACGGCGCCAAAAACTTGTTCGCGCAGAAGCGCAACGTAAGTTTCAGTACGCTTGAGGGCGTACCTTTTAAAACCGCGTTTACACTTCACGAGTAAGGGTTGCAAGTGCACAACCCCTATCGAGTAGTATAATCGGGTATCGATCCACAGGGACGGGCAATTACTTGGTTAGAATCTACCAAACTCAATTAAAAACTAGAAGTGAGAAGGTTTTGGTTTGGTATTTAAGTTCCTAAAAAGGTCAATTCAAGCAATTCAAACAATTCAGAAAGATGTAATAAAATGCTAGAAGAAATGTAAATTGTGTTTTGATTATGGATAAAAGGCGTTTCCAGGGTTTCAGACTTCATCTATGATCTGCCTCTAGTGGTACGGCCCGTACCAAGTCGGTACGGCTAGGCCGTACTTAACTTGGTAAGGCAAGGCCGTACCACTCTGGTAAGACCCGTACTGGCTTGCCAGAACAGAGCTTACCAGTTCGAGTTGATGCATTCCTTGCTGATACCTTGTGCTAAACTCTTTAGAAAGGTTCAATTGACCATACCTAAGGTTCCTAAGCCTCAACTGTCGGTTGTTGGATCAAGATCTAGGTTGGAATGCAATTGATTGCCTTTTAGGGATTTCTACACCTCAACTCTCGTGTGTTGGTACAGATCTACCCTAACTGGTTGATTGGAGACCTAAGGCACCCTCTAATCTGTCGATTAGAGGAGAATTCAACCTCTCGGCTTCAATTCGAACAAGTCTACCCTAAACAATTGATTTGGTTGAGAGATTGAGATGATCACATGACCTTGATAGGTTCGATCTAAACCTAGAGGTTCATCATACACAATCACAGCAATCAAAGCAAAAGATAGCAAAGAAATCACAATCAATCAATCAAAAGAGTTCATACAAGATACAAGTCAAAGAAAGTCAAAACAAATCAAGAATCCATCTCTAAACCCTAGAAACTAAAATAACTACTCACAGCACATGATCTGATCTAAAAATACAATAAAAGGGATAGAGATAGCCATGGATCGAAGGGATCGAGAGGAGGAAGCTAGATCCGTCGAGTTTCGCCTCTTTCCTCTTCCTTCCTTCTTGCTCCTAGCTCCTTAGCTCTCTTTCTCTCTCTTACTGTGCTCTCAAATAGATCTGGAATGGAATGCATGTCGAAATTGGAGAGTTCCCCGCTTTAAATAGCCTCTGCCAAAATTTGAATCTGTCAGGCCGCCTTTAGGTACGGCCTGTACCAAATTGGTACGGCCAGGCCGTACCAGTCGTGATGAGCTGAAAAATGGCTAAGTCCGGTAAGACCCGTACCAAACTTGGTAAGGGCCGTACCAGATCATCCCAAATCGTCGTTTCTTCGTGTGTTTTGCTCCAAGCCTGCAGAAAACAAACAAACACTCAGCAGTACCAAATTCTAAAGATATATCGATGAAATGCACATGATTCTGGTGAATTAGGGCACGAATCTGGTACTAAAACAGGCCTAAAATAGACTAAATATGCGAGGTATCAGATATCCTTCATGCCTTCGGGCACCGTCATCAAGTGGTCGTGGAGAATGTGCAAATCATTGGGCAAACAGCCGTATTCTTCTTCGGTGACCATAGGACGGTGTGGTGATTGTGGCGCGTCAGCCCCGACATCGCAAGCCACCTCCTGGTGTAACGGTGACATCGCCGTACCGGTGACATCACCTCCTCGTGTCTGTATCAAATTATAAATGGATTATTCAAGTATAACAAATAAGAATGATTTGAATGTAACAAAATAAATGAATTTTTTTTATGGATTACCTGATCCAAAATAATCTGACCCTTGGGCCACTGGACAAATGACATCCGTGCATCATCAAGCACAAGCATGAGATCGGAAGGGACAGGAAGGGGTACGCGCTGCCATCCATCCACGACTAAGTCAACATGCACCCATGCATGGTCAGGCCTTAGCTGAGGTAAGTGTACAGTATTGGCTCCTGGATGTACAACACCCTTAGCAACGGTCAGAGGAACACTATCAGGCCACAGGACGAGGTCGCATGCTCTGGGGTCCTGCAATTATCAGAAAGTTGTTTATTTTAATGGTGCGATATTGTATAACAAGGTTACAAACAGGTTTTAATTACCTTTTATATTATGAACAAGTGTTGATTACCTTGAGATTATCCAAATCGTCTAAGGCCCACGTGCCGGATGCTTGACTACTTCGCCGAATTCCCGGCGAAATGGGAGGTGGTTGCTCGGATGGCTGCGTAGTTGCTGATCTAATTTGGCTCAAAAACCTTGATTCCATCTCAGCAAACCTTGCGTCGTACTCTTTGTTCAACTCCGCGCGTATCTGCGTACTCTTTGTTCAGCAATCCTTTGGGAGTACTATCCTCCCGTCAGCGGTTACCTCGGATCTACCCATGAACCAATCTTGGCCCCTAGGATTTTGGATCCTAACCACGGGTGAGTCAGAATCCTTATTTTGGTCCAGTATTTTCCTGCATTCTGCCTTCTTACCCTCATAACCAGCTGACCCTAGATGGTGTGGATACTTGTTCAAGGCAACGAGCCTCCTGCCTTCATCACTTTTTGCCTTCACAGAAACAATGCAACGATCAGTTAATTTTAGAAAGATAAGTACATATTGAGAAATAATAAGCATAAATTTGGCACAAGTTAGATACCCGGAACTCTTCGGTCGACTTCAAAGCAACAAACGCCTCCCAGTGCTCTTGTTTTAGCCATTTGTAGTAGCCTACCAGATTTCTCCCTTTCTCCATCCACACCGTCTTCAACGTGCTCTTGAATTGCTTTCAGCCCTCATTCATTATCCTCAGAGTCTTAACCTTTGGAACGTCGTTCGGGATGTTCTACTGTGCCTGTTTGACACCAAAATTTAGTATATTCAAGTATAGATACATCAGTGAAAATAAAGCAACGAGTTGTTAGGCACTTTACCTTCACCGTGTTCCACCACTCGTCCTTCTCCTCATCCGTAAAATGATCCCACCTCTCTACAAGGATACTCGCATTTTGCCTCACAAAACTCGTACACCAATTTGAGTATTTGATTCGTTTCTCACCCTGCGCACGCCCGTCTTCCGTGAACCAGATTTCCAACTGCTTCTGCTCGGACGCCCCCGTGCACATTGTTGGCCCTCTTTTCCTTCTTTCTGATGAGGCAGTAGCTTGCTGCTCCTCTTCTGCCATCATATCTACATACTCATCCTCAACCGACATGGTTCTGCAAGAAATTAAATATTGTTACATATCTACGTGCTAAATGCAAAACCTAAAATGAGCTCTTGATACAGATCAGAAACGAAGGGCTCATTGAAACTCCAAAAAAATAATCCACTTAAACAGAAATATAAAGGACCAAAAGACAACCAATTTAGACTTAAACTTCGCATTTTTCTGATTTTATTTCCATTTTCTATGATTTTTCAAAGTTCAGTTTTTCAAATGGTAAAATATGTTTTTTCTTTTGAATCTTAAAATTACCTCTAAATCCATGAGGTTTAAATGCAAAGTTTTATGTGCAAAGACAAATTTGACACATTTATATATAACACAAATTTCTATAACACAAAATTACCTCTAATGCAAAGGTTTAAATGCAAAGTTTTTTAATTGCCAAATATATATAACACAAATATGCCAAATTTTTTAAATATATATAACACAAATATAACACAAATATAACCACATAAGGCCTCTTCCTATATATATCACAAATATAACACAAATTTTACGAACGGGTCCCTGTCAATTCAAATTTTTCACCAGTGGTGTGACTGGGCTGTACCACCTGGTACAGCACCCTCTAACATCACCAAACAAGCAACCCGAGAGTATAAGGCAACAACAACACAGTAGCCCCTCCCCCAAGCAACCCGCATTTTTCTGAGACAAGACAAAACCACATAAGGCACGAAGGCCGCAAGTCACAGAAAACCCCTATTGCAAAATAACGAGATAGAGAGAGACGCTAACCACAGAGAGAGAGACCCTAATTTTCCGAGGCGGTGGGGCGGCGAGGCGGGCGAGGTGGTGAAGCGGGCGAGGCAGTGAGGCGGTGAGGCGGGCGAGGCAGTGAAGTGCTCGGAGGCTTTTGGAGGTTTTTGGAACTCAACCGGTTCTGGGAGGGTTTTCGAACTTATGAAATATTTGGCAGAGAAGGCTTTTGAAATAATTATGTTTTCCTCATTATACACGGACTTTTAACTGATTGACCGTGTGCAAATGTCTTTCTACACGGACATTTGTTAAAAGTCCGTGTGCAAATCTATTTCTACACGGACTTTTAACTAAATGTCCGTGTAGCTCTCTTCAATTTCTACACGGTTGTACGTAACAATCCGTGTGCAAATATTGTTTAGACACGGTTTATTAGCTAATAGTCCGTGTACGAAAGTTCAAAAAAATTAAATTGGCTTTTTATATTTCTAGAGAGGTAATAAATTAACTAAAATTGTATATTTCTAATATTTAAAAACTTATAATGATATTTTATATATTTCTAGAGAGGTAATAAATTAACTAAATTGTATATTTCTAATATTTAAAAATTGTATATTACTAAAATATTAAAATCTAATACTGATATTTTATATTTTATTTTTATTAATAAATGTTTTAACTAATATTTTGATAACTAATACTAATATTTGGACTAATATTTGAAATTTTTGAAAACTAATACTATTACCTATAAAAAAAATTTGATATCCGTCTTGAACTAGAAGAACCTAATATTTGATATTTTTCTTACAAAAATTTGACATTTATTTATTTTTAATACTTAAATATTTAAATGAAATATTATAAGCTACACGGTTTTAAACAAAATAAATATTATACATAAACCTTTTTTTGGATTTTTCTCTTTTTTTTAATCTTTTTTTCCTTTTTTATTTGATAATATTATAAGCTAAAGTTGTAATATTAAAAGCTACACGGTTTTAAACAAAATAAATATTACACATTATGCTTTTTTTTCCTTTTTCTCCTTTTTTCCACTATTTGAACAGTACCCTCGGCCCATAATCCTTCATTGTGGTCGGACCGCATGTAGTCAGCTTCGTCTACCCCTTCAAGTGTTGCTACCTCAGCTTGCACGTCGGTACAAAAAGGAGGTATTTCGTCGAACTGGTCTTACTCTTCTTCATCGACGACATTTTCTACCCCGACAATCCTTCTTTTTCCGGATAGGACGACGCTCAACCTATCATCACTCGGGTCAGTGGCATAAAAGACTTGGGTGGCTTGCTTGGCGAGTATAAACGGATCATCAACATGCCCAACCCTGTTAAAATCAACGAGTGTGAACCCGTCGTTATCAATTTTAACACCTCGGTCTTCGACCCATTGACACCGAAACACGGGAATGCTCAGGTGAGGACTGTAAATGAGCTCCCAAATTTCTTTAATAACGCCATAATATGACTTTGATGCTATTACAGCCCAGCCATCTCCGGATCTACTGAATTCTTGAGAGGTCGCCACCAACGTCACCCCACTGTTTTGCATCGTGCTCTTGTCACTCTGGAATTTAGTGTAAAATGTATATCCGTTAATCTCGTATCCTTGGAATGTTCTAACAACAATTTGGGGTCCTTCGCCAAGCAGTTTAACAATTTCAGGTACGGGGTGTGCCTTCACTCTTTCTTTCAGCCATCCTATAAAAGAACGATTATGCTCGTTAGTAAGCCACTTCTGACTTCTCGTGTAGTTTTGTTGTTGAAGGATTTTCATGTGCTCATCTATATAGGGAGCAACATCTTTCATGTGCTGTAGTACAATAAAATGTGCCTTTTGTAGTTCATATAGATCAGCAACTACGGCTCTCAACCCAATTGTCCCGACTCCTTGGAGCCTTCCCTCGTATCGAGATTTTGGAACGCCAATAGGATCCACACCGGTCAAGTAGTTGGTGCAAAAATCAATCACCTCCTCCGTGGAATATCCTTCTACAATGCTACCTTCGGGTCGATGTCGGTTCCTTACGTATTTTTTCAAGATGCCCATGTATCTCTCGAATGGATACATATACCGAAGGAACACGGGACCACAAATCTTAATTTCTCTCACAAGATGAACAACAAGGTGAACCATAACATCGAAAAAAGATGGCGGAAAATGCATCTCAAGTTGGCAAAGAGTAACGACGACCTCCTTTTGCAAAGAGTCCAATTTTAGAGGGTCTATCACTTTGGAATTTATTGCATTAAAGAAAGAACAAAGCTTCGTAATGGTTTGACGAACGTGCTTTGGTAAAATTCCCCGAATTGCAACGGGAATTATATGTGTCATTAAAACATGACAGTCGTGGGATTTCATACCAAGCAACTTCAGGTCCTTCATCGACACCAGCTTATTAATATTCGAAGAATACCCTGATGGGACTTTTATACCATTGATGCATTCACAGAAGCTTGTTTTCTCTTTCTTTGACATTGTGCACAGTGCGGGGGGTAGGTATGTGCGCTTCCCTTTCTCCTGCGATGCGAGCTCGGGTCGTATTCCCATCTCTACCATGTCTTTTCTCACTTTAATACCATTTTTAGTCTTCCCCGGAATGTTCAATAATAAACCAATTAAACTGTCGCAGACATTTTTTTCAACATGCATGACATCTAGGCAATACCTCACTTCTAAATGCTTCCAGTACAGTAGCTCCCAAAATATGGACCTCTTTTTCCAAATATTCTTTGGTGGTGCTTTGGCGCATTTTCCAAAAACAACATCAATATTTTTTACCCGTTTGAAGACACTCTCCCCGTCTAATGGATGACGAGCCACTCCAAGCTCAATTTTCCCGTTGAATGCCATTTTCTTCTTACGATATGGGTGATTAATAGGAAGAAACCTACGATGCCCCATGAATACATTCTTTTGACAATTTTTCAACCTCAGCACCTGCGTGTCATCTTCACAGATCGGGCACGCTTTTGCTCCTTTACAAGTGTAACCCGACAAATTCCCGTACGCGGGGAAATCATTTACGGTGCAAAACACCATGGCCCGCAATTGAAAGACCTCTTTGCAGTACGCATCCCAGACCGGGACGCCATCACGCCACAATTTTTGGAGGTCCTCGATTAATGGTGCAAGATATACATCTATGTCATTTCCGAGTTGTCTGGGTCCTTGGATTAGTAATGACATCATTATATATTTGCGTTTCATTCACAACCAAGGAGGAAGATTGTAGATGCATAAAAGAACTGGCCAAGTACTATGCCGACTGCTCATGCTTCCAAACAGACTCATTCCATCTGAGCTCACCACAATCCTAAGGTTCCTCATTTCAGAACCAAATTCTTTGAAATGTCTGTCAATGTTTCTCCATTGAGGAGAATCAGCCGGGTGCCTTAGTTTACCGTCATTTTTGCGCTCTTCTTCGTGCCAGCGCAATAATTTTGCATATTTGGGATTCGCAAACAACCATTTGAATCTCGGTATTATCGGCAAATACCACAAAACCTTAGCCGGAGGCCGGCCATTTGTGTCTTCCTTACAATCATCAGTGTCCTGGTTCTTACGTTTATACCGTGAAACACCGCATTTAGGACATACATGCATGGCCTCGTACTCGTTACGATACAATACACAGTCATTCGGACATGCATGTATTCTTTCGATCTTCAACCCCATTGGACATATCAACTTCTTTGCCTGATATATTGTACCGGGTAACTCGTTGTTATCTGGGAGCATTTCTCGTAAAAGCTGTAATAAGGACGTGAAACTCTTATCGCTCCAACCATTGTCTGCTTTTAAATTTAATAATTTCAACACAGCTGACAGTTTTGTAAATTTGGTACACCCGGGATACAACGGCTTCTTGGATTCATTAGACAATTTTTGAAATTTATCATAATTTTTAACACTAATTTCATCTTCCACATCACGTAACATTTCCTCAAAATTTTCAGTAAACTCGTGTTCTACATTTTCATCAAAATTCATCTCCATCTCACCATCGTCGTTTCTGGGTTCGACATTATCAGAATCTTCGACACTCTCATAATCCTCGTTCCAATCAAGTTCAAAATTATCAGAAATTCCAACATTCTCATCATTCAATTCACGATTACAATATTTACTGGCACTAATTTCCCCAAATTTCTCACCATGCATGAACCAACATGTATATCTCTTCTTAAATCCCCGACAAATCAAATGGGCTCTAATTTCTTCGATGTCCAAAAATTTTAATAAATTTTTACAATCTTTACAAGGACACAAAATGTCTTCTTCTTTTTTCTTCACTCTATAACTCTCAGCAAATTTTATAAACTCATCAACGCGAACCAAATATTCTTCACTGTCACGTCACATTTCATACATCCAACTTCGATCCATCTGTAAATTAAATTAAAAAAATAATTTGATCAATTAATCATGCATGGTCAACATTCTCCTTCGTGTACAAAATTTTGGGCTTACAAAGGGCCGGTTTACAATCCTAACCCACTCTTTGAATATTATGTCTCATATGTGAACACATATTAGCGAGATTTAATTAGTAGTTGAGAAAAATTCGGCAGCATTTCTCCTTAACTCCCCAAGTATGCGTACGACCACATACTCGTAGGAGCAATAAGGGAAAATACTGTCGAACTTTCCTCAAATACTAATTAAATTCCGCTAATATGTGTTCACATCCTAAATGAGACATAATATTCAAAGAGCAGTCCCAAAACGGGAACTATCCAAAATTAATCCCTATTGGATTAATTTTGAACGGGCATGGACCTAAAAGCATCTATAGGTCGGTTATTGGACAACAATACACTAATTAATTACATCTAAAATTAAGAAATCAAGCATGCATGAAATGACCTAAATAAGCATAAATAACAGAAAATTAGAGGAAGAAAATGATTTAAATACATATTACTAACCTTAGAAAGATGGAGAGGAGAAAATACAAACTTCAAAGATCTCAGATCTCAGCTGCTGGCCTCAATTCGCAGAAATCTGATAGGAAAAACTCAGTTCAGAGAGATGTACACAGAGGTGCTGGAAGGAGAAGATATTAAAACAGCGCTGGAAGGAGAAGATAATAAAACCCTACACTTTTAGACACAGATATTTACTTATTAATCCGTGTAGCTCTCCACTAAACCATACACGGCTATTTAATTATTAATCCGTGTACAAAGCTTCCATTTCTACACGGATATATTATCAAAAATCCGTGTATATATTCCTACACGGATATTTAACAAAAATCCGTGTAGCTCTCTCAATAACTTGCACACGAACCTCTTTACACACGGATTTGTGGTTTCTAATAAACCGTGTAGCTCTCTGTAATAAGTCTACACTGATTATTAACTAATTAGCCGTGTAGAAATCGTTCAGATCTTAAAAAATCATATTTGGTACACGGTTCTTATATAAAATTGCCAAATCCGTGTACAGTGTGCAGTGTACAATGTATATTTTTGTAGTAGTGATCACCGCATCAACCTTCCCCGCGTCAATCTTTCTCTAACAAAAATAGTTGACCACATAGGTATAAATATTTCAGTGCATAGGTATAAATACTTGTAGTACTTGATATTAATATTTTCAGACGTCATCAGGTGTAATATGTAAAAAATTACTTGCAAGTATAGGTATAAATACTTGCACGACGAGTTATAAATATTTGTGTGACGACGAGCCTGAAAGTACGTCATCATATATCTCATTTGAAAGAGAAAATTGCGTAGTAAACGTTCGTGATTTTAGATTCGCAAAATTTCTCACAGATCGTCAAAAATATGAACGAGATTGAACGGAGAAAAAAAAAATCCAACTCTAAAAACGTGTATAGTCCACCCGTGTAGTTTGAGTGGTCCCCCCATAGGTATTTATGGTGCAAGTACGTTTGAGAGATTTAGATGAGAGACAATTATTTACGTAAAAATTGTTCACCTCATAGGTATAAATACTTTCTTGCATATGTATTAATATTTAAAAAAAATCAATTCTCTCAGATAGTTATAATAGTTATGATGCAGGTACAGTGCAGATAATGTAGCACATGTACTGTTATCAGCTCCCATAACTTTTAGAGAATGTTTCAAGCAATATTTTGTTAATTCCAATCTGGTGCTAGTAAATGTTCGTTGGTTCTATTCATTTGTACTGCATATTTAAGATATTGAGGAGAAAGCTAAAATTTAGAGGCTGATAAACCATGAATTGCTCCATATTTAAATGCTGTCAACTTTTTGACAAAAATCAATTTACTACACAGGGATGACCAGTAATATGAAATGTGCTATTATAAATATAAGATTTCTAATATATATTATAGTGTTGAATTTTGAGAGGCAAAACGCTAATTATATTGATTTCTGATACTATTTGAAGGCTATTTAAATACTATTTGAAGGGTGGGGTTTTTGTCCAAACGGCTTTGGACAAAGTATCATCCAAAAGTCTGACCTAAACCGTCTGATCTTCATCAAAATTCGTAGAAATATTTAGATTCAAGGAGCCATTTAAATTTATTAAGTTTATATATGTTTACATGAATCTCAATACAAATCAGACGTTTAAGTTTGACTTTGGATGAGGCTCTGTTCAAAGCTCTTTGGACCCAATCCAAATTTAAAGAGCCTATTCATAGGCTACAAAATTTAAAGAGCCGGTAGAATATTTCTCAATTACATAATATGCTATATAGCCTATATCGGCTAATTAATATTAATTGATCTGTTATCAATGTAATTGACTTCTAATTGATTCTTATCTTCAATGTAGTTGACCAATACACAAATATTTCTCTCAGAAAATCTTAAACAGTGGTGGATATTATTCATCATAAAAAAGAACTGAGAAGCCATAACCTTAATTTTGTATCAATCTAATTATGTAAAAACCTATAAGCAAATTATTATATATGTATAGCGATCAAAATGATATTTTGTAGTGGGTGATTATAGCTATGCAACGGTAATTAATTAAGATGCCAACTGTCTTATGCTTAGAGGGTAAACCAATGGTGCCGATCCGTCGAATGCGGTGCTCACAACCATCCTGGCGGTTGCCTCGGTCGGGTGGTAGTAGTCCCAGAAGATGTGGTTACTTCTGTTGGAACAATAGGTGGCAATCGGGAGGCACGCAACCTTTGCATTCAGGTCCCCCAATCCACAGCATGCCGACTTCACTTCAGTGAAACCTAGTTACCAGTTACCACATCAATGCTTTTCTTTATTGAAATTAAAATATGCTTAGTTTCTAAACAGAAATGAACTTAGTTATGTTTATCCCATTCCCTAAAAAGTATCAGAGATTGTCATGTAATTCATGCTCTTTAAAGATAAGGCCCTAATGCATACTTGTACCAGTACCTGAAATACCATCTAAAAGACCTTCCGTTCTCAACTAGAAAAAAGTAATTAACCATTCACCTTTCAAGATTATTACATATTTTTACCAGTATAAGTGCTAAAATTGGATTGTACCATAGGAAGCAGGTTGTTGGATGTATTGCAGCAAAACAGTAGACGTGTCGAGGAAGGAGTAGCTCATATCGGTGAATTGTGTGCTCATCTCATTTAGTAGAGAAGAAACTGCCTGGTTATAGAGGACAGAAGCGTAATTTCCTCCTGCGTTGCATTCCTTTGTCTTGTTTTGCTCACGCAAAGCAGGACAGCAGCCAACTGGCCCTGTGCCGAGGAACACGAATTTCCGTGCACCTAGGTTGTATATCCTCTGAAACATTTTTCGCAGAAGTTGTAATTTTTGATGTCTTCTCTTTTAAAAATGCAAGTTCAAACATTAATTTAATGTTTTCATATATATTTTTCCTTTAGGAGGACCAAATGTGTATATTTTATATCCAGGATTTTTTTAGTTAAGATTAGTACTACTAATGTATCATCGATGTAACATGCATTTTCCGAACAGTAAGAGACATGGTACCAAACAGCTGGTACCGGTTTCGAAATTCTTCTTCTAGTTAATAGATGGATCAGACAGTCACCTTTAGTTGGCCCTGTAGTGTAGGAATAATCGAATCGACAAACTGTTGAGGTGTTGCTTTGTTAGCAGAATTTGATCTTGCATAATCTAAAAGCTCATTGCTTCCTATAACAATTGCAAAAACTGATTTGGAGAGGTGATCTTGTGCTTGTACTGTGCCAAGTTGTTGTACTATGGTTCCATATACTGTCGAGTAGTAGTCGATTTGCTGATCAAAGTTTATACATGCACCCTGAATAAACACAATTGTTGAACAGTTATGATCAAAATAAGCGTATTTTCATGAGGGTTCAAATGTTTCTATTTGTTGTATCTTCATTGTGCTCTATTTTTAAAACTTTAATAATTTGAAATTTAAGACTAAATGTCAAAATAGAACTGTTAGATATAAACAATATCATTTTCTCTATGCATATATAATTAAAGATTATGACATTTCATGTTTGTTTTCATTGTTATTCAGAGCTTGCAAAAATACACTGGTGTAGATAATTTATGGATGTTAATGTTTCAACTTATTATTCATATATATAAAAGAAAAATTCAAAAGCGTTACTTTTTCTTGTAAAATGATTCGTTCTTACCCAATTTGTGGAGTTCAAAATGCCGGCACCACCGGAAGCAAAACTGACACCAGCTGTGAGATACACAGAGGTGTTGTTTGATTTGGAGGAAAGAGACAGGTACGGCGGCGAGGTTTGCAAACCCAGATTCTGAGCTGCAAACAATTAATTATTCATAAATTTAGGGTGTCAATTATAATTTCAGGAAAGACATTAACAGTTTCCAAAAACAGTTCTGATTTTGTGTACAATCACATAAAGTCTACATCAGTATTTAGTACTAGTAAATAAATTCCTATATAATCAAATGGTTTTTGTGTAATACAAAGTTCCAACAATTTAGTTTTAATTCGCCAGATTGTATCTGTGACTAGAGAAAAAAGTTGTCACAAAATATTATTCAATGAGTGATTAGCAGGATACCTCCGTTTTGGAGTGATATGTAGGGGTGTTCAACCGGTCAGTTCGGGTTAAACCGAACTTTTTTTGCCGAACCACGGTTTGAACCGAATTTTGAAAATCCAATCGAACCGACCGAATTAAAATTCTAAGCCGATCTAAAACCGAACCGATTAAACCGATTTAAACTTCGGTTTGTTCGGTTGAACCGAAGTTACAAATAAACATTTCAAAACCGGTTGGTTCGGTTCAAACCGATTTGGATAACATTTTTGATAACCACACAAGCCGGTTTTTGATAAACCGATCCATTATAAACCACACAAAATAAACCGATCCATTATAAACTGATCCATTTTTTATTAAACCGGTTGGTTCGGTTCAAACCGATTTAGAGATCTCAAAACCGAACCAAACCATTTAAACCGAACAACCGATCCAATTAAACCGAAATTTACCGGTTCGGTTTAAAACTGAATAAACCATCCATTTGAACAGCCCTAGTGATATGTGCCGGTTGCTTGTAGTAATTGTGCATTAAAGTATCAATTAGTCAGTATAGTTGGGTCGGTGAGTAAAGGTGTACATTCATATATTCTTAAAAATGGTATTGGCATTTAAAAATTTAAACTTTGGAAAAGTTGTTTGCAAATGGTATAAACACATCTTTTAACTTTAATAATCAACTCACAGTAATTAAAATAAAAATAATTAATAATCAACTGATCAGAAGTGCCATGCATTAATATAGAAGCTTGAGTTTATTTAAGTGTGAAAAATATATTTTTAATTTCAAAAAGAAAATTGCAGAGGACATGTCAACACACCACTAAAATATGATGAGGGTCTCTATCTGCACATGTTGTGGAATACTAATTTGTGACCACAAATTAATAAAGCAATGCATGCAAATATTGGGTGTGAAGCTTCCATGGAACTAGTTAGTTCTTAAAAGGAATCCAGAAAAGAGGTGTGGTATTAAATAATTTCTAAAGTGGATTCCCATAAAAATGCATAACAGAAGTGTATACATGAGATGTCATCTAAAAGGTAGATGCCAATATGATAACTAAAGGGAACCAATGCAGAGGTGTAAAACTGTAAATAGATCAAAGCTTTATCTATCAAAAGAAAGAATAAAAAAATATTACATGTCAATACAAAATCAACAAAAAATTAATTAGGACTGAAAAGATAAGGGGCACCTTCTTGTATTGTAATTAATGATCAATGTTTATATTAATTAATGATTATAACATTTCATTAGTACCTGTCAAATCATATCCTTTAATTGTCACCCTTTTAATTAAGTTTGTCATTACATGTATATATGATGCATACAGTGAAGGTACAGAAACAAAGATATTTTCAAAATTATATTGGTCTTTCTCTTAACACAGACAAAAGGCTCAAAATCTATCAACTGTATTGCACACAAATATCTAACTAACATCCAAAGTTTGGTACTTTGTAGTGATCAATATCACAAGAAAATTTCTTAATCCATGTTAAATTTAATTTTCACTACTAATACAGTAATACTACCTAAACAAAAAGAGAATATACATTGTGTGTTGGGTAGAGTGGGAAAAACGTGCCGTGCCGTGCCGTGATAAAAATTACGAGGGGTGGTCACGGCACGCGAGTCACGCCGTGACTCGCGTGCCGTGACTAAGTCGTGCCGTGACCAAACGTGCCGTGACCGGTTACGTTAGTCACGTTTGATCGCATTTAACGTTTTTAGAAAAAAAATATGAAACGATTCTTTAAAATTTAAAATAAAAAATTAATGTTGAAAGAAAATATTGATGCTAAAAACATATTTTTTTGTTCAGAATTTAAAATTTAACATAAAATAATGTCGAATCGTAACTGACGTGTCTACCGTGCTGTGCCGTGTTCCGTGTCGTGCCGTTCCGTGTTCTGTGTTCCGTGCCGTGACCAAGACAATTTCCGTGCCGTGTCTTCTTTGCCAACTATTGGTCACGGCACGGGACACGCGAGTCACGGCATGTAACCGACATGCGTGCCGTGCCGTTCCGTGCCGTTCCGTGATGGAGCCGGCTCCGGCGTGCCATTTTTCCCACTCTAGTGTTGGGTTCTTAATCACAATGGATGCTAACATTTTTTTTAGGGGTAAAGTAGGAAGTAGGAACAAAAGATTTATCTCAATATATACCTGCAAACATTACTTCCATATCTCATATACGTACATAATGAAAATTTTTGGTGCAATTTACTTTCCTCTTGGTAATTTGGTGCAAGCCAGAATTTGAAGAGGAAAATCCATAGCATGCATGCATATAATTAAAAATGCATGAAAATAAATTAAATAGAGTCAATACTTATACTTACATAAGAAATCTGCAAAGTTTTTGCCATTACTGAAGCGGCCAGTGGCTTTGCGGCCCGGGTAGTCGACTCCGTTGTGTGGGAAGTTGGCTTTCAGCAAAGAGAATGGCAGGTGGTTGTTGTTACCAACATCTGCTAGTGAGTCTCCAAATACATACACTGCTGGCACAATTCCTTGTACATTTTTACATAGCAATAGAATGAAGGTTATATATATAATGGTGCAGTAGGTCACGTTAGAGGCCATGGTTCTAAACTTCTAATAGAAATATGGAGAGAGAGATGCTTTGGAGTTTTAAATGGTGTGGTCACGGTGGTGTCTCCCTCTCTTTTTATATATAAATTCAATGAAGTGGAGAATCATGGTCAAAATATTGATGGGACAGATCAATAGTAAACCAGCTTCTACTAAACCCGATTCTTAAGAATGAAGTCCAGCACTTTTTCGTTAGTCAAATAAAAGAGTATGAGTGAGTCTATGGTACTATGCATAGCACACATTAGTCCATACTACGGAGCTATATTTTCATTTGGAAAATTATAATGGTCAATTCGAACCGTTCAACGTGATCTCCACATGAATATGTACTTGAAGACTAAATTTTATAACCTTTTGAATTTTTTTTACTACATTTTAAGATAGGTAGAAAATCACTTGATCTAAAAATTCTGGACCATCCAAAAATAGTGATTTTCTACCTATCTTAAAAATTCTTAAAAATAAAAAATTTAGCCCACAAGTATATTCTCATATGAAAATCATGTTGAATGGTTCGGATCGACCGTTAGTTTTTTGAAAACGAAAATATTGATCTGTAGTACGGACCAATCCGTGCTATGCATAGTACCATAGACTCACTCAAAGAGTAGGGTATTAAACAGAAATAAAAATAAAAAATATCACATGAGGAATGAGTTTTACTAAATAAAATTATCATGATCAATTTGATCATTGTGTGGTCAAAAGATCGTCGATCGGCAATTAATCGATCTAAAAATACTTCTTATAAAAGAATTTGGTAGTCATATTTACTAATTATAGTCTCAATTATATATATAATGCACAATATATTTATAATTCATGAAAGGAAAAGACGAAAAAGACAAAAGAAAGTCTAATCCTACAAAATATCTCAAAATAGAGAAAGGTTGAGGCACCAACTTCATTACTATCATCATTGTTAACATTGTAACCGAAATATGGTCCATCATAAATTGAAATAAATTGAATAATAACGTCTACATATAAAATATGTATGTTAATTATTTGATTCAATCGGAACTGGTTCAAGTCGCTATATTGCAATTAAATTTTCCAGTTTTTGACATCTTTGTTATTTTTTTTTTTCAGTTTTTGATCATATTCAATAGTCTACAAACTGATCAATAATAATAATATTGTTATGATGATATATATAGCTAGCTAGCAATGATGATAAATGTATTTGTAGATTGATTCCCCTATATAATTACTCAATTATAAATTTATAACGTCAATTTCCTGACCTGTTCAGATTTAATTACATCAAAACTGTATTATTTTCATAGTCTAGGTAGGTACTAAGCAAAAACGAACCTACTAGTATCTCTAGCTAAGTGGGACTGGTGGTTTGCCGACATTTTTATTAATATCCAAAGTTAATTACAAATTAATAAATATACTCAGGATTCCTGGATTTTTTCAAAAATGTCCAAACCGGCCATGTTCTGGCCGACTTCCTCTTCCCCAGAAGCCGGCCAAAAAATGACCGGTTTTCTCATTTTTTTTTTACACACAAACTATTTTCTTCTTGTATATGATATGCTTTGTGATTATGTAGTGTAATTTTATTTTGTCATTGTATTGTAATTATTTTCTTGACTATTTTTCTGGGTACTTGTTTCACTCACACCGACTCAATTTATTTTGAGATGCGCCAATTGGTGTGCCTTTAATCTTTAAAGTACTTATTTTGTTGTTTAAAGCACTTATTCAATTTTTTTTTTATATTTTATGTTTATATTTTATGTTGTACTATTATTGTTATTGTTGTAATATTTTCTGTTTAGCATTATCATGATAATTTATTTTATCTGAAAAATATAAAAATAGTACCTTAAAAACACACATACAAAAGAACCGACATATAGGATAATCCAAATATAGCAAATATAAATAGTATACCAAATATAAATAGTACAAAACTAGCCACGATACTACTGAAACAGAGAGGGGGACCATCGCTCAGGCAGTACTCCGACGTTCGCCCGGCGTTTGCGCGGCTAGGCTCTCTCTCTCGAGGTCTCTATACCAGCATCGGCGTAGCTACGTATCCGCTCGGCAGTATCCCATATGTACTCACTTCTAGAGACTGTCGAGACTGGCGGGGGTGTACCGAAGATGGATGCAACGAACCCAGTCCCAAAGTCAGGTTGAGTATGAGACCCACTACCACTTCTCTATCATGTGGCATCTCTGTCCCATATCGGGGTCTGGCGGTGCTGACATAAAACCCTCCTCGTATACCCCGATCTCATCGAGACTGCACAAGATGGACTCGACATCCGTAGTAAAGGGCTCCTGTGGCGGTATCTCGGCCGGACCCTGCAATCATATACATAATTTAGTAAATTTGATCTGAATGAAGAAATTTGTACAAACCTGATAGCTACTGAAGTATGACATACCTGAGTATGAACCGGACGTCCATGCTCGTTGTAGAATGCCTCCAACCCAGCATTGGACAATACCCAACGATGGTAGTCCCACTCTGGATGCTCATCGGGAGAAGGTGGCATCTCAGACATCCTAACCGGGCTCTCGTCGGGCTCAGTCAGATCTATCTCACGCCAGTTGATGTTCTCTTCAGCGTCTCGCAGCATCGTGATGAGCGTCCCACTGTGCCCGGCATCCTCAAAATAATTCACATTCTTCTTAAGGGTGTGGTACCTAAGACGTCTCCAGTTCTTCTTTCCCAGCATAGTGATCCCATGCCCGCACTCCTTGATCTAGGACAAAAGCTGAAAAAAAAAATTTGTCAGATCAAACCTTGATGAACTATTAAATTAGAAAAAAACTATGTAGTTTTAGGTGCATTACCTGGCGAGCCCATTTGATGCCGTTGGGTGTGTAACCATCATCGGTTTTGACCTTGTCGCGTAAATAGGCACCGTAATCGCCCTGCAGATATACATTGGCCATACAGACCTGCATGTACCAAGTCTCGTACCTCAATAGGGGATGTCCCGGGGTATGAAAGAACGCATCTGGCTCATGATAAAAGTCCATATACTGGGGATCCGCCGCCGTAGCGTAGTACTCATGCAAATGGTTGCTCCAGTCCCACTCCAGTCGCCCTTTGTGGCTCATCTTGTAAGGAACACGTTAGTTGCAATACAAAACTATCAAGTAATATGAGATAGTTGATAATAGGATACAACTTACTTGTGCAGGCATTTGATGGTGGACCTCGACAAAGATGGGTCTGTGGGAATCAACGATGCATGTCCAAGCTGACGGAGTACCCGATCTGGATAGTGGTGCTCCACTATCCAGAAGTGTACGAGTGGACCTCTGTAGTACCACATCTCCCGCTCCTGCAGACAACTCCCCGGTAATAGCTCATCTTTGTATAACTGCTCGTACGGTGTCCACTCAACAAGATCCGCAGCCAAACTCTGCAGCTCTGAATGGACTGGCCTAATCCCAATGGTACTACCGTAGGTCCGATCTATGTAGTGGTGGTAACCGTGCCACTTCTTTCCGTATGCCGGGCATCTCCAAGTATCGGGCGCTCCCCATGCTGGAGCCTCATTCTGGATAGGCCGGCCCACCGCCGTGACCACGACCATTGCTAAAGTAAGAGTACCGGCCCATACATTTGCTTTTCCTTTTTTTGTATTTTCAAGAATTTTAGCCGTTAGGGTATTTGGATTAATTGATTAAATAATTAAGTAAGAAATGAGTTAGAGACTTACCTCACAACCACGGCACATGTGAGAGTATAGATGGGCTAGGACAACCCCACCCCAGTTGTACAGCGACGGCTGATCAAGGTCTGTTAGCAGCGGAAGATACATCATCGGCATCATATCACCGCTGGAATCAGGAAACATGACAGAACCAAAAAGGTCTATCATGTAGCCCCGTGTATATCTGCAATACAAAACATATAAAAAATCTAATAGAAACAATTCATAGTAAAAGTAAACAACTTATAGTTTTTACCTCTGAATCTCCTCATCGGTGGAATCTGCCGTCAGACCCGCGCTGAAGTGCTCTCGTAACTTCGTCATCCTCAGATGGAATTTGGACTGCCCACGATCTCCAATGAGAGAGAGAGGATCAGCTTCCAACAACCGGTCGATATCAGCAGCAAATCTCCGGCTGTCAGATACGCCGCCAACGGGTGTGCCACGGATAGGTAAACCCCAAAGGGCACTCACATCCTGGAGTGTTACTGTCATCTCTCCGAATGGCATGTGAAACGTGTGTGTCTTGGGACTCCATCGCTCCACCAATCATGCGAGGAGAGATGCATTGATGATGTTTCTCTTAGTCCGCAAGATGTCCACAACCTGGTAGAGACCCAGGTTGATGAGGTACTGGTCCATCACCTCGTAGTACTACATGTGAATGCACCGCAACTTCACATCTAAAAGAAACGTGTCCTGCGTTGAAAAAAGTAATCCACATGGTGTTAACATAACAAAATTTAAAGAAAACCTAAAAAAAGATACGTACCTCACGAGAAGCCAGTGAGACTCGGTGATCGTCGTGGGGCATCCACAGGAGAGGAATGAAATGCTCGGTGCTGCTAGTACTGATCGGCTCGTCAACTATTGGACGAGCCGTAGACCGTGCTCTATGTATCCTGATGTAAAAAATAACCTAAATTAGGCCAATTGCGGTTAAAACATGCTAAAATAGGCTTAATTCTGCTTAAACATGCTAAAATAGGCAAATTGCGGTTAAAATAACCTAAAATAGGCTACAATAGGCTACAATACCCTAATTTCAGTAAAATATGCTAAAAAGGGCCAACATAGGCTTCATTCTGCTTAAACATGCTAAAATAGGCCAATTGCGGTTAAAATAACCTAAAACATGCTACAATAGGCTACAATACCCTAATTTCGGTAAAATATGCTAAAAAGTGCCAAAATAGGCTTAATTCTGCTTAAACATGCTAAAATAGGCCAATTGCGGTTAAAATAACCTAAAATATGCTACAATAGTCTACAATACCTTAATTTCGGTAAAATATGCTAAAAAGGACCAAAATAGGCTTAATTCTGCTTAAACATGCTAAAATATGCCAATTGCGGTTAAAATAACCTAAAATATGCTACAATAGGCTACAATACCCTAATTTCGGTAAAATATGCTAAAAAGGGCAAAAATAGGCTTAATTATGCTAAAATATGCTAAAATTGTCCAATTGCTGTTAAAATAACCTAAAATATGCTACAATACCCTAATTTTGGTAAAATATGCTAAAAAGTGTCACAATAGGCTTAATTTTCTTAAACATGCTAAAATATGGTCAACTATGCTAATTATACTAAATTACGGCAAATTGCCGTAAACCCTAAATTAAAAAAAAAAATTACCTTAATGAAGAAGAGAGAGAAAACAGGTGAGATGAGTGAATTGTGTGGAGGAGAGAGAAAAAAATAGTATTTATAGGGTGTAAACAGGTAAAAAAAAAAATGAGGAAACCGGTCATTTTCTGGCCGGCTTTTGGGAAGGGGAAACCGGCCAAAAAATGGCCGGTTTGGACATTTTTGGAAAAATCCAGAAATCCTGGGTATATTTATTAATTTGTAATTAACTTTGGATATTAATAAAAATGTCAGGGTGGTTTGGCACAATCCAAGATAAAATTGAAGTGGGTTATGACTTTTGTGATGGTAATATCCACAAAAAATGAAATATCTGAGTTTTAAAACTTAATCACTAGATCAAAAATTGATTATAAGTAATGATATAACAATTTATGTGATATGTTTTATGATTACATTTTTTTTTTCAATTTTCTGAAAACTTCTTCTTTTTGTTTGTCAAAAAAAAAAAATTAAATTATGAATTACTTTGAGTGAATTTTTTTTTTTTTTTGCTTGATTCATGCCCATAGTACAGAAAATTTCTTACATCAGATCACTTACATGGTTTCACAGGATAAAAAAACATAGCGAGAAACAACCTTCAATTCTAACAAAACATGCTAGAGTGAAGCTATGGTACTAGACATAGCGTATATATATTAGTCTATATTATAAATTAATATCTTTATTTTTAAAGTTCAAACAATCGATCTAAACAGTTCAACGCGCTTGTTAACTAAATTCACTTTTTTTGTTTTTTTACTATTTTGGATAGGTAGAAAATCATTTGATCTGAAAATTTTAGACTATTCAAAATTAGTGATTTTCTACATACCATCTAAAAATATAGTAAAAAAACAAAAAAAGTAGAATTTAGTTAACAAGTACAATATTTTCATATGAAAATCATGTTGAACGATTTAGATCAACTATTTGAACTCTGAAAACAAAAATATTATTTCATAATACGGATCAATTTGCACTATGCACAGTAAAAAAACCTTCCTCAATTACTAGGGGTGTCAATGGGTACGGTACGGGTCGGGTGGAGGCATTTTCATACCCATACCTATTAAAATTGACTTTATCCATACCCTATCTATACCCATTAAAAATTGATCTTACCCTACTCTATCCTTACCCGTTAATATTGTCGGGTAACGAAACGGTAGCGGATGAATAACGGATAATACTAATATAATAATTAGTTTTATTATATTTTACAAATTAAATATAAAAAAACTCATTCATTTCACACATATGTAATTACATTTCTAATAAAAAATAAAAATAAATGTACAATTAATTCCAACTAAATTATTTTTATAAAGGAAGAAAATTCAAAAACACGAATACATATTTAGGTGAGTTGCAAATTGAATTGAATATATATTTAAATTTTATAAATACCCTATAGGGTAACGGGTATGAAATAGTCATTACCCATACCCTTATTCATTTGATTAACGAAAAAAAATTCTTATTCATACCCATACCTAACAAACTAACGAATTTTTTTTTTACCCATACTCACCTTATCGAATACAATACAGGTCGAGTAAAATAGCTAAAAAGATACCATTGACATTCCTATCAATAACCTTTTATAATTTTAACATACTGTTGTCAAATCTCTAGGTCAGTACTGACTTGGCCATATGACCGTGATTTTTATTTTTACCCAAAAAATATATATTTTAATATAAATAACCAGGTTTTTAAAAAAAATTTATTTCTACTCAAACCGCTAGGAATATTTGCGGTTTGAATTAAATAATCAAACCGCTAGGAATATCAGCGGCTTGAATTATTAATTCAAACCGCAAATATTCCTAGCGGCTTGAATTCTTAATTCAAACCTAAAAATCCCGTGAACAAGGCTCTTCTTCTCTGTGTCGCCTCTCCGCCAGAACCATTTTCATTTATTATTTTATTAAATGGTAATTTTTCACCGATAACCCTAAAGTTATTTTTATTACAAAGAATTATATTATAAAAACTTATCAATAATATAAAATTTCATTTATTATTTTATTAAATGGTAATTTTCACCGAAATTTTATATTATTGATAAGTTTTTCTAATATAATTCTTTGTAATAAAAATAACTTTAGGGTTATCGGTGAATAAATTTCTAGGGTTATCGGTGAAAATTACCATTTAATAAAATAATAAATGAAATTTTATATTATTGATAAGTTTTTATAATATAATTCTTTGTAATAAAAATAACTTTAGGGTTATCGGTGAATAAATTTCTAGGGTTATCGGTGAAAAATTACCATTTAATAAAATAATAAATGAAATTTTATATTATTGATAAGTTTTTATAATATAATTCTTTGTAATAAAAATAACTTTAGGGTTATCGGTGAATAAATTTCTAGGGTTATCGGTGAAAATTACCATTTAATAAAATAATAAATGAAATTTTATATTATTGATAAGTTTTTATAATATAATTCTTTGTAATAAAAATAACTTTAGGGTTATCGGTGAATAAATTTCTAGGGTTATCGGTAAAAAATTACCATTTAATAAAATAATAAATGAAATTTTATATTATTGATAAGTTTTTATAATATAATTCTTTGTAATAAAAATAACTTTAGGGTTATCGGTGAATAAATTTCTAGGGTTATCGGTGAAAATTACCATTTAATAAAATAATAAATGAAATTTTATATTATTGATAAGTTTTTATAATATAATTCTTTGTAATAAAAATAACTTTAGGGTTATCGGTGAATAAATTTCTAGGGTTATCGGTGAAAAATTACCATTTAATAAATTAATAAATGAAATTTTATATTATTGATAAGTTTGTATAATATAATTCTTTGTAATAAAAATAACTTTAGGGTTATTGGTGAATAAATTTCTAGGGTTATCGGTGAAAATTACCATTTAATAAAATAATAAATGAAATTTTATATTATTGATAAGTTTTTATAATATAATTCTTTGTAATAAAAATAACTTTAGGGTTATCGGTGAATAAATTTCTAGGGTTATCGGTGAAAATTACCATTTAATAAAATAATAAATGAAATTTTATATTATTGATAAGTTTTTATAATATAATTCTTTGTAATAAAAATAACTTTAAGGTTATCGGTGAATAAATTTCTAGGGTTATCGGTGAAAAATTACCATTTAATAAAATAATAAATAAAATTTTATATTATTGATAAGTTTTTATAATATAATTCTTTGTAATAAAAATAACTTTAGGGTTATCGGTGAATAAATTATCATTTAATAAAATAATAAATGAAAATAGTTCTGGCGGAGAGGCGACACAGAGAAGAAGAGCCTTGTTCACGGGATTTTTAGGTTTGAATTAAGAATTCAAGCCGCTAGGAATATCAGCGGCCGCTAGGAATATTTGCGGTTTGAATTAATAATTCAAGCCGCAGATATTCCTAGCGGTTTGAATTTTTAATTCAAACCGCAAATATTCCTAGCGGTTTGGGTAGAAATAAAAATCTTTTAAAAACCTGATTATTTATATTAAAATATATATTTTTTTTGGGTAAAAATAAAAATCACGGGCCATATGATGTGATAATTGTGCCTCCACCTGTTGGAATAAGAAAATAACGTAATATGCATGGTGGGTCCATGAAACAGCAGAATGCAATTATGCATGATATGTGGGATTTTTTTTAAAAACCATAAATAAAATAATTAAATTTACCAAACCAACATGATGACCGGAAGATTTACAAAAATCATCAGAACCGAGATGCCAATTCGGTCTGAATGAATTTTTTTTCTCCGGACCGAATTGGCATTTCGGTCCCCCTTTATTTTTAATATTGTGCAGCTCACGCCACATAAAATCCACAAATATTTCCGGACCGAATTGGCATTTCGGTCCGGCCAAAATTTCCCTCCGGACCGAGATGCCAACTCGGTCCCATTGTTTTCTTTACTCGGCTTCCTTTCTCCCTTCTTCTTTCTTCCATTTTCCTTCTTACCCGAGCCCGAGGCTTCTTCCTCTTCTTCTACCCGAAACCAAACCAAAAAAAAATAATTTTAACCCCCTCAAATCTTCGTCATTTTTTATTCTATTTACATATTTGAATATAGTTTTGAGAGAAGAACAAGAAAAGCTTCAGATCTACAAGTTTCATTGGGTACGTGATTAAATTTTTTATTTGAAAAAAATATCCGAATTTTATAATTATTTTCTAGAATTATTTAGTTTAGTTATAGAATAAATTAGTTTTTTGTAGTGTATTGTAGTGTAATTTCATGTATTATAGTGTGAATTTTTAATTTAGGAAAAAAATCCGAATTTTAATTTTTTTTGTAAAATTATTTAGTTTAGTTTGTATGTAGTGTAAATTAGTTTATTTTAGTGTATTGTAGTATAAATTAGTTTATTTTAGTGTTATTTATTTAGTGATTGTAGTGTATTTTAATGTATTGTAGTATAAATAAATTGTATAAA
Organism: Carex myosuroides; assembly: GCA_028015225.1. Lineage (NCBI taxonomy): Eukaryota > Viridiplantae > Streptophyta > Magnoliopsida > Poales > Cyperaceae > Carex > Carex myosuroides. The sequence continues at coordinate 4,303,555 of CM051464.1, forward strand.
TAGTTAAAGTAATTAGAGTAATTTAGTGTAAATAAATTGTAAATAAATTTAGTGTAAATAAATTTAAGTGTGAATAAATATTTAGTGTAAATAAATTGTATATATATTGTATAATTTTTTAGTGCAAATAAATTTAGTGTGAATAAATATTTAGTGTAAGTAAGTTGTATAAAAATTGTATAAATATTTAGTGTAAATAAATTTTATAAATATTTAGAGTAATTTAGTGTTTAAATTTATTGTATATAGTGTTTAGTAATTGTATAATGATTTGGTTTGCATATAGAGTAATCTTGGTCATAGTTTTTTTTTAAAATAAATGTAGAATAATTTAGGCTTTTTTTAGTGTAATTTAGGCTTTTTTTAGTATACTTTAACTAATTGTAGGTTTTTTTAATTTTGTATGTAGAGTAAATTAGCTAAAGGAATTTTTGATTTGTTAACTAATTGGAGTTTTTTTATGTTGTAATTTTATTTATATTGTAGTGCAAAATGGCTGCTGAACAACGCTTGTTGCAATTGCCTCCTGAGGAACACAAGATATCGTTGGTGAATAAAACGATATTTGTTTAATATCGGGTTGGATTTAAATTTCAAAATAAACTTGGAAGTTTAAATTAATTTTTGTTCTTTACATTATTTTGCATGAAATTATCGTTCCAGCCGATTCGTTCACTGCGTCCTGGTCCTCGGCAAATGGCCATTCATTACCAGCCTCGGATGAAAGAAGGTTTGTTGTATTTAGGCCTGTACCAGATGAAGGATGTGACGCATTGTCAGATTGAAAGCGTTGATCACTGCGCTCGTCGAGAGGTGGAGGCCTGAGACGAATTCTTTTCATCTTCCGGTGGGGGAGTGCACAGTAACACTGGAAGATGTCAGCTGTCTGTGGGGCTTACCTGTTCAAGGTAAAATATTTTTTCTTAGTAATTTATACTTTTGTGATTAATTTATATTTAGTGCAGGTAATTTAGTGTAAATAAACGTAGTGTAAATAAATTTAGGAATAAATAAATTTAGTGTAAATAAATTTAGGAATAAATAAATTTAGTGTAAATAAATTTAGGAATAAATTAATTTAGTGTAAATAAATCCTATTAATATTTAGAGTAATTTAGTGTAAATAAATCCTATTAATATTTAGTGTAAATAAATTGTATAAATATTTAGAGTAATTTATCTCTTTTTTTAGCGTATTGTAGTGTATTAAATTGTATTGTAAATATCGAGTATATCTTTATCTCTAACATCTATGTTTACAGGAAAGGCAATTGCTGGACATACAGATGATAATTGGTCACTACTGATCGAAGATTGCCTAGGGCATGAGGTCTATGACGGCAATGAAGACAGTGATGATGAATTTTTTTATTCAAAGGTGGCCGAAGGCGAAGTTAAGAGATCCAAATACCATATGCGACTAAAATGGTTGAAGGACCGCTTTAATGGAAACTTGGCACATGACACTCCCCAGGAGATCGTCGACCGACACACACGGGCATACTGCATGGACTTGTTTGGATCGGTGATGTTTCCCGATGCGAACTCAAGTTCTGTCCCGATCATGTACTTGCAGTTCTTAGAGAATTTGGGACCCCTAGAAGAGGACTACAATTGGGGAGGTGCTGTACTTGCCTGCCTGTATCGTGAGTTGTCTCGGGCTTGCAGAAAGACAACAGTTTCGATTAATGGTCCATTACTACTGCTGCAGATGTGGTGTTGGACTCGGTTTCCTATAGGCCGGCCCAGAGGCAGGCACGATTTACCATTTGGCGGCGAAGTCCAATTGGAGAGGATGGCTTTTGGCGCAAGATGGACTATTCCGCATCAATGGGATGGCAACCCTATTAGAGGTACATTTATTTAAACATGTATTTAAATTATATTTCTCAATATAATTTAGTGTTAATTCAATATTTATTTGTAATGTGTTCACAACTTAGGTGTATCGCAATATCGTAACCAGTTTGAGCGTCTGACTGTAAATGTTGTCAACTGGATGCCGTATACGACTTACTACCACCAACAACCTTGGCGCGGGATTAGAGACCGGCCCATATTTAGATATCGCGGGTGGTTGGTCCATTTCTGGGAGTGTGAGATTCATCTTCCTGAGAGGGTTTACCGGCAGTTCGGATTATTTCAGCTAGTTCCTCCGCAGGATCCACCACCCTTTGTGTATATTGAAGGCATCCGCAGTACGACCCGTAAGACGGGTGTGTATAGAGACGACGGATTAAGTGTAGACTGGAACACTCACTGGGCGGAATATATCGCTCAACCACCCTGGGCAAATGTAGAGCCGGGACCTTACGATATGGATAGGTACGTTTTTTTTTAAATTTTGAATTCGGATCCAGTGATGAGTTAATTTATTCTAATTGGTCGTTACAGGTATCCCGAGTATATGGATTGGTTCCTTCGGAACGGCATGCCATCGATTTATCAAATGCCAGAACCAGAAGTTCTGAGCCAGCCATTGCCAGAACCAGAAGTAGAAGTAGACCGTCTCGGGTATGTCTCGGATGCCGAGGTGCAAGCACGTATCGTAAGTATTTTAATTTTAATTTTTAATATATTTGCTCATTTTATTTACGAACTATCTTTCATTTTATTTAACTATTCTATTTTTTTTTCAGAGATTTCGCCTCATGAATATGACCGCAGAAGGAATTGCGATGGTGAAGACACCTGGGCAAATGGCTTTTGGACTCCAATTGCTAGAGCATAGTCGTGATTTTTTATGGGATATTGGGCATATCGCAATGTTCATAGCCATGGTCGAGCAAGCCGGACTTCCATTTGACCTAAACCACATCGATATCAGCGGTGATATTCCAGACATGAGAGCGAGGCATGTAGATGTCCAAGTTCCTCCAACGACTCATGACGATATTATGCAGGGAGTTTACAGCTCGCTTCAATCCATAGTAATAGACGGGCGCCCTCTAGCAGATGATGCGGGGCCATCAGCAGCGGCTCCTACAAGACGCCCGACAAGGCAAACTCGCAGATTTAGCCACTCGAGATTCCCTAATCCTAGGGGCAGGGAAGACATGGATTGATTTAGTGTAGTTTTTGTTTAGTGTATGTGTTGTATGAGCAGTCTTTAATTTAGTGTAAACATGAATTAATTTAGTGGTTCCTCTTCTTCGACGTCTAATCCGTGCTTCCTTCTACATCTCTGACATACCAAATCTTCTTCGCATCTGAAATTCCAAAATTCCGATATATGGAAATATTAATAACACCAAAAATGCAGAAATTCGTCCATATTCCATCTAATTCGGCCACATTCAAAATTCAGAAAAACAGAAAATCAGAATTTCAGAAAATTTACAGCTCAGAAATTCGACTAGATTGAAAATTCAATTATGATTAAATGGCTACATGGAATTTTGGGTTCTTTATATGGAAAGAAAGGCGTCGAAGTCTAGTTTTTAGATAATATAACTTTTACATACATAAATGTCACGTTAAGAAAATTTTATAATAAAATTTCAATCATTTATTTATTTAGAATGTTTAAAACAGAATCGAAATTTGACCGACGAGCGAGGAATGAGAAATTAAAACACGTTAAATGGGTTTATATTGAATTTTAGAATTTTCGGACCATTGATTCATCCTAGCACGGATCGCGAAGCACCCTCTTTAATAAGCCCTAACCTTGATTCATCCTAGCACGGATCGCGAAGCACCCTCTTTGATAAACCCTCACCCCTCTCTCTTCTCCCGTGTGTGTGGTCGGCCAAAGAGAAAGGAAGAGAAAGAACGAGAGAAAGAGAGAGAGAGAAGAAAAGAGAGGGAGAGCTCCGAAATCCCGTCGGATTGCGCCACCGTCCGGGAAATCGAGGTTGAAACCGAGAAGGCAGCTGTAAATCTCTCCTAGCCATCCCGTCGGTAATTTCTCTTTTCCCTTCTTCGTTTGAAAATCCGAGATTTCTCGAATCCGCGAGTTGTTCGTTTTAAAACCGAGATTAGTGTTAGAATTGATTGAACTCTAACTCATTTGAGCTTCTTATCTCTCGTTTGCCTATTTTCTACGTGATTTCGTCTTCCATTTTGGATTTCCCCATTCTAGGGTTTTGATGCCAAATCCCGAATTGACACGTGGCATTGATTGATTAGGTTAGTCCGACCAACTAGACTCGTTCTCGGTAGGGTTATCTCTTGATCGGGAAAGGTTAGAACATGTAATGGTTAAATCGAGGTTTCGACCAAATTAGGGGTACACCAACCGGCCAATCGAATTGATGCGTAAACCAGAATAGCGAACCAGTACAGGAATGAGACCTAATTGAGATGGTATACGTGGAATGTAGGTGTAGGCTCGGTTGAGCAAAGGTTTGCGGGACACTCCGAGACACCTGATCTGTAGTCGCGCGGTACGTCTATTGCCAACAGGTGCGGGATTCTTGGACTTGTTTGATAATTTATATTCATGAATTAAACTGCTTCCAATTGTCATGTTGAACTGCTTGATTGATTGCATAATCGAATTGTTTGAATCATATGCATAACCGTATTAAATTAGAACTGATATGTACTGAAATTGCCTTATTGCGGGCCGCAACAACTCCCATTACGGGCCGCAATCAACAGCGTAGCTCAAAACATGAACTGAAAAATTCTCTGACTGCTTGGCTGCGGGCCGCAATAACCTCATTGCGGGCCGCAATAAAGTCATTACGGGCCGCAATGAACATACCAGGAGAAATGCTCTCTGGCTGAAATTGGGGTGCTTGGTTGCGGGCCGCAACTACAGTCACTGCGGGCCGCAATGAGACCCTGGAAAATGAAAATCATAGTTGAAAATTTGTGGGTAGTTGAGTGCGAGCCGCAATAACCCCATTTTAGTCCGAAATGAATATCATAGTTGTATCTGCATGTTGAATGGTATATCGTTTGTTTGTGTTCTTTTGTTTTGAGAACTACGGTCGAAAGTCCCCAACAATTTATGACTATCTAGGATGGTCGGTAACGTTTCGAAATCAACGCTGGGCGATGACTCGAAACCATGTGCGCATATGAGGATAATTAATCACTGCTGGGCAATGATTGATTAAGATCAGTCAATGCTGGGCAATGACTGATCGTGACGGAGACATTGGGTGACTGTGAGGAAACGATGAAATGGAGTCATATCCAGTCTGGGACAGGAATGACAGTTTGGTTTGACATGTTGCGAATGGACGATTCTGAGCTTATTGCATACGAATTTTTCTTTCTCTGTGATTATGAACCAGACCTTAGTTAATGGTTAAGCCAAAGCACTGCGGATGGGTGTCAGATAAAGGGTCCAGCTGGTGGGCCATCTGTAGGTGTCAGTGACACTGCAGATGTGGGTTGGATAAAGGGTCCAGCTCGGTGGGACATCCGTAGGTGTTACCAGCTGTAATAAACTGAGTTAAGCCAAAAACACGCGTGTTTGAGATTCATCTTGGAAATTCCGTAACTTGTATTTCATTTGGTAAAGTGTTGTCGATCATATGTACTTGCTTTATTTATGAATATGCACATGTCTGAACTGTGGCAAATTTCGCACTGAGAATTCGTTCTCACCCCCACTCTTGGGTTATTTTACAGGATTTGGGGCGTCGGGTTCTGGAGAGGCACGCGAGTTGTAGACCCTTGGTAGTTACTTCTGTATGGCCTAATCTACCTTTTGTTGTATAGTTTAGGGTTAGGCCTGATGGTTAGTATCTGTATGAGATACTTTTATTGTATTATACTTTGACTATACCATGTACCCTTATATATGGATTGATATATATATATATATATATATATATATATATATATATATATATATATATGTATATATACATAGGGATGTGCTTGATAGTAGTTAATGATGCATATTTAGATTTAACGGGTAATAGCCTTGTAAACATACACGGTTCGTATGTTTACGGCAGGGAACTGTTACGAGCCGTGGCTGCGGGGTGTGACAAGAAATATTACGGTTTGCTACAGTTTTGACGATTTGTCGACGGAGGTCAGAAATTCAGAGAAACAGAAAATCACAAGTTCAGAAAATTTACAATTCAGAAATTCGACTAGATTGAAAATTCAATTATGATTAAATGGCTACATGAAATTTTGGGTTCTTTATATGGAAAGAAAGGCGTCGAAGTGTAATTTTCAGATAATATAACTTGTATGTACAAAAATATTACGGTTTGCTACAGTTTTGATGATTTGTCGACGGAGGTCAGAAATTCAGAGAAACAGAAAATCAGAAGTTCAGAAAATTTACAATTCAGAAATTCGACTAGATTGAAAATTCAATTATGATTAAATGGCTACATGGAATTTTGGGTTCTTTATATGGAAAGAAAGGCGTCGAAGTGTAGTTTTCAGATAATATAACTTATATGTACAAAAATACGGTTTACTACAGTTTTGATGATTTGTCGACGGAGGTCAGAAGTCAGAAAATTAGAAAAACAGAAATTCGTATAAAATTCAGAAATGGTCTTCCATTTAAAACAAACATAGTCTTATATAAAACATGATCTTGCATTACACAATATTCATCGTTCCTTACGTCTCAATAATTTGTTCACCAGACGACTAGCCGTCCGACCAATAGATGGTCGGCTACCAGATGGTCCTGCTTGACTACCGTTGTTTGTACATGTGGAGCAGATGCAGATGCCTCTGTATACCTAGCAGATGCAGATGCTTCTGGCCGGGTGCCAGATACGCTTCTCCGTCTTTCTTGTGGAGAAGATGCCTCTGTATACCTAGCAGATGCAGATGCTTCTGGCCGGGTGCCAGATACGCTTCTCCGTCTTTCTTGTGGAGCAGATGCCTCTGTATACCTAGCAGATGCAGATGCTTCTGGCCGGGTGCCAGATACGCTTCTCCGTCTTTCTTGTGGAGCAGATGCCTCTGTATACCTAGCAGATGCAGATGCTTCTGGCCGGGTGCCAGATACGCTTCTCCGTCTTTCAACAGTTGCCCCTGTACAATGCGGATATAAATATAATTAAGTGTGTAAAATCTTAATTTAATTAAAAATATGTACTAATTCACAATTACGATTTCTAAGCTGACGGTCTTCTTCTACCAGATCCCTCTGGACGTTGTACTCCACTGCGTGGCCTACATTGAGCTTCCATAACATCCATAGCATTAGGAATTCGCTTGTGGTTCCTCCTACCCTTGTTAATTTTATTTGGGTCCGGCTTGATTTTCCCTGCTCCCAACTCATATATCCAATTGCGGTCGCTGCCGAAGCTGTAAAACTCACCTCTCCATGTGTTGACATAATTTTTAACGCTATAATAGTGACTTACATATCTCATCGGATCTAGATGTCTCTTACAGCACACCGCCAAGACGTGGTTGCAGGGAATGCCAGTAAATTGCGGTTTCTGGCAGTCACAAACAGCCATTCCCTGCTCCCCTTCTGGAAATCTAACTTCGTACTTCATGTCTCCCTTCACTCCTTACAATCAATAAATCATGTTATTTAAATATTACAAATTGAGAAAATTATACTAAATTTAAGAAAATATCGGACATACCATTCTTTGGGTTCCATCATGATCGACGACCTCGTAGACGGAAAATTCACCACCCATTGGTATCACTTGGTGCTCCTTTGCTTTGGCAATCCGACGTTCTAACGCTGTCATGATTTTTCCTGATAATCTCATTCCATTTCGATACCAATTTCGAGCAACCGCACCTCTTCTGACATACCAATTCACAACTTTATAGAATGTGCGATCAACTATTGCCGTCACAGGCAGTTGGCGAGCCACTCGGAAAACATTGTTCAATGATTCTGATCCGTTCGTAGTCATAATACCCCACCTATTTTGGGACTCCGTCATGACATTGTGCCCATTTATGGAGTTGCAGAGGCTCTTCTTCGAGATTTTGCAACCTTTTACCACACCACATGATGTACTGGTGAGTAGTAATGGTCCTACCTTCTATCATTTCCATACCCTCATCAAACCTCCAAGGTTTCATCTTACCCACAAACACAGTGAAAATTTGTTCAATTACTTTGTCCTTGCACAACTTGTACACATTCGCCGCAATATGGTGAGCACACAATCGATGAACTGCTTCACCCCTCTCCTCACACCACCCTAAATCAGGTCGATCAAACACTGAACGGATTGCAGCATGCTGGTCTGATATAACACATATCCGACCGGGGCCGACAACATCTTCGCGTACAAATTGCATAAACCAGCCCCAATTATCTGAAGTCTCCTCTTCCGCAATTCCGAATGCTATTGGCAGTAATTGTTGTTCTGCATCATAAGCGCATGCCATGAATAGTTTTCCTTTGTACCTGCCGGATAGGTGTCCTGCATCTACACTTATAACTGGTCGGAGATATGGCCAGGATTGAATGCATGGACCGAAAGCCCATGCCACACGGATGAAAATATGTTCGCCCAACGTGCTAGATGGTCTGTGATCAATTCTGTATCTTGTACCTGGGTTAGACCTCTGGATTGCACCGAGCATAGAAGGTAGCAGTTTGTAAGCTTTCTCCCAAGAACCAAATAAATCGGCAATAGCCAGCTCCCTCCCTCTCCAAATCTTGTTGTATGAAGGCTCAACCGTTTTGTACTCCTGTCTAACTGCAATTCGACATGCTTTTATTGACATCTCCAGGTCCTCCTTCAGACCCGGTTTGATTATATCTGCAATCATCTTGGCAGTCATCTGACGACTGTCTGCTGTACATGCAGTACTGTAACAATTGTGCTCGTATAGGTTTGTTGCAATTGTCCAATTGCCCGTCGCAGTGGTTTTTGCGTATACCCTCCAAGGACACCCCTCCACTGTACATACAACCACATATCTGTTACGATTGGTCTGGGTTTGTTGTATTTCTAAGTTATTATCCATGGCATATCCATTCAACTTCGATTTAAGATCAGCTTTGGATTCAAATATCTGTCCCACCGAAAATGGACCGTCGATTCTGGGTGGATGACCAAAAAATGCTTCATCCTTGTACGGCATCGGCACATCGTCATGAAATGCCGAACAAGGATGCTGCAATCCCCGATTAATAAAAGGAATAGACGATTGCCACTCATTCCTTACTTCTTCCATCCTAATCTGATCCTCAATTTCGGCCATTTCCTCTTCCCCGACAACCGTGTCATCAGGGTCAGAGCTTGTTTCTGAGTTAGTATAATTATTCAGTTGGTCAAAATAATTCTGCAAATCAACCGGGGGTATTTCGGGGGTTTCATCACAATGTGCCGGTGAATCAATCACCGGTATGTCTCTGCTAGTTCCGGGTACACTACCCGGGTATGGGTCATAATTGGTCTGACTAACAACTGGTACTGACTCAACCACTAATTCAAGAAGTTTAAAATTCAGTACCGGAGTGGCATTCGCAAGCACCATATCCCAGATGGCTTCGTGGTCTACGTTGAACAACTGGTATTTTTCTGCTGAGCCAGGTGGTGCCGTGTTCAAACGTGCGCTGATTGTCAGATCGAACCGGCTAGGGAGCAAACGAATGCCAACATATATCTGTCTTCTTAGCTCATCAATACTAGTTGAGTTAGTAACAGGAAATGTACAGGTCGGTGCGTCTGTAATTTCGCGTCTGTGATACACATTTATTAATACTTGAGACATTTCTTGAACAAAAAATTTCACGATTAACCTTCGATAATTTTCAATTTTACAGCAAAAAATATGATCATAATTGAAAAAAAAAACTTACTACAGTATTCAGACGAATGCTAGAGGCACAATGTAGGAGCCGATCTGTAATTTGGAAAACTAAAACTATACACAACAGAGAAGCATAAATGTCTCAGGAAGAATGTCTCGGAAAGAAGAAGCTCTCTGTCTCGCTAAAAAATAATACAGAGAGTAGGGAGGAGAGAGGATTTATTGGACAGAAATGGTCTGGACCGAGATGGCAACTCGGTCCGGCCAAAAAATCATCTGGACCGAATTGCCATTTCGGGTCTGATGGTTTTTGTAAATCTTCAGGTCATTATGTTGGTTTGGTAAATTTAATTATTTTATTTACGGTTTTTAAAAAAAATCCTGATATGTGTCCATATGTTTCACACACAAAAATCAAGGTGATATTGTTGAGTTGGATCAGTTGCACTAGAGCTCAATTAAGCGTTGAAAAAGAGAAAAGGATGGGGAAATGGAATCTAATATCACTTTCTCATAAAGAAAATGACACATCTTTTGCAATCTAGTTAATGTACAGCTGGCGACTGTTACTTGCTACAAACATGTCAATTCTTTTCACAGTTCACACTAATGACTAATGCATAAAGATAATTAATAGTGGCAGAAGTCAGAATTATTTATTTCTAGAAATATATTAAATATATTGTCGAGCATGAGATGTACATAAAAAAGAGAGTTCAAATGTATCATAATTTTGTGCTCCCATATGCTCTACATTATTTATCTCTGTTTTCAAAGTTTGAATAGTCGATCCGAACCGCTCAACGTGATCTTCATAATAAAATATGCTTAGATATCAAATTTATATTTTTTAGAATTTTTTTTACTATTTTCTAAATAAGTATAAAATCACTGTTTTAAGATGATTTTGAACCATCCGAGAAAGTGACATTGTACCTAGATAGATATATATATATATAGAGAGTGGCTAAGATCAAAGTGGTATGACCAAGGCCTTTGGTGCTACCAAGTCGTTTTTGGATTTTCAAAGTCCAAACGGTCGATCTAAACCGTTAGATGTGATCTCTATATTAAAATCTGCTTGGAGACCAAATTTTACATTTTTTGGAATTTTTTTACTATTTTTTAAGCCACTTTGAAAATTGCTGATCACATGGTTTAGAATTTGGTTGCACTGTTTTTACTGTTCATCCGGATCTGCCATTTTCAAAGTGACATAAAAAATAGTAAACAAATTTCAAAAAATGTAAAATTTGGTCTCCAAGCAAATTTTAATATAGATTGAACATCTAACGGTTTGAATCGACTATTTGAACTTTAAAATTGCAAAAACTAATTGGTAGCACCAAGGCCTTGGTCATACGACTTTGACCTTAGCCTCTATATATATATATATATATATATATATATATATATATAGAGAGAGAGAGAATGGCTAACATACAAACGTTTGTTCCTGGGCTCAGGAACAAACGATTTGGTTCTCCGATTTCCAAAGTCCAAACAACAAATCTAAACCGTTAGATGTTCAATCTATATTAAAATCTACTTGGAGACCAAATTTTACATTTTTTGGAATTTTTTTACTATTTATTAAGCTGGTTTGAAAACCGCTGTTTTTATTAAATTTCTGCAGCATTGAAAAACAGCGGTTTTCAAACCAGCTTAATAAATAGTAAAAAAATTCAAAAAAATGTAAAATTTGGTCTCCAAGTAGATTTTAATATAGATTGAACATCTAACGGTTTAGATTTGTTGTTTGGACTTTGGAAATCGGAGAACCAAATCGTTTGTTCCTGAGCCCAGGAACAAACGTTTGTATGTTAGCCATTCTCTATATATATATATATATGTCTGTCCAAATGTGACGAGGCTAAATTTATAAAAACAGTGATTTGAAATACTGTTTTAGACTAAATTCAAATTCACATTTGCTTTGTTGATTTGACGGGTTTTCTTGGTTGATTTGACGACAATTCCCATGACGCTTTACCAGTTATGGGCTGATTTATAAAAAGTTAAAATAAATATTTTATAAATTTAAATTGAGTTTTAATAAAAATCAATAGGTTAGATAAACTTGTGAATATTTGAAATAACAGGTGGAGGTTTAGCCTACTAGTTTTTTTCAAACTCCTGTTTATATTACAGAGGATTTTCTTACTTTATGAATTTTGAACTCATGACCTCCTATATGGGAGTTATTTGTTTTTGCCACTGGATCATATACTAGTTCTCTGTGAATTTTTTAAATTTAGAATATGGTAAATATACTATTATGAATTTTAGAGGGGAGAAATTTAATTTCGAGAGATATACAAAATATTCTCCCTTAATTAAAATATTCAAAATGGTGTAAACTTTTATATATATTTTTTTAGTATAAGCCCATAGGCAAACTGGTAGAATATATGACATAACATAGTTAAATATAATAATTTCTATATTACAAAACAGAGTCCGGCTACTCTACTGAAATAAGCATATCTATGCTACCAATTCGTAGTCCGTCCGATTAACTTTCAGATTCATGTCTGATGTAATTAATTAATTTTTTTTTTTGGAATGTTAGCAGAAGCTACCAAGTGAAATTCAAAATTTTCGGAACAGAAAAAATTTAACGGGTCCCTGCTTTGTATTTCTCCGCATCCATCATGCCTCCGCTCTGTTAGCTATTGTGGAAAAAACATGTCGTGACTAACACGCTGTTACTTTGATCTCGTGCCGTGCCGTGTGATGACCAAGTTAATTTTTCACGTGCCGTGCCGTGATCAAAATGTCAAGGAGTGGTCACGGCACGCGAATAGTTACGCTACGTGAGTCACGCCGTGCCTAAACGTACCGTGACCATACGTGACTCGCGTGACTATTTAATCATAATTTTGGTTAGTTTATTCAAAATTCACCATTAAATTAATATCTAATGGTCCTAATTACACGTGACTACGTATCGTGCCGTTCCGTGCCGTGCCAAAGTTTCAAAAGATAGGCACGACACGGGACACGTGAGTCATGGCACGTAACTGACACGCGTGCCGTACCGTTCCGTGACAGAGCCGGCTCCGCCGTGCCATTTTTCCCACTCTACTGTCAGCAATGGAAGAATTGGGTTCAGTCGAAGGAGTTTACCAGCAGTTTGAATTGAAAAGAATTAGGCGCGAAGGAGAATTAAAGGAGAATTGGGCTCAAACAGATAAATGGGCTAGATAAGCAGTGGGACCAGCGAGTTCAGGGTTTAAGGGCAAGTAGAGGAGACACTGATCGATGGGGCCCAAAGCGACAGGCTGCTTGCTTCTCCCTCTGAGGAAATTGGTTACTCTGACAGGGCCCACAAGCGTTGTTCAACCTACCTCTCCATTTCTGATGAACAGGATGATCAAGAAGAAGAATGAAGATGGGGCATTTGAGAGGCAAGAAACGGAGAAGGCTTGTGAAGATTACGGAGGGCGTTAGGAGGAATCTCGGAACTTTACTAAGAAGTCCCTGATTTTATCTTAATTTTACTATGTTTAGTTAAAGGGTGTAATTGAATAAATAACCTATAAAATAGGGAGCTGAGGCTCTTGCTTGGTTTTAATCGTTGTCATCAAACTTGAACTTTTCTTACTATGCAATTTTAACCCTTTACATCATTCAATTTCATTTCCAGCATTCAATTTCATTTCGTTATCTTCCATAATACCAATTTTATCCATGTTTTTCAATTAAGTTCATGACACGCTCTGACTACGCCTCTCTCCACCATCGCCACCTTCAATCGCACCTCTCTCTCTATGTTGATCTGTCTCCCTCTCCCTCTCTCTCTCTCAGCAATTTGTTTAAATTTGAAAACCCTAAATGGGGTTTTAGGCAGGTTGATGAAATGCCAAAACTTTCATTGCTCTTTTTATTGAGATAATGTAAGTTCTATTTTGGTTCTTAGCATGGTAAACAAGCATTATATAATTACGACAAGTTATTTTATGGCAAATCAGGAATCAGTGTGGCATTTGGTCTTATATTATAGTTAATTAAGACAAGTTCTTTTTGCACCAATTAGTTTGTTCACTGAGTCATTTAATTACTTGAGTAGCACTCATCATTTCTTTATCAGAAAGAAAACCCGTCAAATCAACAAAGCAAGACAAATACCAAGAAAATAGAAGTGGTAAGTATATATGGGATTTTTTTTAAAAACAGTAATTAAAATAATAAAAGTTAAAATAATAAAAGTTAAAGAAACGACATGATTGCTTTGTTTTTTATAAAAACAGCAAAAACCGAATAGCGTATTCGGTTAAGTGGTTTTTTTTTTGCTTCACCGAATAGGCTATTCGGTTAAGCAGATTTTCACAGGACCAGATCCCCGAACTATGTAACTACTCGTGTAACACTCCCCATTAACCGAATAGTCAATTCGGTTTAGATTATTTTTTTAATTTTTAATGTAAACCGAATAGCCAATTCGGTTTATATTATTTTTTTATTTTTTATTCTAAACAATTCGGTTTAGATTATTTTTTTAATTTTTAATGTAAACCGAATAGCCAATTCGGTTTATATTATTTTTTTATTTTTTATTCTAAACCGAATAGGACATTCGGTTTAGATTATTTTTTTATTTTTTATTGTAAATTATTATTTAGACAAACTTATATGATTGGTATTCAGAAAATATATAATTCCCTCAATTGATATTCGGTCACATGTATGATCTGGAATGATGTATGATTGGTGTTCAGAAAATATATAATTCCCTCAATATTGTATCAATGACTTCGGGAGAATCTGGCCGACATTTTTATTAATATCCAAAGTTTAATACAAATTATTAATTATGTCCAGAATCGGACCAATTATCGAAAAATACCCAAGCCGGCCAGAAAATGGCCGGCTTACTCCCTCCCTAAGCCGGCCATTTTCTGGCTGGCTTGGTACTTTTTTTTTTTTTTAAAACCGCAAAAAACTCTATAAAAGGCACCCCTCCCTTCAGATGAAGGCACACAGCCCGAGGCAGCTCGCTAATCACTGTTGAGGTAATTTTTTATTTTTATTTTTATTATTATGTTTTATTTTATAGAATAATTAATTATATTATTAAAAAATTTAATAATAAACCCTAAACCCTATAACCCTATAACCCTATAACCCTAACCCTATAACCCTATAAACGACTTTGTTGTAGACTGGTATAAAACACCCTATCTTGTGAGTACTTGGAACCATGTGTTCATTCCAATTGGCAATATGAGAGACTGGCCTCCTAATTTTGGAGACAGAATCCTTCCGAGTAGTGGTTGGATTAAGAAGGGGAGGCGAAAACACACCCGTCGTGTAATGACGATGGATGAAATGGAAGGTAGACGAAGGGGGTATCAGGCTCGCCGTTCCACTTCCAATAGGCAATGAAGAGGTATGTAACATTCATCCAAAATTATTTTTCTTTTCAATTTATACCAACTTACTAAGTAACACATGCAAATGCAGAGGCAAGAAACGCAGCAAATGCGGCAGAAAATGAGCGAGTAATGGCATCGGGAAGTGGGTCCGGAGGGTCACGGCGTAGCACAGCTACGAGCTGTTTAGATGCAACTGCTATGTTTGCCGAAGCAATGGGAGAGGCGGTTGCCATAGGAGGAGAGGCGGTTGGGGTGCAAGGGGAGCCATCTGTCCAACCGAGGAGGTCCACTACTAGACGCACAACAAGAGCATCTACAAGCCAAGCAGGGACATCTGGAGCCCAGGCCGGCCCATCTACAAGCCAAGCAGCGCCATCTGGAGCCCAGGCCGGCCCATCTAGTGAGCAACCAGAGCCATCTGATAGACCATCTCGTAGGGCATCTTTCGCATGTGGTTTACTACGGTGATTAAATTTTAGACGTGGTAGTAATAAGTGATTTATATGCATGTTGTAAAAATTGTGTGGACTCTATTTGCATTTTGTGTGTACTTTATTATTTTGTACGAAACTCAGAAATGAAATATTTGACTCTAATAGAAATCACCTAAAACAAAAATAATGCGGTTTAAAAAAAAAAAAAGTACCAAGCCGGTCAGAAAATGGCCGGCTTAGGGAGGGAGTAAGCCGGCCATTTTCTGGCCGGCTTGGGTATTTTTCGATAATGGGTCCGATTCTGGACATAATTAATAATTTGTATTAAACTTTGGATATTAATAAAAATGTCGGAGAATCTGGTGGTCGCTTGCCCTCTTTATTATTTTTTATTTCCTTAAGCCCAACAACTATTGCTCCTATTGTAAATAGTCTCTAATATAACACCAATAGCAGGAACCAATAGCAGGACGAAACAACTGCTTACTAAAAGTTGGCTTAACCGAATAGCCTCTTCGGTTAAGCTCAAAAAATAACTTCACTGAATTCGCTATTCGGTTAAGCTATAATACGGATCTTCTGTGGCAATGTTCTCACAACCCCTGTTAAAACCGACTGCTTAACCGAATAACCTATTCGGTGAAGCAAAAAAAAAATTTAACCGAATAGGCTATTCGGTTTTTGCTGTTTTTATAACAAACGAAGTAATCATGTCGTTTCTTTAACTTTTATTATTTTAATTACTGTTTTAAAAAAAAATCCGTATATATGGTCTGTCACCATTTTTAAAACACCCAAAAATACTGTTGATGTTTCCAGTGGTCAGCTCTTGAATTAGAGAAACCTAGATTCCACTCATCTCACCAAAAAAAAAAAAAAAAAAATCTATTGGACAATAAATTGCACCTGAAATGATCATTGAATGACGGTACCTTGCAAGGACCGGTCTACACAACTATTCATGCAATTGGTAGCAGTTGTTTTTAGTAGCGGACAAAAATAAAACGGTGAGCTAAGGAATTTAAAGTGGATTATTAGCAAAAAAGAGTACAAAAAATAGATTTTTTCTAAGTTTTAATTATTATTATAAAACTATTTGGAGATCAAAAGAGTGATCACCAACTATTTTATAAAGGTAAATAGCAAAAAGATGGGAGGGGGTATTGCAAAGACTGATGGATCTCATCTAGATGCTGGCAACTGCAAGTGTCCTTATAATTTATAGATGCTAATAATATTAACGCTGTAACATATGACAAAAATTTATCAATATATCTAATATTTCATTTTTATCCAAAATTAGTGAGAAAAAAAAATAAGAATTATATGTCGCAAGACTAGATTAACAGATTAAATAAGTTTATATCCAAAAAAGACGTGAGCTGATAAATAGATAAAAAACACTAACACATGGAATAGTGAAATAATAGAGGAAAAGTAGAATTTGAAATAGGCTTCTATTTTGTATTATTCTTGTCGTGTTCGGTTGATGGTGGAAGAGTATTGGAAAATGAGTAATTTCATCTCTTGAAAAAACCAATTCCTCTATTTCACCATATCTATAGAACAGAAAATTGACTCATAGAGATACATAGCAGAGATCAAAGTGTAAAATGCAGACATTTGACTGCAAAAGTTCAAACTCAATTTCATTTTTTCCAATCCACAATTACACTCATTCTTTTCTTATTCGGCAGGAATAGAACCTATATTCCACCATCTGTGTTTTGTTTTGGTTCCAATAAGTTCAACAGTGATTTGGTGAGCAGTATTGAACATCCTTTTTCTAACATTTTTACAAAAATTGAGCAAAAGTTCAGAATTTATATTGCAGCACAACTTTAATTGTTTTCAGAATTAATCTGCGAACAAGTTTTTCAAATTTTCTCTTCCTTCTTTACTTTTTCATAAATGACTCTATTGCAGAGCTAAACTTTATACTATTGTACCAGAATAGTGATTATCGCGTCATCACTTTTAAGGTTCGAAAAGTTATAGCGTAGCTATTGCGCACCTATAGCTAGCTATTTAGAACCATTATAAAAAGAAAAGTGGTAATATATAGCGTTATAGGTTTTAAGGTCGGAAAAAACTATTACACAGCTATAACTAGCTATTTAGAATTCTGCTTATATTATTGTAGATGAGAGAGAAAAAAAATAAGACATTTCATTTTTTGTGGTTTGTCCGATCAATTTTGGAATTTGCAACATTGAATAAACTTACAATGGATTTAAACGAGACAGAATTTCACAAAAGACCAGGTGCGAAAGAATGTATAGTCAAAAGCTAGGGTGCTAAGCACCCTCTATTAATTAAAATTTGTTCATTTTAATCTTCAAAAAATTATACTATTAGTTTCTCTAAAATGAAGTTACACAACACTTATTTATCTAACGCCTCCTATCTCAATTTTCTAGTTCCGCCCCTACAAAAGACCTTATTACAATTTACAATTATTTCTGAAAGGTCAGAAGACCTTATTTCATTTCTGGGCTGACAATTTTAGAACAGTAATATGATATCACACCTGGTTTGCATTTAAATTCATATAATTAACTCGACATTCAATATGTATTACCATAAATTAAATAAAGTCAAAACATGCAGTTGTTATAAAACAATATATATTCTTAATTTGTCAGATAGAAGCACTGTTTGTAAATTATTCCAAAAGGCTATGAAAAACAATAAGCTATATATATACATACCATTTTGCTTTATTAGAAAAATAAAATAGAAATAACTATAAACCCAACCAATCATTCCAATCCATCTGTAGAATCCTATCCAAATCTTCTGATGACTGTAAGTAGGTGCCTATCTGCTGCACTGGCACCGGCACTTTCTGACGCAGGTTCTGATCAACTATGTGTTGTAGGCTCCACCTGTCATTAGAAATTTCAAATGGTTCTGGTACAGGAGGGGGTACACCAATTTGATTTATTCCGCAAGTTTGTTGCGGTTGTGTTGAAAAAGGAGCTTCAATTTCTATACGATATCCTTGTTGTAATTGCTCTCCTCTCTGCGGTACATTACGTTACACAACAATTTAAGCATTTTGAAGAAAACAAGAACTAATTAATATAATTACAACACACAACTGAGTTGATATTAAGTCAGTATATATATACCTGAAAGTTGTGTTGTGATATATAAGAACACGTCCCGATGTTAAACCGGGAGAGTATTGTTTTCTGAATAAGAAAAGGGGAAAAATGTTTTGTTAGCAGAGACGAAGAGTTTAGGGTATACTTGCTGTCAATCATGTTGATTAGAAGAAATCAAATATGACAAGTAATTAATCGGGCCCAAGAATAACCTACCCTTCTAATTTCCAAAAGAGCAAAAAAATGAAGCAAATAAAGAAAGAAAGATGTCTAAACTTTTTTTAAATGTATAAATGACCTTTTTCTGTGAAATTTTATGAAGAGCCTCTCCAAGGAACCTCTTCCGCTCCTCCAACTCGTGGATTGATTTTGATGTTCCCATGTCTGGGATCAATTTTCTGCAAATGCACGCGATTAAGTTTATCAAATATTATTACTCCCTGTAAATATTGTAGGTAGGTTCTATGTTTATATTATATCAATTGAGATTCAGGGTGTGTCAAGTTTTAGAAATAAAACGGGTACGTAGCTGACCTGTACCATTTTGAACTATTGATTTTTCAGGAAAATATAAGTGCGTGTCAACATATTGTGCTAAATTTGGTAACTCTCTAATATAATTATGCTTTTTCACATTTTGTTTTGCTTTCACTGGCCATACTTCATATATATAGATTGTATATATACTTTAGCTCAAAAACGTTACCAAAAATCACAGTATCCACTGAACAAACAATCATATAGCTTGAATTCACTGCTATTTATGCATACCTTTGTAGCTCCTGGAGCAATATAAGCTTCTTAGTCTCTTCATTAATTTCCTGAATTTATTAAGTCACAAACATTACTAAATAAGCAGGTGAAATTTATATCAATAAGTTCATATATATGCATTGCTTTTGAAAGCTTAAGCCAACATGGTTTAGTTAATCAAAAGTCGACCTCATGAATTATATATACACATGCAGTCTCAGCAAACAAAGGTATCTAGATTAAGAAATCAATCAGAAAATGATAAACACCGTACCTCTTTATTTGCCTCCAGGCTAAGCAGTACACATCAAAAATTGCAGCAGAAAGTATGACAATGAAAATGTTAGATTATATATAGAAGCCGATACGAAAGAAGAGTACTGTTTACATATCTATATCATGTTGCATGCACTGCCTAATTATTAGTTTCGTGCAAACATGATATTGTGATAATTTGAGATTATGTTCTGGAATAAATAATATCAAAACTGTAAGAATGCTTTCTTTACCCTTGTTGGTCTGCCGCGTCGACTTGTCCCGCAAACATATTAATCTTTTCAATGGTATCCTACGAATAGATTCATGTAATGTTAGATACTTCCCAGATAGTACATACAAAAAACTATATTCCTTCTTTCATATTTTGTATAATATTTCGATGCAAGGGCTTATTTCCATGCCATAAATTTTTTTTTTTTGAATAAAAAGTAACCAATTATAAGTAAAGAAAGAGAACAGATGAGAAGAAATGTACCTGAGAGATTACTGGCTTAACACTGTTGTACATCAGCCAGAATACACACGAAGAAAAGCAATACAAAAATTCAAAATTTATTAGGAAAAAGAAATTGATATATTCATATATATAATTGATCATATTTGCTTAATTAATACTCTTGTATGGATTAATGTATATACGTACCTGTTGTCCACTTCCCCTGGTTTTTTCTCTGGAATAGTAGCTTGATGTTGTATGTATTCTTGCAATATTCTCTCTAGTCTACTCAGAAAGAAATTAAAAAGAACAAAAATTAGGGGTCTTAAAATAAATTCAGAATTTGGTGATGCAAATCGGATGAAATTTGTGACCATCCAAGAAAAATCATGCATATATCTCCTTGACAACCGTTTTTAGATTGAATTTCAAAGAAAGTATCCATATTTTACATATATTCTAGTAAAGTTGATGATTAATTAGTTGATTGAATTAGACTACAGATTTTCCTAGCTAAAAGATATACAAAAAATGGAACCATGAAAAACATTCTAGGTGCCAGATAGAGGTGAAGCAACAAACTAATATCGAGTAAAATTGGTAAAAAAATTGAAAATATTTCAAACAATAAAGAAAGTGATTTCCTTTGGAAGAAAAAGGAAAGAAAATACAAGAAATGAAAAAAGGAATAATTAATTACTTCTTGTTGGAGAAATGTCGTAGTCTACCGTTCGGAGCGTACATAATTAAAGCGACATCCACGTCGCATAGAACGGATAGCTCGAAGGCCTTTTTTAGAAGACCCTGACTTCTTTTGCCATAGGTCATCTGCCTCTCAAACTGTGTGTCCTTCCTCTCAATCTTCCTCGGTGCCATCAATTCTTCTGCTTTTTTTTTTTAATTAATTTGCTAAAGAAACGTCTGAGAAAATGTTGAATATGTAAAGAGAGAGAAAAGATATTAGAGAAGGTAGGATATGAAGAAGAGAACTGATTATATATAGATGTATTGGTTTACATAAAAGGAAACAAAGGTGAAAGGTACAATGTAAAGTTGGAGAACTGATTATATATAGATGTATTGCTAATTATAAGATGGTAGCAAAAATTAGTAGAAGTGACACTTATAATATAATTAGATGGAGAGCATTTAACAAACATTTTTAGATATTTTTTCTCTTGAATTTAATGCAGGCAATTTTTATTTTTAGAAATTTTTCCTGTTGCATTTAATGCAGAAAATTTACATTTTTGGACTATTTTCCTGTTCCATAATCCAACATTTCATTTTTCTATTTTTTTTAACTACTGACCACTTTAACCATTTTCCTTTTTTAAAACTCTCACTCGGTTGATCAAAAGATAAAAGCGCCATTTCATTCAATTGCTTGATCATTAATATAATTGTTTGCTTTATCCAACCTCTTAAATTATTCATGGAAATGGCAATTAAACAAAAGGCCGGAAATACATAATACTCTTTCTAAAAAAAATTTATTCTTTTTATTACTAGAATTTGCCTCCATTAAAATTTATTTTTTTGAAAATATTATCTCGCTTGGTGTGCCCTTACAGATTCCTTATGTAGTTTCGGTAGATATTTTTGAGAGAGAAATATGAATATCTAGTCTTTTATCTTTAGATTCCATTATAACTAAAATAATAATTATTTTAGGCTTATCTTTAGAGGACACTTAATTACCCCTTTGATTCATTAATTAGTTTGTTCTTGTGCACGTGATATATTGGGTAAAAAGATTTTGTTATATTTTGAGTTAATTGATAAGAATTTTTATTACAAAATAAAGATTTTGGGTAAAATTTCAATCGTATCAATGTCTTTTTAATTTCGCAAGAATTTTCATTTTGCGGATTTAAAATCGTCTCTTAATTATTTTAGGTTAGTTTTGAACTCTCATCTTTTTTTTTTATCTCTTAATTTATTTAATAATAGAATTATGAGCTTCATATTGTCTTATTAACATCTTCTAAAACTCAACAAGTTTGATTGTTTTTCCTCGGTTGTTGAAACATGTGTAGTTTAGATTTTAGTTAATTTTTTGTCTCTTTTTCTGAAAATCATACATTTTAAATTGTCGCATATTTTCTGGCTATATGTTAGTTAGAAAAATAATTCTTTTACGTTTGTCCCTTTTATTTAGATTTCGATTTATTTAAATTACCGAAAAATCATCTATAAGAAATAGGTTAGGTAATTTATTTTAATTATGTGATCTCTTGTTTCTCTTCTCATATCTAATTTATATATGGAAGTCTCAGTACTATTTTTTATATTTTTGTTTATTTTTATCATTAATTTATATATGAATAGAAGATGGCTTGTTTGATAAGTTTGTTTGCTGACTGACTAATTCTTCCAACTCCCACTGACAAATATGCCTTCTAAAATTTTCTCTAATTTTCTGATTTTTTTCTGTCTAGGATCTTCTGTGGCCTGAACGTGTCCCAGGAAAGAATGACAGGGCTCACGATTAACCAAATTTTAGTATGTTTATAACAATCTTGTTTCTCTTTTAGGTATTGATGATGCAGCGGGTGTGGGACAATTGTATATGATATTTTTAAGTCATCATTGAAATTATTAATGTATGTACGCCTAAATTTTACGTCGAGAAAATAGCAAGAAATAAAAAATTGAAAATAGTAAAAACAACAAATTAGTAAACAAAATAAAAAATATTAACTTTCTTTTTTTACAAAATTTAAAAATATAAATAATATTGAGTACGTGGCTATTAACATTTTATGGTTCAGAGACCACTTAATTAACCACATTTGATTTCAAAAATAAATTTTCAAACCACATTGTATATATACACACTCACAAACAATATAATTGGACACATAAAAACACATATATATACCTACGTATACATATACATATCTGGTGTCGACGTGGTGTTTCCTCGCCATTCTATTGGCCAATTATGTAAGAGTGAGTCTATTGTAGTATGCATAGCACGGATTGGTCCGTACGTACTACGGATCAATATTTTCGTTTTCAAAATTCTAAAGGTCGATCCGAATCGTTCAACATGATTTCGATATGAAAATATATTTGTGGACTAAATTTTTTATTTCTTAGAATTTTGTTACTAGTTTTTTAGATAGGTAGAAAATCACTGTTTTTTGGATGGTACCGAATTTTCAGATCAAGTGATTTTCTATCTATCTTAAAATATAGTAAAAAATTTCGAAAACATATAAAATTTAGTCTGCAAGTACATATTCATGTGGAGATCACGTTGAACGGTTCCGATCGACCATTAGAGTTTTCAAAATGAAAATATAGTTCCGTAGTACGGACTAATCCATGCTATATATGCATAGTACACACTCACAAACAATATAATGGGACACATAAAAAAACATATATATACCTACGTATACATATACATATATCTGGTGTCGACGTGGTGTTTCCTCACCATTCTATTGGCCAATTATGTAATATTATGTTTGGTCGGATTGGCATTTGGTGATGACGGCACAGAAGGTCCTGTTCCTGTTCCTGTATTAATTGAGCAAAATAAAAAATTTAGAACTCAAATCATGATATTAAAAACAAAATTAAGCCGAACATAATTAGTTAATTATGGAGGTAATGAATTATGAACCTGTTGCTCTTTCAGCTTGCACAAAACTAGCTTGGGAAATTAAGGAGCATTAATCCAATCATAAGGAAAACCATTGTTGAGGCAAGAATAGTATTTGGAGAGCGCTTCATCTATAAAATGTCCTATTACTTCAATATAATTGTAAACATGCATAGATGTTGTCTGATTTTATAGAGAGCTTGTTTTGTATTTCACGTGCAATTAAGTCCTTGCAGAGATTAAAATTACACATTAAAAAGCTCATCATCCTTTCTGAAATGATTTACTACTATATATAAACCCTGAAATTCTTCTTCGCATTTTTTTTTCTAAAAAAAATTAGAATTTAGACTTGGTGGAAATATCAAATTTTACAATTTTATAAGCATATTGATGGCTTTGTGGTCTCCAGCGTCATTCAAGATAACAATTAATTAATGAATACAAAACTCTCCATTGTGTTACTGTAAAAGTTTCATAAATGTGCAAAATAATGACATACTTGGCAAGATCGAAGAATATGCAAATTCTACACTTTGGAGGATTCACTGGTAAATATGTTCCTGTGTAGATTTCAGAAAAGTAAGCTTTGTGCGTTAGCTAGTATGAAAAATTGTCCATCTGACAAGTTAGATAAACGAGCATTTGGTTGCAAATTAAAGCCTCTTTGATCTAACTTCTTTTTCCAAATTGAACTTCCCCAAAGATATAAATTAATCAGTAGGCCAGTGGCAAAAACCAAACATGGCTTGCAAAATTTTGAATTCCGACTTCCCTAGCTTCATTCCAAAAAAAAATATATATATATTATTTGACGCAAACATTGGTTCCAAGACAGGTTCATCAATACATGCTTATTTACAGTTGCACAATGATGAAATTAAGTGATATCTAGAACTTTAACTAAACCCCAGTTGACCAGTTTCACTCTGCACCAACCCCACTCTCCCAACAACAGAAAAGATACAAAAGGGAAAAATTAATGAAGATAAGAAAATTAGTCAACAAATTGATACAAGAGAAATTCATTACCGAACAGAGACTAGGTCATAGTATTTGAACATGCATACTTTTTTTTAGTCCAAAACCAATAAAAGTGAGACCTTTACGAATTTTCCAAAACGTGTTGTGCAATTGATTTGTTTGTCACTGAAGGTTTTTTTAAGAAAAATAGGGGTCTAGTCCATATTTGGTTGATAATTGCGGTTACAAAAGGTTTGTAGATGCAAATTGAAAAGAAAACACAAGTCGCTCAAAATAGTTTGATCTTAAGTAAAATAAAGATAGCGGGACATTGTCTTTTTCATTAGATCAAGGGCCGATTTTCAAAATTATTTATATCTTTAAGAAGACTAGAAGCACCACAACTAGCACATGTAATTCCAACAATTGAATTATCTTGTTGACACCCTGATTAATATTCTTTTATTTTTTTATTTTTTGCTATAGTCATAATAGAATCTACTAGTTCTATATTTAGTACTAATCACGTCCTACAAAAAATTTTCAGAACACAATTTCCTCAACCTTTCTTTGAAAGGGCTTATATGTAAAATGCAACAGAAGCTGCCTCTTTATAAGAAGAGGAGAGACCCTTCTCTGTTTGTAACACCCATTTCCATAGGAGATAATTTCTTTCTGACATTATGCGCTTTCAAGATATATTTCTTGCCTCAATAGTCGTGCTCCTTACAGTTGGCTTAATGCTTATCACCCAGCCTCAAGTAGTGCAAGCTGGCAGAGTACCAGGTACCACCAGTTCATTTATCATAGTTGGGCTGGTTTTCTTATTTATTTTTCGGTGAATAAAACTGGTTCTTATTATTATATAATTTTTTTCAAATATTTTTCTTACAACTAACTGATGATAACATAGTTTTTTAACTAGTATTTCACAAAATTTTCATCAAAAAATTTAAACAAACTGTATACAATTCGAGTGATAACATACAATTGGTTTCTTGCCCTAAATTTATATCATTTGGAAAATCTCCACCCCTATTTTGACTGAATAAAGCAAAAAAAAAAAAAAAAATAGTATGTACCAATATCCTTATAAAATTCTTACTGTGTCCTCTTATTTATTTTCTTTTATTTTAAGGAAAACTAACTATATATATACCCATTTAAATTTTTCATAGTAGGTGGAGCTCAAACTAACCCTGCACCGTATAGTGATCCCAACAAGCATGGCGGCGGGATCGGCTAGGAGGAAAGTAGGAATTTGAAGAAAAGAGAAAACATTACCATTTCACATTATTTTAATATGATTATAAGAAACCACCAATAAACCGTGTTAGGTAGAGATGCAGCGGGGCGTAGGATTGTATGATATTTTTTATATTGGAAAATAATACAAAATAATACGGTTTGAGATAACACTGGTCTTAAGGTGTTCTCTAGTCTATAGAATATGAGGTGAATGGTTTGAGATGAAATTTCTGTTAGACAATAAATTACTGATGAAATATGGTTTTAGATTTTAATTTACTAATTTTTTAAAGGAGAATATTTTTTAAATTTAGTTTTACTAATACAATGAGTTGGAGTACAAACCAATTTGACCACAAAAACACACCTAATTAATTATTTCTTGAGGCTTGATCCCACATTTCTCTAATTACGCATGCAGTTAGTTTAGCTGTATAGTATTTCTTATTGTTCTTTTTTTTTGTTTATTTTAACATCATTTCATCGCATTCAAACAACATTTCAAATAAACGACATATCAAACAAACGGTAATTAAAATAAACAACAATTATTGGGAAATCAAAAGAATAAATCTGCCTAAGAGCATCTCCAGCGTCTTGCAAATTGAATTGCAAATGCTGACCTGTCACTTTCTCTCTTCGATCTGTCAATTGCATCTTCTCTTCCACAGATGGAGAACACTTTCATATTTTGAAAGGCTTAGTTTCTTCCACGCTGGCGGTGAAACCCAATCAAATTTGTCGCTCAACCGCCCAGCTAAAAATACTTATTCCCCCTTCCTGAACTCATCGACGGCTTCTCAGGCACGGCCTCTCCCTCGCTCAATGAAGCGCTCAACCTACTTGCACTGACCTCTTTCCCTCCACGCTGTCGATTCCGGTGAAGTTTGTTTGGCTCCTTCCGAGTGAGCCTAGATAACATCGGTCTCTCTCTTTTAGTACAATCTATGTTTCATCCGTGCTTTTGGTAAAATCAGATTTGAGTAGCTTACTCGAATTATTTTCTAACATGCGCCATTTTTTTTTTTAAAGTAAAAGACAAGCCCATTTTGTTGTGTAAATAAATATATAAATACACTTCATCAAAATTCTCTTAATGCAAAACTTAATTGAATTGATTTAGATAAATCATGAGTTACATTATTCTTTGCACGGGGCTTGCTACAATTCTGGTAAGGCTTCTAAGTTCTAACTTCTTCTCTGTAGAGGTCTTCTGACTGGTTCGGTTCTTTACCAGTAACAAAAGGGCTTTTTTGCCTATTTTTTTCGTAGTTTATGCTTTACTCATTAGTTACCTGGTAAGTGCTTTGGCTAGTATAGTAACAATGTAGTTCTTGTGTTTGTGTGCTTTTTCAAACGCACAGCAATATAAGCGAGAGTGAGATGAGAAAAAGAAATGATAAGAGGATAAAACCGTAAAAGGTCGAAATTGATCCAGAAGAAGAAATTTACATCACCTGACTGGTACAAAGCCTAAACTGTTGATTTTGCTCGGACAGTTTCTGTAATTCTTGTATATTTTGTTGTTAAGTACAATTTGTTGGGTTCAGCGATTAGAGCTGATACAGGTTGTAGGTTTGTTATAGTACCAGTGTTCAGAAAAAGTAGAAGGCAGCCATTTAGTTTATGGGTAATTATTTTGTTACAGTATGAAGGATTCTTGAGAGTCAATTAATGGTCTACCAGTTGAAATTCACTTCTAAATGCAGGGAGAAGTTATACACGAGGAAGAGAGACTTTGTTGATTACTGTGGAGGGGGAGGTAGAGTTGATGGCAGGGACTTGTTTTATAGTATATATCATTGGGAAATTTTAATGAATGCATCTCATGTCTTCAAAATTTCTGGAGAACTTGATGACTAGTATGTGGATAAGTCAACAATGCCTGAGAAGATGAGCGAAGATGGATTTTTTTGGATAAAAAGTGAATATGGGTATTTAAAATCAAATATGATGACAATAGTTAGTGGAAATGGAACATGTATAATATTTAGTTATGTTGTGGTTAATTGTTTTGGATGTAACAAGCTTATGTTGGTTGATTCTTTCTGAACTGAAGTCCAATATGGCACTCCTACTCTGGATAAGGTATCTCTTACATACATTGTTGTACTTTTTGTTCTTTTATGTTAATACCTTTTATTATAAGCAGGGGCGGACCCAGGAATTTGATCAGGAGTAGGCACAATACTAATAAAAAAAAATTCTGGACCCAGGAATATTTCAATGGAGTATGAGCCTTGCTATTTAAATTTTTCTGAGCCCAGAGGTAGGAACAATAATGAATCAGGGGTAGGCACTTGGATAAATTTATATTGGGTCTAATTTTTTTTTTAAATCAAGGGGTAGGCACTTGCGTACCCCTAGGCCTTTATGGGTCCGCCCCTGATTATAAGTTTCCTATTTGGGTTGCTGGGTTTTCTAGTGTTTGTGACAGCATTGTTGCACCTGTTGTAGATGTTCCAATTAATGTAAGTGTGCTAAAGTTGGTTCAATGAATTTTATTATTTAACCATTTTGTTTATTGATTTTCTCAAGAGAGGTAAGCATTGAAGAAATTCTTCCTTTTTCTTTTGTTTTTTCCTTGCTGGTATAATGTGATTAAGTTGATGAACTGTATTACAAATTTAAAATTCATGACTTTATTAAAGCTTGTATTTTGGTAATTTCTCATGGATGTAGGCTGGAGACTTGATTCAGCAGAAGCAATGTTGAAGAAATATATGAAGTATGAGAAGAAAAGCAGTTGTCGTATTGTACTATGTAGGCTAGATGTTCTCGAAGTTTTATTTTTTTATGTATTGTTGTGTATGAATGAAAGCAGTATTAGAACGAGTCTTTAATAATTTTAATTCTCTTTTTGGTTGTTGCTTAAGCCCTTTAGTAGGGCGATATCAAGACCAGCAGCTCAAGTTTCAACTTTCAACACGGAGGATACAACAAGGATCAAAATGGAAGAGGGTGTCAGTGAAGCTGATTATGCCTTTTCGGAGATCTACATTTTGTTTGCAGCAATATGAACTGTACTGGTACAACCGATACCAATACTGGTACAAGAACAGATGCTGTACGAGTTGGCATATACGTTATCAGAAGATAAAATATTAGTTGGCGCACACTCAAGCGTGATTAGTGAACAACAACAAAATCATAGCAGCCGCTGAGGAAGGCATCTGTTTTGGTTTTTTCTGTTTTCGTATTCTGATTTTCTACTCTCTTTCCCTGTCTCTCTCTCTCTCACGTTCTCGTCTAACAATAGCGATGTATTTTTAGACCCCCGCTTCTTAAATTATAAGAAATGCACCGGGCTCACGATAAAAATAGAAAAATAGATTAAATTATGAGATATATATATAGAATTTCACACCTGATTTGCATTTCAATTTATATAATTAACTCAACATTCAATCTGGCTTAACATGAGTGAAAGTGAAGACTTGCAGTTGTAAAAAAGCAACATATTCATTGTTTGTAGATTAGTCCAAGAAGCTAAGCAAAGTAACAGGCTATATATATAACCTGTTGCTTTCCTCAAGTACACAAATAAAACAAAAAAATAAAATAAAAATAACTTTCAACCCCCAATCAATAGCCACCTATCATAATCTATCTCAATCAGTCTGTAGCCACCTATCAAAATCTTTGAAGTAGTCTGACGGCAGCACCGGCACCGACGTTTCCTGAGACATGTTCCCATTAACTGTCATCTAGACTCCACAGGTCCGTTGAAATTTCAAATGGCTCTGGCAAGGGAGGGGGAAACATCAAACTGTTGCATTTCTTGTGGTCGTGCTCAGGGGCGGGCCCATAAAGGCCCAGGGGTAGGCAAGTGCCTACCCCTGAAATTGAAATTTTTTTTTGACCCAATATATATTTAGTCCTGTGCCTACCCCTGGTCCAATACTGTGCCTACCCCTGGCCCAAAAAAAAATATTAAGGAAGGCCCATTCTGCTGTGCTGGAGAAAAATCTGATACGCTGAACAAAGCAAGGCTCCAAGGCCCATTAAAAAAGTTGACTTTGCTAATTTTTGCTGCTGGGACCAGAGAGCAAAACAAAATAAATCAAAAAGCTTCATTCACTTTTTCCTCTTTGTCGCTGGGAGTCAGAGAGCAAAACAAAAAAAAAACCTCCGCCGCTTATTCACTGGAGAAGGAAAAGACCTTTGTTTGCTGGAGAAAGAAAGGACCTCCGTAGCTCTGCGGCCTCAGCCCTTCGACTTACTTGCGAACAAGTTAGAGAGAAGAATCAGGCCTCTTCTGTCTTCACCCGCCCTTTTGACGCACCAGCAGCCCTTCTTCTCCTCTTTCGTTTTTTTTTGTAAGATCTCTATTTCTAGTTTGAATTGATCAATTGAATTAATGTTTGCATAATTCATGTAGAATTGAAATGGTTTGGTGAATTATTGCTTGAATTGTTGAATTGTTGAATTTCACACCTTACTCATTTTCTCAATTTCATTCTTGAATTGTTGAATTAAGAATTGAAATGTTGAAAGCCTTGAATTGTGAATTACTTGATTTTGTTTTAGGGGTTGCTTGAATTCCTTGACCTAATAATCTTGAATTATATATTTTAGGGTATTAAAAATGAACAAGTACTATAAGAAGACACCTAAGCCTCCAATTGGTTCAACTTCACAAGAACCAAGACAAATCGAGTCTACTTGTGTTGAACAAGAACCTCCTTCTGATCCTGGTTTAAGACCACATATATCTCAATACAATCCAAATGAGCAAGACAGTGTACGTCGCTCTTATCTAATAAAAAAACCATTTCAACCTTTCAACCATAATTTTCTCCAAAGAGATATGGGTGGTAAGATGAGAAGATTTAACAAAGACTGGTTTGTTCAGTACAACACTTGGTTGGAATATAGTGTCGCTAAAGATGCGACATTTTGCTTTTGTTGTTATCTATTTAGACCGGATAATGTTGGTTCAGGTGGAAGGACTATTTTTGTAGGAGATGGTTATAGAAATTGGAAATCAAAGAAAGGGTTTGACGAATACATCGGTGATTCAAATAGTTTGCACAATCAGGCTTATAGGATGTGTTTGAATTTGATGAATCAAAACCAAAGCATTCAAACTGTGTTTGATAAACATAGTGTTAGACAAGAGGAAGATTATCGAATACAGCTAAATGCCACTGTAGATACAATTCGACTACTTTTGAGGCAAGGTTTGGCATTTCACGGACATGATGAGTCCCAAAGCTCTAACAATGCAGGTAATTTTCTTGAGTTTATGAGATTTTTAGGGGATCATAATAAAGAAATAGATAAGGTGATTTTGAACAATGCTCCTCAAAATCTAAAGTTGATTGCACCCAAAATCCAAAAGGATATAGTGAACGCTTGTGCAGAGGAGACAATTATGGAGGTAATTGCAGAGCTTGGAGATGAATGGTTCTCTGTTTTGGTTGATGAGTCAAGGGATGTCCCAGTCAAAGAGCAAATGGCAGTTGTGATTCGATTTGTAAACAAAGGAGGTTATGTAGTTGAACGGTTTCTAGGTATTGTTCATGTTCCCAATACTACATCCCTCCAATTGAAAGCACACTTGAGAGTTTATTTACCAAGTACGGTCTAACATTTTCTAGATTACGTGGCCAAGGGTATGATGGAGCTAGTAATATGCGAGGGGAGTTCAATAGTCTCAAAACATTGATCATGCGGGAAAACGGGTCCGCATACTATGTGCATTGCTTCGCACATCAACTTCAACTAACTCTTGTTGCAGTGGCCAAGAAACATAATAAGGTTTGGCGTTTATTTCAAATGGTTTCTACTATTCTCAATGTTGTTTGTGCATCTTGTAAAAGGCGTGATCAATTACGTGAGAAGCAATTGGAGAAAATTGTGGAAGCTCTTTCAAATGATGAGATTGTAACCGGAAAAGGTTTGAACCAAGAAATGGATCTTGCCCGTCCATGTGATACTCGATGGAGTTCTCATTACAAAACTTTAAATAGTTTAATTAAACTATTTTCGGCCACGATAGATGTAATTGAGGAAGTAGAATTGGAGGGGATAAGGGATGAACATCGAGGAGAGGCAATTGGACTATTGGAAACGATACGATCTTTTGATTTTGTGTTCAATTGTCATCTCATGAGAAAGTTATTAGGCATCACCAATGATTTATCGCAAGCCTTGCAACTTAAAAATCAAGATGTGGTTAATGCTATGTGTTTGGTGAGTGTCGCTAAATCTCGGTTGCAAAAAATGAGGGATAATGAATGGGGATTGTTATTCTAAGAAGTGTGTGCATTTTGTGAGAAACACGATATTGAAATTCCGGATATGGAGGGTATCCGTCCCGGTATATCACGGCGTCGACCAATGAGATTTAATAATTTGCACTACTATCGTGTTGAAATGTTTAACACGGTTATTGATATGCAATTACAAGAGCTTAATGATAGATTCACGGAAACAACTACCGAACTTCTTATATGTATGTCATGTTTAGACCCAAATGATTCTTTTTCTTCATTTAACAAAGACAAGTTGCTTAAACTTGCTCAATTTTATCTCTCGGATTTCAACCAATGGGAGCTTGATACTCTAGAAAATCAATTGGAGAATTACCATTTGGATTTGCAAAATAATAGTGATTTTTTGGAGGTAAGGGGTTAGTTAAACTTTCTCAAAAACTTGTGGAAAAGAAAAAAAACACATTATTTATCCCTTGGTTTACAAATTAGTGAAATTGTCATTGATATTGCCGGTGGCTACTGCTAGTGTTGAAAGGGTATTTTCGGCAATGAATTTGGTGAAAAATGACTCAAGAAATAGCATGGGAGATAAATGGTTGAATGATTGTTTAGTTACTTATATCGAGAGAGATTTGTTCAAGGGTGTTAAGAATGAAAGAATTATGCAAAGATTTCAACATATGAAGACCCATAAAGGCAATCTTTGTTCACCATCATCGACTTGATTTGACTAGTTAGATATTACTATATTTGTTGTTTTTTTATAGGTAAAAACAATATTACTTTTTTATTTTATAGTCTTGTTAGCATTTTGTACAACAGCTTATGAGATTATATAGTAAAAAAAATATTTTGCACTTTTATTAGTATTTTGTGCCTACCCATGATCATATTCTTGGGTCCGCCCCTGGTCGTGCTACAAAAGAAGTTTCAATTTCTTTTTGGTACTTATAAAAAAACTTTCACCTATATTTAATTTTTCTCTGACATCTTATATGAAAGTGACATTCAAGTTTGTAAAGAAACAGATCGACTTGAATGTCACCACTTGAATGCTATCAACTAGTAGTTCATCTTATATCACAAGTATATTCAAAAGAAACGTACGAAGAATGCAATAATCTATTTTACAGAATGTCAAAAATTAAAAATTCCAAGAATTACGTTAGCTAACACATAGCTCTTTGCGTGGGAGACAAACATAAAATTCAA
Organism: Carex myosuroides; assembly: GCA_028015225.1. Taxonomy (NCBI): domain Eukaryota; kingdom Viridiplantae; phylum Streptophyta; class Magnoliopsida; order Poales; family Cyperaceae; genus Carex; species Carex myosuroides. The sequence continues at coordinate 4,336,883 of CM051464.1, forward strand.
TTATAATTGGTATTTATAAAAAGGGGTTAACCCTAAACTCTTCCTTCACTGAGAAAAAATGTTTTCACGCAAGTCTTATCACTTTCATCATGCGATTTAATGCATAAACCTAACAGCAAATCATGCAATAAGGTGCATTGACGGTGATTAACATTTTCGCACCTATTCATTTAATTGATTATTTTTAATCAAATCAATACATTTGACGGTCACCAAAGATTTGCTTTTTGTAATGCCAAGAGCAATACTACGTACGTCGGAGGCGAGTCACGCGCGCTGTACGTCGTAGGTACGTGTAACATGTTTAATTAGAATTCGATCAGAACCGTTAATCAAGCAATTAATGGAATGAAAATTCAGAATCTAAAGCCGTAGACTACCCATCGAACTGAGTTTGGTCCAATGAGCATATTACACTCTAAGGGCCTGTTCGGGCGCCCCATACCCGGGCACCGAACAGGCCCTAAGAATGCAAAAATGGCAAGTTGGAGCTAGCTCCGGCAAGAACGGCATGCATGACACCCTTGTCAATTACGCGATGGATACTGTCGTCATACTCTCACGGATACTCCTGTCGCTAATAGAAAAACACCTTTCTGTCGGTATACCCTCGCAGATATTCACTTTTTACCATCGCGGAAACTGTCTCATTCTTGTAGTGCGTGTCGCGTGTTGTGATGAATTCTCGACAAAAAAGACACATCACGGCATAGAAACTGCCTTGGTCACAACATGATACAAGACGAAACATGGCGTGGTACGACACTGAAAACAACACGATGCGACACAAAGACACGCAAGATACGGCTTGACACGGTTTTTTTTCAACATTAATTTTAGAAGACATTATTTCATTTCAGGGCTGACAATTTTAGAACTGTAATATATATGATATCACACCTGGTTTGCATTTAAATTCATATAATTAACTCGACATTCAATATGTATTACCATAAATTAAATAAAGTCTAAACTTGCAGTTGTTATAAAACAAAAATATATATTCTTAATTTGTCAGATAGAAGCACTGTTTGTAAATTATTCCAAAAGGCTATGAAAAACAATAAGCTATATATATACCATTTTGCTTTATTACAAAAAATAAAATAGAAATAACTATAAACCCAACCAATCATTCCAATCCATCTGTAGAATTCTATCCAAATCTTCTGATGACCGTAAGTAGGTGCCTATCTGCTGCACTGGCACCGGCACTTTCTGAGGCAGGTTCTGATCAACTATGTGTTGTAGGCTCCACCTGTCATTAGAAATTTCAAATGGTTCTGGTACAGGAGGAGGTACACCAATTTGATTTATTCCGCAAGTTTGTTGCGGTTGTGTTGAAAAAGGAGCTTCAATTTGTGTACGATATCCTTCTTGTAATTGCTCTCCTCTCTGCAGTACATTACGTTACACAACAATTTAAGCATTTTGAAGAAAACAAGAACTAATTAATATAATTACAACACACAACTGAGTTGATATTAAGTCAGTATATATATATACCTGCAAGTTGTGTTGTGATATATAAGAACACGTCCCGATGTTAAACCGGGAGAGCATTGTTTTCTGAATAAGAAAAGGGGAAAAATGTTTTGTTAGCAGAGACGAAGAGTTTAGGGTATACTTGCTGTCAAGCATGTTGATTAGAAGAAATCAAATATGACAAGTAATTAATACAGTAATAAATCCGGCCCCAGAATATCCTACCCTTCTAATTTCCAAAAGAGGAAAAAAATGAGGCAAATTAAGAAAAAAAGATGTCTCAATTTTTTTGAAATGTATAAATGACCTTTTTCTGTGAAATTTTATGAAGAGCCTCTCCAAGGAACCTCTTCCGCTCCTCCAACTCGTGGATTGATTTTGATGTTCCCATGTCTGGGATCAATTTTCTGCAAATGCACGCGATTAAAAGTATAATTACTCCCCGTAAATATTGTAGGTAGGATATATGTTTATATTATATTAATTGAGATTCAGGGTGTGTCAAGTTTTAGAAATAAAACGGGTACGTAGCTGACCTGTACCATGTTGAACTATTGTATACTTACTATATTTATGTTACGAAAAATCACAGTATATCAACTGAACATAGAACAATATCAGATTGCTTGAATTCACTGCTATTTATGCATACCTTTGTAGCTCCTGGAGCAATATAAGCTTCTTAGTCTCTTCATTAATTTCCTGAATTTATTAAGTCACAAACATTACTAAATAAGCAGGTGGAATTTATATCAATAAATTCATATGCATTGCTTTTGAAAGCTTAAGCCAACATGGTTTAGTTAATCAAAAGTCGGCCTCATGAATTATATATATACATGCAGTCTCAGAAAACAACAGTATCCAGATTAAGAAATCAATCAGAAAATGATAAACACCGTACCTCTTTATTTGCCTCCAGGCTGAGCAGTACACATCAAAAATTGCAGCAGAAAGAATGACAATGAAAATGTTAGATTATAGAAGCCGATACGAAAGAAGAGTACTGTTTACATATCTAATTCATGTTTCATGCACTGCCTAATTATTAGTTTCGTGTAAACATGATATTGTGATAATTTGAGATTATGTTCTGGAGTAAATAATATAAAAAATTTAAGAATGCTTTATTTACCCTTGTTGGTCTGCCGCGTCGACTTGTTCCGCAAACATATTAATCTTTTCAATGGTATCCTACGAATAGATTCATGTAATGTTAGGTACTGCCCAGATAGTACATACAAAAAAAATAGATTCCTTCTTTGATACTTTGTATAAGATTTCGATGCAAGGACTTGTTTGCATGCCATATTTTTTTTTTTTTGAATAAGAAGTAACCAATTATAAGTAAAGAAAAAGAAAAGATGAGAAGAATTGTACCTGAGAGATTACTGGCATAATACTGTTGTACATCAGCCAGAATACAGACGAAGAAAAGCAATACAAAAAATGAAAATTCATTAGGAAAAAGAAATTGATCATATTTATTTAATAGTCTTGTAGGGATTAATATGCGTACCAGTTGTCCACTTCCCCTGCATTATTCTCTGGAATAGTAGCTTGATGTTGTATGTATTCTTGTAATATTCTCTCTAGTCTACTCAGAAAGAAATTAAAAAGAACAAAAATTAGGGCTCGTAAAATAGATGAAATTTGTGACATAAAAAAAAGCATATAGCTTCTGTCATGGCATTTCAAAAAAGAAAAGAACAAGCATATAGATCTTTGACAACCACTTTTAGATATATATATATATATATATATATATATATATATATTCTAGTAGTAAAGTTGATGATTGATTAGTTGATTGAATTAGACTAAAGATTTTCCAAAAAGATACAGCAAAGAAAGTTGTTTCCTTTGCAAGAAAAAGAAAAGAAAATAACATAAAAGAAATGAAATAAAGATAATTACTTCTTGTTAGAGAAATGTCGAAGTCTACCGTTCGGAGCGTACATAATCAAAGCGACATCCACATCGCATAGAACGGATAGCTCGAAGGCCTTTTTGAGGAGACCCTGACTTCTTTTGCCATAGGTTATCTGCCTCTCAAACTGTGTGTCCTTCCTCTCAATCTTCCTCGGTGCCATCAATTGATCTTTTGCTTTTTTTTAATTAATTTGCTATAGAAATGTCTGAGAAAATATTGAATGTAAAGAGAGAAAAGATATTAGAGAAGGTAGGATATGATGGAAGCTGGACTAGAGAAGAGAAGTGATTATATAGATCTAGATGTTTGGTTTACATAAAAGGAAACAAAAGGTGAAAGGTACAATGTGAAGTAGGAGAACTGGTTATATATAGATGTATTGCTAATTATAAGATGGAGAGTAAAAATTAGTAGAAGTGACACTTATAATAAGATGGAGAGCATTTAACAAACATTTTTAGATATTTTTTCTGTTGAATTTAATGCAGACAATTTTTATTTTTAGAAATTTTTCCTGTTGCATTTAATGCAGAAAATTTTCCATTTTTGGACAATTTTCCCGTTCCATAATCCAACATTTCATTTTTCTATTTTTTTTTTAACTACTGACCACTTTAACCATTTTTTTTAAATATCACTCGGTTGATCAAAAGATAAAAGCGACATTTCATTCAATTGCTTGATCAATATAATTGTTTGTTTCTCCAACCTCTTAAATTATTCATGGAAATGGCAATTAAATAAAAGGCCGGAAATACTTAATACTCTTTCTAAAAAAAATAATTAAATAGATTATTATTTATATAACTAGAATTTGCCTCCATTAATTTTTTCTTTATAAAATATTATCTGGCTTGGTGGGCCCCTACAGATCTAGTCTTTTATCTTTAGATTCCATTAACCAAAATTATGATTAATTTAGGGTTATTTAATTAAACACAGTTTTCTTGAGAGGCAATAATTTGTTACCGATATGAGGGTACACTTAATTACCCCTTTGATTCATTTAGTTTGGTTCTTGTGCTACGTGATTAGTTAAAAATATTTTGTAATATTTTGAGTTAATTAATTGAAAAAAAAAATTATTACAAAACCTAGATTTGTATATATCCCAGCGCCAATTTTCTCTTTTGGCTACCGTTTCTATTTATTATTATTTATTTTTTTAGTATAACAAATTTCAAGCACCTCTCCCGCATGTCATTTAAATTTAGAAAGTGCCATGCATCCTTTTTTAAATATTTTCTCTATAAATATTGTAAGCGCCTCTTGATTCAGTCAATGGATCAAAATTGAAATTTTATATTTTTTGCTCGGTTGTTGAAACGTGTGTAGTTAGATTTTAGTTAATTTTTTGTCCCTTTTTCTAAATATCATACATTTTAAATTGTCACAGGTTAGTTAGAAAATTAATTCATTTACGTTTATCCATTTTATTTAGATTTCGATTAATTTAAATTATCGCAAAAACATATATAAGAAAAAAGGTTTGGTTTCCTTAATTGTGTGATCTCCTGTTTACAATATTTATATTTTAGTATGGAAGTCTCACTTTTTTTATATTTTAGTTTATTTTTATCATTAATTTATAGATGAACAGAAGATGGCTTGTTTTACAAGTTTGTTGCACCCTCAGAGTGTTGTACCCTCAGATTTATGTTCATGGCGTCAATGAAAGGATCAAAATCTATTACAATTCGTTGGATACAAATCCAAAGGTTCAGAATGAGATAGCACTGAATAAACAGAGCAAAACCCATCAGAGATTTTATATATATATAAATAAAATAGATGCGGAGAGGCGCGCGCCTGAAGTTTGTTATACTAAAATCGGAAATAATAATAAACAGAAGAGGTAGCCAAAAGAAAAAATTGGCGCTGGTATATATACAAATCTAGGTTTTGTAATAAAAATTCTTATGAATTAACTCAAAATGTTACAAATATTTTTATCCAATCATGTAGCACAAGAACCAAACTAAATGAATCAAAGTGGTAATTAAGTGTCCTCATATCACCAACAAATTATTGCCTCTCAAGAAAACTGTGTTTAATTAAATAAGCCTAAATCAATCATAATTTTAGTTAATGGAATCTAAAGATAAAAAAGACTAGATCTTCATATTTCTCTCTAAAAAAATGGAAATTTTCTGCATTAAATACAACAACAAAATTATCTAAAATAAAAATTATCTCATCTTATTCTGGCAAAAGAAGTAACGGTCTCCTCAAAAAGGCCTTCGAGCTATCCGTTCTATGCGATGTGGATGTCGCTTTGATAATGTACGCTCTAAATGGTAGACTACGATATTTCTCTAACAAGTGACATTTCTCTGATATCTTATATGAAAGTGACATTCAAGTTTGTAAAGAAACAGACTTGAATGTCACCACTTGAATGCTATCAACTAGTAGTTCATCTTATATCATAAGTATATTCAAAACAAACGTACGAAGAATGCAATAATCTATTTTACAGAATGTCAAAAATTAAAAATTCCAAGAATTACGTTAGCTAACACATAGCTCTTTGTGTGGGAGACAAACATAAAATTTAATTGTAATTGGTATTTATAAAAAAGGGTTAACCCTAAATTCTTCCTTCACTGAAAAAAAAATGTTTTCACGCAAGTCTTATCACTTTCATCATGCGATTTAATGCATAAACCTAACAGCAAATCATGCAAGGTGCATTGACGGTGATTAACATTTTCGCACCTATTCATTTAATTGATTATTTTTAATCAAATCAATACATTTGACAGTCACCAAAGATTTGCTTTTTGTAATGCCAAGAGCAATACTACGTACGTCGGAAGCGAGTCACGCGCGCTGTGGTAGGTACGTTGTAACATGTTTAGTTAGAATTCGATCAGTACCGTTAATCAAGCAATGGAATGAAAATTCAGAATCTAAAGCCGTAGACTACCCATCGAACTGAGTTTGGTCCAATGAGCATAATACACTCTAAGAGTGCAAAAATGGCAACTTGGAGCTAGCCCGGCAAGAACGGCATGACACCCCTGTCAATTACACGATGGATACTGTCGGTATACCCTCGTGGATACTCCTGTCGCTAATAGAAAAACACCTTTATGTCGGTATACCCTCGCAGATAATCACTTTTTACCCTGGAGGATACTGTCTCATTCTTGTAGTGCGTGTCGCGTGTTGTGATGAATTCTCGACAAAAAAGACACATCATGGCATAGAAACCGCCTTGGTCACGACATGATACAAGACGAAACATGGCGTGGTACGACACTGAAAACAACACGATGCGACACAAAGACACACAAGATACAGCTTGACACGGTTTTTTCCAACATTAATTTTAGAAGACCTTATTTCATTTCTGGGCTGACAATTTTAGAACTGTAATATGATATCACACCTGGTTTGCATTTAAATTCATATAAATAACTCGACATTCAATATGTATTACCATAAATTAAATAAAGTCAAAACTTGCAGTTGTTATAAAACAATACATATTCTTAATTTTTAATTTGTCAGATAGAAGCACTGTTTTTAAATTATTCCAAAAGGCTATGAAAAACAATAAACTATATATATATATATATATATATATATATATATACCATTTTGCTTTATTAAAAAGAAAATAGAAATAACTATCAACCCAACCAATCATTCCAATCCATCTGTAGAATCCTATCCAAACCTTCTGATGACCGTAAGTCTATCTGCTGCACTGGCACCGGCACTTTCTGGGGCAGGTTCTGATCAACTATGTGTTGTAGGCTCCACCTGTCATTAGAAATTTCAAATGGTTCTGGTACAGGAGGGGGTACACCAATTTGATTTATTCCGCAAGTTTGTTGCGGTTGTGTTGAAAAGGGAGCTTCAATTTCTGTACGATATCCTTGTTGTAATTGCTCTCCTCTCTGCAGTACATTACGTTACACAACAATTTAAGCATTTTGAAGAAAACAAGAACTAACTAATATAATTACAACACACAACTGAGTTGATCTTAAGTCAGTATATATATATATATATATATATATATATACCTGCAAGTTGTGTTGTGATATATAAGAACACGTCCCGATGTTAAACCGGGAGAGTATTGTTTTCTGAATAAGAAAAGGGGAAAAATGTTTTGTTAGCAGAGACGTAGACAGAGGAAACAAATCAGCTGATAAGTAATATACTTGCTGTCAAGCATGTTGATTAGAAGAAATCAAATTTGATAAGTAATTAATACAGTAATAAATCCGGCCCCAGAATGTCCTACCCTTCTAATTTCAAAAAGAGGAAAAAAATTGAAGCAAATTAAGAAAAAAAAATGTCTAAATTTTTTTGAAATGTATAAATAACCTTTTTCTGTGAAATTTTTTGGAGGGCCTCTCCAAGGAACCACTTCCGCTCCTCCAACTCGTGGATTGATTTTGATGTTCCCATGTCTGGGATCAATTTTCTGCAAATGCACGCGATTTAGTTTATAAAATATTATTACTCCCCGTAAATATTGTAGGTAGGTTATATGTTTATATTATATTAATTGAGATTCAGGGTGTGTCAAGTTTTAGAAATAAAACGGGTACGTACCTTACCTGTACCATTTTGAACTATTGATTTTTCAGGAAAATATAAGTGTGTGTCAACATATTGTGCTAAATTTGGTAACTCTCTAATATAATTATGCTTTTTCACATTTTTTTTTGTTTCACTGGCCATACTTCATATATATAGATTGTATACTTTACTCAAAAATGTTACCAAAATCACAGTATCAACTGAACAAACGATATCATATAGCTTGAATTCACTGCTATTTATGCATACCTTTGTAGCTCCTGGAGCAATATAAGCTTCTTAGTCTCTTCATTAATTTCCTGAATTTATTAAGTCACAAACATTACTAAATAAGCAGGTGGAATTTATATCAATATGTTCATATGCCTTGTTTTTGAAAGCTTAAACCAACATGGTTTAGTTAATCAAAAGTCGACCTCATGAATTATACATATACATGCAATCTCAGAAAACAGAAGTATCCAGATTAAGATATCAATCAGAAAATGATAAACACCGTACCTCTTTATTTTCCTCCAGGCTGAGGAGTACACATCAAAAATTGCAGCAGAAAATATGACAATGAAAATGTTAGATTATAGAAGCCGATACGAAAGAAGAGTACTGTTTACATATCTAATTAATTTTGCACTGCCTAATTATATATTAGTTTTGTGTAAACATGATGATATTGTGATAATTTGAGATTATGTTCTGGAGTAAATAATATCAAAAATTTAAGAATGCTTTTTACCCTTGTTGGTCTGCCGCGTCGAATTGTCCCGCAAACATATTAATCTTTTCAATGGTATCCTACGAATAGATTCATGTAATGTTAGGTACTGCCTAGATAGTACATACAAAAAACTAGATTCCTTCTTTGATATTTTGTATAATATTTCGATGCAAGGACTTATGTGCATGCCATATTTTTTTTTTTTGAATAAAAAGTAACCAATTATAAGTAAAGAAAGAGAACAGATGAGAAGAATTGTACCTGAGAGATTACTGGCTTAACACTGTTGTACATCAGCCAGAATACAGATGAAGAAAAGCAATACAAAAAATAAAAATTCAGTAGGAGAAAGAAATTGATCATATTTATTTAATAGTCTTGTAGGGATTAATATGCGTACCTGTTGTCCACTTCCCCTGCATTTTTCTCTGGAATAGTAGCTTCATGTTGTATGTATTCTTGTAATATTCTCTCTAGTCTACTCAGAAAGAAATTAAAAAGAACAAAAATTAGGGGTCGTAAAATAAATTCAGAATTTGGTGATGCAAATCGAATGAAATTTGTGACCAACCAAGAAAAAGCATGCATATATATCCTTGACAACCGTTTTTAGATTGAATTTCAAAGAAAGTATCCATATTTTACATATATTCTAGTAAAGTTGATGATTAAATAGTGGATTGAATTAGACTAAAGATTTTCCTAGCTAAAAGATATACCATAAATGGAACCATGAAAAACATTCTAGGTGCCAGATAGAGGTGAAGCAACAAACTAATATCGAGTAAAATTGTTAAAAAAAATTGAAAATATTTCCAACAATAAAGAAAGTTATTTTCTTTGGAAGAAAAAGGAAAGAAAATAAAAGAAATGAAAAAAGGGATAATTACTTCTTGTTAGAGAAATGTCGTAGTCTACCGTTCGGAGCGTACGTAATCAAAGCGACATCCACGTCGCATAGAACGGATAGCTCGAAGGCCTTTTTAAGGAGACCATTACTTCTTTTGCCATAGGTTATCTGCCTCTCAAACTGCGTATCCTTCCTCTCAATCTTCCTCGGTGCCATCAATTCTTTTGCTTTTCTTTTAATTAAATTGCTGAAGAAATATCTGAGAAAATATTAATTGAATGTAAAGAGAGAAAAGATATTAGAGAAGGTAGGATATGAAGAAGAGAACTGATTATATATAGATGTATTGGTTTACATAAAAGGAAACAAAGGTGAAAGGTACAATCTAAAGTTGGAGAACATAGATGTATTGCTAATTATAAGATGGTGAGCAAAAATTAGTAGAAGTGACGCTTATAATAAGGTGGATAGCATTTAACAAACATTTTTAGACATTTTTTCTCTTGAATTTAATGCAGGCAATTTTTATTTTTAGAAATTTTTCCTATTGCATTTAATGCAGAAAATTTACATTTTTGGACTATTTTCCTGTTCCATAATCCAGCATTTCATTTTTCTATTTTTTTTTAACTACTGACCACTTTAACCATTTTCCTTTTTTAAAACTCTCACTCGGTTGATCAAAAGATAAAACCGCCATTTCATTCAATTGCTTGATCAATAAAATTGTTTGATTTATCCAACCTCTTAAATTATTCATGGAAATGGCTATTAAAGAAAAGGCCGGAAATACTTGATACTCTTTCTAAAAAAAATTTATTCTTTTTATTACAAGAATTTGCCTCCATTAAAATTTATTTTTTTTGAAAATATTATCTCGCTTGGTGGGCCCTTACAGATTCCTTATGTAGTTTCGGTAGATACTTTTGAGAGAGAAATATGAATATCTAGTCTTTTATCTTTAGATTCCATTATAACTAAAATAATAATTATTTTAGGCTTATCTTTAGAGGACACTTAATTACCCCTTTGATTCATTAATTAGTTTGTTCTTGTGCACGTGATATATTGGGTAATTAAGTGTCTTCATATCAGCAACAAATTATTGCCTCTCAAGAAAACTGTGTTTAATTAATTAACCCTAAATCAATCATAGTTTTAGTTAATGGAATCTAAAGATAAAAGACTAGATCTTCATATTTCTCTCAAAAAAAATGGAAATTCGTGTAAAAATGGAAATTTTCTGCATTAAATACAACAACAAAATTATCTAAAATAAAAATTATCTCATCTTATTATAAATGTCCCTTCTACTAATTTTTGCTCTCCATCTAATTATCTTCATTCTTATATTAAGCACGTAGATGTTCTGATCGGCTAACGACTATGATTAAAAGATGAAATTTTGAATCGAATATCAGCCATCCAATCAAATAGTTTGCCTTCTTTTAATTCTATGTATCTTTTTGATGTTTTTTTTACGTGTAGAAGTCTAAATTTATTTAGACACATATATACAAATTGTATCATCTTTCTGATTAGTCAACATTTCTTACCATGTCTTAAATGTTATTTAAGGAATTTTTAGATTGATTGATAATTGATTGGTCATGCCTTCATTTCTTTTAATTTTTTTATATCATTTAAGAAATATTATTTGTCATTTAATATGTCATCTTGTATGAAAATATGTCAAAAAGATAAAAAAAAAATATGTATGTCATTTAATGAAATATGTCATTTAATGAAATATGTCATTTAAAGAATGTTATTTATGTGTAAATATCGTTTAATATGTCATTTAGTAATGTTATTTGTTATTTAATCTAATTTTTTTTATGAAAATATGTCATTTTATATAAGATTATAAAGAGAAAATTGGCGCTGGGATATAAATAAAAATCTAGGTTTTGTAATAATTTTTTTTATCAATGAACTCAAAATATTACAAAATATTTTTAAGTAATCACGTAGCACAAGAACCAAACTAATTAATGAATCAAAGGGGTCATTAAGTGTCCTCATATCGGTAACAAATTATTGCCTCTCAAGAAAACTGTGTTTAATTAAATAACCCTAAATTAATCATAATTTTGGTTAATTGAATCTAAAGATAAAAGACTAGATCTGTAAGGCCCACCAAGCGAGATAATATTTTCTAAAAAATAAATTTTAATGGAGGCAAATTCTAGTTATATAAATAATAAACTATTTAATTATTTTTTTTAGAAAAAGGATTAAGTATTTCCGGCCTTTTGTTTAATTGACATTTCCATAAATAATTTAAGAGGTTGGAGAAAGCAAACAATTATATTGATCAAGCAATTGAATGAAATGTTACTTTTATCTTTTGATCAACGGAGTGAGATTAAAAAAAATAGAAAAATGAAATGTTGAATTATGGAACGGGAAAATTGTCCAAAAATGGAAAATTTTCTGCATTAAATGCAACAGGAAAAATTTCTAAAAATAAAAATTGTCTGCATTAAATTCAATAGAAAAAATATCTAAAAATGTTTGTTAAATGCTCTTCATCTTATCATAAGTTTCACAACTACTAATTTTTACTCTCCATCTTATAATTAGCAATACATCTATATATAATCAGTTCTCCTACTTCACATTGTACCTCTCACCTTTTGTTTCCTTTTATGTAAACCAATACATCTCTATATAATCACTTCTCTTCTCTCGTCCAGCTTTCATCATATCCTACCTTCTCTAATATCTTTTCTCTCTTTACATTCAATATTTTCTCAGACATTTCTTTAGCAAATTAATTAAAAAAAAAAGCAAAAGAATTGATGGCACCGAGGAAGATTGAGAGGAAGGACACACAGTTTGAGAGGCAAATAACCTATGGCAAAAGAAGTAACGGTCTCCTCAAAAAGGCCTTCGAGCTATCCGTTCTATGCGACGTGGATGTCGCTTTGATTATGTACGCTCCGAACGGTAGACTACGACATTTCTCTAACAAGAAGTAATTATCCCTTTTTTTCATTTCTTTTGTTTTCTTTCCTTTTTCTTCCAAAGAAAACAACTTTCTTTATTGTTTGAAATATTTTCAATTTTTTACCAATTTTACTCGATATTAGTTTGTTGCTTCACCTCTATCTGGCACCTAGAATGTTTTTCATGGTTCCATTTATGGTATATCTTTTAGCTAGGAAAATCTTTAGTCTAATTCAATCCACTATTTAATCATCAACTTTACTAGAATATATGTAAAATATGGATACTTTCTTTGAAATTCAATCTAAAAACGGTTGTCAAGGATATATATGCATGCTTTTTCTTGGTTGGTCACAAATTTCATTCGATTTGCATCACCAAATTCTGAATTTATTTTACGACCCCTAATTTTTGTTCTTTTTAATTTCTTTCTGAGTAGACTAGAGAGAATATTACAAGAATACATACAACATGAAGCTACTATTTTAGGTTCCATTATAACTAAAATAATAATTATTTTAGGCTTATCTTTAGAGGACACTTAATTACCCCTTTGATTCATTAATTAGTTTGTTCTTGTCCACGTGATATATTGGGTAAAAAGATTTTGTTATATTTTGAGTTAATTGATAAGAATTTTTATTACAAAATAAAGATTTTGGGTAAAATTTCAATCGTATCAATGTCTTTTTAATTTCGCAAGAATTTTCATTTTGCGGATTTAAAATCGTCTCTTAATTATTTTAGGTTAGTTTTGAACTCTCATCTTTTTTTTTTATCTCTTAATTTATTTAATAATAGAATTATGAGCTTCATATTGTCTTATTAACATCTTCTAAAACTCAACAAGTTTGATTGTTTTTCCTTGGTTGTTGAAACATGTGTAGTTTAGATTTTAGTTAATTTTTTGTCTCTTTTTCTAAAAATCATACATTTTAAATTGTCGCATATTTTCAGGCTATATGTTAGTTAGAAAAATAATTCTTTTACATATATTCTTGTAAAGTTGATGATTAATTAGTTGATTGAATTAGACTAAAGATTTTCCTAACTAAAAGATATACCAAAAATGGAACCATGAAAAACATTCTAGGTGCCAGATAGAGGTGAAGCAACAAACTAATATCGAGTAAAATTGGTAAAAAAATTGAAAATATTTCAAACAATAAAGAAAGTTATTTTCTTTGGAAGAAAAGGAAAGAAAATAAAAGAAATGAAAAAAGGGATAATTACTTCTTGTGCGAGAAATGTCGTAATCTACCCACTACTACAGAAATGGTGATTGTACACGGCACATTGTATACGGATTTGACAATTTTATACAAAAACCGTGTGCTATTGTAATTTTTTGGAAGCCCGAAATATCTGTGGGATCTATTACACGGATATTTATTAAAGAATCAGTGAAGAAAGCCTTGAGAGAGCTACACGGACGTTTATCAGGAATTGTAAACGGATTATTGTTTAACTAACAGTGTAGATAGCCATGAGAGAGCTACACGGGTATTTATGGTGAGAACCGTGTAGAAATATGTAAAATACACACGGATTTTTGTTTAAATAACAGTGTAGAAACCTTTGACAGAGCTACACGGCTGTTCACATAATAATCCGTGGAGAAAGGTTATTGTAGGGTTTTGATTATCGATACACGGTTTTGCCAATTTTATACACTGCACATTGTACACGGTTTTGTTAAGTATAAATCCGTTTAGAAAAGTGTAGGGTTTTGGTATAAAAGGCCTTCTTCTTCCCCCGCCGTATAAAAGGCCTTCTCCTTCCAGCGCCGTTTTGATCAAGTAATTCAACAAACGGAAAGGTTAGAGTTTTTTCAATTCATAGGTAGATTGTAGGTTCTCCTGTATAACCTTAGGAAGAGAGAAAGACCGGTCACTTTACATATCGCTTTTGATCAACTTTGATAATCATTTCACGGTTAATAATTGGAATTTTGATTTAGGTTTATCAATTATGTCAGATCGCTTATCTATCAAGATAAGTCGCTATCTTTGGAGCTCATCTATCAATTAGACGAGCGATGTGATATAATTGATAACCTACATCTGGACTTCACTTCTGGCATGAATATCTCCTTCATCTCTGGCATTTATTTTCCGTTTCTTCCTCTAATTTTCTGTTACTTATTGTTGCTTACTTACTCATCATTTTTTTTTTATTTACAGATTGTGATGAACTTTCCGATGGACAGCATGTGATGAATTTCATTTTCTTTTTATTTTCACTATATTTTATTTGACACTTGACAAGAACATGTTTTTTATTGGTTAGGTTCCAAAGAAATGGGTAAAACTAACTTTCAATAATAAAACATGTTCTTTAAATTAAATCATGTTTTGATCCCAAGTTTTTGGCGGTGTAGAAATGGCATGTGGCAGTGCATTGTTGTTTAATTTCTTACACAAACTCCCTTTGAATAAGATGTGGTTTGCGAAAGAATTTAAACAACAACGTAAGAACACTGCAACGTGTCCATTTCTACATCGCCAAAAACTTGGGACTAAAACATAATTTAATTTTCAGAAAATATTTTGTTAGGTGAAAGTTAGTCTGCCTCATTTCTTTGGAACCTAACCAGGATAAAGCATGCTCTTGTAAGGTGTTAAATAAAATATGAATTTATGCATATTAGTAATGTTTTATTAGTGAATTTAGTAATGTTCTTGTAATGTTTTATTAGTGAATTTAGTAATTTTTGTGAATTATAGTAATGTTCTTGTAAGCATTTTCTTGTAATGTTTTATTAGTGAATTTAGTAATTTTTGTGCTGTAATAGTAAATAAGGAGTTGAATTTATGAATTTTGTAATGCTAAATATAAATTTATGAATTTTGTAATGCTAAGTATAATTTTTGTGCTGTAATTGGAAAACTGGATGACAAAATTATCTGAAAAACTGGAGGGTAATCTCAATACTGAACATATCTGGCTAGCAAAACTGGAGGCTAGCCCAGAAAAAAAAGGAGAATTTAGTAATTTCTTGTAATTAAATAAAATATAGAGAATTTAGTAATTTTTTGTGCTGTAATTGTAAATAAGGAGATGAATTTATGAATTTTGTAATTGCTGAACATGGATTTGTAATGCTAACTATGAATTTTGTAATGCTAAGTATAATTTTTGTGCTGTAATTGGAAAATTGGATGTCAAATTATCTGAAAAACTGGGGGTAAACTCAATATTGAATTTTGTAGCAAACTGGCTAGCAAAACTGGAGGCTAGCCCAGAAAAAAAATTGTTAATTGAAAAATATATAGGATAACATACACGGATATTAAACTTAAAACCGTGTCCAAATAGTAATTGTCACGGATATTAGTTGAATATCCGTGTACGAAATAGCTACAAGGAAATTTTTTTTTTTTAAATCCGTGTAGAAAAAGACTAGCCCATAAATAAAAAAAAAACCCAAAAAATATATAGGACACGAAAACTTTAATTCTATTCATCAATGAACTATAAATTTCCATAATAATTTTTAGCATCCCTAAACAATGGGATTTGCTGCCCGAATTTTCAAAATTAAAAGATAACCTAAACGAAATTAGCTACCATTACACACGGTTCTTAAGTACAAATAGCCGTGTATGATTTGTTAGAGAGTTACACGGATTTCTTAACGAAAGATCCGTGTCAAAAGTAAATGTACACGGTTGTTTCTTGAAAATCCGTGTAGAAACGCATTCTCCTATGGGGCATAACCCGGATTTTTATAAATTTTCATAGAAGAGGCTAGCATTATAAACACGGTTCTTAAATACAAATAGCCGTGTATGATTTGTGAGAGAGCTACACGGATTTCTTAACGTAAGATCCGTGTAGAAAAGTCTTTGTAGGGTTTTGGTATAAAAGGCCTTCTCCTTCCAGCGCCGTTTTTTTTTATCAAGTAATTAATACTGTCTCTCTCTGTATTGAATGCGCTGATCCGATTTCTGCAAAGGCCAGCAGCTGGTATTATCTGAGATCTTTGAAGTTTGTATTTTCTCCTCTCTATCTTTCTAAGGTTAGTGTATATATATATATATTTTCCTTTTCTTCCTCTATTTTTATGTTACTTATTTGTACTTATTTAGATCGATCATGTGTAAGTAGTGTATTGTTGTCCAATAACCGACCCCTACTGATGCTTTTAGGTCCTTGCCCGTCCATAATTAATCCAATAGGGATTAATTTTGGATAGTCCCCGTTTTGGGACTGCTCTTTGAATATTGGGACTCATTTAGGATGTGAACACATATTAGCGGGATTTAATTAGTAATTGAGGAAAGTTCGACGGTATTTTCCCTTAATGCTCCTACGAGTATGTGGTTTTTACGCATACTTGGGGAGTTAAGGGGAAATGCTGCCGAATTTTTCTCAAATACTAATTAAATCTCGCTAATATGTGTTCACATATGGGACCTAATATTCAAAGAGTGGGTTAGGATTGTAAACCGGCCCTTTGTAAGCCTAGAATTTGGTACCAATTTACATGTTGACCATGATTAATTGAAATCATTTTTTTAATTCAATTTACAGATGGATCGAAGTTGGATGTATGAATTGCGACGTGATAGTGAAGAATATTTGGGTCGCGTTGATGAGTTCATAAAATTCGCTGAGAGGTATAGAGTGAAGATGAAGGAAGCCGACATTTTGTGTCCTTGTAGAGATTGTAAAAAATTTTTAAGATTTGGGGACTCCGAAGAAATTAGAGCTCATCTGATTTGTCGTGGATTTAAGAAAAGATATACATGTTGGTTCATGCATGGTGAGGAATTTGGGGAAAGTAGTTGTACCAATAAGAATTCTAACCGTTGTGAAGAGAGCGATGAGAATGTAGAAAATTTGGATAATTTTGAACTTGATTTCAGCGATGATGATTTGAATGACGAAAATTTTGATAATGTTGAACTTGATCGCAACGACGATGATGAGCTGCAGACGGAAATCGATGAAAATGTAGTACACGAGTATATTGATAATCTGGAGGACATGTTACATGATGTGGAAGATGAAATTACTGATAAAAATTATGATAAATTTCAATATTTGTCTAATGAATCCAAAAAGCCGTTGTATCCCGGGTGTACCAAATTTACGAAACTGTCAGCTGTGTTGAAATTATTTAACCTGAAAGCAGAAAATGGTTGGAGCGATAAGAGTTTCACGTCCTTATTAAAGCTTTTAGGAGAAATGCTCCCGGATAACAACGAGTTACCCCGTACAATATATCAGGCGAAAAAATTGATATGTCTAGTGGGTTTGAAGATCGAAAGAATACATGCATGTCCGAATGACTGTGTATTGTACCGTAATGAGTACGAGGCCATGCATGTTTGTCCTAAGTGCGGTGTTTCTCGGTATAAACGTAAGGACCAGGGCACTACTGATTGTGACGATGGCAAAAAGGGCCGGCCTCCGGCCAAGGTGTTGTGGTATTTGCCGATAATACCGAGATTCAAACGGTTATTTGCAAATCCCAAAGATGCGAAGTTATTGCGTTGGCATGAAGAAGGGCGCAAAAAGGACGGTAAACTAAGACACCCGGCTGATTCTCCTCAGTGGAGAAATTTTGATAGACATTTCAAAGATTTTAGTTCCGAGGTAAGAAACCTCAAGATTGTGGTGAGCACAGATGGAATGAGTCCATTTGGAAGCATGAGCAGTCGGCACAGTACTTGGCCAGTTCTGTTAGCCATCTACAATCTTCCTCCTTGGTTGTGCATGAAACGCAGGTATATACTGATGTCATTACTAATCCAAGGACCCAGACAACCCGGAAATGACATAGATGTATATCTCACACCATTAATCGAGGACCTCCAAAAATTATGGCGTGATGGCGTCTCGGTGTGGGATGCGTACATGAAAGAGACCTTTAACTTGCGGGCCATGGTGTTTTGCACCGTAAATGATTTCCCCGCGTATGGGAACTTGTCGGGTTACACTTGTAAAGGAGCAAAAGCGTGCCCTATTTGTGAAGATGATACGCAGGTGCTGAGGTTGAAGAACTGTCAAAAGAATGTATTTATGGGGCACCGTAGGTTTCTTCCAATTAATCACCCATATCGTAAGAAGAAGAAGGCATTCAACGGGAAGGTTGAGCTTGGAGTGGCCCGTCGTCCATTAGATGGGAAGGGTGTCTTCGAGCGTGTTAAGGACCTTGATGTTGTGTTTGGAAAGTGTGCCACAAAACCGCCGAAGAATATTTGGAAAAAGAAGTCCATATTTTGGGCCCTACCTTACTGGGAATATTTAGAAGTGAGACATTGCATAGATGTCATGCATGTTGAAAAAAATGTCTGCGACAGTTTGACTGGTTTATTATTGAACATTCCAGGGAAGACTAAAGATGGTATCAAAGTTCGAAAAGACATGGTAGAAATGGGAATACGACCCGAGCTTGCACCGCAGGAGAAAGGGAAGCGCACATACCTACCCCCCGCAATGTGCACGATGTCGAAGAAAGAGAAAACAAGCTTTTGTGAATGCTTCCGTAGTATTAAGGTCCCATCAGGGTATTCTTCGAATATTAAGAAGCTGGTGTCGATGAAGGACCTGAAACTGGTCGGTCTGAAATCTCACGACTGTCATGTTTTATTGACACATATGATTCCTGTTGCAATTCGAGGGGTTTTACCAAAGCCCGTTCGTCAAACCATTACGAAGCTTTGTTTTTTCTTCAATACAATAAATTCCAAAGTGATAGACCCTCTAATACTGGACTCTTTGGAGGTGGAAGTCGTCGCTACTCTTTGCCAACTTGAGATGTATTTTCCGCCATCTTTTTTCGATGTTATGGTTCACCTTGTTGTTCATCTAGTGAGAGAAATCAAGATCTGTGGTCCTGTGTTCATGCGGTATATGTATCCATTCGAGAGATACATGGGAATTTTGAAAAAATACGTAAGGAACCGACATCGACCCGAAGGTAGCATTGTAGAAGGATATTCCACAGAAGAGGTGATTGATTTTTGCACCAACTACATGACCGGTGTCTGTCCTATTGGCGTTCCAAAGTCTCGATATGAGGGAAGGCTCCAGGGAGTCGGGACAATTGGGTTGAAAGCCGTAGTTGCTGATAGAGATGAACTACAGAAGGCGCATTTTTTGGTACTACAGCACATGACAGATGTTGCTCCCTATATAGATGAGCACATGGCAATCCTTCAACAAGAGTACTACACGAGAAGTCAGAAGTGGCTTACCAACGAGCATAATCGTTCATTTGTAGGATGGCTGAGAGAAAGGGTGCAGTCACACCCCGATAGGGGGCCCGTAAATGAAATTGTTCGACTGCTGGGCGAAGGACCCCGAATTATTGTTAGAACATTCCAAGGATACGAAATTAACGGATATACATTTTACACTAAAACCCAAAGTGATAAGAGCACGATGCAAAATAGTGGGGTGACGTTGGTGGCGACGTCTCAAGAATTCAGTAGATCCGGAGATTCCCGGCCGGTTTTTGCATCAAAGTCGTATTATGGCGTTATTGAGGAAATTTGGGAGCTCATTTACAGTCCTGACCTCAGCATTCCCTTGTTTCGGTGTCAATGGGTCGAAGACCGGGGTGTTAAAGCTGATAACGACGGGTTCACACTCGTTGATTTTAATAAAGTTGGGTATGTTGATGATCCGTTTATACTCGCCAAGCAAGCAACCCAAGTCTTTTATGTCACTGACCCGAGTGATAATAGGTGGAGCATCGTCCTATCTGGGAAAAGAAGAATTGTTGGGGTACAAAATGTCGTCGACGAAGAAGAGTATGACCAGTTCGACGAAATACCTCCATTTTGTACCGACGTGCAAACTGAGGTAGCCTCAATTGAAGAACAAGACGAAGCAAACTATTTGCGATCCGACCACAATGAAGGAATATGGGCCGAATGTAATGTGAAATCAGCGGAAAAAAAGAGAAAAAGGAAAAAAAAAGAGAGATGTATAATATTTATTTTGTTTAGAAAATAACTTTTTAATTATCTTGTTTGGAAACAACTTTTAAATAATATTCTAGTTAAAATATTTCTATTTCAAAACAACATAAAGGTTTTTACATATTAGTTCACATATTAAATATTAGTAAAATAATATTTCCAGTTAATATATTTCTATTAGGATTTGAAAATTAGTTGAAATATTACATTTCAGTAAAAAAATACTGGCGTTTCAAACATTTCGAGTTGAAATAATACGTAAACTTATTTATCGTCACTAACAAATAATATAAAAAATAACAAGTTCAACCACGCAATGTTGTTAACTACTCCACACACGGCCTTTTATTTAATAATACGTGAGGAGAATAGTAACGTACACGGATTATTAACTAAAATCCACACAAAATGAGGAGAGCTACACGGCTTTTTAATGAAGGTCCGTGTATAAAGGTAATCACACACGGATGTTAGAGTAAACGTCCGTGTGTAAAGAGTTTAGGGTTTCATGGGGATGGGAGCTACAAGTGATGTATCCAGTAACTATTCCTATGTTATTAATATATGAAGTATTTTTATTTTTTATTCTCTTGAACTCTATTTTATTTAACCTTTTTTGTGCTATTCACATTTTTGAACATTTACACTTTCCAAATTTGAATTTATGATGCATGTAAATAAGTTAAACAAAGCTTGTCTTAAAAATTTATCAAACTTGGAAAAGTCCATTTGAGGACAGACAAGTATTAGTATTTGGTTTTAAATATTAGTTCAAATATCAAATATTAATAAAAAATATTTATATTTCAAACATTTCTAGGTCAAATATCAAATATTAGTTCAAAATAATACATATAATAAATCATTATAACTTCAAATAATACAAAAAATAAGAAGTAAATTCACTTAATATTTTTAATTACTTTCTGCACGGACTTTTTTTTAATAATACGTGTAGAAGGGTCTTTCTACACGGACGTTCAACGTAAAAGTCCGTGTAGCTCTCCTTCATTCTACACGGTTGTTAGGTTAATATCCGTGTAGAAAGAGGGTTACAATATAATAAATGACTTGGCTCGCGCCGCTTCGAGTCCTTTGCCAATTTCACCTATCTATTTCTCGAAGGCCGAGTACCCTCGTTGCGATTTCTCCAAATGCTCAACCTTCCTCTCCAACTCAGATTGAAGAACTTCGCCCGGGAGGCTGCATGTGCCTGTTCTGCCTTCAGAGGAGGGAGAAATCTGAGTTGGGAGAGGAAGGTCGAGCATTTGGAGAAATCGCTTGCTGTGGAGTTCTATTTCTAAAAAGAAAATGATCCCTATGAAGGTTTGGTACAGGAACTCAGTGCTCAATTGCAGGTTTTCAAATATCTCGGATGCAAGTTGCAAAGAGTTTAGGGTTTAGATCTCTAGAAGGGTGCTACACGGTCTTTTAAATAAAAGTCCGTGTAGAAAGGGTAAGAGACACGGATGTTAAAATTAAAAAGGGGAGGCAATTAGTGAGAAAGAATAGTTTTTTAATTAGGGATAGATACTTATGTTTGTTGTATAATTTATGTTTTTGTTTTGGTATTAAGTGATGATGTATCCAGTAACTATCTCTATGTTGAAATTAATATATGAAGTATTTTTATTTTTTGTGCTCTTGAACTCTATATTATTTAATTTCCAGTTACAAATTAAAACTTGAGAGTAGGTCCGATGAGCATCGGACCTACTCTGCTGACGATGGGCTTAATCACCGTCTATTTGATTTAAAAGTCGTGCGGAATCGTTTAAAAGCACGTTCGTATCTGTTTCAGTTTCCGTGCGGACATATCTTAAACTAGATCGGACGGTCATCATCGTTGAACATGAAAGTAGGTCCGGTGGTCATCGGACCTACTCCCTTCTCTTTAACTGAACATCTGTGTAGAAATGCAAAGCGAGCTACACGGACGTTTAATGAAAAGTCCGTGTAGAAAGGTATCGTACACGGATGTTTAATTAAAAATCCGTGTACAAAAGGTGAGGGAAAGTGAGGCGGGGAAAAGCCAACCTAGGCGAAAATTTTCGTAAAATTTGTTTTGAATTTTTGGGAGTCCCATCAGAGAGCTAAAGGAGGGAACTTCGAAAAAATTTGTCCACAGAGATCGAGGAGGGATAGAAGGGCTTTCATAAACTCAAAGGTGATGTAATATCTGTGGTTATATCCGACCGTCTAATCATTATGATGCACGAATATTAAAGGATCTTGTGCATCATCTAGAACCAGATCTAAACAGAAATATTATGTTACCTCAGAGAGGGCGGAAAATCTACCCACCACCTCCTAAATGAAGACATCAGGACCGTTCTTCGTTTATCGGACGGTCAACAAAGCTTGATATTTACTAATCACCTAATACATGTACAACAGTACATACGAAAATAATTCAAAAAATATATTTTTATTTTTTTTACATCTTATATGGCCAAATAATACTTATACATATTATTTTTATAAACTTTCATCATTGTATGTCCCTTCAAATTGTAAAAATATTTTTGGACCGTTCATTTTCAAGCGGAAAATCAACGGTCGATCTGCAACGAAATCATTCCATATATGTTTTAAAATGATCAAGGGAGAACATTGAATGTAACCAACATAAAAGTTTGGAAAATTTATTATGATAGAGGTTTGATCCAGCACGAAGTGTTTGTGGCCATACGATACTTCAATATTCAATGAACTAGATAAATGGGTAAATAAAAATAATTTTTGATCAAACTTTCACGGAAGACAATAAATGCAATGCTCTTTGATTTGAACGGTCCCGATCAATCAACGGACTAACTATTTTTGTGCGTCTTCACAATCTCACAAGGCAAGAGTTTATGTTTCATGAAACATAAACTCTTGCCTTGTGAGATTGTGAAGACGCACAAAAATAGTTAGTCTGTTGATTGATCGGGACCGTTCAAATCAAAGATTACAGCCTTTAATCAAGTGCAGCAAGATTTGATGGAATTTTAACTTCATTTACCCATCCATCAAGCTGTATTATCAAGCTGTATTACCCAAAGTGAGTTCGATGGGCTCTATCACCGTCCGATCTATCTCAAGATCCGTGCGCACGTAGATTAAAGCTGGCGCGAAAGTTCTGGCGGGAATCAATCGTTATGTACGTATTTTTTAGGGGAGCGCGCAGCTTGGGTCCGATGCCCATCGGACTCAAAGTGGGTTCACGCCAGAACGTTCGCGCCCAGCCGCTTGGGTCCGATGCCCATCTGTTTTACGATTGATTCCCGCCAGAACTTTCGCGCCATCTTTAATCTACGTGCGTGCGGATCTTGAGATAGATCGGACGGTGATAGAGCCCATCGAACTCACTTTGGGTCCAATGGGCATCGGACACAAGCTGCTCTCGTACATAACATATTAAAAGTAGGTCATCATAATTCAAAAAAGTTTATCTGATTCGTTCGTATTTTCTTGCGATGGGTTTAATCACCGTCTATTTGCTTTAAAATTCGTGCGGAATCGTTTAAAATTCGTTCGTATCTGTTTCAGTTTCCGTGCGCGCATATCTTAAATTACATCGGACGGTCATCATCGTTGAACATGAAAGTAGGTCCGGTGGGCATCGGATTTGCTCCCTTCTCTTTAACTGAACATCCGTGTAGAAATGCAAAGAGAGCTACACGGACGTTTAATTAAAAGTCTGTGTCGAAAGGTATCGTACACGGATATTTAATTAAAAATCCGTGTAAAAAGTTTTTTAATTTGCAATTCCCGGAAATTATATATTGTGAAAGCTAGCTTTTGTAATTATTTTGTAAAGTCCCCATAAATTATTTATTCTTCATATCAGGTAAGTGTTAATTTATGTTTTCAAATCAGATTATTTAGACAGCATTAAGTATTTTACTTAGAATCAACGTTTTAAATATTAAAGGTTTTTAAGTAATAACCTTTGCAGTGCTTATATATTGTTGCATGTTGTTGTTTTGTGCTGCTAATTCTTATCTATAAAAGTATTTATTTAGATAGCATGAAGTATTTAACAAAAAAAGAAACTGTGTAAAAAAAAGATTGTTGATTAAAGAACAAAATATATTACATAAAAAAGGATCCCCATACATCGTACCAAAAGAAATGATCCTCATACATGTACCACAAATTTAAAGAAAAACTACAAAATAACTACAAAGCAAACAAAAAAAAAACTTAATTAAACTATTTAGATGGTGGTGGCTGCCTTGGACGTTTAATCCAAGGGAAGAATGGTCTGGCTGCATTGCCCCTACGTACGTAGGGCTTTGGTGGTGGGTGCCCCCTTGGGCTTCGCCGTGGCACACTTGAGGGGGGCCATGGCCATGTCCTCTTCACGTAGGGAGGAGGCTTTTCGAAGCCGGGAGGGACTGCGGGACCTTCGGCAGGGAGGACGAGAGGGACTTCGGGAGGGTTTGAGGGGGGCCGGGGCCGTGGCCCTGGCACATTTGGTGGTGGGTGCCCCCTTGGGCTTCGCCGTGGCACACTTGAGGGGGGCGGTGTCACGGCCATTTGAACATACCAAATCTCAATCGGGGTTTCTCAGATTATATAGAATTTTGAAGAGTCCTTTCGTCTTCTCCTTAGAAATAATAATAAAGAGGCAACTTTTCGAATTCCGTCGTGGAATTGTTCAAATTAAACAAACCTTAAATAAATAATCTGATTTTTATACTTTTATCACGGACTTTTAATTACATGTCCGTGTATAATTGTAAAAAGACACGGACGTTTAATTAAACAGCCGTGTTGAAATTATTCGTGCACGAGTGTCGTTCCAATGTCCGAAAAGGTATAGACACGGATGTTAAAATCAAGTCCGTGTCGAAAGGTCTTTCTACACGGACTTTCCGATGAAAGTCCGTGTCGCTCTCCCTCATTCTACACGGATGTTAAGTTAATATCCGTGTCGAGAGAGGATTTCTACACGGATGTTTTATCCAAAAAGTCCGTGTAGATCTTGTACTTCCTCTCTACACGGTGTTTAGATTAGATGTCCGTGTATAAAGGTGTTCTAACACAAATGAATAAAGTGAATTGTCCGTGTAGAACTAGGGTTACAATATTACGCGCCTGCTCTTCCAAATTTTTCATAACTTAGCTCGCGCCTTCAATTCTTTTCCAAACATTTCGAAACTTAGCTCGAGTCCTTCTTCCCCACCTCACCTCGATTTCGTCGCCTCTCCTGTCCAACCAACTCTCCGGACCGACAACCAACCTCTTCTTTCTCGGGGAAACGCTCAACACCTCCATTGCGAAGAAAGTTCTATTTTTTTTTGGTATTTACTGGAGGTATTTACTGTATTTACCTTGTTATTTACTGAAAAAGTTCAATTTTTTTTTATAGAACCATGTCGATTGAGAATGAGCACGTAGATATGATGGAAGAAGGCGAGCACCAAGCTGCTGCCCAATCAGGTTCGGCCAAAAGGAAAAGAGGTCCGACGATGTGCGCGTCCACGTCCGAGGCAAAGCAACTGGACATCGAGTTCAGTAAAAATGGGTATGCGAAGGGTCCACGGTCGGCTGAGTACAAAAATTTTGCGTGCACCACGGTGAAGCAAAAGGCAGACATCCTGGTAGAGAGATGGGATCACTTTTCGAAAGCCCAAAAGACCGAGTGGTGGAACATTGTGAAGGTGAAGTACCTAACCAGTTAACATATTTTTTTTAATTGTACATGAACTTAAATGCAGTAATTTGGGTGTCAATGCAGGCTCAGTGGAACATCCCGGATGACATCCCGGAGGTGGTAAAGGATAAGACCTTGAAGATAATGAATGAAGCTTGGAAGCAATTCAAAAGCACGCTGAGTACGGATTGGATGGATCAAGGTAAAAACCCGGTAGGCTACTATACTTGGCTGACTCAAGTGAAGTGGGAGAAGTTTGTGGAGATGAGAGCACGGACGAGTTCAAGGTATGTAAATTCAGCAAAATTACCTTTTTTCCTTTATCGATTTGAATTATATTGGTAAATGGTGTCCGAAATAGGCACCCTGTTGCTGTTGTTCCAGTCATATATAAATGTGAAATGGTGTTTATTTTGAATAACTAAATTAATATGGAGTTGAAATGGTACTGTTCCACTCACAACTTGTAATTTTTTTGCTTGCTTT
The DNA here is from genome assembly GCA_028015225.1 of Carex myosuroides. Lineage (NCBI taxonomy): Eukaryota > Viridiplantae > Streptophyta > Magnoliopsida > Poales > Cyperaceae > Carex > Carex myosuroides. Next base: position 4,363,451 of record CM051464.1, read on the forward strand.
TTAATTGGTTTGTTTACTTTTTAATAAATGGAAAATAGTACACAAGCTAATTTTTTTACTTAATTTGATGTGTGAAGAAAAAAAGGGAGGAGGGCAGGAGGATCGTTGCAATGAACAAGTATCCGCACAAGTTGGGGTCGGGTGGTTACCAGGGTAAAAGGGAGGAGTGGGCTAAAATACTGGAGTTGAACAAAGACGATGACTCACCCGTGGTTAGGATAAAAAATACTAGGGCCCGAAATTGGGCGTTGGCAAGGTCCGAGTTAACCAATGACGGGAGGATAGTACTACATCCCACGTTGCGACCCGTGGCTCAGAGAATGGTAAGAGTCGTTCGTTAGAACTATGTGTAATTCAAGCGTGTTAAAAACTTTGTGTACATCACTAATTCTTTTGCGTGTCAAACTAAATTTTATATTCACAGTTGGAGGTGGAGGAGGAGGTCAATTCCGGTGCCCGGTCGGTCGAAAGGCAAGATGACTCCTTGTCCATAGCGCTCGGGAATCCAGAACACCCTGGTCGAGTAAGGGGCGTAGGTGCCTACAGGGGCTGGAAGGACGTATTCAATGGACCGAAACCTCGAAGGAAATCTCGTGCGAGAGTGAACAAAGACGAGATAGTTGCGCAGATACGTAAGGAGGTGAGCGCCGAGTACCAGGCAAGGATGGACGAGTTGGAAACAAGGTTGCGCCACGATTTTACAGCTATGGCGCAGCCAGCCGAGCAAGCACCTCCCACCCCGACGGGAGTTCGGTGAAGTAGTCAGGCATCCGGGACGTTCGGATACGATTTGGATCGTCTAAAGGTAATCACTACTTGTTCGTATTCTAAAGGCAATTACTACTTGTTGGACAATATTTCAATTTAAAAATAACTACTTGCATGAAATTGCAGGACGCCACAGCATGCGAACTCGTGCTGTGGCTCGGGAGTAAGCCTCTGATTGTTGCTAAGGGCATGGTACATCCAGCAGCCGACAAAGTGCACAATGAGCAGCTACTTCCCGGCCATGCCGCCGTACAGATTGACAATGTCGTGGAGGGATGGGGGCGCGTACCTCTTCCTGTCCAAAGACCCGAGAATGGCATGCTCTATGTCGAAGATGCCCGGCTGTCATTCGTGCAATGGCCCAAGAATCAGATTATTTTGGATCAGGTAATGCATAAATAGTCAAGTTATTTTGTTACATTCAAAGCACTTCCTTTTCAAATACTTGAAAAAGGTAAAAAATTTCGATACAGACAGTAGGAAATGATGGTAGTCGCACGGAGGGCGTGATGTCACCGGTACGGAGGGACGAAGCAGAAGGACCTTCCCAAACAGTTGCTGACCCTGCTGCCGGAGCAGCGGTTGCTGACCATGCTGCCAGACCAGCAGTTGCTGACCATGCTGCCGGAGCAGCAGGGTCAGCAGCTGCAGCTGGAGCAGCAGGGTCAGCAGCTGATGCCCAACCAGCAGGCCATGACCCTCCTGCCCAAACATCAGAACCTGACCCTACGGCCGGACCAGTAGTTGCTGACCCTACTGCCGGACCAGCAGGCCATGACCCTCCTGTCCAACCAGCAGGACCTCCACCTCGTCTGCTCACCGAGGAAGAATACAAGCTCCTTCCCGGAAAGGATTTGCGGGATCTCCACGACCGCTTGATGGCGGCACCCAAGGACATGACGGAAGTCGTCATACCTGTCCCTCCGGGGATATTTCTACACGAAGGCTCGGTTGTACTGCTGCCGTTCACCGACTTCAAGGACTTTCTACATGCCTCGGGGTCCGATAGATGGCTCTCCGTGGGGCACATCACCATTTTCCTCATGTTAGTGACCAAAAATTGTTTATATCATGTGTATAGCACTGAAGAATATATTCTAATGTCATATGATAATTTTTCAGGAGGCTAATGAATACTACTCATTGCAAGAGCAAACAGAACTTGTGTGCTTTTCTGGACCCCACCGTACTTAGTTGGTCGAACGTGGAAAATGCTCCGGAGGAGGCTATGGATTACCTGTGTGGCGCGATGCTCCAAGCTACTAAGGCGAAGAAGAGATTTCTTCTCTTGCCATACCACCAGATGTTAGTTCTAACCTTGTGATTAAATATATAAATAATTGAAATCACACCATCAAGTCAAGCAAACACGTGTCTCACTATTATATATGCCAAAATATTGTACTGTATGCTAAGATCCTATAATTCTTCTCCTCCCACAGGGGACACTGGTGTTTGATCATCATTGTGCCTTGCCTGAGTGCGGTTTACGTCGTGGATTCTTTGCAGCCCACAGAAAACATCCCATTTGGCAAGTGCAAATCAATCTTCCCGTATGTGCAAAAGTAAGCAATAATCTTTCACTATGTTTGATTTATTCCCAATTATAACAAATTGTGGAATTGCTAATTAGAGTCACTCCATTTTGTAAGGGCTTTTGCTGCATACGTTACAAAAGGAGGATTGTGCAGCAAGGACAAGAAAATGGGAAAAAGGTTGACTTGGAGGTGGTGGACGGTGAGCACAACACAATTCTATAATTTCATATTTTGTTCAAAAAATTATTGTCATTCTAACATAGGCCGCTAAATGTAAATTGTAGAGCCCGCAACAGAAGCCCGCAAAAATTATTACTAACTAATACCAAATTATAATTGTAGCAACCATCAAAGCAAGCTGTGTACTCCAAGGAGCAGATCGACCATGTAAGAGGTAGCTGGGCAAGATGGTTTGTATCTGAATATTGTAATGCTGAACATGGATTTGTATAACAATTTAGTGTATATATGAATTTAGCAAGCATAATTTAATGTCAAATTATCTGGAAAACTGGCTAGCAAAACAGAATGGTATATGAATTTTGTAGGAAAACTGGCTAGCAAATTAAACTGGAGGCTAGCCCAGAAATGAAAAAAATCAAGAAAAAAGAATGGGACAATTCTACACGGATATTAAACGAAAGCCCGTGTGAACGTCCGTGTAAAACACAGTAATTCCACACCGTTGTTAAACAAACAACCGTGTAGAAATGAGTACAGATATTCTTTTATACAGTCCGTGTATGATAATTAAGAATGCTTCACGGATATGAAGTTAAAAGTCCGTGTGGAAAACAATACTTGACACCGTTATTTAACAAAAACTCGTGTAGATCGTTTTCGGTGTCTACACCGATTATTTTATATTTGTCCGTGTACGATAGTTATGACAGGACACGGATATGAAATTAAACGTCCGTGTAGCTAGAGTAATTCGACACGGTTGTTCTGACTAATGTCCGTGTAGAACGAGTTCGGAGATACAAGGATTATTTTATATTTTATTGATTTGCTAAGAGAGGGACACGGATATACAATTAAATGTCCGTGTAGATAAAGTAACCGATACGGACATTTAGTTGCATTGTCCGTGAATAAAGAGTAGTCGTACACGGTCGTTTACGTAATATCCGTTTTGCTCGGTTATATGGAGAGCGCCACAGGCAGGTGTATGTTCACGGCTGTTTATTTGGTAATCCGTGTAGAAAGCGTTAGATATACACGGGTAAATATCCGTGTCTATAGAGGGTACCTTTTATACACCCTCAACTCATACACGGCAGGGAAATCCGTGTTGCTCTTCCGGTAATGTCCGTCTGCAATCTCTTTTTCTGTAGTAGTGACCGTTCGGAGCGTACATAATCAAAGCGACATCCACGTCGCATAAAACGGATAGCTCGAAGGCCTTTTTGAGGAGACCCTGACTTCTTTTGCCATAGGTTATCTGCCTCTCAAACTGTGTGTCCTTCCTCTCAATCTTCCTCGGTGCCATCAATTCTTTTGCTTTTTTTTAATTAATTTGCTAAAGAATTGTCTGAGAAAATATTGAATGTAAAGAGAGAAAAGATATTAGAGAAGGTAGGATATGAAGAAGAGAAGTGATTATATATAGATGTATTGGTTTACATAAAAGGAAACAAAGGTGAAAGGTACAATCTAAAGTTGGAGAACTGATTATATATAGATGTATTGCTAATTATAAGATGGTAGCAAAAATTAGTAGAAGTGACACTTATAATATAATTAGATGGAGAGCATTTAACAAACATTTTTAGATATTTTTTCTCTTGAATTTAATGCAGGCAATTTTTATTTTTAGAAATTTTTCCTGTTGCATTTAATGCAGAAAATTTACATTTTTGGACTATTTTCCTGTTCCATAATCCAACATTTCATTTTTCTATTTTTTTTAACTACTGACCACTTTAACCATTTTCCTTTTTTAAAACTCTCACTCGGTTGATCAAAAGATAAAAGCGCCATTTCATTCAATTGCTTGATCATTAATATAATTGTTTGCTTTATCCAACCTCTTAAATTATTCATGGAAATGGCAATTAAACAAAAGGCCGGAAATACATAATACTCTTTCTAAAAAAAATTTATTCTTTTTATTACTAGAATTTGCCTCCATTAAAATTTATTTTTTTGAAAATATTATCTCGCTTGGTGGGCCCTTACAGATTCCTTATGTAGTTTCGGTAGATATTTTTGAGAGAGAAATATGAATATCTAGTCTTTTATCTTTAGATTCCATTATAACTAAAATAATAATTATTTTAGGCTTATCTTTAGAGGACACTTAATTACCCCTTTGATTCATTAATTAGTTTGTTCTTGTGCACGTGATATATTGGGTAAAAAGATTTTGTTATATTTTGAGTTAATTGATAAGAATTTTTATTACAAAATAAAGATTTTGGGTAAAATTTCAATCGTATCAATGTCTTTTTAATTTCGCAAGAATTTTCATTTTGCGGATTTAAAATCGTCTCTTAATTATTTTAGGTTAGTTTTGAACTCTCATCTTTTTTTTTATCTCTTAATTTATTTAATAATAGAATTATGAGCTTCATATTGTCTTATTAACATCTTCTAAAACTCAACAAGTTTGATTGTTTTTCCTTGGTTGTTGAAACATGTGTAGTTTAGATTTTAGTTAATTTTTTGTCTCTTTTTCTAAAAATCATACATTTTAAATTGTCGCATATTTTCAGGCTATATGTTAGTTAGTTAGAAAAATAATTCTTTTACGTTTGTTCCTATTATCTAGATTTCAATTTATTTAAATTACCGCAAAAACATCTATAAGAAATAGGTTTGGTAATTTATTTTAATTGTGTGATCTCTTGTTTCTCTTCTCATATCTAATTTATATATGGAAGTCTCAGTACTATTTTTTATATTTTAGTTTATTTTTATCATGAATTTATATATGAATAGAAGATGGCTTTCTTGATAAGTTTGTTTGCTTGACTGACTAATTCTTCCAACTCCCACTGACATGCCTTCTAAAATTTTCTCTAATTTTCTGATTTTTTTTTGTCTAGGATCTTCTGTGGCCTGAACGTGTCACAGGTAAGAATGAGAGGGCTCACGATTAACCAAATTTTAATATGTTTATTACAATCTTGTTTCTCTTTTAGGTATTGATGATGCAGTGGGTGTGGGACAATTGTATATGATATTTTCAAGTCGTCATTGAAATTTTTAATGTATGCACGCCTAAATTTCACGTCGAGAAAATAGTAAGGAATAAAAAATATTAAAATAAAATTGAAAATAGTCCATCTGACAAGTTAGATAAACGAGCATTTGGTTGCAAATTAAAGCCTCTTTGATCTAACTTCTTTTTCCAAATTGAACTTCCCCAAAGATATAAATTAATCAGTAGGCCAGTGGCAAAAACCAAACATGGCTTGCAAAATTTTGAATTCCGACTTCCCTAGCTTCATTCCAAAAAAAAATATATATATATTATTTGACGCAAACATTGGTTCCAAGACAGGTTCATCAATACATGCTTATTTACAGTTGCACAATGATGAAATTAAGTGATATCTAGAACTTTAACTAAACCCCAGTTGACCAGTTTCACTCTGCACCAACCCCACTCTCCCAACAACAGAAAAGATACAAAAGGGAAAAATTAATGAAGATAAGAAAATTAGTCAACAAATTGATACAAGAGAAATTCATTACCGAACAGAGACTAGGTCATAGTATTTGAACATGCATACTTTTTTTTAGTCCAAAACCAATAAAAGTGAGACCTTTACGAATTTTCCAAAACGTGTTGTGCAATTGATTTGTTTGTCACTGAAGGTTTTTTTAAGAAAAATAGGGGTCTAGTCCATATTTGGTTGATAATTGCGGTTACAAAAGGTTTGTAGATGCAAATTGAAAAGAAAACACAAGTCGCTCAAAATAGTTTGATCTTAAGTAAAATAAAGATAGCGGGACATTGTCTTTTTCATTAGATCAAGGGCCGATTTTCAAAATTATTTATATCTTTAAGAAGACTAGAAGCACCACAACTAGCACATGTAATTCCAACAATTGAATTATCTTGTTGACACCCTGATTAATATTCTTTTATTTTTTTATTTTTTGCTATAGTCATAATAGAATCTACTAGTTCTATATTTAGTACTAATCACGTCCTACAAAAAATTTTCAGAACACAATTTCCTCAACCTTTCTTTGAAAGGGCTTATATGTAAAATGCAACAGAAGCTGCCTCTTTATAAGAAGAGGAGAGACCCTTCTCTGTTTGTAACACCCATTTCCATAGGAGATAATTTCTTTCTGACATTATGCGCTTTCAAGATATATTTCTTGCCTCAATAGTCGTGCTCCTTACAGTTGGCTTAATGCTTATCACCCAGCCTCAAGTAGTGCAAGCTGGCAGAGTACCAGGTACCACCAGTTCATTTATCATAGTTGGGCTGGTTTTCTTATTTATTTTTCGGTGAATAAAACTGGTTCTTATTATTATATAATTTTTTTCAAATATTTTTCTTACAACTAACTGATGATAACATAGTTTTTTAACTAGTATTTCACAAAATTTTCATCAAAAAATTTAAACAAACTGTATACAATTCGAGTGATAACATACAATTGGTTTCTTGCCCTAAATTTATATCATTTGGAAAATCTCCACCCCTATTTTGACTGAATAAAGCAAAAAAAAAAAAAAAATAGTATGTACCAATATCCTTATAAAATTCTTACTGTGTCCTCTTATTTATTTTCTTTTATTTTAAGGAAAACTAACTATATATATACCCATTTAAATTTTTCATAGTAGGTGGAGCTCAAACTAACCCTGCACCGTATAGTGATCCCAACAAGCATGGCGGCGGGATCGGCTAGGAGGAAAGTAGGAATTTGAAGAAAAGAGAAAACATTACCATTTCACATTATTTTAATATGATTATAAGAAACCACCAATAAACCGTGTTAGGTAGAGATGCAGCGGGGCGTAGGATTGTATGATATTTTTTATATTGGAAAATAATACAAAATAATACGGTTTGAGATAACACTGGTCTTAAGGTGTTCTCTAGTCTATAGAATATGAGGTGAATGGTTTGAGATGAAATTTCTGTTAGACAATAAATTACTGATGAAATATGGTTTTAGATTTTAATTTACTAATTTTTTAAAGGAGAATATTTTTTAAATTTAGTTTTACTAATACAATGAGTTGGAGTACAAACCAATTTGACCACAAAAACACACCTAATTAATTATTTCTTGAGGCTTGATCCCACATTTCTCTAATTACGCATGCAGTTAGTTTAGCTGTATAGTATTTCTTATTGTTCTTTTTTTTGTTTATTTTAACATCATTTCATCGCATTCAAACAACATTTCAAATAAACGACATATCAAACAAACGGTAATTAAAATAAACAACAATTATTGGGAAATCAAAAGAATAAATCTGCCTAAGAGCATCTCCAGCGTCTTGCAAATTGAATTGCAAATGCTGACCTGTCACTTTCTCTCTTCGATCTGTCAATTGCATCTTCTCTTCCACAGATGGAGAACACTTTCATATTTTGAAAGGCTTAGTTTCTTCCACGCTGGCGGTGAAACCCAATCAAATTTGTCGCTCAACCGCCCAGCTAAAAATACTTATTCCCCCTTCCTGAACTCATCGACGGCTTCTCAGGCACGGCCTCTCCCTCGCTCAATGAAGCGCTCAACCTACTTGCACTGACCTCTTTCCCTCCACGCTGTCGATTCCGGTGAAGTTTGTTTGGCTCCTTCCGAGTGAGCCTAGATAACATCGGTCTCTCTCTTTTAGTACAATCTATGTTTCATCCGTGCTTTTGGTAAAATCAGATTTGAGTAGCTTACTCGAATTATTTTCTAACATGCGCCATTTTTTTTTTTAAAGTAAAAGACAAGCCCATTTTGTTGTGTAAATAAATATATAAATACACTTCATCAAAATTCTCTTAATGCAAAACTTAATTGAATTGATTTAGATAAATCATGAGTTACATTATTCTTTGCACGGGGCTTGCTACAATTCTGGTAAGGCTTCTAAGTTCTAACTTCTTCTCTGTAGAGGTCTTCTGACTGGTTCGGTTCTTTACCAGTAACAAAAGGGCTTTTTTGCCTATTTTTTTCGTAGTTTATGCTTTACTCATTAGTTACCTGGTAAGTGCTTTGGCTAGTATAGTAACAATGTAGTTCTTGTGTTTGTGTGCTTTTTCAAACGCACAGCAATATAAGCGAGAGTGAGATGAGAAAAAGAAATGATAAGAGGATAAAACCGTAAAAGGTCGAAATTGATCCAGAAGAAGAAATTTACATCACCTGACTGGTACAAAGCCTAAACTGTTGATTTTGCTCGGACAGTTTCTGTAATTCTTGTATATTTTGTTGTTAAGTACAATTTGTTGGGTTCAGCGATTAGAGCTGATACAGGTTGTAGGTTTGTTATAGTACCAGTGTTCAGAAAAAGTAGAAGGCAGCCATTTAGTTTATGGGTAATTATTTTGTTACAGTATGAAGGATTCTTGAGAGTCAATTAATGGTCTACCAGTTGAAATTCACTTCTAAATGCAGGGAGAAGTTATACACGAGGAAGAGAGACTTTGTTGATTACTGTGGAGGGGGAGGTAGAGTTGATGGCAGGGACTTGTTTTAGAGTATATATCATTGGGAAATTTTAATGAATGCATCTCATGTCTTCAAAATTTCTGGAGAACTTGATGACTAGTATGTGGATAAGTCAACAATGCCTGAGAAGATGAGCGAAGATGGATTTTTTTGGATAAAAAGTGAATATGGGTATTTAAAATCAAATATGATGACAATAGTTAGTGGAAATGGAACATGTATAATATTTAGTTATGTTGTGGTTAATTGTTTTGGATGTAACAAGCTTATGTTGGTTGATTCTTTCTGAACTGAAGTCCAATATGGCACTCCTACTCTGGATAAGGTATCTCTTACATACATTGTTGTACTTTTTGTTCTTTTATGTTAATACCTTTTATTATAAGCAGGGGCGGACCCAGGAATTTGATCAGGAGTAGGCACAATACTAATAAAAAAAAATTCTGGACCCAGGAATATTTCAATGGAGTATGAGCCTTGCTATTTAAATTTTTCTGAGCCCAGAGGTAGGAACAATAATGAATCAGGGGTAGGCACTTGGATAAATTTATATTGGGTCTAATTTTTTTTTTAAATCAAGGGGTAGGCACTTGCGTACCCCTAGGCCTTTATGGGTCCGCCCCTGATTATAAGTTTCCTATTTGGGTTGCTGGGTTTTCTAGTGTTTGTGACAGCATTGTTGCACCTGTTGTAGATGTTCCAATTAATGTAAGTGTGCTAAAGTTGGTTCAATGAATTTTATTATTTAACCATTTTGTTTATTGATTTTCTCAAGAGAGGTAAGCATTGAAGAAATTCTTCCTTTTTCTTTTGTTTTTTCCTTGCTGGTATAATGTGATTAAGTTGATGAACTGTATTACAAATTTAAAATTCATGACTTTATTAAAGCTTGTATTTTGGTAATTTCTCATGGATGTAGGCTGGAGACTTGATTCAGCAGAAGCAATGTTGAAGAAATATATGAAGTATGAGAAGAAAAGCAGTTGTCGTATTGTACTATGTAGGCTGGATGTTCTCGAAGTTTTATTTTTTTATGTATTGTTGTGTATGAATGAAAGCAGTATTAGAACGAGTCTTTAATAATTTTAATTCTCTTTTTGGTTGTTGCTTAAGCCCTTTAGTAGGGCGATATCAAGACCAGCAGCTCAAGTTTCAACTTTCAACACGGAGGATACAACAAGGATCAAAATGGAAGAAGGTGTCAGTGAAGCTGATTATGCCTTTTCGGAGAACTACATTTTGTTTGCAGCAATATGAACTGTACTGGTACAACCGATACCAATACTGGTACAAGAACAGATGCTGTACGAGTTGGCATATACGTTATCAGAAGATAAAATATTAGTTGGCGCACACTCAAGCGTGATTAGTGAACAACAACAAAATCATAGCAGCCGCTGAGGAAGGCATCTGTTTTGGTTTTTTCTGTTTTCGTATTCTGATTTTCTACTCTCTTTCCCTGTCTCTCTCTCTCTCACGTTCTCGTCTAACAATAGCGATGTATTTTTAGACCCCCGCTTCTTAAATTATAAGAAATGCACCGGGCTCACGATAAAAATAGAAAAATAGATTAAATTATGAGATATATATATAGAATTTCACACCTGATTTGCATTTCAATTTATATAATTAACTCAACATTCAATCTGGCTTAACATGAGTGAAAGTGAAGACTTGCAGTTGTAAAAAAGCAACATATTCATTGTTTGTAGATTAGTCCAAGAAGCTAAGCAAAGTAACAGGCTATATATATAACCTGTTGCTTTCCTCAAGTACACAAATAAAACAAAAAAATAAAATAAAAATAACTTTCAACCCCCAATCAATAGCCACCTATCATAATCTATCTCAATCAGTCTGTAGCCACCTATCAAAATCTTTGAAGTAGTCTGACGGCAGCACCGGCACCGACGTTTCCTGAGACATGTTCCCATTAACTGTCATCTAGACTCCACAGGTCCGTTGAAATTTCAAATGGTTCTGGCAAGGGAGGGGGAAACATCAAACTGTTGCATTTCTTGTGGTCGTGCTCAGGGGCGGGCCCATAAAGGCCCAGGGGTAGGCAAGTGCCTACCCCTGAAATTGAAATTTTTTTTTGACCCAATATATATTTAGTCCTGTGCCTACCCCTGGTCCAATACTGTGCCTACCCCTGGCCCAAAAAAAAATATTAAGGAAGGCCCATTCTGCTGTGCTGGAGAAAAATCTGATACGCTGAACAAAGCAAGGCTCCAAGGCCCATTAAAAAAGTTGACTTTGCTAATTTTTGCTGCTGGGACCAGAGAGCAAAACAAAATAAATCAAAAAGCTTCATTCACTTTTTCCTCTTTGTCGCTGGGAGTCAGAGAGCAAAACAAAAAAAAAACCTCCGCCGCTTATTCACTGGAGAAGGAAAAGACCTTTGTTTGCTGGAGAAAGAAAGGACCTCCGTAGCTCTGCAGCCTCAGCCCTTCGACTTACTTGCGAACAAGTTAGAGAGAAGAATCAGGCCTCTTCTGTCTTCACCCGCCCTTTTGACGCACCAGCAGCCCTTCTTCTCCTCTTTCGTTTTTTTTTGTAAGATCTCTATTTCTAGTTTGAATTGATCAATTGAATTAATGTTTGCATAATTCATGTAGAATTGAAATGGTTTGGTGAATTATTGCTTGAATTGTTGAATTGTTGAATTTCACACCTTACTCATTTTCTCAATTTCATTCTTGAATTGTTGAATTAAGAATTGAAATGTTGAAAGCCTTGAATTGTGAATTACTTGATTTTGTTTTAGGGGTTGCTTGAATTCCTTGACCTAATAATCTTGAATTATACATTTTAGGGTATTAAAAATGAACAAGTACTATAAGAAGACACCTAAGCCTCCAATTGGTTCAACTTCACAAGAACCAAGACAAATCGAGTCTACTTGTGTTGAACAAGAACCTCCTTCTGATCCTGGTTTAAGACCACATATATCTCAATACAATCCAAATGAGCAAGACAGTGTACGTCGCTCTTATCTAATAAAAAAACCATTTCAACCTTTCAACCATAATTTTCTCCAAAGAGATATGGGTGGTAAGATGAGAAGATTTAACAAAGACTGGTTTGTTCAGTACAACACTTGGTTGGAATATAGTGTCGCTAAAGATGCGACATTTTGCTTTTGTTGTTATCTATTTAGACCGGATAATGTTGGTTCAGGTGGAAGGACTATTTTTGTAGGAGATGGTTATAGAAATTGGAAATCAAAGAAAGGGTTTGACGAATACATCGGTGATTCAAATAGTTTGCACAATCAGGCTTATAGGATGTGTTTGAATTTGATGAATCAAAACCAAAGCATTCAAACTGTGTTTGATAAACATAGTGTTAGACAAGAGGAAGATTATCGAATACAGCTAAATGCCACTGTAGATACAATTCGACTACTTTTGAGGCAAGGTTTGGCATTTCACGGACATGATGAGTCCCAAAGCTCTAACAATGCAGGTAATTTTCTTGAGTTTATGAGATTTTTAGGGGATCATAATAAAGAAATAGATAAGGTGATTTTGAACAATGCTCCTCAAAATCTAAAGTTGATTGCACCCAAAATCCAAAAGGATATAGTGAACGCTTGTGCAGAGGAGACAATTATGGAGGTAATTGCAGAGCTTGGAGATGAATGGTTCTCTGTTTTGGTTGATGATTCAAGGGATGTCCCAGTCAAAGAGCAAATGGCAGTTGTGATTCGATTTGTAAACAAAGGAGGTTATGTAGTTGAACGGTTTCTAGGTATTGTTCATGTTCCCAATACTACATCCCTCCAATTGAAAGCACACTTGAGAGTTTATTTACCAAGTACGGTCTAACATTTTCTAGATTACGTGGCCAAGGGTATGATGGAGCTAGTAATATGCGAGGGGAGTTCAATAGTCTCAAAACATTGATCATGCGGGAAAACGGGTCCGCATACTATGTGCATTGCTTCGCACATCAACTTCAACTAACTCTTGTTGCAGTGGCCAAGAAACATAATAAGGTTTGGCGTTTATTTCAAATGGTTTCTACTATTCTCAATGTTGTTTGTGCATCTTGTAAAAGGCGTGATCAATTACGTGAGAAGCAATTGGAGAAAATTGTGGAAGCTCTTTCAAATGATGAGATTGTAACCGGAAAAGGTTTGAACCAAGAAATGGATCTTGCCCGTCCATGTGATACTCGATGGAGTTCTCATTACAAAACTTTAAATAGTTTAATTAAACTATTTTCGGCCACGATAGATGTAATTGAGGAAGTAGAATTGGAGGGGATAAGGGATGAACATCGAGGAGAGGCAATTGGACTATTGGAAACGATACGATCTTTTGATTTTGTGTTCAATTGTCATCTCATGAGAAAGTTATTAGGCATCACCAATGATTTATTGCAAGCCTTGCAACTTAAAAATCAAGATGTGGTTAATGCTATGTGTTTGGTGAGTGTCGCTAAATCTCGGTTGCAAAAAATGAGGGATAATGAATGGGGATTGTTATTCTAAGAAGTGTGTGCATTTTGTGAGAAACACGATATTGAAATTCCGGATATGGAGGGTATCCGTCCCGGTATATCACGGCGTCGACCAATGAGATTTAATAATTTGCACTACTATCGTGTTGAAATGTTTAACACGGTTATTGATATGCAATTACAAGAGCTTAATGATAGATTCACGGAAACAACTACCGAACTTCTTATATGTATGTCATGTTTAGACCCAAATGATTCTTTTTCTTCATTTAACAAAGACAAGTTGCTTAAACTTGCTCAATTTTATCTCTCGGATTTCAACCAATGGGAGCTTGATACTCTAGAAAATCAATTGGAGAATTACCATTTGGATTTGCAAAATAATAGTGATTTTTTGGAGGTAAGGGGTTAGTTAAACTTTCTCAAAAACTTGTGGAAAAGAAAAAAAACACATTATTTATCCCTTGGTTTACAAATTAGTGAAATTGTCATTGATATTGCCGGTGGCTACTGCTAGTGTTGAAAGGGTATTTTCGGCAATGAATTTGGTGAAAAATGACTCAAGAAATAGCATGGGAGATAAATGGTTGAATGATTGTTTAGTTACTTATATCGAGAGAGATTTGTTCAAGGGTGTTAAGAATGAAAGAATTATGCAAAGATTTCAACATATGAAGACCCGTAAAGGCAATCTTTGTTCACCATCATCGACTTGATTTGACTAGTTAGATATTACTATATTTGTTGTTTTTTTATAGGTAAAAACAATATTACTTTTTTATTTTATAGTCTTGTTAGCATTTTGTACAACAGCTTATGAGATTATATAGTAAAAAAAATATTTTGCACTTTTATTAGTATTTTGTGCCTACCCATGATCATATTCTTGGGTCCGCCCCTGGTCGTGCTACAAAAGAAGTTTCAATTTCTTTTTGGTACTTATAAAAAAACTTTCACCTATATTTAATTTTTCTCTGACATCTTATATGAAAGTGACATTCAAGTTTGTAAAGAAACAGATCGACTTGAATGTCACCACTTGAATGCTATCAACTAGTAGTTCATCTTATATCACAAGTATATTCAAAAGAAACGTACGAAGAATGCAATAATCTATTTTACAGAATGTCAAAAATTAAAAATTCCAAGAATTACGTTAGCTAACACATAGCTCTTTGCGTGGGAGACAAACATAAAATTCAATTATAATTGGTATTTATAAAAAGGGGTTAACCCTAAACTCTTCCTTCACTGAGAAAAAATGTTTTCACGCAAGTCTTATCACTTTCATCATGCGATTTAATGCATAAACCTAACAGCAAATCATGCAATAAGGTGCATTGACGGTGATTAACATTTTCGCACCTATTCATTTAATTGATTATTTTTAATCAAATCAATACATTTGACGGTCACCAAAGATTTGCTTTTTGTAATGCCAAGAGCAATACTACGTACGTCGGAGGCGAGTCACGCGCGCTGTACGTCGTAGGTACGTGTAACATGTTTAATTAGAATTCGATCAGAACCGTTAATCAAGCAATTAATGGAATGAAAATTCAGAATCTAAAGCCGTAGACTACCCATCGAACTGAGTTTGGTCCAATGAGCATATTACACTCTAAGGGCCTGTTCGGGCGCCCCATACCCGGGCACCGAACAGGCCCTAAGAATGCAAAAATGGCAAGTTGGAGCTAGCTCCGGCAAGAACGGCATGCATGACACCCTTGTCAATTACGCGATGGATACTGTCGTCATACTCTCACGGATACTCCTGTCGCTAATAGAAAAACACCTTTCTGTCGGTATACCCTCGCAGATATTCACTTTTTACCATCGCGGAAACTGTCTCATTCTTGTAGTGCGTGTCGCGTGTTGTGATGAATTCTCGACAAAAAAGACACATCACGGCATAGAAACTGCCTTGGTCACAACATGATACAAGACGAAACATGGCGTGGTACGACACTGAAAACAACACGATGCGACACAAAGACACGCAAGATACGGCTTGACACGGTTTTTTTTCAACATTAATTTTAGAAGACATTATTTCATTTCAGGGCTGACAATTTTAGAACTGTAATATATATGATATCACACCTGGTTTGCATTTAAATTCATATAATTAACTCGACATTCAATATGTATTACCATAAATTAAATAAAGTCTAAACTTGCAGTTGTTATAAAACAAAAATATATATTCTTAATTTGTCAGATAGAAGCACTGTTTGTAAATTATTCCAAAAGGCTATGAAAAACAATAAGCTATATATATACCATTTTGCTTTATTACAAAAAATAAAATAGAAATAACTATAAACCCAACCAATCATTCCAATCCATCTGTAGAATTCTATCCAAATCTTCTGATGACCGTAAGTAGGTGCCTATCTGCTGCACTGGCACCGGCACTTTCTGAGGCAGGTTCTGATCAACTATGTGTTGTAGGCTCCACCTGTCATTAGAAATTTCAAATGGTTCTGGTACAGGAGGAGGTACACCAATTTGATTTATTCCGCAAGTTTGTTGCGGTTGTGTTGAAAAAGGAGCTTCAATTTGTGTACGATATCCTTCTTGTAATTGCTCTCCTCTCTGCAGTACATTACGTTACACAACAATTTAAGCATTTTGAAGAAAACAAGAACTAATTAATATAATTACAACACACAACTGAGTTGATATTAAGTCAGTATATATATATACCTGCAAGTTGTGTTGTGATATATAAGAACACGTCCCGATGTTAAACCGGGAGAGCATTGTTTTCTGAATAAGAAAAGGGGAAAAATGTTTTGTTAGCAGAGACGAAGAGTTTAGGGTATACTTGCTGTCAAGCATGTTGATTAGAAGAAATCAAATATGACAAGTAATTAATACAGTAATAAATCCGGCCCCAGAATATCCTACCCTTCTAATTTCCAAAAGAGGAAAAAAATGAGGCAAATTAAGAAAAAAAGATGTCTCAATTTTTTTGAAATGTATAAATGACCTTTTTCTGTGAAATTTTATGAAGAGCCTCTCCAAGGAACCTCTTCCGCTCCTCCAACTCGTGGATTGATTTTGATGTTCCCATGTCTGGGATCAATTTTCTGCAAATGCACGCGATTAAAAGTATAATTACTCCCCGTAAATATTGTAGGTAGGATATATGTTTATATTATATTAATTGAGATTCAGGGTGTGTCAAGTTTTAGAAATAAAACGGGTACGTAGCTGACCTGTACCATGTTGAACTATTGTATACTTACTATATTTATGTTACGAAAAATCACAGTATATCAACTGAACATAGAACAATATCAGATTGCTTGAATTCACTGCTATTTATGCATACCTTTGTAGCTCCTGGAGCAATATAAGCTTCTTAGTCTCTTCATTAATTTCCTGAATTTATTAAGTCACAAACATTACTAAATAAGCAGGTGGAATTTATATCAATAAATTCATATGCATTGCTTTTGAAAGCTTAAGCCAACATGGTTTAGTTAATCAAAAGTCGGCCTCATGAATTATATATATACATGCAGTCTCAGAAAACAACAGTATCCAGATTAAGAAATCAATCAGAAAATGATAAACACCGTACCTCTTTATTTGCCTCCAGGCTGAGCAGTACACATCAAAAATTGCAGCAGAAAGAATGACAATGAAAATGTTAGATTATAGAAGCCGATACGAAAGAAGAGTACTGTTTACATATCTAATTCATGTTTCATGCACTGCCTAATTATTAGTTTCGTGTAAACATGATATTGTGATAATTTGAGATTATGTTCTGGAGTAAATAATATAAAAAATTTAAGAATGCTTTATTTACCCTTGTTGGTCTGCCGCGTCGACTTGTTCCGCAAACATATTAATCTTTTCAATGGTATCCTACGAATAGATTCATGTAATGTTAGGTACTGCCCAGATAGTACATACAAAAAAAATAGATTCCTTCTTTGATACTTTGTATAAGATTTCGATGCAAGGACTTGTTTGCATGCCATATTTTTTTTTTTTTGAATAAGAAGTAACCAATTATAAGTAAAGAAAAAGAAAAGATGAGAAGAATTGTACCTGAGAGATTACTGGCATAATACTGTTGTACATCAGCCAGAATACAGACGAAGAAAAGCAATACAAAAAATGAAAATTCATTAGGAAAAAGAAATTGATCATATTTATTTAATAGTCTTGTAGGGATTAATATGCGTACCAGTTGTCCACTTCCCCTGCATTATTCTCTGGAATAGTAGCTTGATGTTGTATGTATTCTTGTAATATTCTCTCTAGTCTACTCAGAAAGAAATTAAAAAGAACAAAAATTAGGGCTCGTAAAATAGATGAAATTTGTGACATAAAAAAAAGCATATAGCTTCTGTCATGGCATTTCAAAAAAGAAAAGAACAAGCATATAGATCTTTGACAACCACTTTTAGATATATATATATATATATATATATATATATATATATATTCTAGTTGTAAAGTTGATGATTGATTAGTTGATTGAATTAGACTAAAGATTTTCCAAAAAGATACAGCAAAGAAAGTTGTTTCCTTTGCAAGAAAAAGAAAAGAAAATAACATAAAAGAAATGAAAAAAAGATAATTACTTCTTGTTAGAGAAATGTCGAAGTCTACCGTTCGGAGCGTACATAATCAAAGCGACATCCACATCGCATAGAACGGATAGCTCGAAGGCCTTTTTGAGGAGACCCTGACTTCTTTTGCCATAGGTTATCTGCCTCTCAAACTGTGTGTCCTTCCTCTCAATCTTCCTCGGTGCCATCAATTGATCTTTTGCTTTTTTTTAATTAATTTGCTATAGAAATGTCTGAGAAAATATTGAATGTAAAGAGAGAAAAGATATTAGAGAAGGTAGGATATGATGGAAGCTGGACTAGAGAAGAGAAGTGATTATATAGATCTAGATGTTTGGTTTACATAAAAGGAAACAAAAGGTGAAAGGTACAATGTGAAGTAGGAGAACTGGTTATATATAGATGTATTGCTAATTATAAGATGGAGAGTAAAAATTAGTAGAAGTGACACTTATAATAAGATGGAGAGCATTTAACAAACATTTTTAGATATTTTTTCTGTTGAATTTAATGCAGACAATTTTTATTTTTAGAAATTTTTCCTGTTGCATTTAATGCAGAAAATTTTCCATTTTTGGACAATTTTCCCGTTCCATAATCCAACATTTCATTTTTCTATTTTTTTTTTAACTACTGACCACTTTAACCATTTTTTTTAAATATCACTCGGTTGATCAAAAGATAAAAGCGACATTTCATTCAATTGCTTGATCAATATAATTGTTTGTTTCTCCAACCTCTTAAATTATTCATGGAAATGGCAATTAAATAAAAGGCCGGAAATACTTAATACTCTTTCTAAAAAAAATAATTAAATAGATTATTATTTATATAACTAGAATTTGCCTCCATTAATTTTTTCTTTATAAAATATTATCTGGCTTGGTGGGCCCCTACAGATCTAGTCTTTTATCTTTAGATTCCATTAACCAAAATTATGATTAATTTAGGGTTATTTAATTAAACACAGTTTTCTTGAGAGGCAATAATTTGTTACCGATATGAGGGTACACTTAATTACCCCTTTGATTCATTTAGTTTGGTTCTTGTGCTACGTGATTAGTTAAAAATATTTTGTAATATTTTGAGTTAATTAATTGAAAAAAAAAATTATTACAAAACCTAGATTTGTATATATCCCAGCGCCAATTTTCTCTTTTGGCTACCGTTTCTATTTATTATTATTTATTTTTTTAGTATAACAAATTTCAAGCACCTCTCCCGCATGTCATTTAAATTTAGAAAGTGCCATGCATCCTTTTTTAAATATTTTCTCTATAAATATTGTAAGCGCCTCTTGATTCAGTCAATGGATCAAAATTGAAATTTTATATTTTTTGCTCGGTTGTTGAAACGTGTGTAGTTAGATTTTAGTTAATTTTTTGTCCCTTTTTCTAAATATCATACATTTTAAATTGTCACAGGTTAGTTAGAAAATTAATTCATTTACGTTTATCCATTTTATTTAGATTTCGATTAATTTAAATTATCGCAAAAACATATATAAGAAAAAAGGTTTGGTTTCCTTAATTGTGTGATCTCCTGTTTACAATATTTATATTTTAGTATGGAAGTCTCACTTTTTTTATATTTTAGTTTATTTTTATCATTAATTTATAGATGAACAGAAGATGGCTTGTTTTACAAGTTTGTTGCACCCTCAGAGTGTTGTACCCTCAGATTTATGTTCATGGCGTCAATGAAAGGATCAAAATCTATTACAATTCGTTGGATACAAATCCAAAGGTTCAGAATGAGATAGCACTGAATAAACAGAGCAAAACCCATCAGAGATTTTATATATATATAAATAAAATAGATGCGGAGAGGCGCGCGCCTGAAGTTTGTTATACTAAAATCGGAAATAATAATAAACAGAAGAGGTAGCCAAAAGAAAAAATTGGCGCTGGTATATATACAAATCTAGGTTTTGTAATAAAAATTCTTATGAATTAACTCAAAATGTTACAAATATTTTTATCCAATCATGTAGCACAAGAACCAAACTAAATGAATCAAAGTGGTAATTAAGTGTCCTCATATCACCAACAAATTATTGCCTCTCAAGAAAACTGTGTTTAATTAAATAAGCCTAAATCAATCATAATTTTAGTTAATGGAATCTAAAGATAAAAAAGACTAGATCTTCATATTTCTCTCTAAAAAAATGGAAATTTTCTGCATTAAATACAACAACAAAATTATCTAAAATAAAAATTATCTCATCTTATTCTGGCAAAAGAAGTAACGGTCTCCTCAAAAAGGCCTTCGAGCTATCCGTTCTATGCGATGTGGATGTCGCTTTGATAATGTACGCTCTAAATGGTAGACTACGATATTTCTCTAACAAGTGACATTTCTCTGATATCTTATATGAAAGTGACATTCAAGTTTGTAAAGAAACAGACTTGAATGTCACCACTTGAATGCTATCAACTAGTAGTTCATCTTATATCATAAGTATATTCAAAACAAACGTACGAAGAATGCAATAATCTATTTTACAGAATGTCAAAAATTAAAAATTCCAAGAATTACGTTAGCTAACACATAGCTCTTTGTGTGGGAGACAAACATAAAATTTAATTGTAATTGGTATTTATAAAAAAGGGTTAACCCTAAATTCTTCCTTCACTGAAAAAAAAATGTTTTCACGCAAGTCTTATCACTTTCATCATGCGATTTAATGCATAAACCTAACAGCAAATCATGCAAGGTGCATTGACGGTGATTAACATTTTCGCACCTATTCATTTAATTGATTATTTTTAATCAAATCAATACATTTGACAGTCACCAAAGATTTGCTTTTTGTAATGCCAAGAGCAATACTACGTACGTCGGAAGCGAGTCACGCGCGCTGTGGTAGGTACGTTGTAACATGTTTAGTTAGAATTCGATCAGTACCGTTAATCAAGCAATGGAATGAAAATTCAGAATCTAAAGCCGTAGACTACCCATCGAACTGAGTTTGGTCCAATGAGCATAATACACTCTAAGAGTGCAAAAATGGCAACTTGGAGCTAGCCCGGCAAGAACGGCATGACACCCCTGTCAATTACACGATGGATACTGTCGGTATACCCTCGTGGATACTCCTGTCGCTAATAGAAAAACACCTTTATGTCGGTATACCCTCGCAGATAATCACTTTTTACCCTGGAGGATACTGTCTCATTCTTGTAGTGCGTGTCGCGTGTTGTGATGAATTCTCGACAAAAAAGACACATCATGGCATAGAAACCGCCTTGGTCACGACATGATACAAGACGAAACATGGCGTGGTACGACACTGAAAACAACACGATGCGACACAAAGACACACAAGATACAGCTTGACACGGTTTTTTCCAACATTAATTTTAGAAGACCTTATTTCATTTCTGGGCTGACAATTTTAGAACTGTAATATGATATCACACCTGGTTTGCATTTATATTCATATAAATAACTCGACATTCAATATGTATTACCATAAATTAAATAAAGTCAAAACTTGCAGTTGTTATAAAACAATACATATTCTTAATTTTTAATTTGTCAGATAGAAGCACTGTTTTTAAATTATTCCAAAAGGCTATGAAAAACAATAAACTATATATATATATATATATATATATACCATTTTGCTTTATTAAAAAGAAAATAGAAATAACTATCAACCCAACCAATCATTCCAATCCATCTGTAGAATCCTATCCAAACCTTCTGATGACCGTAAGTCTATCTGCTGCACTGGCACCGGCACTTTCTGGGGCAGGTTCTGATCAACTATGTGTTGTAGGCTCCACCTGTCATTAGAAATTTCAAATGGTTCTGGTACAGGAGGGGGTACACCAATTTGATTTATTCCGCAAGTTTGTTGCGGTTGTGTTGAAAAGGGAGCTTCAATTTCTGTACGATATCCTTGTTGTAATTGCTCTCCTCTCTGCAGTACATTACGTTACACAACAATTTAAGCATTTTGAAGAAAACAAGAACTAACTAATATAATTACAACACACAACTGAGTTGATCTTAAGTCAGTATATATATATATATATATATATATATATATATATATATATATATATACCTGTAAGTTGTGTTGTGATATATAAGAACACGTCCCGATGTTAAACCGGGAGAGTATTGTTTTCTGAATAAGAAAAGGGGAAAAATGTTTTGTTAGCAGAGACGTAGACAGAGGAAACAAATCAGCTGATAAGTAATATACTTGCTGTCAAGCATGTTGATTAGAAGAAATCAAATTTGATAAGTAATTAATACAGTAATAAATCCGGCCCCAGAATGTCCTACCCTTCTAATTTCAAAAAGAGGAAAAAAATTGAAGCAAATTAAGAAAAAAAAATGTCTAAATTTTTTTGAAATGTATAAATGACCTTTTTCTGTGAAATTTTTTGGAGGGCCTCTCCAAGGAACCACTTCCGCTCCTCCAACTCGTGGATTGATTTTGATGTTCCCATGTCTGGGATCAATTTTCTGCAAATGCACGCGATTTAGTTTATAAAATATTATTACTCCCCGTAAATATTGTAGGTAGGTTATATGTTTATATTATATTAATTGAGATTCAGGGTGTGTCAAGTTTTAGAAATAAAACGGGTACGTACCTTACCTGTACCATTTTGAACTATTGATTTTTCAGGAAAATATAAGTGTGTGTCAACATATTGTGCTAAATTTGGTAACTCTCTAATATAATTATGCTTTTTCACATTTTTTTTGTTTCACTGGCCATACTTCATATATATAGATTGTATACTTTACTCAAAAATGTTACCAAAATCACAGTATCAACTGAACAAACGATATCATATAGCTTGAATTCACTGCTATTTATGCATACCTTTGTAGCTCCTGGAGCAATATAAGCTTCTTAGTCTCTTCATTAATTTCCTGAATTTATTAAGTCACAAACATTACTAAATAAGCAGGTGGAATTTATATCAATATGTTCATATGCCTTGTTTTTGAAAGCTTAAACCAACATGGTTTAGTTAATCAAAAGTCGACCTCATGAATTATACATATACATGCAATCTCAGAAAACAGAAGTATCCAGATTAAGATATCAATCAGAAAATGATAAACACTGTACCTCTTTATTTTCCTCCAGGCTGAGGAGTACACATCAAAAATTGCAGCAGAAAATATGACAATGAAAATGTTAGATTATAGAAGCCGATACGAAAGAAGAGTACTGTTTACATATCTAATTAATTTTGCACTGCCTAATTATATATTAGTTTTGTGTAAACATGATGATATTGTGATAATTTGAGATTATGTTCTGGAGTAAATAATATCAAAAATTTAAGAATGCTTTTTACCCTTGTTGGTCTGCCGCGTCGAATTGTCCCGCAAACATATTAATCTTTTCAATGGTATCCTACGAATAGATTCATGTAATGTTAGGTACTGCCTAGATAGTACATACAAAAAACTAGATTCCTTCTTTGATATTTTGTATAATATTTCGATGCAAGGACTTATGTGCATGCCATATTTTTTTTTTTTGAATAAAAAGTAACCAATTATAAGTAAAGAAAGAGAACAGATGAGAAGAATTGTACCTGAGAGATTACTGGCTTAACACTGTTGTACATCAGCCAGAATACAGATGAAGAAAAGCAATACAAAAAATAAAAATTCATTAGGAGAAAGAAATTGATCATATTTATTTAATAGTCTTGTAGGGATTAATATGCGTACCTGTTGTCCACTTCCCCTGCATTTTTCTCTGGAATAGTAGCTTCATGTTGTATGTATTCTTGTAATATTCTCTCTAGTCTACTCAGAAAGAAATTAAAAAGAACAAAAATTAGGGGTCGTAAAATAAATTCAGAATTTGGTGATGCAAATCGAATGAAATTTGTGACCAACCAAGAAAAAGCATGCATATATATCCTTGACAACCGTTTTTAGATTGAATTTCAAAGAAAGTATCCATATTTTACATATATTCTAGTAAAGTTGATGATTAAATAGTGGATTGAATTAGACTAAAGATTTTCCTAGCTAAAAGATATACCATAAATGGAACCATGAAAAACATTCTAGGTGACAGATAGAGGTGAAGCAACAAACTAATATCGAGTAAAATTGTTAAAAAAAATTGAAAATATTTCCAACAATAAAGAAAGTTATTTTCTTTGGAAGAAAAAGGAAAGAAAATAAAAGAAATGAAAAAAGGGATAATTACTTCTTGTTAGAGAAATGTCGTAGTCTACCGTTCGGAGCGTACGTAATCAAAGCGACATCCACGTCGCATAGAACGGATAGCTCGAAGGCCTTTTTAAGGAGACCATTACTTCTTTTGCCATAGGTTATCTGCCTCTCAAACTGCGTATCCTTCCTCTCAATCTTCCTCGGTGCCATCAATTCTTTTGCTTTTCTTTTAATTAAATTGCTGAAGAAATATCTGAGAAAATATTAATTGAATGTAAAGAGAGAAAAGATATTAGAGAAGGTAGGATATGAAGAAGAGAACTGATTATATATAGATGTATTGGTTTACATAAAAGGAAACAAAGGTGAAAGGTACAATCTAAAGTTGGAGAACATAGATGTATTGCTAATTATAAGATGGTGAGCAAAAATTAGTAGAAGTGACGCTTATAATAAGGTGGATAGCATTTAACAAACATTTTTAGACATTTTTTCTCTTGAATTTAATGCAGGCAATTTTTATTTTTAGAAATTTTTCCTATTGCATTTAATGCAGAAAATTTACATTTTTGGACTATTTTCCTGTTCCATAATCCAGCATTTCATTTTTCTATTTTTTTTTAACTACTGACCACTTTAACCATTTTCCTTTTTTAAAACTCTCACTCGGTTGATCAAAAGATAAAACCGCCATTTCATTCAATTGCTTGATCAATAAAATTGTTTGATTTATCCAACCTCTTAAATTATTCATGGAAATGGCTATTAAAGAAAAGGCCGGAAATACTTGATACTCTTTCTAAAAAAAATTTATTCTTTTTATTACAAGAATTTGCCTCCATTAAAATTTATTTTTTTTGAAAATATTATCTCGCTTGGTGGGCCCTTACAGATTCCTTATGTAGTTTCGGTAGATACTTTTGAGAGAGAAATATGAATATCTAGTCTTTTATCTTTAGATTCCATTATAACTAAAATAATAATTATTTTAGGCTTATCTTTAGAGGACACTTAATTACCCCTTTGATTCATTAATTAGTTTGTTCTTGTGCACGTGATATATTGGGTAATTAAGTGTCTTCATATCAGCAACAAATTATTGCCTCTCAAGAAAACTGTGTTTAATTAATTAACCCTAAATCAATCATAGTTTTAGTTAATGGAATCTAAAGATAAAAGACTAGATCTTCATATTTCTCTCAAAAAAAATGGAAATTCGTGTAAAAATGGAAATTTTCTGCATTAAATACAACAACAAAATTATCTAAAATAAAAATTATCTCATCTTATTATAAATGTCCCTTCTACTAATTTTTGCTCTCCATCTAATTATCTTCATTCTTATATTAAGCACGTAGATGTTCTGATCGGCTAACGACTATGATTAAAAGATGAAATTTTGAATCGAATATCAGCCATCCAATCAAATAGTTTGCCTTCTTTTGATTCTATGTATCTTTTTGATGTTTTTTTTACGTGTAAAAGTCTAAATTTATTTAGACACATATATACAAATTGTATCATCTTTCTGATTAGTCAACATTTCTTTCCATTTCTTAAATGTTATTTAAGGAATTTTTAGATTGATTGATAATTGATTGGTCATGCCTTCATTTCTTTTAATTTTTTTATATCATTTAAGAAATATTATTTGTCATTTAATATGTCATCTTGTATGAAAATATGTCAAAAAGATAAAAAAAAAATATGTATGTCATTTAATGAAATATGTCATTTAATGAAATATGTCATTTAAAGAATGTTATTTATGTGTAAATATCGTTTAATATGTCATTTAGTAATGTTATTTGTTATTTAATCTAATTTTTTTTATGAAAATATGTCATTTTATATAAGATTATAAAGAGAAAATTGGCGCTGGGATATAAATAAAAATCTAGGTTTTGTAATAATTTTTTTTATCAATGAACTCAAAATATTACAAAATATTTTTAAGTAATCACGTAGCACAAGAACCAAACTAATTAATGAATCAAAGGGGTCATTAAGTGTCCTCATATCGGTAACAAATTATTGCCTCTCAAGAAAACTGTGTTTAATTAAATAACCCTAAATTAATCATAATTTTGGTTAATTGAATCTAAAGATAAAAGACTAGATCTGTAAGGCCCACCAAGCGAGATAATATTTTCTAAAAAATAAATTTTAATGGAGGCAAATTCTAGTTATATAAATAATAAACTATTTAATTATTTTTTTTAGAAAAAGGATTAAGTATTTCCGGCCTTTTGTTTAATTGACATTTCCATAAATAATTTAAGAGGTTGGAGAAAGCAAACAATTATATTGATCAAGCAATTGAATGAAATGTTACTTTTATCTTTTGATCAACGGAGTGAGATTAAAAAAAATAGAAAAATGAAATGTTGAATTATGGAACGGGAAAATTGTCCAAAAATGGAAAATTTTCTGCATTAAATGCAACAGGAAAAATTTCTAAAAATAAAAATTGTCTGCATTAAATTCAATAGAAAAAATATCTAAAAATGTTTGTTAAATGCTCTTCATCTTATCATAAGTTTCACAACTACTAATTTTTACTCTCCATCTTATAATTAGCAATACATCTATATATAATCAGTTCTCCTACTTCACATTGTACCTCTCACCTTTTGTTTCCTTTTATGTAAACCAATACATCTCTATATAATCACTTCTCTTCTCTCGTCCAGCTTTCATCATATCCTACCTTCTCTAATATCTTTTCTCTCTTTACATTCAATATTTTCTCAGACATTTCTTTAGCAAATTAATTAAAAAAAAAGCAAAAGAATTGATGGCACCGAGGAAGATTGAGAGGAAGGACACACAGTTTGAGAGGCAAATAACCTATGGCAAAAGAAGTAACGGTCTCCTCAAAAAGGCCTTCGAGCTATCCGTTCTATGCGACGTGGATGTCGCTTTGATTATGTACGCTCCGAACGGTAGACTACGACATTTCTCTAACAAGAAGTAATTATCCCTTTTTTTCATTTCTTTTGTTTTCTTTCCTTTTTCTTCCAAAGAAAACAACTTTCTTTATTGTTTGAAATATTTTCAATTTTTTACCAATTTTACTCGATATTAGTTTGTTGCTTCACCTCTATCTGGCACCTAGAATGTTTTTCATGGTTCCATTTATGGTATATCTTTTAGCTAGGAAAATCTTTAGTCTAATTCAATCCACTATTTAATCATCAACTTTACTAGAATATATGTAAAATATGGATACTTTCTTTGAAATTCAATCTAAAAACGGTTGTCAAGGATATATATGCATGCTTTTTCTTGGTTGGTCACAAATTTCATTCGATTTGCATCACCAAATTCTGAATTTATTTTACGACCCCTAATTTTTGTTCTTTTTAATTTCTTTCTGAGTAGACTAGAGAGAATATTACAAGAATACATACAACATGAAGCTACTATTCCAGAGAAAAATGCAGGGGAAGTGGACAACAGGTACGCATATTAATCCCTACAAGACTATTAAATAAATATGATCAATTTCTTTCTCCTAATGAATTTTTATTTTTTGTATTGCTTTTCTTCATCTGTATTCTGGCTGATGTACAACAGTGTTCAGCCAGTAATCTCTCAGGTACAATTCTTCTCATCTGTTCTCTTTCTTTACTTATAATTGGTTACTTTTTATTCAAAAAAAAAAAATATGGCATGCACATAAGTCCTTGCATCGAAATATTATACAAAATATCAAAGAAGGAATCTAGTTTTTTGTATGTACTATCTAGGCAGTACCTAACATTACATGAATCTATTCGTAGGATACCATTGAAAAGATTAATATGTTTGCGGGACAATTCGACGCGGCAGACCAACAAGGGTAAAAAGCATTCTTAAATTTTTGATATTATTTACTCCAGAACATAATCTCAAATTATCACAATATCATCATGTTTACACAAAACTAATATATAATTTTTTTTTTTTTGAGTAAAAATGAGGGTCAAGCCCACATTTATATTAAAAGAAGGTTCCGTTACACAAGGGTGGTAACCACCAAAATAAAAACAACTGGGCTCAAAATCGTTGAGCCGAAGGTAAATAGATCAAAGTTTGTAAAAGCAGTAAAATGAGAACCGAAATGAGAAAGTAAACTGGAAAGAAATTGGAGAATCCTTCTTCCTCCTTTGACATTTAAGCTTGTTAGTCCCTTATTTTCCTGAAATTTTGTATCTCACTCATAGCCGAACTGAAGCTGCCATAGGACCTCATCCTTGAGTTCTTCCACCTCCTTACTGCATTCTCTAAAAGTTCGTGAGCATCGTTCCTTCCATATGATGAATTGTGTTATTAGAAGGGTGCCTCTTTGGATTTTTGGAATCTTTGAACTTAGGATTGCTTCCGTGTATGTTGTGGAGATGTTTGTCGCTACCATCCTGTCCGGCCTTTGTAGGAATATCGCATTGTATACTGCTAGTGAGAAAGGACAAGCATCCATCATGTGGCTGATGGATTCAAGTGCTGCTTTGCAAAGTATACACCTGTTCACCAGTGGCCAACCGCGCTTGTTTAAGTTGTCAATAGTTAGTAATCTATTAAGGGACATCAACCATCCAAACACTTTCATGCGTGGCGGTATCTTGAGTTTCCAAACTTTGTGTGCTCGAGTTGCTATTGTCGGGATGTTTTTCATTGCGCGATATGCGCTCTTCACCGTGAAGAGTCCTGATTCTGCCCAAATCCATGTTATGTCATCTTGTGTGTTTGGCCTGTTGTTGACTTGCGCAAGTAATTGTTGTAGGGCCGTTAATTCTGATAGTGCTATGTCGGATGTGATTGATTTGAAAAATCCCGTGAGGTCGGTTGATGTCTTGATTTCCTGAACAGTGACATTCTGATCGATTGCATGCGAGTGCAAATTCGGTAGGACATAGCATAGGGGGGTTCCGGCCCATTTGTGATTCCAAAGTTGTGTTTGTGCTCCGTTGCCTATCGTGTGTGTGAAGGACATTTGACAAAACTGCCTCTGATTTTTTATTGCCGAAGTGAATATGGGTGAGAGCGGTAAACCATCGTGACCTATGCTGACTTGCATTATTGGCTTCCATAAGTTGGTGTGTGGCCGAACCCACTGCCAATGCCATTTAAGTAGTAAGGCCTGATTGAAAACCGTTAAATCCATAACACCTAGACCTCCAAAATCCTTTGGCGTGCACACTAAATTCCAATTTGCTAAGTTGAGCTTTGTTTGGTTTGGTCCCGCTCCGTGCCACAGGAAGGATCGTCGTATCTTGTCTATACTTTGAATTACCCATTTGGGCAATCGCAAGCACGACATGAAGTATGTCGGTAGTGATGATAACACCGAGTTTACCAAAACTATTCTACCTGCGATAGTTAGGTGTTTTGCTGCCCAACCTCCCAGTCTCTTATGCATTCTTTGTATCAATGGCAAGTATGCCAATTTTGGAAGTGTTTTGTTCGAGAGAGGAAGTCCGAGATATGTGAAGGGCAATGTTGCCAATTTGCATCCCAGTACGTTTGCGAGTTCCTGTTTTCGGATTTGTGATGTTTCTGAAATGAGAAGTTCAGATTTGGAGAGATTCACCGATAGGCCTGAGACTTGCTTGAACACTGTCAGTATTATCTGTAGTACTTGCAACTGTTGTATTTCAGGTTTGACGAAGAACATTGCATCATCCGCATATAGCAAGCAGGGCGTCATGTCTCTGAAAGGTAGTCTCAGTGCCCCGGTGTTAGCCAGGTTTTGAGTGTACCTTGCTAGGAAGTCTATTGCTATTATGAATAATAGTGGAGAGAGAGGGTCGCCCTGTCGCACTCCACGTCTCAGTGTTATTTTCCTTCCTAGTAGTCCATTGATCATAATCTGAGATGTGCAAGCTAATATGCAGTGTTGAATCCAGGATAGCCATTCCGTCGGCAGTCCTTGAGCTCGCATCACTTTCACGATGAATTCCCAACTGACCGTGTCGAATGCTTTGGTGAAGTCCGCCTTGAACAATGCTATTGGTAACTTCTTCTTTCTCGCCATATGCAATGTGTGCTGTGCATATATGAAGCTTTCGCAGATGTGTCTGTTTTTCATGAAACCTGTCTGGGCCTTGTGCAGTAGTTGCGGCATCTTGTCCTGAAGTCTATTTGCTAGTATTTTGGACAAGATCTTCTGTACTCCATGAAGCAAGCTTATTGGCCGGAAGTCTTGCACCGTCGCTGGTGCCTCCTTTTTTGGTAGGAGTACTATGTATGATGAGTTGAGCGGGGCTAGGGAAATGTTTCTTGCCGTTACATGTTGAAAGACCATGCAAAGGTCTGGGGAGATGAGGTCAACGAAATGATTGTAGAACTCCCCAGTGAAGCCATCTGGTCCTGGGCTTTTATTGGTGGGCCATTGTCTGATAGTGTCACTGACTTCTTTTGTTGTAAAGGATTCAACTAGGGAATTGAAATCTCTAGTTTTGGTTGTGTTTGGGTACAGGTTTGTCCAGTGCAGTTGGGGTACTTCTGTTTTCTGGTTGGGGAATTGAAATCTGTACCCAAACAGTTGGGGAATTGAAATCTCTAGTTTTGGTTGTGTTTGGGTACAGGTTTGTCCAGTGCAGTTGGGGTACTTCGAGTACGGACAGATCCATGCAATCTAGTTTTTTGTATGTACTATCTAGGCAGTACCTAACATTACATGAATCTATTCGTAGGATACCATTGAAAAGATTAATATGTTTGCGGGACAATTCGACGCGGCAGACCAACAAGGGTAAAAAGCATTCTTAAATTTTTGATATTATTTACTCCAGAACATAATCTCAAATTATCACAATATCATCATGTTTACACAAAACTAATATATAATTAGGCAGTGCAAAATTAATTAGATATGTAAACAGTACTCTTCTTTCGTATCGGCTTCTATAATCTAACATTTTCATTGTCATATTTTCTGCTGCAATTTTTGATGTGTACTCCTCAGCCTGGAGGAAAATAAAGAGGTACGGTGTTTATCATTTTCTGATTGATATCTTAATCTGGATACTTCTGTTTTCTGAGATTGCATGTATATGTATAATTCATGAGGTCGACTTTTGATTAACTAAACCATGTTGGTTTAAGCTTTCAAAAACAAGGCATATGAACATATTGATATAAATTCCACCTGCTTATTTAGTAATGTTTGTGACTTAATAAATTCAGGAAATTAATGAAGAGACTAAGAAGCTTATATTGCTCCAGGAGCTACAAAGGTATGCATAAATAGCAGTGAATTCAAGCTATATGATATCGTTTGTTCAGTTGATACTGTGATTTTGGTAACATTTTTGAGTAAAGTATACAATCTATATATATGAAGTATGGCCAGTGAAACAAAAAAAAATGTGAAAAAGCATAATTATATTAGAGAGTTACCAAATTTAGCACAATATGTTGACACACACTTATATTTTCCTGAAAAATCAATAGTTCAAAATGGTACAGGTAAGGTACGTACCCGTTTTATTTCTAAAACTTGACACACCCTGAATCTCAATTAATATAATATAAACATATAACCTACCTACAATATTTACGGGGAGTAATAATATTTTATAAACTAAATCGCGTGCATTTGCAGAAAATTGATCCCAGACATGGGAACATCAAAATCAATCCACGAGTTGGAGGAGCGCAAGAGGTTCCTTGTAGAGGCTCTTCAGAAAATTGAGCAGAAAAAGGTCATTTAGATACTCCTTTTTTTTTATTTTCTTTGTAATTTGCTTCGTTTTTTCCCCTCTTTTGGAAATTAGAAGGGTAGGATTTGGAGGCCAGCCGGGTTTAATTAGTACAGTGCTGATTAATTACTAATCATATTTGATCCCTTCTAATCAATATGTTTGACAGCAAGTACTGAAGTACACAAGGAATTATGTTTTGGTTATTAGCTTGCATCAATAATTATTACACATCTAATAAATTTAATAATATCCCTTTTCTTATTCAGAAAACCATACTCTCGAGGTTTAACATCGGGATATACGCCCATATCTCACAACCAAGCTTGCAGGTATATATATATATACTAACTTAAGCTCAATTCAATTTGTATGTTGTCATTATATTAGTAATTACTTAATTTGTTATTTTGACATGTTTAAATCGTTGTGTGTAACATTAGCTGCAGACAGTAGAGCAACTACAACAAGAATACCAAAAAGAAATTGAAACTCCTTTCATTGCACAACCACAAGAAATGCAACAGTTTTATGTTCCCCCTCCCTTGCCAGAACCATTTGACATAGTTAATAAGAACATGTCCCACGAAACGTCGGTGCCGGTGCTGCCGCCAGACTACTACAAAGATTTGGATAGGTGGCTACAGACTGATTGAGATATTGATTATGATAGGTGGCTACATATATTACGTACTGATTGGGGGCTGAAAGTTATTTTTATTTTATTTTTTTGTTTTATTTGTGTATTTGCTAGGAAAGCAACATGTTATATATATATATAGAGAGATGGGCTATTGTGCTTTGCAAAGTAAATGGGGGGTTTACTTCGGATCATATTTTCATTTTTGAAAATCCAAACAACCGATCCGAACCGTTTAACATGTTCTAAATATTGAAATGTGCTTGCAGACTAAATTTTACATTTTTTGCAATTTTTTTACTATTTATTAAGCCACTTTGAAAATCGCTGATCCACTGTGAACAGTAAAAAACAGTAAAATTTTCTGGACCACCGGATCAGCGATTTTCAAAGTGGCTTAATAAATAGTAAAAAAATTCCAAAAAATGTAAAATTTAGTCTGCAAGCACATTTCAATATTTAGAACATGTTGAACGGTTCGGATCGGTTGTTTGAATTTTCAAAAATAAAAATATGACCCGAAGTAAACCCCCCATTTACTTTGCAAAGCACAATAGCCCATCTATATATATATATATAGAGGAGGGATCAAGTTACAACAAATTTGAGTTACAACAAAGTTACAACAACTATTTTTGTCATTTTTAAAGTCCAAATCGTCGATCCAAACCGCTCAACATGATTATCTAAATAAAATGTGCTTGCAGATCAAATTTTACATTTTTTTTAAATTTTTTTACTATTTATTAAGATGGGTACAAAATTCAATGGTCTGAATATGACTATTTTTTGTAAAATACTTAATAAATAGTAAAAAAATTCAAAAAAATATAAAATTTGATCTGCAAGCACATTTTATTGTGGAGATCATGTTGCACGGTTTGGATCGACGATTTAGACTTTGAAAATGAAAAAAATGGTTGTTGTAACTTTTGTTGTAACTCAAATTTGTTGGAACTTGATCCCTCCTCTATATATATATATATATATATATATATATATATATATATATATATATATAGCTTGTTACTTTGCTTAGCCTCTTGGAATAATCTACAAACTTTGATTATGTTGCTTTAGTACAACTGTAAGTTTTGACTTCTATAGGAAATATTTGTGGCTGCCGTATGGTTGTGAAGTGGTGTATCTAGTGAATATAGTTCTAAAAATTAAAAATTCGGAAATAAACAACTAGAAATTGAATGAAAATACACTTTTAATCTCTTGATCAACCGAGTGAAATTTTACAAAAAAGACAACTTGTAAAAGTGATCAGTAGTTAAAATAGAAAGAAAAAAAAAAACTGACGACCGATGTGAGGAAAATTCTGAATAAAAAAAATTAAGTATTTCTTTTTGAATAATTATACTATCCCTTTCTCAAAATTCCCAAAATTCCCTCAGCCTTCAATTGATTGGACTGAAGCGTCTCTTGATGCCTTAATTATGTAGTTCTTTGTGAAAGTGAAATTGTTATCGTTGCAAAAATCCTTAATATAACTCCGCCGAAATTCAAAGAATAAATAAAAATGGGAGAGTGCGTCAGTCAGATTATTCTAAATTAAATACAGGGAGATTAAATTATTTGCACGAGTAAAACAGCAAGAGAGCCATAAAGAAAAAATCATAAGAATCAAAATTTTACTAAATGGTTTTTCTCTACATATATTAGTAACATCCAAACAGCATTGATACTAGATACGAGTGCACAACAATAACAGGTGATTTTCAGACAAACCAAAACCAAATTATGAACTTCTAGCTGGTAGAATTCACTTAGTGTTTCAAAATTTCCACCACTACACCTTGTCTGAAAATTTAAAAAATAGAAAACCATGAGGATAAAATTGCAAGAAACTATGTTCTCTCCAGATTACTGCACATTGACTAGCTCCACATCAAAGATCAGCCAAGAGTTCTTGGGTATTGGTCCCATTGCTTTATCCCCATAGCTGAAATAAATTTGAAGCATAAACAAACCATCAAAATATAAGGAAAAATAAATCGAATTAGAAGACTGGAACATGCCTAAGAACACGTGTCAAATTTATAACAGCGACCTTGAAATTTTGGTAGTAAGGTTTCACTAACAGCATTCATTATCTATTTGAAAGTAATCACCTGTATTTGAGTTATATGCCTGCAGCACCAAATTGTTAAAATAATATATGTTGCAAGTTTTAGTCACATAGTCTGGGAACCAGAACCACTTTCAATTTTAAAGGTCCATTTTAGGTCTTTTTCTTAACCAAATGAACAATGAAAAGGCCAATAGTATGCATTTTATGGTTCCTTTGTTATATTATATCATTGATTTATGGTTACTCTCAATCTAGAATGTTGAGTATTACTAACAAATAAATGCAAATAATGTTCATCTCCATTTTAAAGTTCAGTAAAATATTTGCAAGAAAATAATGTTAATTCTAATTAGGTTGTGTCCAAAGTATATTCCAATAGATCCATGGTTTAATATAGAAAAAAAAAATGGAAGAGATGTATAAGTACAAACCCCATAATTGGTGGGACGGTAAGCCTCCTTTTATCTCCAACACGCATCCCTAGAATAGACAAATTAATTTTAGATCGAATAACATTATAATTAAGCACCAGTGGTACCAGATGGCATTGGCTGCAACTTTTGGGTTTGTTATTTGTTCTCTGTTGATTGGCACTCTACTTACTAGGTTCTATTTACCAGATAATAGGAACAAACTTTTTATTTTCTACATTATTAGATGAAAAGATACACGAACAAACAAATGAACAAAATGAATAAGAAAAAAAAATGAAATAGTTGTACGTACCACTAACACCAACATCCCAGCCCTTGATGACCTGGCCTACACCTGTTTTCAGAAAAAGGAATTTTGTAATGCCATGTGTTAATCTGCTACAATTATGATCAGGTAAAATAACTGAATTAAAAAATCAAAAATTGGGAAAGGATTCCAGATCATGCGTGGCAAGCACTGCCGACCACCGGCATATTTTTCTATGGGATGTGACAAGTGAGTGCATTTTTTTTCCTTTTTTTTTCAACTAATGAGGTGGTTAGTTCTGACTTCAAATGAAACCACAGTTCACAAAAAAAACTATATATATTACCAAGGCGAAAATTAAATGGCCTTTGACCAACATTTGAGTCAAAAATCTTTCCATTCTTTAGCTTCCCAATATAAGTCACAGAAACCTTCACCAAGAAACGAAAGATGAACATTAGCAAAGGTATATTAAACTCAGCAAATCAGCGAAGGTATATTGGTTCCAACACAAGGCCACTTTGAGATTTTGCATATAAGAGATGATTAATATGTTAAATATAGTATTGAGTATATTTCATGCAATATGTAAGTGTACTTCATCGGATGTAAATGTTTGCTCATACACAATAAGCATCTTGCAGTTCACACTTAACCTTTCGCTCTGACAGTGCATATTGGATTAGTACAAGCATAAAAATCATTATATTTCCCAAAGTTAAAAAAAAAAAAGACACTGAACCAATCAAGGATAAATCTATGAATAGTGAATTGTAAAAAACACATAACATGTGACCACCACACGTCATGCAGGGGTCGAAACACGGCGGAACACGGCACCCGGTGTTAGGCGTGCCATGTTAAGACGTGTCCGTGCTGTGTTGTAAGAAGTGGTGTCCGAAGTTGGATAAAATCAGCACGTGTAAACACGACACGTCCATGGCACGTCTTGTCACGACAGGCTAGAACACGTCTAGACACGGATCAAAATTTAAACAATTCTAAATCATCTTATATTTAACCTCAACTTAAACCATCAGTTTCCACTTTTCACCAATGAGAATGGGATATTAATTTGAACATGAGCATCTTGCTGCTTAATTGAATTTCAAAATTAGATTTGCTTCTTCGGTTTATTACTACAAGGAACAAAATGAAAGATAAACCCCAACAAACTCAAAAGAGATTGAGAAGCCCTTACATGTATAAATTGCAACAAAGCAATCATAACAACTTTACAATAATTCTATTCAGACATATGGCAACCTATTCTACATCAGAATACAACATAGTACATCTCAATTCCCATACATATTGATCCAAACCGCTACTCATCAGATGTCTAAGCACATTTCGGCACTCCTAAACACGGTATATCATGCCGTGCCGTGCCGTGCCAATACAAGTGTTGTGTCTGAAATTGGTACTGTTCGGCACGGCACGGCATTGTACCAGACACAGGTTGGCACAACACTTTTACAATTCACTACCTACAAACAAGTACAGTCAGCACTCCAAAGGTAGGTGCCAAAAAATACACTATTTAAAGGAAATTTTTCCGTAACATCAACAAAGCATTCATGATATGTTTCCAGGTGAGATTGTTCACTGACAATGTGCAAAAACTATATGGTGACAAACAAAGCATTGCATCTGATAGAAATAGGATCCTTACAAGTCAATTTGGAAGAGAGAGTGCAGCAAAAGTAGCTAATGTGATGTACCATATAGCCATTTATACAAAGTTATGAGTGAGGCTATGGTATTATACATAGCGCGGATTGTCCATACTATGGATCAATATCATCGTTTTCAAATTTCAACCAGTCAATCTGCACCGTTCAACATGATCTCCATATGAAAATGTGCTTGCAGACTAAATTTTATATTTTTTAGAATTTTTTTATTATTACTTTAGATGGGTAAAAATCACTACTTTTGAATGGTCTGAAATGTTTTATATTTCTACCTGTCTTAAAAAATAGTAAAAAATTTCTATAAAATGTGAAGTTTTATCTACAAGTACATTTTCATATGGAGATCATGTTGAACGGTTTAGATCGATTGCTTGTACCTTGAAAAATGAAGATTTTGATCCATAGTACGGACCAATATGTGCTATGCATAGTACCGTAGCCTCACTCAAAAGTTAATGGCAATTTATTCATTTTCGCTGGACA
This sequence comes from Carex myosuroides, assembly GCA_028015225.1. NCBI lineage: Eukaryota > Viridiplantae > Streptophyta > Magnoliopsida > Poales > Cyperaceae > Carex > Carex myosuroides. The sequence continues at coordinate 4,400,898 of CM051464.1, forward strand.
AAACTTAAAACTATGAAGCCTAAGTTGCAGATTAATGAAAAACTAATAATATGAATGTACCTTGCTCCCTGGAGTAGCCTTTTTGCCGTCCGGTCGGCCCATGGAGATCTCCTCAACTATCAACCCATTTCCAAAAGTGCGAGATTGTTGAGGCTCTTTCTCATTGTCTTCCTTCTCTTCTTTCTTGCTTTCATCTTTCTCAGCACTTTTCTTGTTCTTCTTTTTCTTTTTCTTTTTGGATTCTTTTTCACTAGCATCGCCAGGTTGGCCATTTTCACTATACCGGGCAAAGGAAATAAGAGAATACAGCGATTAGCATTTTAGATAAGTACCAGCAGAAGTACAAAACAAATTTATTAAAATGTTTCTTACGTATCAATCATCTTTTTGGAAACAGGTGTTTCTTCTTGTACAGCATCTCCTTTTGTAGGTTCTTTGGTTTCCTTCTTCAGTTTCTCACTTCTAAAAAGTAAATGATGCAAACAAGTCAACCTAAATCGATAATACAAATCCTATGGTTTTCCAAAGTAATCAGTAAGCAAATAAATAATCTCATACCCATCATTAGGTGCCTTCGCTTCAACTCCATCCTCTGCGCTCACACCAGACAAGCTTCCATTTTCACCCTTCTCTTTCTTTTTACTTTTCTTATCCAGTTTCTTCTTCTTCTTTTTCGATACCTCAGTATCCTCTCCCATTTTCTCATCATCCATAGGGGTAGCACCGTCAAGCTTCCTCTTCTTGTTTTCTTCTTTTCCTTCTTCAGTTTTCTTTGAATCAGATATAGGGAATCCATCTTCGTCTTCACTATCCCCTTGAGAGAGGGTGACCACTGCCAGATGACGCTGGGACCCATCGAGTGCATCATCACTGTCACTTACTTGGCGGTTTTTCTTCTTGGATAAACGGCTCTTGTCTCCATTTGCTGTTTTTTCTTCCTCTAAAATCTCTTCAATGACAACTACGATTGTTTTAAAAAAAAAAAAAAAACTGAATGTACCTACGCAAAGATATCAAATGTCTAAAAAACAAATAGCACAATAAATGTATTAATCTTAACGAATACAAAATAATAAAAAAAAGGACTGTAGCAGAGAACAATATATTGTTGTCTAATTTAAGAAAAACCTAACCCTTAATAATCCTGGATAAAAAAAAACATTTGCTTGAGAAGACTTGCTCTTTTGCAAACAAAAAACCGAACTTTTCATTGTTGGCATCCCAAAAATCCTAAACAAACACGTAATAAGAAACAGCAACCAAACAAGCAACAATAAATATTTCTCTTTCATTTTGGTTACCTCCGCTTTTATGAGGACGGGAACGGGTATACATATCGCCACCATTATCATACATGTCAACATCATCATCGTCATCAATAAAGTCAGATTCATACTCATCTTCATCAGAAAAATCAATATAATCAGAGTCTTCGCTGTCTGTCTCAGCTATATCCTCTCCACAAGGCTCTCTTATACAAAAGATAAGGAAATTCAGTTCCTCAAAATAAAAAATATCACAAATCAGCAAGTACTTTATGGCACATTTATATAAATTCATACTCAATTTGTGTGTAATCGGACCTGACTGAACTACACTTGTATAATCACTGCTCAAGTTATCGCAATTATTTTCTCATTTTACTTTGATTCATTTTGATACCCAATTTTATGCAATTAGACCTGATAGAACTACAATTGTATCATCAAAACATAACTTAGCATTATATTTTGCCACTGATGACCTTAATTTATTTTGCAACTTGACCTCCATTTACACCAAATATAGCAATATGACAAAATAACTCCCAAAGGAAAGCACAACATTTTGACACTTTGTAGCAGCACCGAGAAACACAAGTACAAATGAACAAGAGACGACAAACAACAATGACCGAAATTGCCACGTACCAATAATGTTAGGTATATTTACATAAACCAACAAAGGCATTCACTCCTAACACCAACAACTAAACAATAATATTAACAACAATAACCCTGCACGTAAGCAAATAGACAACATTCCGAGATCTTTTACAGGCAGACAGATAGAAAATACTGACAAACACAAGTTGAAAAACAGCAACAGCTGAAAGCCTGAAAATGCTGGTACAAGTACCACCTCTAAGCACCACAAACCGAAAAATAACAAACAATAATAAACATAAAACAACATTAGAGAGAAATATGACATAAAAAAAGGATACTGGTTGCCATCTCTGGGGCCCACATAGTAGCCAGTGAGATGCACGCTGCTCTTGCCAAGTACAGAGAAGACGACCTCCTCCTGCTCCTCAAACTCAAGCTCCAGGTGGCACGTCTCGCATTTGTCAGCAAATAGACTGCATATCAGCACCGGGCTCTTCTCCCCCACATTACACTGCACTGTTGTCTTTGCCGCAGCTGCCTTTGTTGCATTTGCTCCCACTACATTTCCCAAAGTTGCCTGCACATTACAAAAATTGCAAACAATTTAGAGAAATGAGTGAGGCTGTGGTAATATGCATATTACACAACGGCCCGTGCTATGGACTCATATCTCTGTTTTTAAAGTCCAAACAGTCGATTCGATCCGAACCGTTAAACATGACCTCCATATGAAAAAGTACTTGTAGACCGAATTTTACATTTTTTAGAATTTATTTTACTATATTTTAGATAGGTAGTAAATCACTTGATTTGAACATTCTGGACCATCCCAAATCAGTGATTTTCTACCTATCTACAAAAATAGTAAAAAAATTTCTAAAAAAATGTAAAATTTGGTCTACAAGTACCTTTTCATATGGAGATCATGTTTGTTTGGATCGACTATCTAAACTTTGAAAATAGAGATATGGATTCATAGCACGGGTCGATCCGTAATATCCATATTACCATAGCCTCACTCTAGAGAAATTCATAGGACAAGAGACTTTAGATAGCAGCCTGTCCCTAAATAGACCGAGCTAATGGGTAAACTGGTTCAATTTTGGATTATGATTTGGGTGGGGCTGAATCGAGCTCGACTTTACTTTTTGTACAACATCACTGGTTCACTATCATCACTTCATATCCTTTCTACCAAAATGGAATTTGAAACCCTAATAGTTTGATTTTTCTGAAGGAAACACCATACAACACTAATAAACTTACAACAACTACCTATTCAACAATATTCAAATTTTAAATGTGTGACTATAGGAAGTGAGGCATTATATTATGAAATATAACGAGCTGGCTAGCAATGGATAAAAATAGTTGAGAAACAAAACTTAAACCCTATCAAAATAAGACAAAAATATGCCTATAAATATAACCTGAGAAATACGGAGCCTCCCTCTAGTCTCGTCAAAGCTGTGCGTGTAAGGCTTCCCTGGCTTCACCTCAACCCCTACAGAAGTTACAAAATTAATAATTTAAAAACCGATAGAAACTGTATTCAGATGCGAATAGAGCAGCATTTTTCTCACCCCAAAAGGCCATTGTTGAAAGGAGAAGTGGGAGCTGCTCGCTATCTTTTGTTAGCGATCAGATAATGGGAGGCGTAAAAGATGATTAGGGTTTAAGATCTAGAAATTGCTCGAAGGCATCAGGGTTTATGAGCACCCCTAAAACCCTAGCAAGTGAGAGCGGCGAAGAGGAGTGCGAAGTAATAGTGACCTGGCTGAGAAGGGAGGCTTTTACATATGTATCCTTACAAAATTTAATATTATAAGATGAGCTATCATGTTAGGTTAAAGAATGTTTTGTGTTATTATAAAAAATAAAACATATTTTTCTATTTCATTTTCACTTTTTTTTTCCAAAGTATTGTTTTATTTTCTTCTAGTAAGCGATGGGGTCAAGCCACCCGACCATTAATTTAATAATGCCATCTGGATGTAATAATAACTGGAGAGCATACATACATACCTTAAACCTAGAAAGAGAGAATTGTTGGTATACCATTTGAAACATTCTATAATGTTTATTTTTCTATCAAAACACACTAATTTTTTATTTCCTCATTTCAAATTAAAATATTTTCTTATTTCCCCCCTATGTGTATTAAATTTGAAAATTTAAAATTTTAATTATTTAGTTATATTTAATATTTTTTATGAGTTCTATTTAATAGTTGTTTGCTCTATTTTTTATTGGATACGTTCATTTGACTTGCAGACTTGCAACTAGAGCGGGAAAGATGGCACGGCGGAGCCGGTTCCGTCACAGAACGGCACGGTTACGGTACGGAACGACACGGCACGCGTATCGGTTACGTGTCGTGACTCGCGTGTCCCGTGCCGTGACCGTTCGCATGTCGTGACCATCTTTAAAAAATTTGACTTGACACGTGGTCACGTGAGTTACGTGTAATTAGGACTGTTAGATTTTAACTAAATGGTGAATCTTGAATAAACTAACATAAATTATGATCAAATGGTCACGCGAGTCACGTTTGGTCACGGCACGTTTGGCAGGCGTGACTCACGTAGCGTGACTTTTCGCGTATCGTGACCACCCATTTGATATTTTGGTTAAGGCACGGCACGTGAAAAATTAACTTGATTACAGCACGACACGAAACCAAAATCACAACATGTTAATCACAACGTATTAGTTACAGCACGTTTTTTCAACTCTACTTGTAACACTCCGTTCATTTCCCTGTGATCATACCTAGAGAGTTGTACAACTCTGTGGACAATTTGATCATTATAAGAAAACATACAAAAATGCAGTTCCATCACAGAGAAAGAAACGAAATGCTACCGTCAAATGAATGTGTCCATGTAAAAATAAGAAAAAAGAGATTTCAACTATTAAATAGAATTATATAATTAATGAAATTTAAAAATTTCAGATTTAATGAATATAAGTGGAAATAAGAAAATATTTTAATTTAAAATAGAGAAATAAAAATTTGAGTATTTTTTTTGAAAAAATAGGTAATTTAAAATATTTGATGAGTATACAAGTAATTTTAATGTTGATAATTATTTAATCTTAACCTTCGAAATTTCAACATAGCTAAGACTTAGCTTTTGCTCAAATAACAAAGATAATATTTCGTCGGTTCCAAATTCGAATAAATAATTTTTGTGAATACTAAATTGTATAATCTCTACTTTTTTTTTTTTAAGTTTGAGCATCGCTGGACTTGAACTGAATTTTTTTTTTTTTTTGCAGTTTACTTGAACTGAAAAATTAAAATGCTATAGTTTAATACTATAATGGTCTAACAGTACTTAGATATTTTTTGTTTTTGTTTTTTGGTTGACCTCTCCTGGTTTTCTTCCTTGCAAAGTTGCAATTGGCGGTTGCAAAACCATGGCCTAAGGACTGTAGAATTAGATGTAATTACACTCCAGTTCATAATTCACTTGACACCTCCATTTCATTGCATTACAATTTACAAGCAACAACCTGTGCTTTATGAGAATGGAGACGAAGTGAGCTCAGTTGAGTAGAATGGACGGGGTCAAGCTCGAGTTCGCAAATTTTAACTGGGAATTTGAAAAATATAATTATCTGTCTTTTTAGGTCATTTTCTTGTAACGTTGGTTGCATAATTAAAAAAAATGAGAATCACTTGACAAATATGAAATATTATAGTCATATACATATCATGTTTAAAAATAAAAATAAAAGTTGAATTTAACATTATAGACTTATAGTCATATATATATCATGTTTGTAAAAGTGATGAGATTTTATGAGTAGAACTAGGGTGTTCTTAAGTTCACCAAGTCTCTTTGTGAAAATCAATTCTAAAATTTATTAGATTGATTTCAAATAAATATTTTTTGTGAATAATAAATTGTATAATCTCTATTTTTTTTTTTTTTTTTAGTTTGAGCGTAGCTGGACTTGAACTGAATTTTTTTTTTTTTTTGCAGTTTACTTGAACTGAAAAATTAAAATGCTATAGTTTAATACTGTAATGGTCCAACAGGCAACAGTACTTAGATTTTTTTTGTTTTTGTTTTTTTGGTTGACCTCTCCTGGTTTTCTTCCTTGCAAAGTTGCAATTGGCGGTTGCAAAACCATGGCCCAAGGACTGTAGAATTAGATGTAATTACACTTTAGTTTTCAATTCACTTGACACCTCCATTTCACTGCATTAAAGTTTAATAGAAATTAATTAATATACTCAGATCCCGACCATTTTCTGGTTGGTACTCAATTTAATTCATTACCGGCCGGAAAATAGCCGGTACCCAATTTTCTTTTTAATACAGTACTTGTTATTTTCTGGCCGGTACTTAATTTTTTTTTTTTTTTTAGGATGGGCTTTGCATAGTTGGCTAGAAGAAAAAATCGTACGAAACTCGGATTGAAGTTTGCACTCGGTTTGGCTAAGATCAAACAAATGCATTTATCGGTGCATCATCGGTTGCATTTATCAGTGCACTCAATGTTACATCGGTTGCATGTATCGGTGCATCATCGATGTTTTTGACAGTGTCATATGACACTAAAGTTTAGTGTTCGCATGCGGCTAGTGAATCTAATTTGACAATAACCAGCATCCTAAAATTGAGTACCGATGCTTTATACACGGCCTAACGACGGCAGAAGTGCATCGATGTTTCATTGCAAAAACATCAGCGACGCACCAATATTTTTTTTTAGCACTACCCTACTTAATTGCCAATGCTAAGTCTAATAAAACATCGATGTTTCATTACAAAAATATCAGCGACACACCGATGTTTTTTAGCACAACCCGGCTAATAAAACATCGATGATGCACCGATACATGCAACCGATGTAACACACACATTCAACCAAATGCATTTGTTTGGTCTTAGCCAAACCGAGTGCAAACTTCAATCCGAGTTTCCTACGACTTTTTCTTCTAGCCAACTATGCTATGTCCATCCTAAAAAAAAAATTAAGTACCGGCCAGAAAATAGCCGGTACTGTATTAAAAAAAAAAAATTGGGTACCGACCATTTTCCGGCCGGTAATAGATTAAATTGGGTATTGGCCAGAAAATGACCAGTATGAGTATTTTTATAACTTCCTAGCGGATCTGGGTATATTAATTAATTTCTATTAAACTTTGGATATTAATAAAAATGTCGGGGATCAAGCTCGAGTTTGCAAATTTTAACTGGGAATTTGAAAATATAATTATCTGCCTTTTTAGGTCATTTTCTTGTAACGTTGGTTGCATAATTAAAAAAAATGAGAATCACTTGACAAATATGAAATATTTCATTTTGATAATATTTTAAAAAATAAAAATAAAAGTTGAATTTAACATTATAGTCATATACATATCATGTTTGTAAAAGTGATGAGATTTTATGAGTAGAACTAGGGTGTTCTTAAGTTCACCGAGTCTCTTTGTGAACTCAATTCTAAAATTTATCGAATTGATTTCAAATGAAAAATCTGAACCGTTGAAATCCGTCTACTTTAGAGTGATGGGTCTACTTGCAAAAATTTTAAAATTTTGAATTAATTTAGCATAAAGTCATGTGACTAAAATTAGAAGGTTTATAAATTAATTATGCATTCATTTTTTGAACGTTTTTTTACCACTTGACTCTATACTAAATTAATTTTAAAATTTTAAAATTTTTGTATCTAGACGCATCATTCGTAAGGTAGACGGGTTTCAACAGTTCGGATTCGTTATTTGAAGTCAATCCGATAGATTTTAGAGTGAGTTAAAAAAAAACTTGATGAATTTAAGAACACCCTAGTTTTACTCGAGATTTGATATATGATTTAAGTACAATCAATAATTTTTTATTTTTCTGGTCGGAAATTAATTTATAACTCTCACATCCCTGAAATTAATTTTAGAGTTTCTATTAAGCCACGTCAGCAACAAATTAAAAATCATAAATAATTTGAGCCAATTAAGTTTAAACAGTTTCTTAATAAGAAACTTTACTGCATAGTTTCTAAATAAGAAACTCTCCACATCTCTAAAACTAAATTAGAAACTACCATGTAGATGCTCTTAGGTTATTTAATTGAATGTTTCATCAAAATCTGCATTGTCGACTTGTCGTCAGATGGGGAGCTTCGGATTTTGTTTGGACTATTGGATCCGATATGAATAAAATACCCGCCGAACTTGATAACAGTAATGGATAGGCTTCGTGACAAGTGTGCAAGTATATTCTCCAAATAGAATAGATAAACCTCCATCTAAATAAAATATTGAGAAAAATCAGCAGTTATTTAATCGGATTTCAATTTATTTTAATGATAACTTTCTATAATATTATCAGCGAATTAATAAAATGTCTCAATTTTTCAATAATGTGACTAAAATGTTAACAAATTTATGGTTTTCTTTTGTGAAATATGAGACTAAAACTTATTTTATTATTCTTGATATATGTCATAGACAACGTTTGAGAAAATAAATTGTAAATGCGTACTTCATAAATCAAGTGATAAAGACGTTATAAAATTCACAATATATTTTTGCAAAAAAAAAAAAATTGTTAATTTTATCTACTATTTTTAATATAACGTACGAGGATATAAATTGAAAATATCAACATTCAGATTTCATATAGAAACAAACATATGCATTTAAACATAAATTTTGAACTCAATTTTAGTGTCCACTTCTTAATCTATAATGAAACAAAAAAGAAATGTGACGTGACTAAAATAGTAAATGGCAGTTATGACATGTAAATGGTTATGTTACGTATAGTGACACAATAAAAAAAAGTTGCAAAATAAATTAAATTAAAGAAGTAATGTTTGAAAATTGATAATGTAACGTGTCATATGACATAACATGACCGTGTCAATTTGCATGATGTGCCGTGACATTTTCGATCGAAAAGAAACATATCATGTGACACACGAGTCACTTCATGTGATGTGACATGTTGAGATTAAACAAAACCGCGTGACTAATTTCCTTCGCTACTTTAGCATGACTGCAGCCATGCTATGGTCCATTGGTGTCGCTTTTATTTTCCGGTTATCTGCCAGTGGCTCACTAGTCACTACATGGGTGCCGCTTACATTTCTTTCCGGTTCTTCTGTCAGTTACTCGCTACATAAATACGGTGTCCATATTCTACCCACAGAATATGCACTCCTTATCGGGTCGGATTCGTTAAAGTTATAATCGGGTACTCACTACCATAAATGATAAATCCAGCCGTCGCGCCGTTCTATTTTAATGGCGCCATCGCTTTCTTATTCCTTCTTTCTAGGATTTTATTTGGGCTTTCATTGTCAGATACTGCATCAAAATTCGCTCATAGAATAACAAAGACGAGAGAACAAAAACGATGTGGAGAAGGCTCGCGTGTCAGCTCCGCCCGATCGCCGCCGCGTCCGCTTCAGGCAGCGCGCTTCTTGTCCGTCCGGCGATCGCCTCAGTTCCGGCTCTCTCCTTCTCTTCTCTCGGTATTTACATCTCTGATCACAGCAACTTCTCAGTTTCTTTTTTTTTGTCATTCTGTGCAAGTTCCTCTTGGAATGTGGTATTTTTAAGAATAGTTTCAAAGAAGCTGCGATTTGATCTGCGGACTGCGGTTCCCTCTTAATCAGGCCTACGTCCCCCGCCCCCCTCCTCAAAATCTTTTATTTGCCTCTGTGAACTCTTCGAAAATAACTCAAATTGACTATCGATGGATCAAAATCTGCTTTCTACTATAGCGTATCTTTTCGTAAATATAATCACTTAGTCTTATTAGTTTCATTTTAATGTGATTTGCCATTCGGAAAACAAAAACAAAGTTCTTTTGCTTTTATTATCCCTGAAATCTATGGTTTATTTGCTGCTTATTGTGAGAACCTTGTAAGAGTCGTTTGATTCCTTTGGATGTACAAGTTCGAATATGTCAATTTCAGCAATGTGTTCCATAAATTTCCGGGTTTATATAAAATACTACTAGTGATAAATTAATGCTCATTATTCACCATCTTTGTGTGGAAGGACAAAATTCATGTGTTATACAGTTATACATCTAAACAAATGTCTGGAAGTGGTCTATTTATATAGTTGATACATCCATGTTTTCTGCTTGGGACACATTTTATTTGGCAATTTTCTGACCTGTGCAATTGATTCTTTTTCGAATACAAAATTCAAAAGTTGTTCTTCGTTTTCATTTTTTTTTTTTTAAATTGCAGCTGGGGAGATTAAGAAAAGTGTAGAAGATGTTATGCCAATTGCAACTGGTCTGGAGCGGGAGGAAATTGAAGCCGAGCTACAGGTAACTAATTTTAAATAGTTTTGAGCTTCTTTTCAGAAAAGTACATATACTTTGTTAAATCTCAACTTCTTATTTGCTATAGTGTAAATTCATCTTGACACCTTGATGAAATTACCAATTCGTTATACAAAACAAGAGTGATAGAGCTCAGTAGCCAGAGTGAAATCTGAGAAATGAAGTTGTACTGTCAAGTGTATGTCCTTTAATTACATTTCCAAGTTTCTGTATTGCAAATTATGAGCATCTTTTTTATGTGTTCATTTATTCAGAAAAGACCAAAATTAAAAATTGTGACATGGCTAGGACTTATGTTAATGAAATAATCAAATATCAATTTCCTTGTTGGTTAACTTTGTTAATATATATTTTACAGGGTTGGAAGCGCTTTGATGTGGAGGCTCCTTCTGGACCTTTTGGAACCAAGGTCTCCATCTCTCTAGCTCAACCTTATTATCATATATAATCACATTTACAAGAGAAATTAGTGCTTTAAAAAAAACATTTGTTCTACCTTATCATTTTATCAGATACTTTGGCCTAAATGGTGCTTATCGGTTAATATTAATCTTAATCTTAAAATACAGAGCAGTTGATCTGCTATTGACTATTGTCATAGTGAAGTACAGAGCATTCACTGTCCTAATCTATATTATTTTAAAGGAAAAATATTGCTCTACCCTTGCAATTGTTCTTTTGTTAATGCTGTTTTTTTTAAATAATTTTGTGGGCTTGAAATTTGCATCTTTTATTTGACATTACTCTATGCTTGGGTTAACCTGCACTTGAAATTATTTTATAGGAAGCACCAGCTATAATAAAGTCACACTATAACAAAAGACTGGTTGGCTGCCCTGGGGGTGAAGGCGGTATGTCACACGAGCTAGTACCATATAAAACTTTGTCACTTTGAAAATGAAAACTTTACTTAGGAATATGATTATATGAAATTGATGTTCATAATTACAGAAGATGAACATGATGTGTGTTGGTTCTGGCTTGAGAAAGGGAAGCCTCATGAATGTCCGGTGTGTACTCAGTACTTCATGGTAACTTTCATGCCCTTGTTTTTTTTTTTTCCTATGCTTGGTTTATTATTGTTTACTCTAATTGGAGATTTGCCTATGCTTAATGGAGCCATTAAAAATGTTTAATTCTACCTGAGAAGCACCAGAAACCTCTTCTTTTTCTTATAGGCACTGTATTTTTTTTTTATGGTGGGGATGCCCAGATGGGTAAAAAATACATTAATTTGGTGTATTTAAACTACATTAACGTTGCCTTTCGGATACTATTACTGTTTTTGTGTAGTTGGGTGTGATAGGAAATGGAGGCGATCCTGAGCATGAGCATGAGCACTAATATTTGGAAAAGAAAAAAAAAATTCATCATGGAGGATTGTTCTCTATTCTTTTTTATTTTTATTTTCTCCTTTCAAATAGCAAACCATGCATCCAAACTTGAAATTGTCTTTCTAGTCATTTTGATTGGTAGCTTTGTAATAATGGCCTAATTGATACTTAAATATAAACCATACTCCAATTCTTTCCTTGACAAACAAAAGAGAAATCATAAAATAGAAGCTTTTTCATATTTCTCATGTCATATACTTTTTAAGTACAGAAACATGGTTTTCTGCATTGTCAGAGTTCTGCCCAAACAGTGTATTCTGGTTTCTAGGTTGCTTGTAGTACAAGTGCATGTGCATGTTTTGTGAAGACAGAGGGCATTGACTTTCTTATGTTTTTGTTGAGTAGAACTAGGTGTTCAAATGACCAATCCAAACTATTGAAACTAATCTACTTCAGAAGTGATGAGTTTGCTCAAAGTTTTTAATTTTTCGAATTAATTAAATATACAATCAAGTGGCAAAAAAATGTTTAAAAAATGACTGTACTAAAATTTATTTATAAACTTTCTACTTTTGATCGCTTGACTTTATACTAAATTAGTTTGAAATTTTAAATTTTTTGCATGTAAACGCATCACTCGTAAAGTAGCTCGGTTTCAACGGTTTATATATATATATATATATAGAGTTGGGCTACGGTGCTTCGCGAAGTAAAGCGAGTGTTTTACTTTACACTCATATTTTGCGATTTCAAAGTTCAAAATGTCGATCCGAACCGTTCAAATTGATCTCCATATTAAATTGTGCGGAGACCAAATTTTACATTTTTTGGAAATTTTTTACTATTTCTTTAGAATTTTTGAAAATTGTTGTTTTTGATGGTCCAGGATTTTTTGAAAAACAGCGATTTTCAAAAATTCTAAAAAAATAGTAAACAATTTCCAAAAAATGTAAAATTTGGTCTCCAAGTACAATTTAATATGGAGATCAATTTGAACGGTTCGGATCAACGTTTTGAAGTTTCAAATTGAAGATATAGACGTGAAGTAAAACACTCGTTTTACTTCGCGAAGTACCGTAGCCCAACTCTCTCTCTCTCTATATATATAAAAACAATGTAAACAACACGAGGAAATACTAATTATCTACACGTGGAGTAGACCAATTTTATCTATCACAAATTCAACAAGCATACAAATTTTTATATCACAAATTCAACAAGTATAAACTAAGTTAAATTAAAATTTCAAATAAAATTTATCAACACAACTTTATTTTCAGGGCGAAGTCAATATAACAATTCCAATGTTACGGAATAACCAAAGCCAAATCGGACTCATAGATACTTAACAACACAAAAATTAAATAGGTAGACAAAATTAAAAACATGAATCTGATAACTGTAATTAGATTTTTTTTTTTTACAATCATTTAAACTGAAAAGAAAATATGTCATTTTTTCTTTTTGATTAATCTCCGTAGAGAGACGGGACTCATGCCACTGCACTAAATCTGCGGTTTAGAAAATGTGTTATTACATATGAAGAAGATATGCACAAAATGATGGACAATGTAAGTGCAAATGTTTTGGTCTATCATATATGTCCTTTATTTAGAACAAATTGTTACTACAGCAGAATTGTTAATATACCAGAAATTCATGGGCATTTTTGGGAAGATGTTACTGTGTAGCAGAATTGTTATATCAGTAATCTTTGGTTATGAATATTTGGTATGAATCCTTGGTTATGCATGAATCTTTGAATAACAAGTTACATGTTAGAACCTTGGTTCCCAAACGACAATTAAGTATTGTTTTCAAATAGAAAAAAAATATATTGTTTAAAAATAAAGCTGGTAAGCAAAAATAGAATATTTTAGTTTGTAATTAGGAAATTTTACGGTATATCATGACCACACTGGTATATATATATATCAAATACAGACAGATGTTGTCAGATAAAAACACTTACTCTTCCTCTAATTAAAATTTAAGGTCCTCATTACTGAAAACAAGATGAACACCAAGCTACACATTCTAGCTTTATTTTTTGTCATTACATGCCTCCTTTGTATGATTGAAGGTAAGGTTTGTTGCAGCATTTGAACTCCTCTGAATTCAATTTATTGTTATTTTTTATTTCTAAATAATATAATTGATCTCTAAATTGAATTGAATCAAATAATTTCTAAGACCTTACTATTTAGTCCCAATGAATTGCCTCTTTTCATGAATAATTCTCCAATTGATATATATATATATATATATATATAACATACAACCTCGCAATTATATATAGCTCGGGAGGTGAATGTGCAAGGAGGCAAAATAAGAGCAAGCAAGATGAATATTCAGAATTGGTGCGGTAATGCATTCACACATGTAAGAGGATTAGAGAAAAACGGAAGCAAGATCAATGTTCCATCGCTCTGTGCCAAGTGCGACTGTGCTTCGGGGACGTGTTATTGTTGTGGTGCGTATCAACCACAATATTGTTGGACATCACAGAGAGAGTGCGAAAAACAGTGCAAATAAAGAGGGCATCATCAGGGCATTGATGATTGATTATTAAATTTGTATTTTATATGTATTTTGCTTTATTTATAATGAGTTGTATTCTAGAAATAAAAGAATAATCAATGCATCTCAAACTATCTCTATCAATAATCATTTGGCTTATATTGGGGTGACTTGAAATTTGATATTTATTCTTAACTGTCAATACTTGTTGTTTTTGCTTGGTCTCTCCGATGGAACATACTATCACTTTATTGAGTATAAATTTATAACTCAAATAGTAAATTATTGAAAAGTTAGAGATATTTAAAATAAACTATATTCTATTTAAAGTCGCTAATTTTGCTCCCTCATGACGGAGAACCAGACGGGACACCCAATAGACAGAGAAATAATAAAAAGAAAGCGACTAATTATACCCAAACTTCTTTACCCAGTTTTTACTCAAAAAAACTGTCATTTGATTTGCGCGAATACTGTAAAATTCTATAATCAATACTGTAACTTCAACAACAAATCATGTATAATACGTAGTTTAAAAATCTAACAAGCAACGACCCTTGGAAGTGGTCCCAAGTTAGTTGCAAACAGTTAGCAACTTGCAAAATACCTGTACTTCCGGCTGTACTTGAAAAACTGACGGCTTCCAGAAGATTTGAAAAACAAACTTCTCAAACTTGTAGTTATTTACAAATAACATCTAAAATTGCTCAAAATTAATTTTTTTTCATTAAAATTAAATTTTTCTTTTTTCAAAATTAAAATTTTTAATTATTTTGTTCGTATTTTTTTTTATTTTTTATGTAATTTTTTTCTTCAATTATTAATATTTATATATGGATCTATATCATGTAAAATAAGACTTAAATACTGTAAAATTAGCAGATGCAAACTATAAAACTAACACATGTGAACTACAAAGACTTCAATACTGTAAAATTAGCAAATGCAACTTATAAAATTGTACCCAAGGAGTTGTACCCAGTTTTTACCCAAACCAACTGTCATTTGACTTGTGTGAATACTGTAAAATTCTACACTCAATATTGTATCTTCAATGACAAATCATATATAATACGTAATTCAAAATTCAAAATCATATCTTCAATGACAAACCGTTTGCAACTTCCACAACTGTCAAACTACATGTACTTCCTGTACTTCAATTAGCTGTACTTTCAGAGTGACAGCTTCTAGAAGATTCAAAACCGAACCACTTCTCAAACTTGCAGTTATTTCCAAATAACACCTAAAATTATTCAAAATTAATTTTTTTGTATCAAAATTAAAATTTTTAAATTTTAAAAAAAAATTCATTATTTTTTTCTTTAATTATACATATTTATATATATATATATATCTGTATCATGTAAAATAAGACTTCAATACTGTAAAACTCGCAGATGTAAACTGTAAAACTGACAGATGCAAACTATAAGACTTCAATATTATAAAATTGACACCTAAAACTATAAAATTAACATATACAAACTATAAAACTTCAATACTGTAAAACTTGCAGATGTAAACTGTAATACTAACAGATGCAAACTATAAGACTTCAATGCTGTAAATTGACACCTGAAACTATAAAACTAACATATACAAACTATAAAACTTTAATACTGTAAAACTCATAGATGTAAACTATAGAACTAACAGATGCAAACTATGAAACATCAATACAATAAAACACATTGTTCAACAAAAATAACTATTCACAAGCATAAAATGTCACTAGTCACAACCACATTGTTCAACAATAGTAAACACAAATAATAACATTCAACGCACAAAATACATCTGTTCCACACAAGCATACTATTCAAAATACAAAGTTTGTTACTTCGTAACCCTCAGGTTTAGCTGAAAGAAAAAAATGATATCAACAAATTAATAAAAACTTGAAGTCCTAATACTGTAAATCATTGGCAGAATGTTGAACAACTATTTGCATAAAACTTGTAAAATAACTGATACATGAAACTTGTAAAATAACTAATATATCCTATAAAATTATTGCATGAAACCTGTAAAATACTTAATACATCATATAAAACTTTGCATGAAACCGGTAAAATAACTGATACATCCTATAAAACTATTGCTTGAAATCTGTAAAATAACTGATATATCTTATAAAATTATTGCATGAGACCTGACAAACTATTGAATGAAACATATAAAATAACTGATACATCCTATAAATAAACCTTTGGCATAATCCTGTAAATCATTGACAGAATCCTGAAAAACTAGTTGAACAATCCTGTAAAAAGTTGCATAGAATTTTTTTAAAACAATTGCATATATCCTGTAAACTATTGCATATATCCTGTAAAACTGTTAAACAAATCCTGTAAAATAAAGAAAAGAAAAACAATGCATAGATCATGTAAACTATTGCATATATCCTGTAAAAATGTTAAATAGATCTTGTAAAATACTCTACAAAAACTTTAAACCTGATAGATCATATAAAATACTGTATATATCCTGTAAACCTATTAGATAAATCCTGAAAATTTAAATCAGAAAAATAAAAAAATTACAAAATCAGATCAGATCACACTCAAAGTATTACCATATCTAGTGATATATTCCTCTAAAAGAAAGCTAAGTTGCTCCAGCGAGTAGGGATGCTCCAGATCTCTTATATCCCTCGCAATATCTAAGAAATCAAATGCAAATCAAACACAATGGAATCAAACTAAAGCATATTCCAGAGAAATTTTCGAATTTAGTGAAGAAATATGTGAAATTGACCGAAGACATCGAGCGCGTCAAAGAAGAAATGAAATGCTATTGTTCCAAAACAAAGAAAATCTGCAAACAATAGATGACATGCAGTTCATTAGCCATAGTGAGGGATCAACACTCTTTATATCTCTCAGTCAAAGACCTATCATAAATTGAAGCTAGTATCATGAATAAAATCCACATTTATATGGCAATGGTATATATATGAAAAGTAAATTGATTTTCTCATTACACACCACTTGATTTCAACAGCTGACGCCTGCTTATGTCCTTTGATGAAATTGTTCCATGAGATTTAACTTCTATCACCTAAAATGCAGTACTTCCATTTCAAGTGAGATTAGTAATTATAATAGCAATTAGAAAAATATTCAATCTCATAAACAAATTTTGTAATATTAAATCAACTTAATTGTAAGATTATACCTCATAAATAAGCTCTTTGATCCCAAGATAGATGGAATCCATCCACCTGACAGCCCACCTGTCAAATCCTAAACAACAAAAAATGATACCATCACAAATCAAGTCATGCACACAAACTGTTTGAGGAAATGCCAAAGCCAAAACCGCACACACTTAGAGAGTGTGATGGGTCGGTAGACACCACCAGGGTAGGATGCTGCTGTTTGCAAACTTCACTGCAAGAGAAGCAGCGAAACTCGTCTTTCCAACTCCTTGTCCTCCCACGCTGGTGGTCATGATTTATATGCAGACTTAGATTTCTAGATACACTTACTGTACAATGTAAGGAGTCCAAAAGATGGTGTAGTTGTGGTAATCTGAAGTTGGGTCGGACGAGGGCTTGAATTGCTCCTTATGTTTCCAACTCCATTTACAAAGATGTTTGTATGGATATTCAAAATCAATCTCATCATGCCATCATTGATGCCAGTCATTGCCCTTTGCCCTTTGTCCAGTCATTGCCCTCTCTGTTCACCAGTAGCATCACCGAGATATTCAAAATCAATCTCATCATGCCAGTCATTGCCCTTTGTCCAGGGTGAAGACATAAACAGGACTGACTTGCCGTGCCATGATTACAGCAGTTTTGTAAATGTTCAAACAGGGAGCACATTCTATCAGAGGCATTTCAGCAAACACCTAAGCTGCAACACCAATCGTCAATCTGCTTGATAAAAAGTAGTCCCAGAGATGCATCCCAGAGATAGCTTGATGATTAATTTGAACTGTGACATACTTTTTACTCTTTCACATTATGATATTATTAAGAAATATTAAACTGCAAATACTTGAATTGATACTTAAAATGCACTGTTATTTCCAAAACAAAGAGAAATCTCAGCTCGATTAAGTCTAAATTAATAATCTGAAGCGAAAAGAAAAATAAATGAAAATTCTTACTTTCACAGCATCGTTCTCACAAAAATCCTTCTCAAGCACACAATCGAAAGCGATGCGACCTTCTCCAGAGGTCAGGGAGAAAGGGGCGCGCTGGGAACAGCACATGATCCGCCACCACCGGCGATGGAGGCAGTTCTACTAGTGTCTCGAGTACATCGTCGGGATGGAGATGGATCAAGGGATGATGCGGCAGATCGTCGACGCGGGATAGGTGCTCTCTCCGCTAAAGTAAGGTAGTTTGGAGATGAAAGATTGGAGAGAGATCGGAGATTGGTGTTGCTGAGAGAGATTAGAGAGATTGGGTTAAAACTGTTTTAAATAAGATAGTTTTGATCAGACGGTTAAAAACAGTTAAAGTCTTATCCGAAACATTTGGAGATAATGTTAATGACAATTAATTAGTGGTTTGGATCAGCGTGGGTAAAAAGCAGGGACGAGTTGCTGGGTATAAAAACCTTTTCTCTAATAAAAAAAAAAAAATCTATGACGACCCCCTTTGTTATCTTCAACTACTCTTATGTTTTTTTATCATTATGTGAAATAAATTTTTATTAGTTTTTTTAGGTAATATGAAGAAATGAAAATTAAATCGATAGTTGAAATGTATTCAACATAATGAAATTTTGTTAATAGTAAAAGATAATTCGTTAATTTTTCAATTGGTGAACAAGAAAACCAATTTCGAGATTTCTTATATTTCAGAAATTGCAATGTATTAACAGTTAATTGTAAAAAGAGTAACAATCCAGAATTTGTGCGAACGACAAATTATATAAATAGTAAAAGTTCTTGCAATAGTTTTTAAACTAGTACCGACAGTGTAGTTTTATAAATGGTATTCATCTTGACGGATTTTTTTTATATAGAAACAAAGTTAATTTGGTATATGGTAACTTCAGGGCAAATTTGAAGAATTCATCTATTTGCTAAATGGTAAACTGTAAACAGTAATTTAGAAAAAGGTAACATTACTGGAAAACATGCGAACAAAAGAGAATGATGCAATAAACCACATCCAACACATTTGCTTTTAAATTTAAGATTTATTTTTGTTTTTGTCAACATCGTTAGATTATATTCATCATCCATATATAACACTACCGGCATTGTTAAACAAGAATGATGTAAATCACACCACAGTAATCGAATGAACACCATTTATAATATTCATAAACATTAGAATGATAGCTAACTTGGATAATTAGTGATGCCCACCAGTAGACGAGAGATGTCGACGAATCTTCTTTTTCATTTTTATTGACATAATTGCTGATAGTTGCAATAATTCAGAGAAACTAAATTAACAATGAGCAAAACTAAATGTTGTTTGAACTTTCCTGTCATTCTTTTTCTAACTATACACAATCTGGAATCTCGACATGATCCAAGATATTCCCACACACACCCAGGATTTTGACTGAAGCGTTTGAATGGCCCTTCAAAAAGAGATCAGTAACCTGCAAGATAAGATTTAAAAAATTAAAACATCTGAACAAATCAATAAGAAAATTATATACAAAGTTCCAAGGTAGGCAGATGCATCCCACACCACAAGAGTATATATATAACAATTTTGAGAATTTTCATCATTAACTCTCTCCGTGATGATAACGGTTCATTACTACAGCCAAAACACCTAAACAATACTCTGTTTCAGCACTTCAAGAATCTCCTTCGCAAGATCACTGGAAACAGTCAAGCCTTATGATGCTGTAGAAATTGAAGGCCCCTGCAAAGGTCAAGATCTTCCTTTGGATAGCTCTGCAAAATAAGATTCCGATGCAAATTTTAACTACCAGAGGGTGCAACACTCGTTGTGCAGAGACAAGAATCTAGAGATAAGGGATCACATTCTTTGCCACTGTAGTTACTCCAGACGATTTTGGAGAGGGCTGTTGCGACAGTTCAATTTCCCTGTACCAACTGGCAACCATGAAATGGTACAGGAAATCTGGTGGTACCAAAGGGAAAGACTACAGCCTCCATCACAAAAAAGTCTTCTCCCAGCAAAGAAGAACAGTGAAGATGATCATAGATGATACCAGCAGCGAAATTAAGAACTAGTACCGTAGCATCTAGAGGAGCAAACTTACAAGCCTTTGCTGATTTCTAGTTTTAACTCATTTTTAAGTATTTTATGCAAATTTATAACTGATGTAATTATGTAATTAATGGAGCTGTAACACTTTTTGTTATTCAATGCTATAAAAAAAAAATTGCCATGCTTGATACCTGGGTGCAGCCGAAGAGTTTAAGAGTCTTCAAGGCAAAACAGCTATCAACAATCAGGCCAAGTGCTTTGTCACTCATATTACGGCAGAAGGAAAGATCAAGCTTTTGCAAAGTACCACAACACCGCGTAGATATTGCTATGGCGGTTTGGTTGCTCACCTACGCATAAATTGCATTAACAAAATTAGCAAAAGTGTGTATTTATAGAAACAGAATAAGGAGAACTGAGTTTTGTTCTTTCCACAAATGTAGAACTTTTCTTTTCATTTGTTGTGCAATTAAGCACATTTGCAGGTGATGCAATTTCCTGATATTTTAGGGTTTTGTTGGGAGTGACATCTTTAGAGATAAGTAATCTATTAATCCGTATACTGTATCATTCATGCCGAGAAAATCACGGAAATCGCATCCACAAAACATGTATAAAACAAGTAAAATAAAAGTAAGTGATAGATACCATACAACCTTAGTACTATTTAGTGAAAGCTCGACGAGTTTTGTTCCTGATGCTTCCACAAATGCAGCAATCACTTCGTCACTGTCATATGCAGTTAAAATCAAATAAAACTAATATTAGAGAAATCACAATCCCACACCCATATTTTGTAAACCTGTGACATCTTGGAAATTGAAAACATAAATATTTAAGCTAACCTGAAGGAATTTTTGCGAAGTAGTAGTTTCTGAATGGCTCTGCATCCATTTGCCAGATGTGCTATAGCAGAGTCCTTTAGTTCGGTCAAGTTGCGGATATCAAGGACTGACAGATGTCGGCAGTTCTCTCCAATTATTTTAATTGCAGATGAGGTCAATTTGCTGTAACCGATAAAAATACAGCCCATAAAGTTAAATCAAATTATGTTTCCTAATAATAGATATTTAAATGAACTAAAGCAAGACTAGCAACTTGTTTGCATGCTGGTACAGTGACATCTCTTATGGTACAAACCATTACTCATTACTGGACTAGAACTAACTGGGATGGCACAAACCTCAATGCAATAAGCATCATGTCAACTCAATGTTCACTAATTTAATGTGCAGCTGTAAACCAGAAAACAAAGTTCATTTAAAAAAAGTTGCACCAGATTGTACCCTCAGTTGTGTAATAAAACACCAAATAAGCAGAGCGAGGTGAAAATGGGGGGGGGGGGGGGCAAAGGAAGAGGGATAAACATGCTCAGACTAGTGCTAACTATAAGTACTTAAAAATTAAAAAATAAAAACTTACTTGCAACCAGCAAAATTAAGCTCAAAGATTGTTGAACCACAAACAGGGATCAGTTCATGGACAAATTTGTTTGACACTGATGGAATCCCTGCCATTGATAGCACCTCCAAGCACTTCACTTTCTTCAGAGAAGGAAGGATGGACATAGCACTTATGTTCTGACATTCATCAATGTAAAGTTCTTTAAGCAGAAGGGTCTGCTTATCTAACACATTTATTATCCCCTCAGAGGTGAGGAGAGAGCACTGACACAAATTTAGAGAATTCAGCAGAGGCGCTGAAGAAACAATAGCAGCTACTGCTTTGTCAGATAGACTATAGGCGCCCTTTAGAGAGAGTTTTGTCAGTGAAGGCAAGCTGTTTTGCCCACGTGCCAAGGTAGAAAACACAACGTAATCTGGCATGCATCGCCCGCATCGGTCAAGTTGCAACACCTTCATTGCATTCATATGTGAAGAGTTAAAACATAATTAATATGAACAGATTTATTAGGCAGAAAGGAGCTACTGGTACCAACTCTGAATGGTCTATGCCATGCCAGAATTGACTGGCATGACCAATTCACAAACAAGATCTTATCATTTTAATGTCTTAGTTAACCATAGTCGTATAGTGTAGCAATGACTCAACCCTAAGTCCCTGACTTTGCCTTCAGGCATGAACCTCAAACCTGGTCTTAATTCTGTTCCCTGTAAAGATAACTTGTACATACTAGTACATATTGATATATAATTGGCTTGACAGGTAGTGTAGAAAATAATCCTCATAATCATGGACAAAATCAAAATTTAATAACAGGGCATAAAAATATACACCCTGGCAACTGGCCAAGCAACTAACTTGCCAAATAACATGCAAGGCCAAATGACCAGAAGAAGGTCAATTTGTGACATTTTGGCCTCAAACAAAGTAAAATGCTAAGAACAAGCCACAATATAGGAACTACTACTACTAAATTAGACTACTACTAATCTCTGTCCGTCCTTAGATACTCACAATGTGCACTCATTTAAAAAGAATAAATTACACAAATTACTGTCCTTAAATTAGCAAAGTTACCAATTTAATTAGTCCCCAAAGCTGTCAATTTGTAACAAATCGGCCATAAGGTTAAAATATGTTTTAAAAAATGAATGAATTATGTAGTTCCTAAGATTAATTGGATGCTAATGTCAATGTTTGTATCAGTAGATGATTGATCATCTAGATGATAATATTTATATCTATGCCATTTTGTCAATGATACGGGTCAATTGGTGATAACTATAATTATGATGCAATTGGATATCAAATTTTTTATCCATATTATAATTCATATCATCAAGTCAGCATGATAGTGATACGATGATGTGAATTCACATGTATTTCTTGATTAAACTTCAATGTTAGGACCAATTTAGTACATTTTTTATAACTCTAGGTACAAAAATGATTATCTTCAAACTTTTAAGGACCAAAATGGTAAGGAATGATACTATAAGGATCATTCATGTAATTTACTTCATTTAAATTAAAAGTTTTCAACGGATACAAGCACGAATAGTGGTTTTCTTTTACACAATATCTTTGGTACTAGAAAGTATGTGTTTACCTTCACATCAAAATATATATTAGAAATCAATATTATTTCACATGAAATATATTAAGCATAAGTTCTACCTCAAGATTTGAGGTGTCGCATTTTCCAAAAGCATCTTCGAAATTATCTTCACTAGCCCATGAGCAATCACTCAACCGCAACTCTGTCACATTGTCTTCCGTCAGATTAACTAGATGGCGCATGTTCATTTTTCGGCTTTGACAGAGCATGATACTGAGCTGGCACCTCATAGCACAAGGTATTCCCACAAGAGATTCTATCTCGTCAGCATTTTTAGCCAAAGCCTTCAAAGACAACTCCCTCAGTGTTGGCTTCTTCATGCCAAACAATCCATTTTTTCCCTCATTAGATGGTGTCCATGAAATCGTAACCCCAACTACTCTCTCTTCAATTATCTTCATGGCCGTAGAAAATGGGTTTGGCCCGTTGGGCAACGGTTCGTCATCTTTCACAGTCTCTTCTCCTTTTTCATTGGTAAAGCGAGCATAATCAGGTGCCAATTCTATGGCTTTGTTTTTCTGAGCCTCCCTGCGTCGATTCTGGCATATAACAGTTATATCTTCATGCATTGGTTTCATCCGTTTTGTTGATGGTTGTGACAATGAGAACATATTGGCGGCACCTTCCATCAGTAGTTCATCGAGCTCATCAGAATCAGAGTCAGAAACCTTAACATACTCAGCATCCACATTTTCAACTATAATTCCCTTCCCTTTGTCTTTATAGCTCGGTTCTCTTGCAATTTCCTCGTTTAAAATTCCCTTCCCCTTATCTATGCCCCTGCTAGTAGACCTAACATTCACAAACTCCTCACCTGTACAGTTGACAGTTTCTGAACCATCATTATTTGCAACATTATTACCTCCCTGCACTTCTTCCTCTTCATCTTCTACTACTACTATCTCTGTTCTCTTTGGTTGTGCTGGGCTTCGCCTGGCCACTGATTCATCCCCATCATTTCCTCCAATTCTGATGCCCTTTGGAGGTCGACCCCTCTTTTTCTTACTCCCTGATTCACCAATAACTGACTTGGGAACGAGAAGAAACTTACCACCCCTGTTACCAAGTTTACCCCCTGTGGACATGCGGGTATTCCGTCTGGGGAAACGTGACCACGGATGGGGCGACACTGAGGTCGCTTCAAACCCTAACTCTAAAGATGTCTCGGCGGATGATGTTGAAACGACATGCACAGCTGGTTGTGGCGATTGACTGCTCGACGATGCTTCTGGGATGCGGATACTCCGCCTAAGGGGAGATGGATCCGACGAAGGCGGCGGCGGTGAGTTCGACTGAAACCCTAAACCTGGAGGTGTCTCGACAATTCGGACACTAGACGATGAATTTGCACCAACGCCTGGCGCTGGGGATCGATCATTGTCGGGTTTTTGAGGGATTTTGCCTCCGTACCTCGAGGAAGGCATGACGGCGGCTGATTTGTTCTTATTTTTCACTAAATTTTTCTTTGATCGAAAGGGGTTTTGTGAAGAAATTGATGTGGGAAGAGGAGAGCAAATTTCTTTCATCTTTTGAAAGGAAGTTACTATTTAGGAACACAGTGGAAGCGAAGAGACCATGGGGATTGGAAATTTTAAGTTTCCCTCCCTGGGGTCGGTGCTTACGACTGACTGAGATTACGAAGTAACTTTTGACTCGTACGATTTCGATCGTACGGTCCCTGATGGTTCATATGGACGAAACAGATTTATTAAAGCTCGAGTAAGGGAGGTTTGTTAATCTGGGCCGTCTGTTTGGACCCGACGGTTTATATTTGAAGGGTTTTGGAGGAAACGAATCGCTCTATGAAATATTATTTTACGATTTCATTGAATGAAAAGGAGAGTTTTTTTTTTTTTTTTATAAATAGCTACAGTTTGTTTTAATTGTAAATTATTGAACCATATACAAACTGAATAAATAAATAAACTAAAATGACAACTCACTAGAAATGCTTTTTGGTAACGCTTTAATCAGACGTGATATGATTATTAGCCGACATTTTTATTAATATCCAAAGTTTAATACAAATTATTAATTATGCCCAGACTTCCAAACTTTCGCTAAAAATACCCAAACCGGCCAGAAAATGGCCGGTTTACTGCCCCCGTAAGCC
Source organism: Carex myosuroides (assembly GCA_028015225.1). Taxonomy (NCBI): domain Eukaryota; kingdom Viridiplantae; phylum Streptophyta; class Magnoliopsida; order Poales; family Cyperaceae; genus Carex; species Carex myosuroides. The sequence continues at coordinate 4,426,239 of CM051464.1, forward strand.
GGTCATTTTCTGGCCGGCTTACTCCCCCCTAAACTGGCCAGAAAATGGCCGGTTTAGTCCTTTTTTTTTTTTTTAGAGACATTATGAAGAGAAAAAATAATGAAATCTAACACTGAAAATTTGAATTTTTTTGTTTAAATTATTTGTTAGATTACTTCTTTTGATATATAATTAGTATATTTATACTAAAATACGCGAAATTATTTGAAATTATGTTGAATTAGACTATATTAAGTTAAATTACACAAAATTACATTACATTAGCTAAAATACGGTAAAATTACAGTAAATTACATATGAATAGAGACAATATCTTCACTGAAAAGGTGAAAAACGACGACGAAACTTCAAACGGTTATAAAACAGCGCTCGAGTGTCCGATTTCAGCAAATGACCACTTTTCGGAAAGCTTGCGAAAATGTGCATGCGTCTGTGCTAGCAGTGCTGGATTTCAAAATTCAGAATCGTCAAAAAACAAAGGGAAGAGCCTCAAAACTTGAGTTGAAGTTTCCGATTAAGATTTTCATTTCTATTATTCAATCCAAGTAGCTCAGTAAATTAGTTACATAATGAACTTGTAGAATACCAGTTTTTACTATTTTCGGAATTTTTTTACTATTTTTTATGATTCATGAAAGATGGCACAGAATCGGTTTATTTTAGCGTAATTTACCGTATTTCAGCATAATTAGCGAAGTTATTGTAATTTAGCATAATTTAACGTAATTTAGTGTAATTCAACATAATTTATTGTAATATAGTATAATTCAACATAATTTCAAATAATCTAGTGTATTTTAGTATAAATATGCTAATTATAAATCAAAAGAAGTAATCTAACAAATAATTTAAACACAAAATTCAAATTTTCAGTGTTAGATTTTATTATTTTTTTCTCTTCATAATGTCTCTAAAAAAAAAAAAAAGACTAAACCGGTCATTTTCTGGCCGGTTTAGGGGGGAGTAAGCCGGCCAGAAAATGGCCGGCTTACGGGGGGAGTAAACCGGCCATTTTCTGGCCGGTTTGGGTATTTTTAGCGAAAGTTTGAAAGTCTGGGCATAATTAATAATTTGTATTAAACTTTGGATATTAATAAAAATGTCGGGATTATTAGTATTACATGACTATTTTTTACTATTTTAGTTACATTATAGCATGTTACATAATTATTTTTTATTTATCGTATGATTAAGTCAGGACGTATTAGTCACATCACATTACATTTTTACATCACTAGCTAGATATGTTATGAGAAGGGGTAATTTTTCTATTGAAGCATTGACCGTTGTAAATTTTAGAAGGAATTTTATGCATATCTTTCAAATTTTTGAAAATTAATATATTTTCCCATCTAAATTCTATAATATCATATTTGTTCTTTAAATTTCCGAAACTCACAAATTTACTCAATTTATTGACTTTTCTATTAAAACTCATTTTAAATTTATAAAATAGTCAAATACCGATTTTATCTATTATTAAAAAAAATAAAAATATGTAATACGTGTAAGAAAAATATTTAGTCTTCAACGACAAAAATAATACGATCCGCTTCAACGACAATTCGAAATAATTAATCTTGATCTATTTTGATGAGTTAAGAAGTCGAAAAATAAAATTTCTATCTTAAAGTCCAACAATTAATCATGTCTTCTTATTTGTATTTTTATGCAAAAAAAATTCTTATTTATATAAAGAAAAAGCCTATCCTGCGGTACATGCGAATCATTTAGTTAATTATAGTGAAGATCGTTTTTATTAAATATGAAAATTATACATTGTTATTTTTCTGCGAAGTCATATATACTTGGGATGCAGTATTATAAGTGATGATGATTTTTTTATATTATAATTTGAAAATTAGGAGAAAAAAAAATATAGTAAAAATTCATTTTTCGGACGGAAAAAAACATTAATTTTAAATGGAGAAAAACTCATTTTTCGGACGGAAAAAACATATATTAAATTTATTGACTTTTCCATTTAAAATTAATAATATCATATTTACACTTTTGAATTTCAAAAACTCACAAATATATTAAATTTATTGACTTTTCCATTAAAATTCATTTTAAATTTATAAAATATCTATTTTATCCATTATTAAAAAATATAAAATATGTAGTATGTGTAAGAAAATAATTTCGTCTTCTAAATTATTGGTTTTTTTATGATCAATGATTCAATTCTCAACTTGCGACACATACACAGTGATATTTAAGCATATGATTGTGTGTACGTCACAGATAAGAAAATGAACTATTTGCTCAACCGACCAATTAGAAGACTAAATATTTCTCTGAAACATATTACATATGTTTTAGTTATTTAATAAAGGGAAAATGATACTTTATAAATTTAAAATGGATTTTAAATAAAAGTCGATAAATTAAGTAAATTTCTGAGTTTTGAAATTTAAAAGGATCATATGATATTATGAATTTTAAAGAAAAATACGAAGTCTTTGAAAGATATACATGAAATTCCTCTTAAAATAATTTTAAGTCATGATACGAATGACAAAATAATAAAAATTTATCATTTTTTCATATGTCATAATACGAGTGAATCTAGTATGCATTTAAGGTCACAGTACATGTTCGACAATGTGGATTTAGCTTCCTTAGCCTTCCTTAAGGCCTTAAGCGGACCAAACAAGTGTGCCTTAGACAGACTTAAGAGCTTCTCCTTAGTCTTTCTTAGACTAAAATCTTAAGCTCAGATTTTCGCTTTCTTAAGAAATCAGCTTCCTTAGCGTCTCCTTAGGGCTCAACAATACATATTTTATTATATTTAAGCTTTCATTCTTAATCTTTTTTCTACCGAACAATCTCTCCTTAACAAAGCTTAAATCCTTAAACTGCACTGTCTTTATCTTGCTTGCCGAACATGCTCACAAAGATCATTCAATCGGCTTCAACGACAATTCGAAATAATTAATCTTAATCTATTTTGATAAGTCAAGAAGTCGAATAATAAACTTTTTTATCTTAAAAGAATAGTCCAAAATCATATCTTCTTATTTATATTTTTATAAAAAAAAACATTTTATCTTAAAAAAATTGTCCAAGGATCATATCTTCTTATTTATATTTTTATAAAAAAAAACCTTCTTATTTATATAAAGAAAAAGCCTATCCTGCCGTACATGCAAATCATTTTATTATAGTGAAGATAGTTTTTCTTTAACTATGAAAAATATACATTGTTAATTTTCTGCGAAGCCATATAATTTGAAAATTAGAAAAAAAAATAAAGGAAAATTTCAAATTGCATAAACTCATTTTTCGGATGAAAAAAAATACAGCCGATAGAGATTTATAAGACATCAGCATGCCATTCGCTTCTAAACAACTTTTTTTTTTTATTGCAAAATGCCATAAAATTACATGTGCATCTCAATCATAAATAATGATGATGTAATAACTACAATATCAATAACATGAATTAATCTAGAACAAATTACTTATTAGCAATACTAATTGCAAAGATATAAAATTATAATCGTAATTTTTAAATATTGAATGAGTCCTATAAATTGAAATTCTAACTGAATGAAGGGTGAAGATGTTTCATTTTGTTTGACAGATGATCCTTTTTAGACCTAAATTTGAAATATAATCGTAACTGATACGATAAATAAATTAAAAAAAAAACTTTTTTACATAGAAGTACATCAATACACGCTATCTTGTCTCAATGAGAATGAACTACAAATTCTCCTCTTTTGTAACCCTTCTTGGTCTATCCTCTAAACCACTTTTATGACAAATAAATATTCAAAATATGATGAATTTATACGAATTTGTACGAATGGATCCATATGTGGATATATGGATATTGAAATTGTTATATTTCTAGGGTTTTAGAGGAAGCAGCCAACAAAAGAGAGAGACAAGTTGGGGCAATTTTCTGTTGTATTCTATTCTCCAAAATTTGTGTACAAAATAAGTATAAAAGGAAACTTACAAATATAACCCTATAAAATTAGGAAATAACAAATGGTGAGATAAGAGACATATATATAACAATCTCCACCTTGGATCGAAATCTCACCTAAAGGAAAAAATAAATAACAAAACTAACAACCGACAGAAATTAAATTTGAACAATAGTTGAACTTCATGGTCGGTATAGGCTTAGTGAGCATGTCGGCTGGATTGTCGGCGGTGCCAATCTTCTTTATCTCTCCTATACCCTTCGAGATAACCTGCCGAACAAAATGATACTTGACATCAATGTGCTTGCTTCTTTCGTGATACACATGGTTCTTCGCCAAATGAATGGCACTTTGACTATCACAAAAGATGGTAGTAGGACCACCATGTGCTGAAATTTCTTCAAGCAAGCCTTTAAGCCATATTGCCTCCTTAACGCTTTCAGTAACCGCCATGTACTCAGCTTCTGTGGTTGATAAGGCAATGGTGGATTGCAAATTAACCTTCCAACTAATTGCACATCCACCCAAAGTGAAAACATAACCGGTCAAAGACCGTCTCTTGTCAAGATCTCCCATAAAATATGAATCTACATAACCCGTTAGCCTTTCATCGTTTCTTCCGAATTCCAAACGTGCATTTGCGGTACCTTTCAAATAGCGGAGTATCCACTTGACCGCCTCCCAATGCATTCTACCGGGACATGACAAATAACGACTCACCACACTAACAGTGTGTGCTATATCGGGTCTAGTGCACACCATCAAATACATGATGCTTCCAACGGCACTAGAATATGGGACTCTTGACATGTCTTCCTTCTCCTTCTCAGTTTGCGGACTTAATTGCCTCGACAACTTGAATTTGGTCGAAAGAGGAGTAGATACGGGTTTTACATTCTTCATGTTGAAACGATGCAACACCTTCTCAACGAAATTCCGTTGTGAAAGATACAATTTTCCATTTGACCTATTCCTTGTGATCTCCATGCCGAGAATCCTCTTGGCAGCCCCGAGATCCTTCATCTCAAATTCTGAGCTTAATTGTTCTTTCACCTTCTTAATCTCCTCCTTGTTCGAGGCCGCAACTAACATGTCATCTACATAGAGAAGTAGATACATGAAGCTCTTGTCCGGCAACCTCTTGAAGTAGACACAACTATCAAATTCGGATCTACAAAATCCGATACTCAACATGAAAGAATCAAACCTCTTATACCACTGCCTTGGTGACTGTTTTAGGCCATACAAAGATTTCTTTAACAAACACACACGATTCTCTTTACCCACAACCGTGTAACCTTCCGGTTGTTGCATGTAAATTGTCTCCTCAATGTCACCATGTAAGAAAGCAGTTTTCACATCTAACTGCTCTATCTCTAAATTTCCCATAGCAACCAAAGAAAGCAACACTCGAATAAAGGTGTGCTTTACCACAGGTGAGAAGACCTCATTGAAATCAATGCCTTCAACTTGACTATAGCCTTTAGCCACCAATCTTGCTTTGTATCTAACCCCGGCAGTGTCATCCTTTTTCTTGAACACCCACTTGCAACCCACAATTTTCTTTCCTTTAGGTGCCTCAACTAGTGTCCAAGTTTGATTCTTTTGAAGAGAGTTAATCTCCTCTTCCATAGCGGCTGTCCAATTTGCCGCATCACAAGAAGACATTGCTTCCTTGTAATTTGAGGGATCACAACATTCCACATTTTCGGCCATAGCCAAACAATATGCAAAGTCTGAATAACCATACCTCGTAGGTGGTTTGATTTCCCTCCTTGCACGATCCCTTGCCAACGCATAGGGTTGCTCCTCTTGGTTCTCCTCATCAGACTCATTTGATTCACCAACAAAGTGAGGAACATCAACATGCACAGAATGAGGTTGAGTCACACTAACCTGGGAGTTTGGAGTCTCCAACTCCACCTCTTTTGTAGCTCTCTCGACCTCCTTAATCGGCTCAGGCATTTGCTCTTTTACCCGCAACATAGCCGACTCATCAAATTTTACATTTCTTGAGATAAAGAACTTACCCTTTGAATCTGGACACCATAAACGGTATCCCTTAACACTTGAAGCATACCCGAGAAAGATACACTTCTTGGCCCTTGGCTCGAGCTTCCCCTCATTAACATGTGCATAGGCCAGGCATCCAAATACCCGTAACTCCGAGTAATCTACACCTCCTCGGGAGTCTTACACTCAATCGCAGTATTTGGTGAGCGATTCACCAACCAGCAAGCAGTGTTAATGGCTTCCGCCCAAAACTCCTTGCCCAAACCTGCATTAGAAAGCATACATCGAGCCTTCTCAAGTAGGGTTCTATTCATGCGCTCGGCCACTCTATTTTGTTGTGGAGTAGCAACAACTGTACGATGTCGAGCTATTCCTTCATCCTTGCAAAAGGTATTAAACTCCTCATTGCAAAATTCTAAACCATTGTCGGTTCTTAACTTCTTAATTTTCTTTCTGATTTGGTTCTCAACAAGTGTCTTCCATTGCTTGAATGTGACAAACACTTGGCTCTTTTCCTTCAAGAAAAACACCCAAACCTTTCTCGAGAAATTATTAATAAACAAGAGCATGTAACGAGAACCGTTACCTTTTGAGGGAACACGAGAAGGACCCCACAAATCTGAGTGAATGTAATCCAAAGTACCTTTTGTGTTGTGGATGGCTGTGCTGAAACTGAGCCTCTTTTGCTTGCCGAATATGCAGTCCTCACAAAACTCCACCTTGCTGGTACTCTGGCCACATAGAAGGCCTCTCTTGCTCAACACTGCCATGCCACGCTCACTCATATGTCCCAACCTCATGTGCCACAGCTTGGTAATGTCAGAATCGGAGGTAGAGCTAGCAACGGCAGCTGAGCCTGTGATCGTGGTACCCTCCAAGAAATAGAGAGTGCCCACCTTTTTTGCCTTCATCATGGTGAGAGCCCCCTTTGACACCTTAAGGACTCCACCTTCACTCTGAAATTTGCAACCAACATCCTCAAGAGAGCCCAAAGAGATCAAGTTTTTCGTCAAATCCGGAATATGTCTCACACCCGTCAAAGTACGGGTAACCCCGTCATGCATCTTGATCTTCACGGTACCAACACCTGCAACCTTGCACAAATGATCATTACACAAAAGGACTCCACCTTCATTAGTCGCCTCATATGTGGCAAACCACTCTCGATTCGGGGTCATGTGCTGAGAAGCACCCGTATCCATCACCCAATTCTTATCGAATTTTTCTTTACCATCCCCAACAAATAACAAATCACCAACTTCTGAGTCGGCTACATTTGCCTCTCCTGAACTGGTACCTTTTTGTGCATTTTGTTTGTTCTTGAGTTTGTAACAATCGGCAACAATGTGTCCCTTTTTCTTGCAATAGTTACATGAGAGGTTCTTATGTGCGGACTTGGAACGGCTTCTTCCTTGGTGATGTTTTCTCTCATTGTTTCTCCCTCTCTCAACATACAAACCAACCTCTTGGTTACTTCTCTCAGATGTGGTCAAGTTATTTTCAATGTCGGACTTGACCAACAAATTGCTCTTCACATCCTCAAGGGTGAGTGAAACCCTACTATGAAGCATGGTCTCCTTGAATCCCTGATATGACTTAGGCAGCGAGCATAGCAAAACAATGGCCTTGTCTTCATCCTCCACCTTAATACCAATCCTCTCCATGTCATTGAGAAGAGCGGTATACTCGGAAACATGAGCCTTAACGGAGATATTTTCTGCCATTCGTAAAGAGTGAAACCTTTGTTTTAATCTCAATCGGTTCGTAATCGATTTCTTCATAAAGATTTCCTCTAACTTCTTCCAAGCACCAGCTGCTGTTGTTTCTGAGAGAATTTCTTGAAGTGTTGAATCACTCAAACACAATTGAATAGTTGAGAGAGCCCTATCATTCATTGTCTCCCACTCCTTATTTTTCTCATCTCCTTTTAAATCATCAGGCCGACCCGTTATGGCAGCCTTAACACCCAAATTGGACAAAATTGCTTTCATCCGTACTTGCCACAACTCAAAGCTACTTGTGCCATCGAATTTCTCAATATCAAATTTGGTAGATATGGATGAACTTGAACTCATGATAACAATTGTTTAATCACCAAGAGTAATTACCAGATTCGATAATTTGACACACAAAATCAGAGAAATCTGAATGATTTACCAGAAAAATACTGGTATTGTGACCCGACGAATTTGGATCTGGCACTTGCGCGGTTCAGGAGAAAAACAGGGGAAAAATTTGGTGATAAGTAGAAGCAGCCAAAATTGAAACTTAGGAATAATCCAACTTTGATTAATTTCAAGTTTTGGCGCTGTGCAGAAAAATCCAAAACAAAAATACGACTCACCAAAATAAACTCAAATCGCGGCTGTAACAATTTGTGCCTGGTCCACTATCGCGGCTCACAAAGAAACGTGAAATGGAGAGGCGGACTTGGGTCTTTACGCGGCTCACAAAAACTCAAATCGCGGCTCACTCATTCGGCCACACGGTTCACCAGCAGCGACGCGAAATGGATCTGAACAGCGAAATCCCTAGCAAGCAGCGGAACAATGATCTGAACCCTGAACCACCGATCGAAACTAGCAACCGGCGAACCTGGCTCTGATACCACTTGTTATATTTCTAGGGTTTTAGAGGAGACAGCAGCCAACAAAAGAGAGAGACAAGTTGGGGCAATTTTCTATTGTATTGTATTATATTCTCCAAAGTTTGTGTACAAAATAAGTATAAAAGGAAACTTACAAATATAACCCTATAAAATTAGGAAATAACAAATGGTGAGATAAGAGACATATATATAACAGAAATTGAGATTGTATTTGCATCTAGTAATTAAGATCTAAATTAATATTGTTGTAATATATAAAAAAAACTTTCTATATATTTCACAATTTTTTTTAAAGATAGATATTTCACAAATTTAAAATTTCGTGAAGCATTGACCGTTGTAGATATTAGAGGGAATTTTATGCATATCTTTCAAAAATTTCGAAATTAATGTATTTCCCCATCTAAATTCATAATATCATATTTATTCTTTAAATTTCAAAAATACTTAGCAAATCTGGCTTTTATTTCAACTTGAAGTACTTTGATGACAATCAATCAATACAAGGGTTGGCAAAAAAAAATTGTATCTCGTGACTCGCTCACGATCGGTTAAAAAAAAACTCATAATTAGCTCATTTGATTCTGATGTGGTTTGTCATGACTCATGAGTGAGTTCAAGTTTGACTCAATTCGGTTCGTTCATCAGTTCATTACAAGAAAAAAAAAAGTCGCTTTTTTCCATACTCTTTTACGATCTCCTTCGGTGTCTACCATGAGAGGATTAAGCTCATTACAAGAAGATGAAATTCTTTTTCTCTGCTCATGATCTATGTGTGGCTCACAAGACCAAATCAGTTAAAGTTTTTGGTTGTGCGGCACACAATACAAACAAACTGTCAATGAACTGACTCGGATCGACTCGTTTTGACACAAACATAATTCAAACTTTGTCTAATTCAGCTCGACTCGGTTTGTTTACAGCCTTGATTCAACACTATAAGAATATTTATTTTCAGATCCGTAAACACAAGCATGTGGAGGCTTTGGATAAGTAAGAAATCAACCTCATTTTTTAATGAACCATATTCCCTAGTTACATGTTGTCCAATATGCTATTGTTCTCATTCATGTACGACTTGTTACCGTATTTTTAGTATAGTCCTATGTGATTTAAATTGCCAGTAAAATAAATTTGTTTCCCTTTGGCTAATCTTTTTTATACACTACTACAAAAAAAGAGATTATACACGGACAATAAAGGAAGAGCTACACGGATTTCCTACCGTGTTTAAATCGAGGGTGTACAATTAGTTCAATAACTACACACGGACTTTTGGCCGTGTGCAATTTTAAAGATTCTACACGTATAACTTCACAAACAGCCGTGTACAAAGACCAGAATGTGTTGCGCTCCATTTACCGAGCTACACGGATATTACCTAAAAAACCGTGTACGATTCTTTTTGTACACGGACTTTTAACTAAAAAACCGTGTAGCTTGACTCTTTCTACACGGACATTTAGTTAAATGTCCGTGTAGCTCTCCTCTTTCTACACGGACATTTAACTAAATGACCGTGTAGCTATCTTTTTTCTACACGGACTTTAGTTAAATGTCCGTGTAGAAAGTACATTTTTTTTTTTTGTATTTTTTGTTTTTCGGCTAGCCTCCAGTTTTGCTAGCCATTTTTGTTACAGAACTATATATTCCAGATTTTCCAGATTTCATATAACAAGGAATCCATATTTTCCAGATTAGCAATAAATCCATATTAGCAAGAAATTCATATTTTTCAGATTAGCCAGAAATCCATATGCAATAAATTATACAATATTCATATACACCAAATTATACAAAATTATGCAAATCCATATCGAGGATTACAAAATTCCATGGCAAACCACCTTGCCCACATGCACCGCACATCGTCGATCTGATCCCAAGAGTAATGATCTTGCTTTGTCACATTCTACAAAATTATAATTTTATAATAGTTAGTATTTCAGAAAATGTAGATATCAATTGCTTATTATATAGGAAATTCATATGAAGTACATACCGCTTTTGGGAATTCGAATTGTATTCTTTCGACAAAGTCAAACATGAATATCATCGTGTAATAAGCGCATTCCCAACCCTCCTTCTGTTGCGGGCTCTGAAATTTACATTTAGCGGCATTTGTTAGAATGACAATAATTTTTTTAACAAGATATGAAATTTCTAACTCAAGGCCGTGTGCTCACCTTCAAGTACTTCCAATTCAACTTGCTTTTCTTGCCCGGGCCCGTGCTATGTGATCCTCCCTCTTTAATATATTTCACAAAAGCCCTTACAAAGTGAGTGAATGTAATTAGCAATTTTATAATTTGATATGATTGAAAGAAATGCAAACCTATAGAATTATTATTGCTTACTTATTCACAAAAGGCAAGATAACTTTGCAATTGGCAGCCGCGGTCCTTCCTCCTGGCTTACAAGAATCAATAATTATGCCCGTGCTTAAGTACGGCACAATGAGAATCGTGCACCAATGTTTGCTGTTGGATCGAGGAGAAGAATTATAGTACTTTAGCATATAAAAGTCACACGAGTATTTGCTATGATTGATGGTGTGATTTTATTTTTTTATGTTTAACTTTTAATTCCTTTATACAATTCTTTAATTAAAATATAAACAACACATAAGTTAAGATTAGAACTAACCCCTCGTGGTATGGCATGAGAATGAATTTCTTCTCCTCCGCCTTAGCACGATGCATCGCAGAACACATGTACTCGATAGCCATATCCGGATAATATGTCGCTGCCGTACCACTCACTTTCTCGGGGTCCAGAAACACGCACACGTTCTTCCTTTTAACCATCTCATCACAGTTTCGGATTAGCTTCCTGAAAACTCATCATATTGTAATTAGAATATATATTTGAGTTCTATACAATAATGAAAATGTTTTAATATCACTAACATGAGGAAAATGGTGATGTGTGAAACATCGAGCCATTTGTCGGATGATGAGTGGTGGAAGAGGTCCTTGAAGTCTCTGAACGACAGCAGGAGCTCCCTGCCTTCGTGTAGAAACATCCCAGGTGGGACAGGGATGACGATAGCCTCCATGCCGTCGGGCGCCGTCATCAAGTAGTCGTGGAGAAGGCGCAAATCATTGGGCAAACGGCTGTATTCTTCTTCTGTGACCATAGGACGGGGCGGTGATTGTGGCGCGTCAGCCGCGACGTCGCAAGCCACCTTCTGACGTACCGGTGAGAGAGCCGTACCGGTAACATCATCTCCTCGTGTCTGTATCAAGTTATAGATGTATTATTCTAGTATTTCAAAAAGAATGAGTTGAATGTAACAAAATAAATGAGTTATTTTATGGATTACCTGATCCAAAACAATCTGACTCTTGGGCCATTGGACAAATGACATCCGTGCGTCATCAAGCACAACCGCTTCGTCGGTAGGGACAGGAAGGGGTACGCGCTGCCATCCATCCACGACTAACTCAACATGCACGCATGCATGGTCGGGTCTTAGCTGAGTATTGTGTACACTTTTGGCGAGTGGATGTACAACGCCCTTAGCAACGATAATAGAAACACCGCCATTCCGCAGGATGAGGTCGCATGCTCTGGGGTCCTGCAAATTTATAGGAAAGTTGTTTATTTTAGTGATGCGATATTGTATAACAAGGTTGCAAACATGTTTTAAATACCTTTAGATTATGAAGAAGTATTGATTACCTTGAGATTATCCAAATCGTCGTTCGCGCCCCACGTGCCGGATGCTTGACTACTTCGCCGAATTCCCGGCGAAATGGGAGGTGGTTGCTCGGATGGCTGCGTAGTTGCTGATCTAATTTGTGTCAACATTGCATGCATCTCAGCAAACCTTGCGTCGTACTCTGCGCTCACCTCCGCGCGTATCTGCGCAACTATCTCGTCTTTGTTTACCTTGGCACGAGATTTTCTTCGAGGTTTTTGTCCCTCCACTCGGAACACCTCCTTCCAGCCCCTGTAGACCCCTACACCTCTTACTCGACCCGGGTGTTCTGGATTCTCGAGCGCTGCGGACAAGGAATCATTTTGTCGTTCGACACTCCGGGCACCCGAGTTGACCTCCTCCTCCACTTCCAACTGTTCAAGTAGAAGAATTAGTTAAAGCAAAAGAACAATTGACGTACTTTCGGAGTTATAAATGACTCTTACCATTCTTTGAGCCACGCTTTGCAACTCCGTTGGGAGTACTATCCTCCCGTCAGCGGTTACCTCGGCTCTACCCATGACCCAATCTTTGCCCCTAGGATTTTGGATCCTAACCACGGGTGAGTCAGAATCCTTGTTCGCATCCAGGACTTTCCTCCATTCTGCCGACTTACCCTCGTAACCACCTGACCCTAGATGGTGTGGATACTTGTTAAAGGCAACGGTCCTCCTGCCTTTATCACTCTTTGCCTTCACAGAAACAAGACAATAACGATCAGTTAGTTTTAGAAAAAAGAGTACATATCGAGAAAGAATAAGCATAAATTTGGCACGAGTTAGATACCTTGAACTCTTCGGTAGACTTCAAAGCTTGAAACGCATCCCAGTCCTCTTGTTTTAGCCATTTGTAGTAGCCGACCGGATTTTTCCCTTTCTCCATGAAGTCCGTCTTCAACGTGCTCTTGTATTGCTTCCAACCATTGTTCATAATCTTCAAAGTCGTTGCCTTTGGAACATCATTCTTGATGTTCCAGTGAGCCTGATTGACACAAAAATTTAGTGTATTTAAGTATAGATCATACATAAGTGAAAATTCAAGAGAAGAGTTGTTAGGCACTTTACCTTCACCGTGTTCCACCACGCGTCCTTCACCTTATCCTCGAAATGATCCCATCTCTCAACAAAGATACTCGCATTTTGCCTCACGAAGCTCGTACACCAATTTGAGTATTTCTACCGTTTTGGTCCCTGCGCACGCCCGTCTTCTGTGAACCAGATTTCTTGATGGGTCTGCTCAGAATGGCTCGTGCACATTGTAGGCCCTCTTCTCCTTCTTTCTGACGAGGCAGTAGCTTGCTGCTCGTCTTCTTCCATCATATCCTCGTACTCATTTTCATTCGACATGGTGCTGCATGAAATTAAAGATCAAATCATTTGACATATAACCTAGATTAATCAACCAACTTTTGACATATAACCTATATTCATCAAGAGATTAATCAATCACTTGTTGACATATATCCTAGATTATTTGAATTAACCTACAATAATTATGGTACAAGCACAATGTATTCAAGCACAAATTAACCTAAAATAACCTAGGTTATATGCTAAAATTATGGTACAAGTACAATGTCAACAAGTACAATGCTAAAATAACCTAGGTTATATGCTAAAATAACCTAGGTTATATTCAAGCACAATGTATTCAAGCACAATGCTGAAATTATGGTACAAGCACAATAATTATGGTACAAGCACAATGTATTCAAGCACAAATTAACCTAAAATAACCTAGGTTATATGCTAACGGGTTCAATACTAATCATGTCTAACGGGTTCAATACTAATCATACACGGTTGAGAGAGAGAGAGAGCTAACCAATAAGAAAAATAACAAATACCAACCATGTCTAACGGGTTCAAACCCAATAAGAAAAATAACGAGAGAGATAGAGCTAACCACGGGTGAGAGAGACCACTGGTTAGAGAGAGAGACCGAGGTGGAGAGGCGGGGAGGTGGTGAGGCGGCGAGGCGGCGAGGCGGGGAGGCGGTGAAGAGCTCGGAGAAGGCTCAGCAAAATCTTCTCTGTGAGGGTTTTTGAAACTGATGTTTATTCTCTTTTCGGACTTGTGAAAATTTTGGAAGAGAAGCCGAAATAATAGTGTTTTTCTCATTATACACGGACTTTTAACTTAAAAGACCGTGTACAAAGATCTTTATACACGGACTTTACTCTAAAGGCCGTGTGCAAATACCCTTTCTATACGGACATATAGCTAAAAGGCCGTGTAGCTCTCTACCCTTTCTACACGGACTATTAGCTAAATGTCCGTGTATAAATTGGTCCGACAGGTGGGTCCCAGGTTCAGTAAAGTTCTCTGAATGGTTGCGGGCCGCAATACTTCATAAAGTTGTTTGACAATTTCAACTAATATTTATTTTAACTAATATTAAATGTTTGATAAAGTTGAACATAATATTTTAAACATAATATTTTCATTAAACATAATCCTTCCTCGTAGGAGCAATAAGGGAACCACATACTCGTAGGAGCAATAAGGGAAAATACTGTCGAACTTTCCTCAAATACTAATTAAATCCCGCTAATATGTGTTCACATCCTAAATGAGACATAATATTCAAAGAGCAGTCCCAAAACGGGGACTATCCAAAATTAATCCCTATTGGATTAATTTTGAACGGGCATGGACCTAAAAGCATCTAAAGGTCGGTTATTGGACCACAATACACTAATTAATTACATCTAAAATTAAGAATTCAAGAATATATGCATGAAATGACCTAATTAAATAAGCCTAAATAACAGAAAATTAGAGAAAGAAAATGATTTAAATACATATTACTAACCTTAGAAAGATGGAGAGGAGAAAATACAAACTTAATTCAAAGATCTCAGATCTCAGCTGCTGGCCTCGATCAATTCGCAGAAATAAAAAGCTCAGTTCGATATGTATGAACTAAAAACTTGATCAAAACGGCGCTCTGGAAGGGAAGACAATAAAACCCTACACTATTATACACGGCTATTTAGTTATATATCCGTGTAGCTCTCCACCTATTTCTACACGGCTTTTTAGTTATAAAGCCGTGTACAATTATAAGATTTATACACGGCTATTTAGTTATTATCCGTGTAGCTCTCCACCTATTTCTACACGGCTTTTTAGTTATAAAGCCGTGTACAATTATAAGATTTATACACGGCTATATATCAAAAAACCGTGTGTAATGTTCCTACACGGCTTTGTATTAAAAGTCCGTGTAGCTCTCTCAATTATTTGCACACACACTTATTTACACACGGATTTGTGGTTTCTAATAAACCGTGTAGCTCTCTCTAATAATTCGACACTGATTGTTAACTAATTATCCGTGTAGAAATCGTTCAGATCTTTTCAACTCATATTTGGTACACTGTTTTTAATATAATTGCCAAATCCGTGTACAATGTGCAGTGTACAAAACCAGTTTTTGTAGTAGTGATAGGGTAAAGGCGATTGAAATCCTTATCATGGATTTGAAGGTATTTGCTTCTTCGAAAGATAATTTATTCAAGGATCTCATACAATTAATAACCCTGGAGACAGGTATCCCAATTGAATAATTTGTCGAGAACCCCAAATTATTTTGCTGAAACGTTATTAGCTAAGGGATATATAATCATAGCAAAAGCAAACTTGTAGCATCTGATCAAAGAATAGTATATAGAAAGAAATATGAGTAGAACTAGGGTGTTCTTAAGCTCATCAAGTCTCTTTATGAGCTTAATTTAAAAACCTATTGAATTGGCTTCAAACGATTCATCCAAACAGTTACTTCACGATTGATGCGTTTACATGTCAAATTTATAAATTTTCGAACTAATTTAGTATGAAGTCAAACTGTAAAAAAAAGATAGTTTATAAGTTAATTTATAACTTTTAATGTGTTCATTTTTTGACCGCTTGACTTTATATTAAATTAGTTTGAAAATTTATAAATTTAACATGTAAACTCATCACTCGTGAAGTACATCAATTTCAACAGTTTGGATGCGTCGCTTAAAACTAATCCGATGGGTTTTTGAGTTAAGCTCACAAAGAGGCTTGGTAAGCTTAAGAACACCCCAGTTCTACTCAAGAAATATTACTTGTAACAAAGAGATGTACAATAAACTAAGGGAAGAAGAGAACAAAAATAATAATATCATGATCAGTTGAGTGTATCGCCCAAAATATAAGAAAAGGCAAAGAAAAGTGATCCAAAATGTTTTGTTTTCCTGCCTTGTGGGGTTTCGAGTGGTGTGTTTCAACTTTGAATAGAAGTCTAGAGCAAGTACTGAATAGTTATAGGTCACTTGGTTTATTGCCTCTATGGTAAAATTACTGACCAGTCTTAACTAGTGAAATTATGTAATAGGTCAAGATTGGATGGAATTCAAGAAATTAATTAACAAGCCATAATTCAACATTACATCATAAAAGTAAAACAAAACTACTGCTACATTTAAAATATTGCCACAGTGCACACCCAACCAAGGAGTCAAAACAAAAATTCTCAGCTAACTAATAAATTAATAATAAGTCAAATTACTTATTCATACTATCACAGCCGGATATCACTGGAGGCAGGCCTCCAGTTTTCTACATAGACTGATGATGGCTTCATGAAATTCCTGCAAACAAACTAACTCAGCATAGACAGCATAGAAACAAACAATAGCATCTAAAATCAGATCAGACTGATTGGTCTGATACTGTACTGGTAGTGTCACGTCAAGAAATTTTTATAATAAAAATTTCAATCATTTGTCTATTTAGAATGTTTAAAACGGAATCGAAATTTGATCAACGAGCGAGGAATGGGAAATTAAAACACGTTAAATGGGTTTATATTGAATTTTTTAAATTATTCGGACCATTGATTCATCCTAGCACGAATCGCGAAGCACCCTCTTTGATAAACCCTAACCCCTCTCTCTTCTCCCTTGTGTGTGGCCGGCCAAAGAGAAAGAAATAGAAAGAAAGAGAGAGAGAGAAGAAAAGAGAGGGAGAGCTCCGAAATCCCGTCGGATTGCGCCATCGTCCGGAAAATCGAGGTTGAAACCGAGAAAGCAGCTGTAAATCTCTCCTAGCCATTCCGTCGGTAATTTTTCTTTTCCCTTCTTCGTTTGAAAATCCGAGATTTCTCGAATCCGCGGGTTGTTCGTTTTAAACCCGAGATTAGTGTTAGAATTAATCGAACTCTAACTCCTTTGAGCTTCTCATCTCTCGTTTACCGATTTTCTCCGTGATTTCGTCTCCCATTTTGGATTTCCCATTCTAGGGTTTTGATACCAAATCCCGAATTGAAACGCGGCATTGATTGATTAGGTTAGTCCGACCGACTAGACTTGTCCTCGGTAGGGTTATCTCTTGATCGGGAAAGGTTAGAACGTGTAATGGTTGAATCGAGGTTTCGACCAAATTAGGGTTACACCAACCGGCCAATCGAATTGATGCGTAAACCAGAATAGCGAACCAGTACAGGAATGAGACCTAATTGAGATGGTATACGTGGAATGTAGGTGTAGGCTCGGTTGAGCAAAGGTTTGCGGGGCATTCCGAGGCGCCTGATCTGTAGTCACGCGGTACGCCTATTGCCAGCAGGTGCGGGATTCTTGGACTTGTTTGATAATTTATATTCATGAATTAAACTGCTTCCAATTGTCATGTTGAACTGCTTGATTGATTGCATAATCGAATTGTTTGAATCATATGCATAACCGTATTAAATTAGAACTGATATGTACTGAAATCGCCTTATTGCGGGCCGCAACAACTCCCATTACGGGCCGCAATCAACAGCGTAGCTCAAGATATAGACTGACTGACTCTCTGAATACTTTGTTGCGGGCCGCAATAAATTCATTGCGGGCCGCAATGAACGTAGCAGAATGAAATACTCTCTGGCTGAGAATGGGGTACTTTGTTGCGGGCCGCAATAAATTCATTGCGGGCCGCAATGAACGTAGCAGAATGAAATACTCTCTGGCTGAGAATGGGGTACTTTGTTGCGGGCCGCAACCACAGCCATTGCGGGCCGCAATAACCCCATTTCAGTCCGAAATAAATATCATAGTTGTATTTGCATGTTGAATGGTATGTCGTTTGTTTGTGTTCTTTTGTTTTGGGAACTACGGTCGAAAGTCCCCAACAATTTATGACTATCTAGGATGGTCGGTAACGTTTCGAAATCAACGCTGGGCGATGACTCGAAACCATGTGCGCATATGAGGATAATTAATCACTGCTGGACAGTGATTGATTAAGATCAGTCAATGCTGGGCAATGACTGATCGTGACGGAGACTTTGGGTGACTGTGAGGAAACGATGAAATGGTGTCATATCCAGTATGGGACAGGAATGACAGTTTGGTTTGACGTGTTGCGAATGGACGATTCTGAGCTTATTGCATACGGAATTTTTATTTTATTTTATCTGATTATGAACCAGACCTTAGTTAATGGTTAAGCCAAAGCACTGCGGATGAGTGTCAGATAAAAGGGTCCAGCTGGTGGGCCATCTGTAGGTGTCAGTGACACTGCAGATGTGGGTTGGATAAAGGGTCCAGCTCGGTGGGACATCCGTAGGTGCTACCAGCTGTAATAAACTGAGTTAAGCCAAAAAAGTGTGTGTTTGGGATTCATCTTGGAAATTCCGTAACTTGTGTTTCAGTTGGTAAATTGTTGTCGATCATATGCACTTGCTTTATTCATGAATATGCACATGTCTGAACTGCTTTTGTATGGTTTCATTTCTGAATATAGATTTTGATTGCAAGTCCAATAATCTAAACTGTGGCAAATTTCGCACTGAGAATGTGTTCTCACCCCCACTCTTGGGTTATTTTACAGGATTTGAGGCGTCAGGTTCTGGAGAGGCACGCGAGTTGTAGACCCTCGGTAGTTGCCTCTGTATGGCCTAATCTACCTTTTTGTTGTATAGTTAGGGTTAGGCCTGATGGTTAGTATCTGTACGAGATACTTTTATTGTATTATATCTTGACTAGACCGTGTACCCTTATATATGGATTTATGTATATATATACATAGGGAGGTGCTTGACAGTAGTTAATTTTGCATATTTGGATTTAACAGGTAATCGCCTTGTAAACATACACGGCGTTGTATGTTTATGGCAGGGAACTGTTGCGAGCCGTGGCTGCGGGGTGTGACAGGTAGATTTGATGCTGCTTCTGATCATGAAAATTAAATTCTCTCTCTTATTACTAATCTTATGATGGGTACCAATCAGTAACCATAAATGGTATAGAAGATCCCAACCCATCATATGATAGCATACATGCAAAATTTCCAGATATGGTGCTTAATTAGTCATGACACCAAATTGTCAGGTACGCACACTCCTTTAGACAAACATTCTCTACCTTTTAGCTAGACTGAACTGGAGGCTTCCAGTTATTTATCCATTCTGTTAGCGTAGCCACATTATTGCTGATATCCTCTACATTATCACTACGCAATGGCATAATTATTTCTGAGGCATAGCTTTCTCTTGCCTCCTCTAACAAAACTTGAAATATTTCACACTCTATGTTGTTTGTCAGCTTCGCACCCATGTAACCTCTGCATTTGATCAATTTTTAAGGTTTATTAGGAAACCGAAAAAACCCTAAAACATCAAGAATAAGAACAAAGAACAACCAAAGTTTCTTGAGAAATCCAAAGTTACGTCCTTATGTTAGCTGGTTCTAGACACCATTTATCTATATATTTCCAAACCAATAGCACATGGTTAACATTTTGAGTCCGTATCTTCTATGGTACCAGACCAAGTCCAATGAGCTGAGATTAACTCCCAGCCGAGCGATTGGAATTCGGTGCCAATTTACACATAGGGGGGGGGGGGGGGGTCTGTTTTTGAGATTCGCGCTGCAATTAAAGAACAGTCTGGATTTCGTAATTGGACGTGTGGTACCGGGGGTGATCTGAATTCTAACATTTCATAGTAGTTCACTACCAGTTATAAGTTATATGAAGGAAAGCGAATTGATTATGATTCCCCAAATCTCAAAAGCACCATGTATAACCCATGAATTGAAATACAAAAAAAAGAATATTTGAAGTCACAAATTGTATGTGCTTGGCATAGATAGGTATGTATGGCTAATGCTAATTAGGCACCTTTATTCTATTTAGTAATTACCGGCTAGTGAGGCGATCATGCAGAATAGAATTGTCAGTTTGTAAGACGACAACAAGGTCAAACCACCGCTCGGGGAAGAACTCACAACCATGATAGTCAACTATATTACCCCCTTCATCCATTTTGTCTTCAATTTCATCACAAACCTACATTTCATAAAACAAAGATCAATTGTGAATTAAAAAAATCTGAAATGCTTGCAACTAAGTAAAGCGATGCAACTGACTACAGAGCTACAGTATTATGGAGACCCAAATAAACATACTAGATTTTACTATTATGGTAGGATGCACCTAAATTAGTTTTTTCACCATCAAAACTTGGACAAGAACATCAAGTTAGCTTCAAATTAAATGTGAGGGGCAGCCTAAAATTACACCAAATTTCAATCAATTAATCTTTAGTTGAACAACTAAGGCCTCAATTAGGACTAAATCTACCATCAGTATGTCCATATTATGTGGACTGAACACAAAACAAAGGAAAATTAGATATAAAAGAAGCAGTTATGTTCAAATAAGAATCACATCTCTGATATAGCCTAATAATTTTTTATGCTGGTTCAAGTCTAACACGCGCACTGATAACCAAAAGGGAAACTATTTCTCTACAAAATCCTCTCTAATCCGATTGGATTCCTGCCTACCCTTCTTCCCTCACAAACACGAAAATCTCAAAAAAGAAAGATATAAAATTCGAACCAAGTCCTCGTTGATGACGTGGCAGTCGAGCTCGTCGTCCCAGCCGTCGTGAAGTCCCTTCTCCCGCGACAAATCGCTGATGTTGAAGTGGTGCATCCCGGTTGCGTCGGCCAAGAGCGAACTCGTCGTCGTTTTCCCTGTCCCCGGCGTTCCCGTCACAAGCACGTTCGGCCTAAGCCTCCTCCTCAGCCCGCCTCCGTTCTGCTCACTCTCCGCCATTGATCTGCTTGTTGATCGAGAAAGAGAGAAGAGAGAGGGATGCGATGGGAGGACAAGCGAGGTGCCTGACAGAGAGATCGAGGGTGAGGCGGCAGGCTTGATTTTATTGCTCGTCCGAGTCGAATGTTGCTTGTACTGGTACAGGCAATTACAATGCTCTAGCGAGTCACTGTTTTGTGGGATCCACAAGAAATGTCAAGGGTTTTTCTGAGTCCTTAATCTCTGAGGTAACATAATATTTAGGTTTATATCAGAGCCGTCCAATCAGAATCCGGGTCAAACCGGCCCGAGGTAAAAATGTACAAGGTCTCTTGAATATCGTGCAGTAGAAGATTTAACGGTCCAGATATAAACATAAGATTATTTGAATTCGATTTTTTCATTAATTTTTTGTGAATGCTACGAATGGATACGAAAGTTGCCGTGATTTTTATTTTTATCCAAAAAAAAATATATTTTAATATAAATAACCACGTTTTTAAAAGAATTTTATTTCTACCCAAACCGCAAGGAATATATGCGGCTTGAATTATTAATTCAAACCGCAAATATTTCTAGCGGCTTGAATTAATAATTCAAGCCGCATATATTCCTTGCGGTTTGAATTGAAACCGCAAATATTATATTGGTGCCGGTTCGTTCAAATGTTCGTTCAAATGTATTATATTGGTGCCGGTTCGTTCAAATTTATTATTTTATTAAATGGTAATTTTTCACTGATAACTCTAGAAGTTTATTCACCAATAACCCTAAAGTTATTTTTATTACAAAGAATTATATTATAAAAACTTATCAATAATATAAAATTTTATTTATTATTTTATTAAATGGTAATTTTTCACCGATAACCCTAGAAGTTTATTCACCGATAACCCTAAAGTTATTTTTATTACAAAGAATTATATTATAAAATCTTATCAATAATATAAATGGAAATGGTATTTTATGAGGTAGTTTATTTTATATTATTGATAAGTTTTTATAATATAATTCTTTGTAATAAAAATAACTTTAGGGTTATCGGTGAAAAATTACCATTTAATAAAATAATAAATGAAATTTTATATTATTGATAAGTTTTTATAATACAATTCTTTGTAATAAAAATAACTTTATGGTTATCGGTGAATAAATTTCTAGGGTTATCGGTGAAAAATTATCATTTAATAAAATAATAAATGAAATTTTATATTATTGATAAGTTTTTATAATATAATTCTTTGTAATAAAAATAACTTTAGGGTTATCGGTGAATAAACTTCTAGGGTTATCAGTGAAAAATTATCATTTAATAAAATAATAAATTTGAACGAACCGGCACCAATATAATACATTTGAACAAACATTTGAACGAACCGGCACCAATATAATATTTGCGGTTTCAATTCAAACCGCAAGGAATATATGCGGCTTGAATTGTTAATTCAAATCGCAAATATTTCTAGCGGTTTGAGTAGAAATAAAATTCTTCTAAAAACGTGGTTATTTATATTAAAATATATTTTTTTTTGGGTAAAAATAAAAATCACGGCGAAAGTTGAAACGGACTCTGCATGAATGATACGGTTAAGAGTTAAGACGGGTAGTGAACTTTTAACGGGTCGGTCCGGGCTGGAAACGGATCCGAGACGGATTTAAGAGTTTTATTATACGGGCCAATATGGGCCGAAATTAAATGGGTCCATTTTTAAGAAATGGACGGGTCAACTAGGTGCTGCTGCTTGCTGGTATTTGAATTAAGCCGACATTTCAATTGCTAATTGAGCTTTCATTTGGTTTTTTGAGATCACTGAATGATCTTAGGAATTATATACGACCAAAAAGTGGCATTAAAGGACACGAATTAGAAAAATGAATTGTAAATATATCATATTGGAAATGCTAAAATTACAACAACAATCTGAACGGTTCAATTTAAATGAGCATATATAGATACCAAAATCCTCCTACAAGGGCACACGGCACTGTGAATCTGATCACTGAAATCATGTGCAGTAGGCACAGCTATAATTATACGGGGACCCGCAAACAGAACAATCGTTGCCTGTGTTAAGCATATTTGAAATGTTAAGCTATAATTACCACTGTTTCTATTGCCTGACTTGAACACAAAACCATTAACTGCATGAATATGTATACCCAAACGACTTGCCAGTAAAAATGTATAAATTCACAGAAATTCACAGAAATCCAGTGAAAGACAGATAATTACACGTGCCTTCAGTTGTCGCTTGTTTAACCTTCAACATAATCAAATGATATGATATATCCCGTCTCTGGTAACATATTTGTTGAGGATAATTGGTCGATCTAGTGTCTAAAACACAATGCCCTCCTCCGTGTAAAAGATCACAGATTTGAAACTCGACTGAGAGATCTTTTATGAATATTTGAAGTCAAACATATTTGTTGAGGACAATTAAAGTGTTTATCAACTTAAAAATGGTATTCTTGCAATCTTGCTGTCATACCAATCCTTAAGTAATCTCACTGATGAAGGAATAAAGATGAATTACAGCGCTTACATGCATTCATGCATGGTTAAGTTTCACTTTACTCTAAATGGCCCAATTAATTTTCAATGTAAAAAGTAGAGCATAAACATGTGAAAGTAGGAATAAAAGGATGTTTTCTATCTAAATTCTCTTAAAGAGTTCATAACTAGCTAGCTTGTCAAAATATTCCTCCTGTCTTTTGCTACATACACACCAATAGCAACTTGCAAGTGTGAATTCTTATCCTATCCCAAGATTAAATAGGAGAAGCAACCTTGTATGAATGAAGCTTATATGTATTCATTGAATGAAGCTTTTTGGAACTAAAGTCTAGATAGAGCATTTTCATACATGGCAAATGTTGATGTGCTTGTGTTGTTGGGCCCCAAAATTTGTTTCCTTGTATGAATCAATACTGCTATTTTAGATCAAACAAGTGGGATTAAATAATGTCATCGGGTCAGCATTGGATCGGGTTTCTCCCTCAACTAGTCACTCAATTTGCAGTTGGGCCAAGTCATCTAGGGTTACGGTTCGGCATTGGATCGGGTTTCTCCCTCAACTAGTCACTCAATTTGCGGTTGGGCCAAGACAGGGGCGTAGCCAGGAGTAAGACATAATTTTGTCATTATTTTGAATATTAAGCATATTTTCATAACTTTTTTCTGAGAAAAACATAGATATAAAAACATATTTGGAGAAAAGTTGCAGGGATAGAAAAATATTTATAATTTTTTTAAACTTGAATATACATTTATCAACTTTTTTTATAAAAGGCACAAAAATAAAGAGTATATTCTTGAAATATTTTTGAGCCAGGGGCTGGCAAATGCCCACCCTGACTCCACTTGGCTCCGCCCCTGGATCTAGGGTTACGGGTCTCGTATCGATTAATTTGAGGCCTTGCATGAACTGGTATCTACTATTTTTTTTGTACCAGAACTACTATTTGGACACA
This sequence comes from Carex myosuroides, assembly GCA_028015225.1. Classification (NCBI taxonomy): domain Eukaryota; kingdom Viridiplantae; phylum Streptophyta; class Magnoliopsida; order Poales; family Cyperaceae; genus Carex; species Carex myosuroides. The sequence goes on from CM051464.1 coordinate 4,451,031, forward strand.
AGTTTGAACAAGCTAGTTCAATGAAATAAATTAACATGTAACACTGTTTTCACCAAAAAATATTATTATCCATAATAATATAAGATCTAACTATTTAGCACACAAAAAATGTTTAGTCAATTCTAGGTGGGAAGCAACCTGACCTAGAAGGTAGCTAGGTCCCCTGGTCAAGGTGGGTCTGATACTCTGATCAGGTGGAAATTGATGGACAAGTATCATCTCCATTACTGTAAAAGATTCTCTTCACTTTACGGTTTGAGATTAACTCCCAACCACTTTGGGATTCGTGCTGCCGGAGGGAGCAGTATTATTGGGCTTTGAGATTCATGCCAAGTTAAAAGAATGGTCCAGATCAAGTAATTGTAAAAGATTCCCTATTACGGTACCGGGGAAGATCTGAATTCGAAATTGATTGGGGAATTTTTAAAATAAGTTATAAATTTGAGTTATTTTGTGGTTAGTTATATTAGGCTTAAATTAAGAACATGAATTTCCTATAGTTTGTTTTGGGGAAAAAAAATCTATTTAAAGAATATAATGACTGGAACTGAGAAGGAAATAAACAAAGATATGAATTCAAATCGATTAGAAACAAAAAGGATATGAATTCAAGCAGCATTGACTGTATAAAAGGGATATATATATATATATATATATATATATATATATATATATATATATATATATATTGTGATATATATGTTGATGCCAAGGACATATTAAGTGCTTCCTGGAATCTGAGTGAATCCGAGACCTTTTGAATTATTGCCAAAAGTTGGAATAGGGATATTGTTTAATAGAGAACAATATATTGGAATATATAGCAGCGCACATTATGTGGAGAATATATGCCTAATTAATTGGCCAGATCAAAACATTAGTTTAACCCAATTATTCAATATTTTGTCCAAACTTTACCAGCATATCTATATATGCTTAAAAACTTTCTTACCACTCTCTTTGTTTTTTACTGGATGAGGTTAAGTGATAATGAGATTCATTCCAATTCAAGGTGGTAACTAGTTTGGCTTTATATGTCCTACATTGGATTCTCTGCAACCTGAGTTGTATTTTCTCTATATACAATTCAAAGCTACAAATAACAATTTTAAAATTAATATTATTTTTAATAATATCTCACCTCATTTCCAGGCTGGATAAAATTATAATTGATATCACGTCTGGATATATAAATTAAATTTTAGGGCTGGATCCTCAATTTCTTTGGTTGCTCTAACAGCCCTTTCCAACAAATATAGAAAAAAAAAAAAAGGAGAAAAGAGGTTAGACTGCCTACATTTTTATTAATATCCAAAGTTTAATGCAAATTATTAATTATGCCCAGATTTCCAAACTTTCGCTAAAAATACCCAAGCAGGTCAGAAAATGGCCGGCTTAGGTACCCCAGTAAACCGGCCATTTTCTGGTCGGTTTACTCCATTTTTTTTTTTTTAGAGAGACACTATGAAGATCAAAATATTGAAATTTAACACTGAAAATTTGAAATTTTTTGTTTAAATTATTTGTTATATTACTTCTTTTGATATATAATTAGCATATTTATACTAAAATACGCTAGATTAATTGAAATTATATTGAATAACACTATATTATGTTAAATTACACTAAGTTACATTACATTATGCTAAAATACGGTAAATTACGCTAAATTACAAATGAATAGGAAGGATATTTTCATTGAAAAGGCGAAAAACAGCGATGAAACTTCAAACGGTCATAAAACGGCGCTCAAGTGTCCGATTTCAGCAAATGACCACTTTTCAGAAAGCTTGCGAAAATGCGCATGCGTCCGTGCTCGCAATGCCAGATTCCAAAATTCAGAATCGCCAAAAAACAAAGGGAAGAGCCTCAAAACTTGAGTTGAAGTTTCCGATTAAGATTTCATTTATATCATTCAATCCAAGTAGCTCAGTAAATTAGTTACATAATGAACTTGCAGATTACCAATTTTTACTATTTTTGGAATTTTTTTACTATTTTTTATGATTTATGAAAGATGAGCAAAATCAGTCTACTATAGCGTAATTTTGTGTAGTTTAGTTTTTTTTTTATCATATTTCAGCATAATTAGCGAAGTTATTGTAATTTAACGTAATTTAGTATAATTGAACATAATTTATTGTAATATAGTGTAATTCAACATAATTTCAAGTAATCTAGCGTATTTTAGTATAAAATGCTAATTATACATCAAAAGAAGTAATATAACAAATAATTTAAACAAAAATTTCAAATTTTCAGAGTTAGGTTTCAATATTTTGATCTTCATAGTCTCTCTGAAAAAAAAAAAAAAAAGGAGTAAACCGGCCAGAAAATAGCCGGTTTACCTAAGCCGGCCATTTTCTGACCGGCTTGGGTATTTTTAGCGAAAGTTTAGAAATCTGGGCATAATTAATAATTTGTATTAAACTTTGATATTAATAAAAATGTCGGGTTAGACTGGATCCAATGCATATTGCAAAATGCAACGAACCATAATAGGCTTCATTGATATTTCTATTATTCTATATCTTAAAGTAAGTAATATTATAATCTTGATACCATTATAGACTTACACGGTACGTATTAAATTCCACATTATCTCAAATATAAAAATAAAGAAGTTGGGACAAATTACGAGTAGCCTATTAGATTAGGTCAATTTATTTTTTGTACTATATATAGCTCCTCAAAAATCTTGAAATTAACTATACCCCTTCTAAAATTCATAATATCATATATACCCTTGTAAATTTCAAAAACTCACAAATTTACCCAATTTATTGTCTTTTTTTTTATTAAAATTCATTTTAAATTTATAAAGTACCCATTTTACCCTTTATTAAAAAATATACGTAGCATGTGTAAAAGATCCAATTGGCCAGTTTGTGAGACTAAACGGCTTATTCTATCACAAAGAACACATACATGGTGACATTTAGGTATTGTTTGTGTGTGTGTTACAAATAGAGAAATGAATCATTTGTCCTCACAAATAGGCTAATTAAAAACTTGAACAATTTTACATATGCTAAATATTTTTAATGGATATAATAAATTTTATAAATTTAAATAAGTTTTCATACAAAAGATAATAAATTGGGTTATGAGTTTTTCAAATTAATGGGTAAATATGATATTATGAAATTTAGAGGGGGGTATGTAATTTTTAGCTTTTTGAGGGGTATACATGAAATCCCCCCTTTCTTTATCCTCAACCCTCATCTTTCAGATATTTTTCGTTATCCTTCCCTTCCCTAAACCCTACTCAAAGAAAAACTTAGGCATGAAAATAACATGAACCTGCCACTCTAAAGATCAAACAGTGCAACTTGAAACATCCAAAATATTCTTTCTTAAATTTAAATTTAAATAGTTAGACTTTCAATTACAAAAACAACAAATAAGTGAAGTTTAAACACAATTAAAGGAAAATCCCTTGACTATGCAAGTTATATCCCATACAACTCCAAGTTCAAACACCGATTAATAACTTGCGTTTGGATGCAATTCTGAAAATAGTAAGAATAGCACTAACTCCACAACAAGAATAGCAGTTAGCGCTGTTCCATCGTTTGAATGGGTTAGCAAGAACAACGCTGACCCCAGTAATAGCTCTATTCTTAGAGTGATCTAAACGTAGAATAGTGGAGAAAAATAGTCACCAATTCAAAAACAGTGCTCACCCCATGCTATTGACAATTCAAACACTTAGACAACATAAAAACCTAGTAGTATTGGCAGAAATAAGTTAAAACCTTTAGTAATATGAGGAGGGTTGAAATGCCTCATGTCTTTCATGTCTCATATTCTTTTATCTTTGTTTTCAAAGTTCAAAACAATCGATGCGAACCAATTAACATGATTTCCATATTAAAATGTGTTTGGAGACCAAACTTTCCATTTTTTTGGATTTTTTTTACTATTTTTTTAGATATACAAAATCACTGTTTTTGAATGGTCAAGAAAGAACGTGATTTTGTACATATAAAAAAAAATAGTAAAAAACAAAAATCCAAAATATATAAAATATGGTCTCCAAGCACATTTTAATATGAAGAGTATGTTTATCGGTTTGGATCGACTGTAAAGACTTTAAAAACGAAGATAAAAATTGTGAGACATGATGAGATATGAATGACATGAGACATTTTAACCCTCCTTTAGTAATATATGTATAAACACTAATTTATAAGGTTGGATGTCGGACTTTGATGCTGGTGCCGACATTTTTATTAATATCCAAACTTAAATAGAAATTAATAAATATACCCAACTTACTTGGGCTTCATTAAAAATGTCCAAACCGGCCATTAAATGGCCGGTCCTCAAATTTTTTTTTTTAAAAACACTATGAAGAGCAAGATGCTAAAATCTAACACTAAAAATTCGAAGTTTTTTTTAAAATATTTGTTACATTACTTCTTTTGATGTATAATTAGCATATTTATACTAAAATACGCTAAATTACTTGAAATTATGTTAAATTATGTTAAATTACATTGAATTACGCTAAATTTCGTTAAATTACGCTAAATTACAATAATTTTGCTAATTATACTGAAATACGCTAAATTACGCTAAACTACTCAAAATTACACTAAATTAGGCCGATTTTGTGCCATCTTTCATAAATCATAAAAAATAGTAAAAAAAATTCCAAAAATAGTAAAAATTGGTATTCTACAAGTTCACTATATAACTAATTTACTGAGCTACTTAGATTGAATATTAGAAATGAAAATCTTAATCGGACACTTCCACTCAAGTTTTGAGGCTCTTCCCTTTGTTTTTTAGCAATTCTGAATTTTGAAAAATGGCAAAGCGATCACTAACGCATGCGTATTTTTGCAAGCTTTCCGAAAAGTGATAATTTGCTGAAATCGAACACTCGAGCGTTGTTTTATGGCCGTTTGAAGTTTCGTCGTCGTTTTTCGCCTTCTTCGTCATTTTTCGCCTTCTCAGTGAAGATATCATCTTTATTCATATGTAATTTAGCGTAATTTACCGTATTTTAACGTAATTTAACATAATTTAGCTTAATTTAATGTAATTTAGTGTAATTCAGCATAATTTAACATAATTTCAAGTAATTTAGTGTATTTTAGTATAAATATACTAATTATATATCAAAAGAAGTAATCTAACAAATATTTAAAAAAAAATTCAAATTTTTAGCGTTAGATTTCAGCATCTTGCTCTTCATAGTGTCTCTAAAAAAAAATTTGAGGACCGGCCATTTAATGGCCGGTCGAGAAAAAAATGGGGACCGGCCATTAATGGCCGGTTTGCGCATTTTTAATAAAACCGAGGTAAGCTGGATATATTTATTAATTTATATTTAATTTGGATATTAATAAAAATGTTGGATGCAGGTGCATGTGCAAGGATTTGCAATTGATTTTTGATATATTTTTTTTTTTTCATTTTGTGGTGTTCAAGTATGGAGTAAAGAAAAATTGCGATTGGAAGAATTGAATAAATAATTGTCAGTAATTTTATTTTATAATAAAAAAAAATGATTAATTTTACAAAAAATAAAAACTTTCAGGAACTAAAATGAAAATTTTCAATTTATAGGAAAGACTAATAGGGTTTCAGATACAGTTAACACTCAAAAAGTAATAACAAATAATGAGAGAAAAGTATATTAAACGATAAAAAAAATTTGTTAGTTTTTATTCCACCCAAAAAGAGTCCGAATCTGCTGTAATCCGAGACCATTGAATAGTGATCCTAAAATTCCTGCAATTCGAATCCAGCTGTTGAATTGTTTCGAGATGCGTGCACGGAAAAACCAACGGTTTCAAAATGCATTCTCGAAAAAAATTTAACGGCTAAATTCCATATTGCAGGAATTTTAGAGTACTGTTTACTGGATTCGGAATTGGAGCAGATTTATTTTCCCCAAAAAATTAGACAATTACTCTCTTTGTTAAAAATAATAAAAATAGAGGTACTCCACAGAAAAACCGGACTCTAGCTCTAGCTACTAGCCCGACATTTTTATTAATATCCAAAGTTTAATAAAAATTAATTAATATATCCAGATCCGCTTGGAAGTTATAAAAATCATTTTCTGACCGATACCCAATTTAATCCAGTACCGGCTGGAAAATAACCGGTACCTAAATTTTGTTTTATACAGTACCAGCTATTTTCTGGCCGATACTTAATTTTTTTTTTTTAGGGTGGGCATAACATAGTTGGCTAGAAGAAAAAGTCGTAGGAAACTCGGATTGAAGTTTGCACTCGGTTTGGCTAAGATCAAACAAATGCATTTATCGGTGCATCATCGGTTGCATTTATCGGTGCACTCAGTGTGTTACATTGGTTGCATGTATCGGTGCATCATTGATGATTTTGATAGTGTCGTATGACACTAAAGTTTAGTGTTCGCATGCAGCTAGTGAATTTAATTTGACAATAACCAGCATTCTAAAATTGAGTACCGATGCTTTATGCACGGCCTAACGACGGCAGAAGTGCATCGATGTTTCATTGCAAAAACATCAGCGACGCACCGATGTTTTTTAGCACTACCCTGCTTAATTACCAATGTTAAGTCTAATAAAACATCAATGTTTCATTACAAAAACACCAGCGACGCACCGATGTTTTTTTAGCACTACCCGGCTAATAAACATCGATGTTTCATTGCAAAAACATCGATGATGCACCGATACATGCAACCGATGTAACACACGTATCTAACCAAATGCATTTGTTTGATCTTAGCCAAACCGAGTGCAAACTTCAATCCGAATTTCCTACGACTTTTTCTTCTAGTCAACTATGCTATGCCCATCCTAAAATAAAAAAAATTAAGTACCGGCCAGATAATGGCCGGTATTGTATAAAAAAAAAATTGAGTATCGGCTATTTTCTGGCTGATAATGGATTAAATTTGGTACCGGCCAGAAAATGGCCGATACGGATATTTTTATAACTTCCGAGCGGATCTGGGTATATTAATTAATTTCTATTAAATTTTGGATATTATAAAAATGTCGGCTACTAGTTAGTTCTAGAAAATTATAATGAACATCCAAAAGTAGAATATCGGAACAAACATCTTCTCGCATTAATTCACAGACAATATATTCTGAAGACAGCCATTGATAGTTTAATTGCATGGTAAGGATGAAGCCAAACAAAAAGGGCCTATAATGGAATATAAAAAATATATATATTCAAGAGCCAATTTTTTTTTACCCCCAAAATGTTCAGTTTTGTTCAATTTGGTCCTTAAGAATTTTCTGGAATAACATGATATTAATTAATCGCCTTTCTTAAATAACATGATATTAATTAATGTTGTACGGAATATGGCATGGCTGATTTTTAATTTTCTGGAATGCCAGGCTTAATTAATGGAGTCTTTATTTAAAAAAGAAATACTATGTTGCACTTTCACAATGTTATTGTGGTATACCTAGTCACTTGAGAGTAGGTCTGATGGGCATCGGATCTACTATGGTTCGATGAGTTTAATCACCGTCGATTGGTTATAAGATTCGTGTGAAACGCTTTAAATTTCGTGCGCATTTGTTTCAATGTTTGTGCGCACAAATCTTAAATTAGATCGGACGGATATCGTGCTCGTTGAACCTAAAAGTAGGTCCGATGGCCATCGGACCTACTCCGTTCTCATATACTCATGTAAGTTATTATGTTACAAAGTTAATTCTACCGTATATTCAATTTTTGCAGTACATTATTATTTAAATTAAAAATGTAGATGTGTTCTTACTTATTTAGACAGTGTGTGGGTTAAATTTGAGTCAATTTGTAAACTTTTAGCCTTTCATCAAACAATTTATTACTTCCAATCAGTATTGTAAAAAACGTCCGTTTAGGCCGATTAATCAGCCGATTAGTCATTGGCAGTGGTCAAACTGTCATGGAATTTCCCAATTGATCGGCCAATTATTTTCGATTATGGCTAATTATTCCCGATTAATCATTTATTGGTACCCTGTTTGTCCGACGAGTGCATACTGTTATTTACAACACTGCTTCCAACAGTGAATTTTAATTAGTTTATGATGAACGACCAATTAAATTATAGATTACTTCAAATTTGATACATGTTATATCCAAATAATTGAGAACACATCTACATTTTTTTTTATTTTTAGTTTGAATAACATATTTTAAAAATATACCAAACGAATTGAAGGTACCATAAAAGTTAAACACACGTTAGAATCACTCTTATTATAATACGCATCTTCTTAGCTAAATGCAGAAATTTTGTTCAAAATGCTAATTAACCAACAACAAGCAATGCTTAGGGAGCCTAGACATGCTTTTATCTGATCTTACTCTAGAGTATGTCACGAATTAAGCACTGTCGTTCTCTTCTCTTCTATATACTAAATAATTAGATGATTTGATCTCCAATCTTTACTAACAAAAAAAAATTAAGCACCGTCACAGGCAGTAGGTCCAATTAATGAGAAAAGTATCCTCCCAAGTACCGTAAAAGATTCCTCTCACTTTACGGTTTGAGATTTACTCCCAGCTGCTTTGAGATTCGAGCTAGCGCAGGGGCAGTATTATTGGACTTTGAGATTTGTGCCAAGTTAAAAAGGACAGTTGAGATGAACTTATTCTAAAAGATTCCCTATTACGGTACCGGGGAGGATCTGAATTCCAATTAATTAATGTAAGAGAATGGCTTAGTATTTTACATCAAGGAAATAGTTGCTATACCAATGAACTAAGAGTTGTAATGAATCATTGGCAAATTTTCTATTCTCTTTAGCGTACTGTGAAAAATGTCAAACTATTAAATGAGAAGCTTCACTAATTTTGTATATATCAGCTCCATCATATGAGTAAAGAATACATTAAATTTTTATTGTACATCTAATTAATTTTTAAATGTATTATGCAAATTAAAAAAAATTAGAAAAATAAGATAAATTGTCAATTATATATTTGATAGGGTGTTTTTTTCCTTTTCCTTTTTTTATTTTATTTTATTTTTTTCCTTTCTAATTCTTACCTTTTCTTTTGTCTTTTGTCTTTTTTCTTCTCTTTCCGGTAACTTCTTTCTTTTATTTTTCTAACTATACATTTCTGGTGTCCTTTACAAATGGAATTTGAAGACATAGTCTCCGTCTTTCTCTCAATATATATATATATGAGGAGGGTTCCAATGCACCAAAATTTGGTGCACCAAAATGCACCAAAATGCATCCAAAACTCATATATCTTCATTTTCAAAGTTCAAATAGTCGATTCGATCCTTCCAGCGTGTTCTTCATATTAAAATGTGCTTGGAGACCAAATTTTACATTTTTTGGAAATTTTTTACTATTTTTTCAGAATTTTTGAAAATCACCACTTTGCTGAATTTCAAATTATTGTTTGGTGATTTTCAAAAATTCTGAAAAAATAGTAAAATTTTTCCAAAAAATATAAAATTTGGTCTCCAAGCACATTTTAATATGAAGAACACGCTGAAAGGATCGAATCGACTATTTGAACTTTGAAAATGAAGATTATGAGTTTTTGGTGCATTTTGATGCACCAAATTTTGGTGCATTGGAACCCTCCTCTATATATATATATATACATATATATATATATATATATATATATATATATATATATATCTATATATATATATATATATAGAGAGAGAGAGAGAGGGGCTACGGTGCTTCGCGAAGTAAATGGTCTTTTTTACTTCACGCCATATTTTCATTTTGAAAATTGAAACAACCGATCCGAACCGTTCAACATGTTCTAAATATTGAAATGGGCTTGGAGACTAAAATTTACGTTTTTTGGAATTTGTTTACTATTTATTAAACCACTTTGAAAATAGCTGATCCGGTGGTCCAGAAAATTTTACTGTTTTTTACTGTTCACAGTGGATCAGCGATTTTCAAAGTGGCTTAATAAATAGTAAACAAATTCCAAAAAACGTAAATTTTAGTCTCCAAGCCCATTTCAATATTTAGAACATGTTGAACGGTTCGGATCGGTTGTTTGAATTTTCAAAATGAAAATATGGCCTGAAGTAAAAAAGACCATTTACTTCGCGAAGCACCGTAGCCCATCTCCCTCTCTATATATATTAAGATAGAACGTGATAAAATTTAAATCAATTTAAAATTTAATTGGTCATTAATTCATCATAAAAATATAATTATTACTCCATATTTAAAAGTTTAAACTGCTGGATGAAAGACTAAAACAATTTTTCATATTGTTACAAATTTAATAGACGCGTTATGTCACAAATAAGAAGTACAACCATAATTTTAATTTTTTATTTAATCAAAATAGATGTACTTAAAAGTTGAATACATGCTAAAACTACTCTATAATATATAATATGAGATGGAAAAATTAGAGTCAAAACTAAGAACTTACCAATTTCATCCGACATTTTTATTAATATCCAAAGTTAATTAGAAATTAATATTTATGTCCAGAATTTCTGACTTTGGCCAAAAATACCCAAACCGGCCATAAAATGGCCGGTTTACTCTCTTTTTTTGTGTGGGTTTTTTGGTGGTTTGGAGACACGATGAAGAATAATGAAATCTAACACTGAAAATTCAAATTTTTTGTTTAAATTTTTTGTTATATTACTTCTTTTGATTTATAATTAGCATATTTATACTAAAATACACTAGATTAATTGAAATTATGTTGAATTACACTATATTACATTAACTTATGTTGAATTACATTACATTATGCTAAAAATACGCTAAATTACGGTAAATTACATATGAATAGGGACGATATCTTCACTGAAAAGGCGAAAAACGACGAAGAAATTCAAACAGCCATAAAACGGCGCTCGAGTGTCCTTTTCAGTAAATGACCACCTTTCGGAAAGCTTGCGAAATACGCATGTGTTTGTGGTGGCTATGCTAGAATTCAAAATTCAGAATTGCCAAAAAACTAAGGGAAGAGCCTCAAAACTTGAGTTGAAGTTTCCGATTAAGATTTTTATTTCTATTATTCAATCTAAATATACATAATGAACTTGTCGAATACCAATTTTTACTATTTTTTGAAATTTTTAGTATTTTTTATGATTCATGTAAGATGACACAAAATCGGTCTACTTTAGCATAATTTACCGTTATTCAGCATAATTAGCGAAGTTATTGTAATTTAACGTAATTTAGTGTAATTCAACATAATTTATTGTAATATAGTGTAATTCAACATAATTTCAAGTAATCTAGTGTATTTTAGTATAAATATGCTAATTATAAATCAAAAGAAGTAATCTAACAAATAATTTAAACAAAAAAATTGAATTTTCAGTGTTAGATTTCATTATCTTGCTCTTCATAGTGTCTCTAAAAAAAAAAGAGAAAAAAGAAGAGTAAACCGGCCATTTTACGTAAGCCAGCCATTTTATGGCTAGTTTGGGCATTTTTGGCGAAAGTTGGGAATTCTGAGCATAAATATTAATTTCTAATTAACTTTGGATATTAATAAAAATGTCGGCAATTTCATTGTTAATTAAGGCATCCATCCAATATTACTTTTTTAAGGTCCTTCTATTATTATTATTATTTTTTTTTAAGTAGTTTTTTTTTAATTCATGCATGTGTGAATAACAAATTCAAAGGATCAAAACCCACATGACAGAACCTATACATGCATGATTTATTGCCTCAGTATTCCAAGCCGTTATGATTTATTAATATAAAATTGATTGATAGACGAATCATGTACCATATATATAAATAAACTAAGTAATCCTGATCAACAATTGCCGTAAAGTACACAAAAAATGCAATCAAGATAATACAACACATGCCTTGGGTTTGGGGCCAATAGATCCACCTCTTAATTAAAATATATTAAATGTTATACATGTTATTAGAGTTGGTGCCGTGACGTGTGCTGTGATTAAGTTAATTTTTCACGTGTCATGCCGTGTCGTGATCAAAATGTCAAGAGATAGTCACGGCACGCGAATGGTCACGGCATGCGAGTTACGCCGTGTCCAAACGTGACTCGCGTGACTCACGTGATAATTTGACCATAATTTATGTTAGTTTATTCAAGATTTACCATTTAGTCAAGATCTAACGTTCCTAATTACACGTGACTAGCGTGACCACGTGTTGTGTCGTGCTGTGACTAAATCTTTCACGTGACGTACCGTGTCAAATTTTCTAAAAATGGTCATAGCACACGAATGATCACGGCACAGAACATGCAAGTCACGACACGTATCCAACACGCATGTCATGCCATTCCGTGCCGTAACCCGTACCGTTCCGTGACGGAGCCGGCTCCGCTATGATATTTTTACTCTACATGTTATGTTACTAGGTAAAGCCATTTTCATATCTGCAAATGGTCTTGGTTTCTCATTCCTATCTTTGGTACCCTTTCTCTTTCTCTATTTTTCCTCTTTTAGCTAGTTGTCTTTAGAGATTACAGATTCCTTCTGTTTATTCACCCCCCAAATAGAAAGCAAGAGAGAGAGATAGAACTTGGCCGGGCCTCCACACCACAGCACATGGACAACAATTCACCCACATTAATTATTCTACTATTATTTACGACAACCTTGCTTGGGGAATTCAATCATATGAACCATCCAATTAAAGTCGACACATGGGCAAGGTGAAATTGTTGTAGTAATATATTGGTGTGGAGGAACCCCTCTATTATTGTAGGGTCCTTGCTTTTTTCTACTATAAAATGCCTCTACCTCCGTTCATCAAACAAATGCAACTACACCTTTGCATTACTAGACAAGAAGCCTCAAGTGTAGTTTTCAACTAACCTTTTCATAACCCCTGCCGCATCAATTTTTGGTACTCTCTCTCTCTCTCTATCTTTTTCTCTCTCTATATGAGCGAATCTAGCTCTTAGAAAAAAGTTAAAATTAAGAAATAGCTAGGGAGATCAAACCTATGTTTTCATGAAATGTGTTGGTTGATGTTGCTAAGATTTCTTATTAGTTATTACGCATGTTATGAGTAGGGAATTAGTATTCACATTTTATATGAGGAATGTTATTTATTTAAATTAATACATTCGGGTCAGAAAATATAATTGAGTTTGTTTTGCAAAAGATTAAAAATGAAAATGAAAATCAGTTTTGCAAATTAATTACAATAAAACGAACTCTTATGTTTTTCTGACTTTTGACGAGAATATGATACTTTATGAATAAGACAAAAAGAATATTAATCATTATGGAATATCAATATTATGGATCTCATTAGATACCTCATTATATATATCTTTTTTCTTTCTTTCTTTCTTCCTCTCTAGTTAATAATTATAATATAAAACAAAAACTCCTATAAGTAATAATTCCCACCTTTTATTATGCTCTGAAAGTACTCACAATCCCTCTTTCACATCTGATATCTCTAATTTGTCTTCTACATAAAATAATTCATGACATTAATTAATTTTCTTAACAATATTCACATATATATACTCTAGGTCAACTACTGCGAATGAACAAGAAACCAGGTGACTGGAACTGTGGGTCCTGCAATCACCTCAACTTCAGCCGCCGGGAAATGTGCCAGAGGTGCGCAGACCCTCGCCCCGTCTCTGCATACGTCCCGCCCAGTAGCGGATCCAGTCGCACCATATCCGTGTTGCGTGGTGATTGGTATTGCACTTGTGGGTACCACAACTTTGCAAGCCGTGCCAACTGTCTCAAGTGTGGTGCCTCCAAGTCAAACCCAGGCGGCGGTGCTAATGCCGAAAACCGTCCTTTCCTCCCTGGAGACTGGACTTGCACTAGGTATGTGTATATATATTTCGATTAGCATCTCATTTGCATGAATACATGCGTGTTGTGTGTGTGTGTGTGTGTGTTAATAGGATTTTAGAGTTAAAAAATATACTAACTACTAGGCATGATCACATGTCTGAATAATTACATTTGTTAAATTCGTAATGTGACATAATAAAGTTCTACCTACACAGTTAGGTAAGGCATGCATGCACATATAGTTCTCCTTAATTTCCGCACAGTTTAGATGTAATCTCAACTTGAAAACCATTTGATTGATCTCTAGTTATTGCTAACATTCTCTTGTCTTTATCATACATGAATCACAAATTTTACCATACTATAGTTTGATAAATCATAAATATATTGACAAATTATAAATGATAAATAAGTGTTATTTTTCTTGACCCTTAATGCATGTGTACTTAAAATTTAATGGCTAAATTCAATTATATATTCAAGTAATTATGTTGATAATCCAATTTGTATATGATATATATCTAATTTGATTTCTACTCATATAATTAATTAGGCCTGGTTGCAACGAGCACAATTTTGCTAGCCGTACAGAATGCTATGGTTGCAACGCTCCTCGTGAATCAGGTAAATTTATTAACTGAAATACATTTTATCCTTCATTTATTAAAATTCTGAGAGCCTAATTGTTTGATAATAAATTTAAAAAAGAATCATAATATCCATAATTTCATTAATTTCATTAATCTAACAGCTTTTCAATTAATTTGAGGCAGGCAAAGAAAATTAAGAGAAGGCAAACATTGTTGAAGAGGCAGCAAAGGGATTTGAATCATGATCAATTTATATATAATGTAATAGATAAAAATAAAACTGAGGCTTGTTCCTTATAAAGAAGCTTATTTTGTAGCTTAATAGTTTTGGCGCAAGCATCAAATGAGCTTCATGTACCCTAGCTAGTATAAGCTGGTTAATTAAGACTGTCTTAATTATGTAATTTTGGTCAAAGAATTGTTGAATTATGTCTGAGGTTGTTTTGAGTATTTTAATTAAGAAGGTTTTGACCGTTAAATCACCTTTTCTTCACAACAAACCTTAAATTAATTAAACTCGTCATTTATTAAGCTAATTAAATTGATCTGGGGCTTAATTTTCTCTGATGTGTTGACTGATCTAGCTTCTCTGTCATAAAATGATGTATGTTTACGCAATGAATGGCGTCACATTAAAATAACCTATTTCTTCCTTGCAAATTCTGGCTTGCTGTCAGTAAGTATATCTTGGTTTACATTATATTACTTTATTATCATAAACAAATTTTTGGAGAAAATTAAGAACGACATTGATAGCATATATATATAATAGTGTTCAGCTAGCAATAGTAGAAATGATAACTTCCATGAATGTACTTAGCTTCATATAGGATCATCGTTGCTCCTTGCACGAGTCATGACAAAAAGATAGCTTCAAATTTGAGAACAAAAAATTGTCTTACACTTGTGAAAGGCGTACAATAGGATGCTAAATAGGATGTTAATTAATTTGGAGAGTAGTGATTGAGTCACACTTGAGCAGGGAGTAGAGGTGAAAATTGTATGGATAATATCCAATTCATATTCGATAAATTAGATGTGGATATTTGATATCCGAATATATGTATGGATATGGATACTGATATGTTTTTACGTTTCGGATAGTAGATATATATCATATATTTTAATATATATTATGAAAAAATATTGTTATTCATTATTAAAATTAGATAAATATTTTGAACTTTGATATTTTTTAATATTATTTTAATAAATATCCGATCCGATCTGTATCAGTATATGTATCCGACTGATATCCGATCCGTATTTGTATCCAAAAAATTAAAAAAAATATATGAATATAGTTTTACCACTATCTGCTCCGTTTTCACTGCTAAGGAGGAACTTGCCACTTATGATTTAAAAGAATTAAAAAAAGCATACCAATTATACTAATTGAGCTAGGCTTGGAAAAAACATAAGCCTAATTGAGCTAGGCTGGGAAAAGAAAAGGTAGGAATCAAAGCCCAATTAGCCTATGCTAAGAAAAGAAAAGGTAAAGATTTCAAAGCCCAATTAGGCTAGGCTAGAAAACTGGGAAAAGACAATGTCTGGATTAATTCCAAAGCCCAATTAGGCTATGCTTTTTCGTTCGACGATGCAACCGACCAATTCCCTCCTCATCGATGCGATTTTGAGGTGCTTCAAGCTATCAATGACGTTGTAACTTGTAAGTTCGTTGTTCATATACAAACTCATGTATATTTGGAGTATATAAATAATATTGAGTTTCGGTGTCAACGGGTACGATAAGGGTATTTTCATACATGTACCCGTTACAAATTGTTTTTATCCGTATCATATTCTTACCCGCTACAAATTATCTTATCCATACCTTACTCTTACCCGTTATGGTTGTCGGATAACGAAACGGTAACTGATAAATAACATGTAATACTAATATAATAATAATTTTTATTATTTATTAAATAAAATATTAAAATATATACATTCATTAAACACATATATAGTACTTTATTGAAAAATAAATTCTAATCATACTAAACGCAAGTAACCAATGAAAGTACTCTTTTCAATGCTTATTAATATATTTTTTTTTATAATTACTCGATCAGGTAATGGGTACGAAATAGACTTTACCCGTACCCTTACCCGTTTAGATAACGAAAAAATCTTTACTTGTACCCGTACCCATACCCGATAAGTTTATGAAAAAAAATCTTACCCGTACCCGTTTTATCGGATACGGTACGGATCGGGTAAACGGATAAAAGGGTGCCATTGACACCCCTAGTTTCCTATTAAAAAAAGATGGATTTTTATTTTCTGGTAAATAATGCATTGTCAGTAAGTTTTATTCTTAAACTTCTCAGAACAAATTTATGTAATCAGACTTCCCCATATATTACCAGAATTTGGTAATTTGTCTACTATGTTGTCTATTATTCTATGTTTTTGTTCAATTGAATAACTAGAGTTCTATTATTCTCTTATATTCTCTTATCTTCTAGTCTCCTTCTTACAACTAAAATAGATTCCAATAGAAATTACAATACTATGAATAAATATTGTTCATTGCTCCAATGATCTCAGATTGCCTTCTCCAACGACGATTCGGTGCCCGAAACCAACAAGGCGGTCATAGAAAACTTGAACCTTTGCCTTCTCCTTTCTCCGGCAGATAAGCAAAGGTTAGCAATCAGATTTTGCGAGCATTTCAAGTCGCTTAGCACCGCAAATTAAGAGGAGGTGCATGTGGAGAACCCTGTCGCCGTCGCCGTCGACGCTGGCATGAATGTGTCATGTAGTCATTTTAGGAGATGTATTAAATTAATGGGATTCATTTCCTATATATTAAGGTCATTCAAGGAGATGTGTTTACGAATAATGAATTGATATCCTTAGTTCAAGCAAAAAAAAAAAAAAAATGTATCCTTAGTCATTGTAGTGTCAAGTGGGTTCACCTTTGTTAGACTCTAGTTCTGAATAATTGGATATCAATTTAATGAGTGAGTCTATGGTACTATGCATAGCACGGATTAGTCCGTACTACGAAGTTATATTTACATTTTGGAAATTCTAATGGTCGATTCGAACCATTCAACGTGATCTCCACATAAATATGTACTTGCAGACTAAATTTTATATTTTTTCGAATTTTTTTTATTATATTTTAAGGTAGGTAGAAAATCACTTGATCTAAAAATTCTGGACCATAAAAAAACAGTGATTTTCTATCTATCTAAAAAAATAGAAAAAAATTCTAAAAAATAAAAAATTTAGCTTACAAGTATATTCTTATATGGAAATCATGTTGAACGGTTCGGATCAACCATTAAGATTTTGAAAAAGAAAATATTAATCCGTAGTACGGACCAATTCGTGCTATGCATACCATAGACTCACTCCAATTTAATTATATTTTTTTGTTTCTTTCTTAAACTTATTTTAGAACTTTTGACTCAAACAACGGTCATTTAGTCAAGTCAAGTGGAAAAAAAAAATTATTATATTTCTTGGGATATTAGAGATCATAAACTTGTTTAAAATTAGACAATAAACGACCTTTTTTTTTTTCAAACTTTTGATTCCGTCGGCTAGCCATCACTAAATGACGTTTTCTTTTGTTTTATACTTTATTTAATTCCGACGACGGTGCTTTCATGTTTCATTATGAAAATATTAATATATAGCGTGCCAATTCATTGTACACTCTTTAAAAATTATATTAACATCTTAAAATAAAACCGAAAATAGAGGTATCGAACCTTTGATTCGATTCAGAAGGTATCCCGAATGAGGTCAATTTGGGTCCGATGTCCATCGGACTCAAAAGTGAGTTCAATAGGTTCGATGACCGTTCGATCTGCTTTAAGATTCTCGTCCGCAACTTTCGCGTATGCTTTAAAATTCGTGTGCATGAATTTTAAAGTGGATCGGACGGTCCCGAAATTTATCGGACTGAAATTTGAGTCCGATGGACATCGGACCCAAGATGTTCTCATCCCGAATCTAAGGTTCGGTCCCATCCTATGTGATTCCGATACTTTTATTTTATGTATGGTTCCATATTGTATTTAATATGTATTATATTGTCGTATTTGTATCGTTTTGAAAATTACTATATTGTTGTTCATACAACATAAGTCTCATTTGTTTTCGGATTTTTTGTGATCTCGAAGTTTGATGGGATAAAAAGAGATATCGAATCATAAAATTTGGTCACTCCAAATGAATACTAAATTTATGATTCGATATATATATATATATATATATATTTTTTTTTTTTTTTTAAAAGAGAGGTTATCTAAACTCTTTACTTATTTTTTTAATTACGAAATATAAAAGAAAATTCTAATGAGATTTTACATTTCCACCTAACAAAAAGACGGCTCAACATCTACCGACCCTCATAAATAATTAATAATTAGAATCAAATGTTGTTCGTACCAAATAATTAATAAGTAGCACATGAAGAATTAGATGAACATCTTGTTATAAATATTCTTATCTATTGGATTGATTTCAAATGATAAATCTGAATTATTGAAATTCGTCTACTTCACCGTCTACATGCAAAAATTTATACTTTCAAATTAATTTAATATGAAGTCAAGCGGTCAAAATTAGAAGATTTATAAATTAATTTAATGCATTCATTTTTTGTAAAGTTTTTTGACCACTTGACTCTGTACAAAATTAATTTTAAAATTTAAAATTTTTGCATGTTGATGCATCACTTGTAAGGTAGACGGGTCTTAATGGTTCGAATTCGTTATTTAAAGTCAATCCAATATATTTTAGAGTTGAGTTCACAAAGAGAATTGGTGAACTTAGGAACAACCTAGTTCTACTCTCTTGTCACATATATTATGTAAAACAAATTTTATTGAATATCTATGTTATTTCTACTTTATTTAATGCATTGATAAATTTGATAAAGTGTTCGTGATTTGAAAAATTGTTATATTAATATATTTAATAAAAATAATTTACGAGGATATATTGCATTGATAAATTCAGAATCGTACCCATGCAAATGAAAAAAGAAATACATTTTCTGCACCGAAATTTATATTATTATCCAAAAATAATAATTAATTTACAAATCTATATCCTGTTAGAAAGGATTTCGAAAAGTACCCAAACCATAAACTAAATTGCGGTTTTGGACCTACTTTCCGTAAATTTAATTCACGGTTTTGGAAATGAGAAACCGCAAAAAGAATTCACAACCAGAAACCGTAAATTTTATTTCCGGTTTTAAGTCTGAAACTAAAATTTGCTCTTTGAGACCAAAGACCGTGAAATTTTTTTTTTTTCGGTTTCACCGTTTCCACTTTCTTGATTTGAAATAAAGGCTCCTATTTAAAAATGGAACATCTGTCGGTTGTTTGGTTGCAAAAAGGTTTTGAGTTCTCCCAGATGAGGGAAGAGTATCCTCTCCAATATGTGTAAAAGATTCCTTCACTTTACGGTTTGTGATTTACTCTCATTTGCTCTGAGAATCGGACAAGCACAGGGGCAGTATTACTTGATCTTTGAGATTCGTGCAAAGTTATATAACGATCCAGATCCACTAATTCTAAAGGATTCCTTTACGGCACAGGGAGGATGTGAATTCCCAGATGAGAGGGACAGCCTCCTTCATCAATTTTTCTCTCTTTTAATTCCTTTCAAACTATATCCTTATATTTTATTTTTATTTGTAAGCCACAAATCATTAAAATCATAAAGTGAAAACAGTGAAACAGCAAAAAAAAATTAAACCGCAAATTTTATTTCCGGTTCGGAAATAAAATTTGCGGTTTTGGGCTAAAACCGGAGATAAAATTTACGGTTTTGGGTTAAAACCGTGAATTTTTTGCGGTTTTTCATCTCCAAAACTGTGAATTAAAATTACGGAAAGTAGGCTCAAAATTGCAATTTTAATTCACGGTTTGGACATTTTTCGAAATCCTGTCCAACCGGACGTAGATTTGTAAATTAATTATTATTTTTGGATATTAATAAAAATTTTGATTTTCAGCAGCCAAGTTATGACATGTCATATTATATTGCATGGGTATATTTGTATTTACATGGCTACTAAATGAATTACACGGGGACTCACTTGCAAGAGCCGTACTTTTTTTTAGGGAATTTGGTTTGGACTCGATTTAGGTTTTATTTATTATTTGGATTCATTTAGAATTTATTTGAATTTATTTTGAATTGGATTGATTAAGATTTATCTAGATTTAACTTGATTTGAATTTATTTGGACTTGGTTTGAGTTTAATTTGGGTTTACTTGAGTTTAGGTTAAATTGGGTTGTTTAAATCCATTAAGGATTTATTTGAAATTATTTGAGATGATTTAGGTTTGATTTAAATTTGAATTTGTTTTAGGTTTGTTTTGGTTTAATTTTGGTTTATTAAATTTAATATGGTTTCATTTGATCAGCTTGATTTAGATCTATTTAGGTTTAATTAACGTCTAATTTGAATTTATTTGGACTTAAAATTATTTGGAATGTATTTTAAGATTTGTTTGAGGTGATTTTAATTAATTTTGATGTCAACAGGGCTTATTTTGTGATATTCAAAAGTTGTCAGGGATCTTTGTACACATTTGCATGGATGTCCTTCCTCAAGGTCCTATTGGTATTTTTACATTATCTTTAATTCTTTTAATTCATCTGAAGCTTGTTGTTATATCTCTACCTTAAAAAGAAGCTCATTATGTAGCTTAATGTACCCTAGCTAGTATATATAATTAAGCTGGTTAATTAATTATGTAATTTTGGTCAATGAATTATAATTAAGAAGGTTTTGACCGTTAAACCGCCTTTTTCTTCACATTTCACAACAAACCTTAAATTTAACGCGTCATTTATTAACCTAAATTCTGGGCTTTAATTAATTTCTCTGATGTGTTGACTGATCTTATCCGTCATAAAAATGATGTCATGCTTACGCAATGGTTGGCGTCACATTTAAAGAAACTATATATATATTGCAGGATATTGAGCTCATAAATAATGTATATATATTTCTTTGTTAGCAAATTCTGTCTTGGTGTCTGTATTCCTTGGTTTACATTTATATTACTTTATCATAAACAAACTTTTGAATAATAAAATTATGAACAATGATATCAATTATAACATAGTGCTCAACTAGCAAAAGTAGAATTGATAACCTCCATGAATTATAAAATCATCGTTGATCCACGAGTCATGACAAAAAATATCACTTTGAATTTGAGAAAAAAAAATTGTCTTAAATATATATATATATATATATATATATATATATATATATATATATATCTAGAAGGCGTGACCGAGTCACACTTGGGCAGTGAAGACACTTGCCACTTACTGATTCAAAAAATTCAAAATATAATATGCAATATTTTTTGGATAAGGATGTAAACAATGGACCTTTGTCTCCTTTGATATAAAATAATTTTATAATTACGTTATACCCTAAATATTTTGTTCCATTGTATGATATAATTTATGAATTTAGAATATAAGCACATTACTCGTGATACAGTGGTTTCAACGGTTTAGAGAATGAAGTGCTTATTATATGTATAATACTTGCATTTGCAAATTAATCACCTCACTATACAAGTTTAAGGGTAAAAAAGTTCCTAATGAAGTGCTTATTAGGAGCTTTTTTACCCTTAAACTTGTATAGTGAGGTGATTAATTTGCAAATGCAAGTATTATACATATAATAAAGTCAAAGTTAGATTGTCTTTACAATTTGTGTTGAAAATTTTGAAAAACAAAAATTGACCATCATTCTTCAAGTATATATAGATCCTATGTTTTATAGTATTGTGGTATTTATATCTTATATGATACATATACATGTTTAATATTTGTATGCTCACATTGTCACACTGACTTGTAAGATAATATGATTTTTTATTAAATGGACGGTTCCAGTTCTTTTCAATCGTTGAATTGGACCCGCAACCAACCAAAGCAAAGCCACAAATGCCAACAAACGTAATTACCGGATTACCAACAAATGCTTCTTTTCCGACCTTCCTTTTCATCTCTCCTCTCTCTCGCCAATCCCTTTCTCCTTTCCTCCATTTCTAGACCACTCGCCATGGCTACCTCTCACGCCTTCGCTGGAAATCCTCTCAAATCGTGCCTTAAGCCAGAGTCTCTCACTCCTTACCTTCTCAGCTCCGAGGGAAATGACTCTTCTACTACCCCTGACCGATTTCTCGTTCTCCCCATCAGGAAAGGTCGTCCGTTGGCACGCACTGACGACTCGAATCCGCCGAGGTGGGAGCTTGGATGGCTCGATTCGACACGTTTGAAGGAAGTTGAGGTGAAAGGTGGTGACTTTGTGTATCTCGGTTCGGGTGATAAAGCCGAGGAGGGGTGTCAGTGTCATTACTGGTCGATTGATGTGTCAGAAGGGAATAGGGAATGGGGACAAGGGATGGCGTTTGTTGAATTGAGAACTTTGATGGTTGCCACTGATTGGGCTGATGCTGATTCGATGGGTCAATTGGCGATTGCAGGACATGTAATTTCATCAAACACTTTGCGTGCTTTCTCCAAGTGTACTCTGTTAAAATTTCCTCGAGTATTGTTACATTTTAATGAGTGGATATACAACTTTTGTGCTTCGGCCAGTTGAACAACCTCAAGTTTCACATATCTCTGGCATTAGTTTCTATTGCTTAATGCACAACAAAATTTTTATCTCCATAGACCATAGTTTTACAATCTTAATTTGTGATGTTATTCTTTAGTGACGGTGTCCATGTTAGACTACATAATTGAGAGAAACACTAAGCCAATGCCAAAATAACCAGAAATGAGTTAGGAACTAGCACAATTCCCTGCTATTGGTTAATTCCATCTTTTGAGGCAACCTTCAACCAGATAGGGTTACTGTTACAAGATCATGTTGGTGTTATTGCAATTATCTTGATAATAGTGGGGTGTTAGTTGCAAAAAATTGAAGCATTGGATGTTACTTCAGAAATACTAAAAGAACAAATATAATCAAATAAGATATGCCTAATAATCTAATTAAGTGAATAATTAAATAGGCAAGAGCTTTGCTAGAATGGCATGGCTTAACAAAATTTTGCGGGAGTTGCGGGTCAAAGATGGTACCAACCAGTGCTGGGAGGAGAAAACAATGCACAAATGACTCTTGCAAAAAGCGCATTTATCCCCGGGTCGACCCGGTATGACTCTTCAATTGCTATGCAAGTTCCATTTTTAGACATCCAAAATTAAATGAAATCTTATTGCTTACTCTGACTTGTTTAAGTAGGTTGTTATAATGCTGGTAATTGATAAAGAGAACGACCGAGCTTTATTGAGTCGTCAGTCAAGATTTGTGCCACGGATGTGGAGTTGTCTTGCTGGCTTCATTGAGGTAATTTTTTTTCTTTGTTTAAACTAGGTTTGATTAGAAATACAACTGATTTGGGTTTTTTTAAACATTGACGATTTTGCCCATTTCTTAAATGTAGTCTTTTTTTAGTTTTTCTAAGACCGAATTGAACTAATTTTTAAGGTACTGTTTATTTTATGTAAATTGGATAGTTTGATTGAATTTGGGTGTGTTGTATTAGCCAGGAGAGAGTTTAGAAGAGGCAGTAAGAAGAGAAACTTTAGAAGAAACCGGTATTGAAGTTGGTGAAGTTATTTATCATAGCTCTCAACCTTGGCCAGGTAGCTTTCTACACTCTTCCTATGAAATTATCATCCTAACTTGTCATTGTTCAGTAAATTTTGAATTACTAGTAATGAGTGCACGTGTCTATTGTCAGTGGGCCCCAGTAGTATGCCATGTCAGCTGATGATTGGTTTCTTTGCATACGCCAAGTCCTTGGACATACATGTTGACAAGAAAGAGCTCGAAGGTAATATTTTAACAGCTTGTCCTCCATACTAATTTTATTTTCTCTACATTTTTTTAATTAGTACTACTGATCCTCAAATTATATCAGTAGTATTGTAAACATTTATAGGGTATTACATGTCTATATGAATTTAAGCTTCTCATTGTACCCTCGCATTCTATGCTTATCATGTAAAACAGAACTTACTGATATTTTAATTTGATTTTTAGATGCACAATGGCATAGCAGAGAGGAGGTGAAGAAAGCTATCACATTTACCGAATATGAAAAAGCACAAAAATCAACCGCAGTTAAGGTGGACCAGGCATGCAAAGGGGTGGAGCAGGGCCCTCACGGGTTCTCTTTCAACGACTATGCTCTAGAGAGTGGCGAGATGGCGCCTATGTTCATACCAGGACCATTTGCCATTGCTCACCACCTCATCGCTACATGGGTTAACCAAGATGTGCCTGTACCCAGTCAAAATGGAACACCTCTAAAGAGAATGAATTCTTTATCCAACTTGTGATAAATGCACAGGTTAATGTTTGTTTTCTTAACTTCCACATTGTAATGTAATATATAACAATTAGATGGGATAGTACAAGGGCATATTTGGCTAGGATGAATAACATGGGATTCATATATGCATGATTCCATGAATAAAATTTACATGAATTCACGGGCATACGGATGCTGGCTTGTCCCGTGGAAATTATTGTGAGAAATATTATTTGTTTTATTTTTTTCAAATGTTGTAAATGCAATCTTTAGTAGCACTTGATATGCATGACAAGACAGAGAAAACAGGTTTGTATTGATTCTTTTACTTTTGAACATATTCAAACTAACATAATTAGTAAAGAGTGAGTCTATGGTACTATGCATATCACAATTTGGTCTGTAATAAGATCAATTTTTTCGTTTTCAAAATTCTAATGGTCGATTTGAACCGTTCAAAATGATCCCCCATATGAATATGTACTTGCAGATGGAATTGTATATTTTTTAGAATTTTGTTACTACTTTTTAAGATAGATAGAAAATCACTTGATCTAAAAATTATGGACCATCCAAAAACAGTGATTTTCTACCTATCTTAAAAAGTAGTAACAAAATTCTAAAAAATATACAATTCGATCTGCAAGTACATATTCATATGGAGGTCATATTGAACGATTCGGATCGACCGTTAGGATTTTGAAAACGGAAATATTGATCCTTATTACAGACCAACTTGTGATTTAATGAAATATACAATGTCTTTACAACTTACCTTTTACTGCAATCAGAGCAGTGAATTTCTCTTTTGAATCAAAATAAACAATGTAAAATCGGACCAAATATATACTGTATTTTAATGAAGGAGAACACACCTACAACTCTGTAATTTAGATTGGGACCATTTTTTGTGACAGTTGTAGAAAATATCAAATGAATATAGCATAAATTAGATGTACGTATGGATTGCTCTGCATAATAATATTTTCCAAGCACACCCATCTTTCAGAAATTTATTGTGCCCAATTATTTGAGTAAAGATTGGAGGTCAAGGTATCTAATTATTTAATATCCAGAACCAATTTGATCTAACTAATGATATGAACTTAGCTGAAAATGCAACTCAATTTGGCCTGATAACCTAATTCCTGGAGGGTTGAAATTGCAAGAGTTGCCCAATTTATTACTTTATTTTAGTGAACAGCACTGAGCAATTACTTGATTAGTGACCATCATTGAGATTTTGGCTTTGTTTTCCTTGAATGAATGAAAATTCAAAGAATTAATCAGAGGTTTTGAACTACTTGGTCAGAATTTTTTCACGTATTTCTATATGATGCGGTCCCTCCGGACTCTTGGTTTCGAGCCGAGCGGTTTGTTTTTTTATTTTTTTCCCTCTTACAAGAAAGAAAACTAGAAAACTAAAAAAGTTGGGGGCATTCCGAGAATTGAACTCGGGACCTCTCGCACCCTAAGCGAGAATCATACCACTAGACCAAATGCCCTTTTTGTTTACTGTAACTACTACTACTCCTTTTCACCATATTTTCGCCACCACGAGTCTAAATAACATGAAAATGTCGAAGGCTTTGGAGCGGAAACTAGAACAATCCAAGAGAGAGAGAATGGCTGTGCTACGGCTACGCCATTCATCACTTATCACTCCAGACCGTAGAACGAGAACCTCTTCTTCTCGTTCCTCAAAGTCTTTATTTTTCAAAGTTAGGGCCTCATGGCAGGAGGTAGCCGGGGTGGTAATTTTCTCGGCCATACCTTTCACCGCCGTCAAGGCCATAGCCAATAGCTCCTTAGGCGAGCAGCTTCGATTCCGCTTGGAGCAGACGAAGAAATCGGCTCTGAAGGAGGCAGCTGCTTTGAAAGCGCTTTCTAGACAAGCTAGACAAGTCAGGTAAGTTAACATTAAAAATACAAATAAAAAGAATTGATTCCATTTGTGTGACTTGTGGTGTTTCGAGTAATTGTCTGGTTGGTTTGGAGTCTATGTAACTAGAGCAGGTATTTTTAGAACAGCACTGTAGCAATCAGGTTATTTACCGGTGTTGCATCTATGTTATGTTTGCAATATTTGAGAGGCTGATATTAACTCTTAATGAAACATTTAAAGTATATAAATTTAGTCATAACTAAGAAAAACTTCTGGCAATGTTAGATCCTTACTGGCCTGGAAGTTGGTACTTGCCCGTGAGGCATATCAATCAGGATATATCAGTTACTGGTACCATACTGCGTAATAACATTTTGGAGGCCTCAGTTATGTTTGTATGCTCATAAGATCATAAGAAGTTTTGTTAATTCATAAAATTATGTTTAATTAACTCGTTTCACTTGTAATAAATTCATTCACAGTCCTTGGTATGGGCCTGACAGGCCCCGCTGGCTTGGCCCAATCCCATACAACTATCCACCTCATCTCACTGGAGAGTTTGCAGGTGATTATGGATTTGATGTTGCTGGTCTTGGAAGAGATCCTATCGATTTCCAAAAGTACTTCAAGTATGCCAATTTCCTTTTTCCTTTTTTCTTCTTCATTTATGTGATTTTGTTCCCATAACATTTTTTTAATAAGCTTTCATTCTACCAAGAATTAGATTTCTTTTCTTTTGTGAAAAAAAAAACTCGTTAGCTGTTAATAACATGTGAAAATGGCTAGTTTGACTTTGGAAATTGAATCAAGGACATAGTTTTTTATTTTCAATTTACTATTTTATCATCATTTGCTGAATCTTTTTTTAAGTACTTTGTTGTTTGCTAGATCAATCATTTCAGATATTGTATGAACACTTTTGTAACTTTTGTATGCCCTTTCAAAATGCTTAAGATCTAAAATTATCATTGTAAAAGAGGCAGCATAATTTTCACCATTAGATTCAACAAGCAGACATTCCATTTTGACCATTTTATGTTATTTGCTACTGTGTACTAATTTTCCTTTTATAGTTTCTGCTAATAAGTTCTAGTGTTAATGTAGCTTTGAGATATTGCATGCGAGGTGGGCCATGCTGGCAGCACTAGGTGTGGTTATCCCTGAATTGTTGGATCTACTTGGCATTGTACACTTTGTTGAGCCGGTCTGGTGGAAAGTTGGATATGCTAAACTTCAGGTGAGTACAGGGCATGCATATAAGTACTAGCATTTGCAAATTGGTATTTCTACTACTTAACAGTATATTATATGAATCGTGATCTAGACTTTAGATGAACATATTGAAGTTGTATTAAGCATCTGCTACTAGTTTGCATTTTTGCAAATTATATGAATTATTTGTGTTTAGGCCACAATTTAAAGGAATCTTTGTGGATGAAAATAAAGGACCGGGAGAACTCAGCAAAGAAATTATGCCCGAATGCGATTTCTATTGTTAAGTCTTGCATAAAGGAGATCTAAAGTTCATTTTATTAAAAATATATTTCGTTGAATATGTGAGGAGATGCCTTTGGATGCTTTAAAATATAGTGTCCCAAACCTCTTATTTTTTTATTCTGCGATCTATCTTAAGGTGGTTGATTTGTTGCACAACACAAAACTTCTCCACATTATGAACTGTTGACCTTGCTGAGTTATTCTGAAACTATGAACTTGTTAATTGTTTTTATGCGCTCAAGCTTAATAGTACCTGGTTCTTGGGGAATGCTAGCAATGCATGACTTGCTGTAAGTTTCTTATAATTCTCTCATTCAAAATTGTAATTGCAGGGTGATACACTTGACTATTTGGGAATCCCTGGATTGCGTATAGCTGGCAGTCAAGGTGTCATTGTTATTGCTATTTGCCAAGTTCTTCTTATGGTACCAGCAGACTTTCATTTATTTTATTTTATTTCGTAATAAAATTATGTTTTTTTCTATTATTTAGATAATAAAACAATAAAGAAAAAAGTCTACATTTCACCCCAATCCAATTAGAGAATTTGTAAACATGATTTAAAAAAGATCAAGGATCAAAGTTCTTGAATTGATAACTAATTAATTAATAATTTAGGTGGGCCCTGAATACGCAAGATACTGTGGGATTGAGGCACTGGAGCCACTAGGTATATACTTGCCTGGTGACATTAATTATCCGGGTGGGGCATTATTTGACCCTCTTGGTCTCTCTAAAGACCCGTTCTCATTTGAGGAGCTTAAAGTGAAGGAGATAAAGAATGGTCGCCTTGCAATGGTTGCCTGGTTAGGGTTTTACCTTCAAGCGGTACTAACGGGTAAAGGGCCTCTACAAAACCTTGTTGAACATGTATCCGACCCGTTTAATAACAACATTGTGACCAATCTTCTAAAGTGATGGTAATCTCGCTCTGTTCTAATCTCTGTCCATAACTTTGTACATCTTGTATATGTGCATTTTTACCATATATATATATTTTTTTATTATTTATAAAGTAGCTGATATTAACTATACTAGAATCATATATATTGTGTCTACTGTCTACTGTCCCAAACAAAACTGCAGTGGTTAGCTTTTACTAAATAAGGCTTGCCTGATTGTTGACCCTTCTTTTACATGATAGAAGGGTAGCATAGACCATAGTGATTCGATCAATACTTACTGGGACCATTTTGTCCCTTCGGCCCTTTTCTTGGCTTTTTGGTTATCAATCAGGACTAAATTGTGATTGAAGTAGTGTTTGGTTGTATATAAATATTTTGACAACAGTTTAGATTATTTGGGTGAAGTTGCAACTTCTATTTATGACAATTGAGCTGCTCGTTTATCTGGTTGAGTTTTCTTTGTAAAACCAGATGATAAAAACTTAAAATCTGCTATGATAGTAAGTTTAGTTTGTTGAGCACTGGAGAACTATATTAAATTATAGTTTGTCCCAATAAAATTTAAAATAACCTAAGATGTTCAATGTTACAGATAACCAAAACTAAGACATCCTCTCATTAACAATAGAAATATAACTTGCAAAAAACATAAAATGTATAACGGTACATGTGCCAAAGCTAAGATAGACATCCATTTACTAATCATTTCCACTACATCATAAACTCGGAAAAACAAGGATGTAGTCATAATGCAAAACATTATAAATCAGTTGCATACTTGCATTAGTTGGGCTTTCAAACATTTGAAAGTAGAAGCCGTAATTATTGCTCAAGGAATCTGTCTCTTGCATAAACGTGTCTATGAAAGTACATTTGTCAAGACATTCATATATACGATAACATTTGTAATTAAAAAGGCAATGCAATGCATTGGTAGCTTCTCACATGGAACTCAGACCCTCTCCGGTACTGTAAGAGGGAATTTTTTAGAATTACTGGATCTGGACCGTTCTTTTTAACTTGACACGAATCTCAAAGTCCAATAATATTGCCCCCTGCTCTAGTCCGAATCTCAAAGCAGCTGGGAGTTAATCTCAAACCGTAAAGTGAAGAGAATCTTTTACAATATTGGAGAGGATACTTATCCTCTCACATGTGAGTTCCATATCTCTCTAGGAAAAGTATTTTTTTTTTTCTGAGCAAGAATCAAAATTCTCATATTATTTTTTGTTGACATTCATAAAATTTAAATCTGCAATTTCTCAATAAGAGAGTAATCTCTTAATCGACTATATTAATATACCATGTATATCAGCATATTGTATTCATTTTATTTTCAAAGTATGTCAAATCGTCACGCATTGTATCATGTAAAATACATTTCCCATACTCTCTATGTCGGAGGTTGTGGGTTCAAAATCTATGTCTATAAAGGACCTCTATCTATGCGGATTTCAAAACCACAACCTTCCACATGGATGTTGTCCTTTGACAATAAAAGTAATCTATATGGGCATATTTTTATTTATTTAAATTTCCATTAGTTAAAGTGGGATATGTTTGTAGGAAGTTTTATTAGTACTTAAAAGACTTTGAACAACTCATTTGACTCGGAACAAATTACGGTTCTGGGCCTTATTATTGGGCTAGATGGCCTCACTAGCTGAGCCCATACATATACACCTGCTGAGCTCATCTCTATGTTATAATTGCCACCTGTTTCAATTAAGATGAAACACGAAATACGTTCTTGATTTCAACTATCTGGCAAGCAAAATAAAGCACTCCCTACCTCAGCACCTTCAATTCTATCAAAACAAAGAAACAAGCGGCACGAAAATATATCACAAGTTAGAATTCACCCTTTATCATGACAAACCCTAAAAAAAAAAAAAAAAATTCGATCCTCATTTTACTTGAGTGGGATTCTTATCGGGTGGTACCAGGTGGTGCACGTGATAAACTGGAATCTGCACGTGATAAACTGGAATCTTTTGAAGAAATTTTTGGGACATCCCTCGAGAAGTTTCAACAATTTTGAAAAATATATACCTGCTCAACCCCTCTCACATTTTAATAACTAATTATCCTGCTAGCTTTGCGCCTTTGCCCAATCCCGCTCAAGGACTTGGTACATGGCACCTATAATTTCCTTGGGACCGGTGAATTTTTTTTTTTTTTTTTTGCCTGCTTCGAGAAAGACTCCTAACTTATCCTGCTAGCTTTGCCCAATCCCGCTCAAGGACTTGCTTGGGACCGGTGAATTTATTTATTTATTTATTTTTTTGCCTGCTTCGAGATAGACCCCTAACTTATCCTGCTAGCTTTGCCCAATCCCGCTCAAGGACTTGCTTGGGACCGGTGAATTTTTTTTTTTTTTTTTTTTTTGCCTGCTTCGAGAAAGACCCCTAACTTATCCTGCTAGCTTTGCCCAATCCCGCTTAATGACTTGGTACATGGCACCTATAATTTCCTTCCGAAATTTTTTTGGTTGACACTCTCTAAAAATCAAATTAAATGAATACCACCTTGGGGCATGATTTTCAATTCTACCACCCACGCTAACCCAGTTCGCGCACCAAACTCCTGTACCATGGGCCCTTCCCCTTTTTTTCCATGTTAGCAAGTAACTTAGCTTTCTGTAGTGTACTTCTCTTTAAGTGTAGCTTTTCAATTTGGATGGTTGGTAAGACTAGTATGGTTAGCAGATGGGAGGAGTTAGTTTTTCCTTTCTTTTCACAGGCCGAACTGGCCAACAAGTATCAGGCAGTCCTTGCGTTTTTAATTGGAGAACTTCTGTTTCTAAAATGAATCACACAACCAACATCAAATTACTATCTTGGAATGTTCGAGGTTTAAGTCAGCGGCATAAAAGACTTGCGGTTAGACAGTCAATTCTCACAGAACGACCACAAATAATAACACTACAGGAAACCAAACTGGGGCCACTAAGTCAACTGATGTTAAAGGAAATTTGTGGTCGCACTGTGACATCTTTTGAAGAGCTACCGGCGCAAGGAACACGTGGGGGAATTCTCTTAGCATGGAATGATCGAATTTACACAAAAGCTCATGCAAACATTGGTCATTACTCCATAACAGTACAACTCAAACACACCAGCGATGGATCGGGTCTTACTGTCACGGCGGTATATGGCCCAACAAACCAACAGGAAAGAGACATATTTTTTGAGGAAATACGGCAATCCAAACCAGGGCAAGGGATGCCGTGGATACTTGGAGGCGATTTCAACGCGACGGCAGCACCAGACGAGCGTACGACAAATGAGAACACGTGGCGAACCACAATGGCTTTCGCAGACCTTATATCGGAGTTGGAACTCATCAACCTGCCCCTTCAAGGCAAGAAATTCACATGGAGCAATGAACAGACCCGCCCGCATATGGCCCGATTAGACCGATTCCTTTTTTCTCCAGAATGGAATTCCTCTTTCCCCAACTCAACTCAGCGGGCCGTGGCAAACACTAGCTCGGATCACTGCCCGATAATCCTCACCGCAAGCACGACTTTTAGAAGATCACGACTCTTTCATTTTGAAAATGCGTGGCTGCGAAACACGACGCTACACGACTTGGTCAAGACTGAATGGACCTCCTTCCCGACGGCCACTCATCCAAAGGACTTGGAGACCAAGATGACATCACTCAGACAGAAGATCTCCGCATGGGCGAAAAATCGGATAGGAAGTATCAAAACTCAGATCCTAACCTGCAGAGACTTCCTCGCATGGGTAGACAAAATCAAGGAGCTTCGACACATGAATCATCTGGAAAAATTCATAACTGCGATCATAAAAAAGAGACACACCGAACTGGCAGTGCTAGAGGAGGACATGTGGCGCCAACGGGCGCGCACAAGGTGGGAATTGAAAGGGGATCGAGGCACAAAGTATTTCCATGCCTTGGCATCAGGTAGGAAAAGAACAAATACTATCACCCATATTCATCACCAGTCCACTATGCACGCAGACCACGCCACCAAAGCAAAGGTTTTCTTCGAATTCTTCAAAGACCTCATGGGAACACAAGCGCCACCGACGCCTACGATCAGCTGGAATAATCTCTACGGAAATCGACAACTGTTGCAGGAATTGGCAAACCCAATAACCAAAGACGAAATCTTAACAACAATCGCTCAATGGCCAAACAACAAAAGTCCAGGCCCGGATGGCTTCTCCGGTGAATTTTACAAAACTTTCGCCGGCGTCATCGCTGATGACTTGCTAGGGGTCTTCACACACGTTATGACAACCGGAACACACCTTCACCCCCTAAACTCCTCTTACATTATCCTCATACCGAAAAAGACGGCCCATAGCTACCGGGAGACTTTCGACCAATTAGCCTGCTACACGGAGTACAGAAGATATATTCCAAGGTCTTGGCAAACTGTTTACAGTCCAGAATGACAGATATAATCACCGACATGCAAACGGGCTTCCAACGAAACAGACAGATCACGGAGAACTACATTTATGCACAACAAGTCCTCCACTATGCGGCTAAGGAAAATGTACCCTTGGCCATCCTCAAAGTGGACATTAAGAAGGCGTTTGACACGGTCAGTTGGGACTTTACCATGCAAGCCATGAGAAGTCTCGGTTTCCCGGACCTGTGGATCACATGGATTCAAACTACAGTTTTTCAAGGCACATCTCAAGTTCTCATCAATGGCCTTTTGGGGAAGAAGATAACTCTGCGCCGGGGAGTCCGTCAGGGTGACCCACTCTCCCCGTCTCTCTTCATTATAGCGATGGATTTTCTTGCAAGATACCTGCAGAAGCTAAAGGACACGGGGGCCATCAGACTACCGATTGCGGAAATGAGACCTTGCCTCCTTTACGCTGACGACGCGCTACTATTCTTCAAACCGGACACGCACCAGGCGCAGGCAATTAAAATCGCACTATTGGTCTTTCAGAGGGTTTCCGGACTACAAATCAATTTGCAAAAGTCGGAGATACTCCTCCGAGGGGTGGAACCAGACTTGTCGGACCACCTGACATCCACTTTTCAGTGCCAGCAGCAGAATTTTCCTTTCACCTACCTCGGAATCCCACTTTCAGACAAGTGCTTACCAAGAACTGCATACACGGCGTTACTACATAAGGTTAACAACAGGTTGACGGGGTGGGCGGCTAAACTTCTTTCCATGGCCGGTAGGCTTGTTCTACTAAATTCAGTTCTCTCAGCCTTGCCTGTTTACTTTATGTCAGTTATGAAATTGCCAAAATGGGTCATTAAGGAAGTCGACAAAATATGGAGACGCTTCCTATGGCATGGTGCCGCGGAACATCGGAAAGGATATAGCCTTGTCAATTGGGAATCGGTTTGTGAACCGAAGATAATTGGGGGATTAGGAGTGCTGGATTTGGAAACTTTTAACGATGCCTTACTATTAAAGTGGTTATGGTGGTGGTTCTAGCCCAAACATAGACTCTGCAAGCCCCTGTTTAGAGCGACGTCGGCCATTGCGCAAGGAATACCACAAGCAACGGTTTTCAAAACACTCTCGCCGGAACTCCTCGGGTTGTTCGGCGCTTCAACAAGATGGACGCCGGGTACCGGGCATGATATCCTATTCTGGGAGCACAACTGGGGCGCAGGCATTACAAGAACATGTTTCCCAAACCTCTACACCTTCACGATACAAGCCCACGCCACCCTGGTGCAAGCGGCTGCGGCTTTACACACCGGACTTCGAAGCCTATTTCTCAGCGACATCTCACTCGCGGCCCAAGAAGAACTACAACACCTATGTACCCTGCTGGACCAGACCCACTTGCAACATACAAGGCCGGATGAGATTGCCTGGCGGTGGAGCCAAACTGGGGACTTTACGGTCAAAACGACCTACCTACAGCTTAAGGTTGGGCCAAGGATTAAACCGGCAATCTCAAAGCTCTGGAAGATTAGCGCCCCACCACGAATGAAGCTTTTCGCATGGCTCGCGGCTCGAAATAGCATTCTCACACATGATAACCTCCAAAGGCGCGGCTGGACAATGGCCAACGTTTGCCTACTCTGCCGTGCGGCAGGGGAAACAGTCACTCATATGTTTGAAGAATGTTCATTCACAAGGGCTCTTTATGATCTACTGAAAACACATCAGCCGGGCACGGGATGGCCGATGGTGCCGACGATGGATGTGACCAATGCGACCAAAACCGGTACACTGAGGGGGACGCATAAGGCAACCGTGTTGATTATGCAATTCATCGTCTGGCGGGAAAGATGCGCACGGACTTTTACGGACTCATGCAAAGACATACGACAATTACTGGAGGAGGTAAGCACCCAGCTCCAGTACTGGAACGCAGGGTTGGGGCGATTGACACACACACCGGCTGGCATCACCAACAGAAGGGACATCGGTACTGATACTGGTACAAATAGGGTGAATGGGGAACCAACAATAACACATGAGCAAGTCTACTGATGCGAGGGGATGGAAATATCGGGGCTTGTCAGTCAAGGGAGCTCAAAATTCTCGGCAACAGTGATACACTACGCAGCTGTCTCCATTTTTCTTGTTTTTGCTTTTTTTGTTTTACTCGCTCGGTTTTCTGAGTTTTCCTGATTTAGTTTTTACTGTGCTACCTTTTGCTCAGCTGTTTTAGCTTTTCCCTTATCTCTAGTTTTTAGGTCTTATATCTACTCGAATACAAAACTCTTGTATTGTCTACATTGATAATGAAAGCAAATGTGAGCTAGACTCACATTTTTTCTCAAAAAAAACAATGCACTGGATGGCTTTTGAAAAATTCTACTATCTCAAGTAATAGGCATCTCTTCTTAATTCGGTTTTGATGGAAGACCATTCCAATACTAATTGGAGATGAATACTATCATGAATTTGTTAACGACTTTTTAGCGACATTCCGATTGTCGGACTTTCTTGATCTTGGATTACGTAATCTGAGAAATCAGGACAAAAGTTGGGTAAGTACATGGAATTAATTTTTGTGAAATTAGGTGTGATTTGGTTGTTTAATGGGAGATATCTGGAGAAAAGTATGGTGTACGAAATTTAATTTGGGTAAAATAATTGTGGTTATTTGGTAGAAACAAAGTATAATTTCAACATTTCATGTATGCCGTATCTGGATTAATCTTAATTGTTTGAAAAAGATCCTGGTCAATTCCTACAGTGCTATAGCACGAGACACAAAGTACAATGCGGGATACATATATCATAAGATCTCTTCTTAATTCCCTTTTGATGACAGACCATTCCAATACTAATTGGAGATCAATACCATAATATGTTAACGACTTGTTAACCACATTAGGTGTAATTTGGATAATTTTTTGGTAAAATTTTTTGAATAATATTTTTTTTTTGGTAAAATTAGGTGTAATTTGGTTGTTTGGCCACATTTTGATCTTCGTTTTTTTTTTTGGTCTTTGGACTTCGTTTGTTTATTGGGGGATCTCTAGATAAAAGTAGGGTTTATGGAGTTAATTTGGGTATAATAATTGTGGCTATTTGCAAGAAACGAAGTTTAATTTCAACCGTGAAGGTATGCTGTATCTGGCCTAGTCTTAATTGTTGGAGTCAGATCCTGGTGAAATTTTTTGCAACTAGTTTGAATTGAGTGCTAATCACTGCCACAATTTTTTTTGAATATAATTATTTTTCCTTTTTAGACTAAAACCAGCACCATATGTGAAGTGCTCTAAAGCTTATATATACAATAGCACTAGACAACAAAGTACAATGAAGGCTATATATAATAAATCAGAGAGGGAACAACGTGCCAACAGAGTACATTTATGACAATTTCAACTCCGAATGGTAAACATCATTGCGGTACGTAGCGAAAATAAGCAAATATTCAGAGGACAAACCAAACCAAATGAAAAAAGAAAAAGGAAAAAAAAAAGAAAAATTAACAATAGTACATGCTTAATAAGGGAAGAAGATTGCAAATTGTAAAAGAATGAAACCCAACAGCTAATTAATGCATTGGGTTGTAATATCCATAGATAGTGTAGAATGTTTGAAGTACTGTAAGAATTAGCAGGGTCACACCTGCAAACACTGAGATGCACGCCCATGGGCTACTGCAGTAGTTATTCTGCAAGCTTGCCCGTCTGCGGTTCCAACTTGAGTCATAGTATTCCTTCACATCTCTATACAATTGTAATTGCTTATCATAGTCGATCATGCAAAAGTTACCAATATCATTGAAGACAGTGGCGGCCATTTTATGGCTGCTCATTCTGTTATAGATAACCCCGGATTGCTGAAGTAACTCCACATCCTTTTCTGAATCGATGAGATCATCCATAAGTTTAATGTAGCTGCTAAAAGTTCGCATGTCGTGTGCCATGAAGTTCTCAAAGGCAATGAGATTTAGAAATAAGGTTGTCTGGCTTGAGTCCATCTTCAGGCATGGCATCCGCATGATACCTTTGGAAAAGATAACATTTAGACCTTCATGACCTTGATCGTTTAATTTCTCAAAATTTATACCTGCCATCTGGTGAAGTAAAGTTGCATTCTCTATAACCTTTGGCGTATTAACTAAGAGGTGGGTTTCTACCCAGGTGGGTTTCTCCTTCTCAGGACGATCTTTTCGAAAATTATTTAGTTCTTCATTTATCATGGGCGAAGAGGAGCATTGCCAATAAAGGTCGAGCAAATGAGCAGCTTCGCTAGACATGCCACCATGATTGATATTCCATGGCATATCCAACCATATAAACAGTTCAACGACTGCATTAAAGGGTGGGAATTTTGGGTGGTCCCAATGGGGAAAAAGCCAGTCATACACGCTCTCGATAAATGTAAGGGGAATTTGATTTTCCAGTAGAAGCAAGTCAGATCTTACCTCTTTTATGTTCAAATCTAGGAAAGTCATGCTCTCCTGTACCGCTTCACAGAGAGAGAGCATTATTCGGATAATAAAGCAACTGTCTAAAACTAGCATCCGAACAAATATATAATCATCATGGTCGAACTTCTCTTTATAGGAAAGACGAGCATGACTTTCGAGCTCAATAAATGGGCGGACAGGCACTTCAGAGATATCAATGCTTACACCAACTGGCTGCTTCTTCAGGTCTGAGTCTGAGATGCTTCGGTGGATACTGCTTTCACCAACTTGCTGCATCTTCAGAAGGTCTGACATGCACCGGAGTTTTAATTCTTCCATGGGTTTGAGGTTCTCTCGTCCATGGTAGTACGGCCCAATAGAAACCAACTTAGGCTCAAAATCAGATCCTCCACCATATCTCATGTGCCTTGGGGCACGGCAAATGGAATTCCTTGCCCATTGGGATCTTTTCTCGATGCCAACTGGAACTTCTGTTGGCCCTTCTTCTATAACCGCATCACCATCTTCCTCATCATCTTCCACATCAGCATCTCCTATAACCCTTCTTCTAAGAGGAACTTCGTCTTCTGCGGCTGATGCCACTTTGATCTCCGGGCCCTCCGCATCTTCCTCATCTTTCCCCGAAACAAAAAA
The DNA here is from genome assembly GCA_028015225.1 of Carex myosuroides. Classification (NCBI taxonomy): domain Eukaryota; kingdom Viridiplantae; phylum Streptophyta; class Magnoliopsida; order Poales; family Cyperaceae; genus Carex; species Carex myosuroides. The sequence continues at coordinate 4,489,481 of CM051464.1, forward strand.
AAATTTCCTCAAAAAAGCATCTTCCTCATCATCTTCCACATCAGCATCTCCTATAACCCTTCTTCTAAGAAAAACTTCGTCTTCTGCGGCTGATACCACTTTGATCTCCGGGCCCTCTTCGATCACCGGGCCATTTGCGGCTGATGTCGCCTCGATCTCTGGGCCCTGCTCGGCTGCTGTCACTTTGTTCTCCAGGCCATCTGCAGCTGATATCACTTCATTCTCCGGGCCCTCCGCATCTTCCTCATCTTTCCTTGAAACAAAAAAAAATTTCCTCAAAAAAGCATCTTCCTCATCATCTTCCACATCAGCATCTTCTATAACCCTTCTTCTAAGAAAAGCTTCGTCTTCTGCGGCTGATGCCACTTTGATCTCCGGGCCCTCTGCAGCTGATGTCACTTCGATCACCGGGCCATTTGCGGCTGATGTCGCCTCGATCTCTGGGCCCTGCTCGGCTGCTGTCACTTCGTTCTCCCGGCCATCTGCAGCTGATATCACTTCATTCTCCGGGCCCTCCGCATCTTCCTCATCTTTCCTCAAAAAAAAAAATTTCCTCAAAAAAGCATCTTCCTCGTCATCTTCCACATCAGCATCTTCTATAACCCTTCTTCTAAGAAAAACTTCGTCTTCTGTGGCTGATGCCACTTTGATCTCCGGGCCCTCTGCAGCTGATGTCACTTCGATCACCGGGCCATTTGCGGCTGATGTCGCCTCAATCTCTGGGCCCTGCTCGGCTGCTGTCACTTCGTTCTCCAGGCCATCTGCAGCTGACATCACTTCAATTTCCGGGCCCTCCGCATCTTCCTCATCAGCATCTTCCTCATCATCTTCCACATCAGCATCTTCTATAACCCTTCTAAGAAAAACTTCGTCTTCTGCGGCTGATGCCACTTTGATCTCCGGGCCCTCTGCAGCTGATGTCACTTCGATCACCGGGCCATTTGCTGCTGATGTCGCCTCGATCTCTGGGCCCTGCTCGGCTGCTGTCACTTCGTTCTCCAGGCCATCTGCAGCTGATATCACTTCAATCTCCGGGCCCTCCGCATCTGATGTCACTTCGATCTTCAGGACCTTTGCGGCTGATGTCACATTGTGCGAGTCCTCTGCGGCTGATGTCACCTCGTTCTCTGGGTTCATTTGGAGTGAAAAGTGAATATGTATGGATAGAGGGTCTTTGATCTCCGGCTGTTGTTTCGTATTTTTGTTTGTTTTATGGCTTCAATCATCCGATTGTGTGCATGAGATTCTTTATATCCATATTCACTCCCCGTTCAGGCCTCCAAATGGAAGCTTCCTCTAGCTGCAGCCGATGTTTTTTCAGATCTTCGGGGTTTTCTGTGTGCGATTTTAGTTTGACGCGCAAAACTTTTTCCTCCCATTTCACGGATGCTCCATGTGAAATTTATAAATATATATTTATAAATCGGGTTGCACATGGGTCTGGTTTACTTGTTCTGGGACAAGTTGTATTTTCACACTCCTAATAAATCAGGTTGCACATTGGCCACATGGGCCTGCTTGAGGTCGCTTCTCAACAGTTTTGTTTTGTTTATTAATATAATAAATAAGGAAGCTGCTAGCCGTCTCCCGATATCAATCTCTAAATTATCTCCGGATTTACGAGATTTTGTAAACTTCAATACTAAATCCCGTAAAATAATGTAATGAATTCTGCAAACATAACTTTCCATTATGTGTGGTCCCCATAAACTTTAACTTTAACCTCCACTTTAACAACTTTAAATTCTTTGAAAACCAAATTGGTGCGAATCTTAATTGATATAGCCGAAATGGAGGTCCATAATTGGACTTCGTTTAGATAATTAGGAAGGGGGACGGAGCTTGTACATATCTTGTAAATTGTTTTTATTTTCAATAATCATGTAAGGTAAGCGTACCTTACATTTACACCTTGTTTGGATGGAGAGAAGATGAAGGAAGGGGATGTGAAGAATGAAAGGGAATGGAATAGAATAGAAAGGAAGATTAACATATTTAACTTCTTTGTGTTTGGATGATTAATGAGGAAAAATAAATTTAACTTTCCTTTCCGTTTTATTTCTTGTTTGGTTGATTAAAATTTAGAAGGTTAATGAGAAATTTGGTGGTTGTTGTAGGTTTGTGAAAAAAAAACTTGTATGAGAATTATATAGGCAAGATATAGAGTTGGGTATTTGTGTTTTTTATTCTAAAAATATTTGCAACAAAATTTCTTTCCATCCGTTACACCCCAAATCGGGAGGGAAACCGATTCTATTGATTATAATAATACAAGGTTAAACCTTTCACCTCCTGTACCCTTCACCTCCGACATAATTTTGTCAACCAAACATGATTCGACGGGAAGTTTTCTTTTCTTTCCATTCCCTCTCTTCGTCTACTCTCCATCCAAACAAGGTGTTAGGTCTGTAAAACTTTTTCATTTATCAATCTACTGTTGGACCTTTCTTGGTTCCAACCTTAAAAAAAAAAACTTTATATTCTTTGACCGGGATCACTTTTAGACCTTTAACCAGGACCACATCTAGAAGATCTCTACCAATTTTTCAAAACTAGTAACTAACCGGGATCACTTTAAAATTCGTAAACAGTTACATATAATTTTTTTTTCAATTTTTTTTTTCAAATCTATTTCAAGATGCTACTTCCAATTATTTTGAACTTTGTAAACCTTATCACATAACTCTGTAGACAGTTTTGGAATACTGTAAACCGATAAAAAATTTCCAAATTTTAATTTTTTTCAATGTTTTTATTTTTCAATTTTTTTTTCAATTTGCATCTAGATGTTACTTCCAATTGTTTTGAATTTTGTAAACCCTATCACATAACTCTGTAGACAGTGTCGTTGAATATTGTAAACCGATAAAAAAAAATTCAAATTTTAATTTTTTTTGAAAATTTTATTATATTTTCAAACAATTTATTTTATTTTTTAAAATTTACATCTATATACTACTTCCAATTGTTTTGAATTATGTAAACCTTATCACATGACTCTGTAGACAGTTTCGTTGGATACTGTAAACCGGTAAAAATATTTCAAATGTTATTTTATTTTTCAAAATTTTATTTTATTTTAAAAAATTTATTTTATTTTATTTTAAATTTGCATCTAGATACTACTTCCAATTATTTTGAATTATGTAAACCTTATCACATCACTCTGTAGACAGTTTTGTTGAATACTGTAAACCGGTAAAAAAATTTCAAATTTTAATTTTATTCAAAATTTTATTTATTTTTCAAATTTATTTTTTAAAAATGCATCTAGATGCTATTTCCAATGGTATTAAATTTTGTAAATCTTATTACTTCATTCTGTCAACGGTAAAAAAATTAAATTTTTTTTAATTATGTATCTAGTTACTACTTCTAATTATTTTGAATTCTGTAAACATTATCACATAACTCTGTAAACTGTTTTTTTCAATAATGTAAACCAGTAATTTTTTTTCAATTTTTTTTTTAAAATATGTATATAGATACTACTTTCAATTGTTTTGAATTCTATAAAACCTATCACATAATTATACAGTTTCTTTGAATACCGTAAACTGTGAGATATTAAAAAGGAATGGCAAAGGAGGGGACCATAAACACCATCGGTTGGTTAGACCGAACAGTCGGTAAAAAGTTCAACGTAATTACAGCGTTGCCACTGGTTACATACACCATCCGTGCGGAAGGATATCTGATAATAAAGGAGCGATAATAAATGTGTTTTTTTGTAGTAGTGTCTCAACACTTAAAAAAAAAAAAGGAGTAGGCCACTTAGAAATTGTATTGTGATAACAAGTGGGACGCTTAAAAATTTCACATGCTCAATGCACGTCGTAATTTGGTTGGGACTTGGGACATACAAAAGAAATTAAATTTTGGTTTAGGTTTTTATCAACTTACATGTTGGGAAAATAAATTGGTTAATATAAACAAGTGGGCAATAAGATATATAATATATACATGCACAGATAGCGAACAAATTGTCGTGAAGTTAGGCTAAAGATAAGCTCAGTCTATTATTATTATAACAAGTCAAAGTCTTCTCTCGGTCTCCGTACCCTGGCATTATTAAGAGTGAGGCTATGGTGCTATGCATAGCACGGATGGGTCCGTGCTACGGCTCAATATGGTACTTTTTAAAATCCTAACGGTCGATCCAACTGTTCAATGTGATAACCATATGAATATGTACTTGCAAACTAAATTTTATATTTTTTCGAATTTTTTTACTATTTTTTTAGATTGGTAGAATTTTGATGGTCCAGAATTTTCAGAAAACACTGATTTTTCTACCTATCTAAAAAAATAGTAAAAAAATTCGAAAAAATATAAAATTTAGTTTGCAAGTACATATTCATATGATTATCACATTGAACGGTTGGATCGACCGTTAGAATTTTAAAAAGTACCATATTGAGCCGTAGCACACTAGCCATCTGTGCTATGCATAGCACCATAGGCTCACTCCATTATTAATATTATATAATTTGTATTTTAATTATTTTTTTTTTTTTATAATAAGTCTGTTAGGCCCATTTCTGTAGTTATTTAAAACTTCCATTCACATTAATTAATCTTAAATTTTCGGTATGCCCCTGAATATGATCAAAAGACATTTTTGGGCTAGATGGCCTCACTGGCTGAGCCCAAACCTATACATGCTGGGCTCATCTCAATGATATGAATTTCCGGCTGATTGTGGATTTCACGCCGGCGTAGACAGTTACAAAATTGAATTTATAAGAGCTAAGATGTGATAACAAGTTGTTTTTTTTTTTTTTGACAAAAAGTTTGGTCGCCTCTTTCTTTTTCTCTTTTAGTAAAATTAAAGTAGTCGTCATGACCTCATTTTTATTAAATTTTAATTTTGTTACAAGATAACAAACATAAAAGTTCTCAAATGAAGTAAAACAGAACAGGTGGTGCACGTGATAACCTGGAATCTTTGAAGAAATTTTTGGGACATCCCTCAAGAAGTTTCAACAATTTTGAAAAATATATACATGCTCAACCCCTCTCACATTTTAATAACTTTATCCTGCTAGCTTTGCCCAATCCCGCTCAATGACTTGGTACATGGCACCTATAATTTCCTTGTGACCGGTGAATTTTTTTTTTTTTTTTTTGCCTCCTTCGAGAAAGACCCCTAAGTCCCTAACTTATCCTGCTAGCTTTGCCCAATCCCGCTCAAGGACTTGCTTGGGACCGGTGAATTTTTTTTTTTTTTTTTTTGGCCTGCTTCGAGAAAGACCCCTAACTTGTCCTGCTAGCTTTGCCCAATCCCGCTCAAGGACTTGGTACATGGCACCCTATAATTTCCTTGGGACCGGTTTTTTTTTTTTTTTTTTGCCTGCTTCGAGAAAGACCACTAACTTATCCTGCTAGCTTTGCCCAATTCCCGCTCAATGACTTGGTACATGGCACCTGTAATTTCCTTCCGAAATTTTTTTTAGTTGACACATTCCAAAAATCAAATTAAATAAATATCATCCCTAGAATCTGATTTTCAATCCTACCACTCACGCTAACTCAGTTCGCGCACCAAATTAGCAGGTGCGCGGACTGAGTTGGCGCACCAGGTGCGTAGACTGAGTTGGCGCACCAGGTTCACTTTTCACTCCAAATCTACCAGGTAGGTAGCCAACACTGATGGTTTTCAAAACCGTCAGTGTAGTTACTCAACACTGACAGTTTTGGCAACCGTCAGTGTAGGTATGCTACACTGACAGTTTTAAAAATCGTCAGTGTTGAGTAATTACACTGACGGTTCGAATAAAACTGTCGGTGTAGGTGCTCTTCACTGACGGTTTTGTAAAACCACCAGTGTAGTAACTCTACACTGACTGTTATTTAATTAAACTGTCAGTGAAGGATATGAGCAACACTGATGCTTCCGCTAATAAAACGTCAGTGTTGGTAAGCTGCTCAACACCAACTGTTTAGATAACAGAACCGTCGGTGATTGAGGATCAGTGAAGTGAAGGACTTTTTTGTACTAGTGTAACGACTTTTTGGCGACATTCCGATTGTCAGACTTTCTTGATCTTCGATTACGTAATCTGAGAAATCAGGACAAAAGTTGGGTAAGTACATGGAATTAATTTTTGTGAAATTAGGTGTGATTTGGTTGTTTAATGGGAGATATCTGGAGAAAAGTATAGTGTACGAAATTTAATTTGGGTGAAATAATTGTGGTAATTTGGTAGAAACAAAGTATAATTTCAACATTTTCATGTATGCCGTATCTGGATTAATTAATCTTAATTGTTTGTAAAAGATCCTGGTCAATTCTTACAGTGCTATAGCACGAGACAAACAAAGTACAACGCGGGATACATATATATATATATAGAGAGGCTAAGGTCAAAGTGGTATGACCAAGGCCTTGGTGCTACCAATTAGTTTTTGCAATTTTAAAGTTCAAATAGTCGATTCAAACCGTTAGATGTTCAATCTATATTAAAATATGCTTGGAGACCAAATTTTACATTTTTTGGAATTTTTTTACTATTTTTTAAGCCACTTTGAAAATGACAGATCCGGGTGAACAGTAAAAACAGTGCAACCAAATTCTGGACCATGTGATCAGCAATTTTCAAAGTGGCTTAAAAAATAGTAAAAAAATTCCAAAAAATGTAAAATTTGGTCTCCAAGCAGATTTTAATATAGAGATTACATCTAACGGTTTAGATCGACCGTTTGGACTTTGAAAATCCAAAAACGACTTGGTAGCACCAAAGGCCTTGGTCATACCACTTTGATCTTAGCCACACTCTCTCTCTCTCTCTCTCTCTCTCTCTCTATATATATATATATATATATATATATATATATAAAACAATTCAGAGAGGGAGCAACGTGCAAACATGGTACAGTAATGACAATTTAAACTCCAAATTGTAAACATCATTGCGGGTACAACACTACTACAAAAACTGGCTTTGTACACTGCACATTGTACACGGATTTGGCAATTATATTAAAAATAGTGTACCAAATATGAGTCCAAAAGATCTGCACGATTTCTACACGGATAATTAGTTAATAATCAGTGTAGAATTATTAGAGAGAGCTACACGGTTTATTAGAAACCACAAATCCGTGTGTAAAGAAGTGGGTGTGCAAATAATTGAGAGAGCTACACGGTTTATAACTAAATATCCGTGTAGGAACATTACACACAGCTTTTTGATAATATAGCCGTGTAGAATTCTTATAATTGTACACGGATTTATAACTAAATAGCCGTGTAGAAATAGTTGGAGAGCTACACGGATTTATAACTAAATAGCCGTGTATAATAGTGTAGGGTTTTTATCTCTTCCCTTCCAGAGCGCCGTTTTGATCAAGTCTTTTAGTTAATACATCTCGAACTGAGCTTTTTATTTCTGCGAATTGATCGAGGCCAGCAGCTGAGATCTGAGATCTTTGAATTAAGTTTGTATTTTCTCCTCTCCATCTTTCTAAGGTTAGTAATATGTATTTAAATCATTTTCTTCCTCTAATTTTCTGTTATTTAGGCTTATTTAATTAGGTCATTTCATGCATGCTTGAATTCTTAATTTTAGATGTAATTAATTAGTGTATTGTGGTCCAATAACCGACCTTTAGATGCTTTTAGGTCCATGCCCGTTCAAAATTAATCCAATAGGGATTAATTTTGGATAGTCCCCGTTTTGGGACTGCTCTTTGAATATTATGTCTCATTTAGGATGTGAACACATATTAGCGGGATTTAATTAGTATTTGAGGAAAGTTCGACAGTATTTTCCCTTATTGCTCCTACGAGTATGTGGTTCGTACGCATACTTGGGGAGTTAAGGGGAAATGCTGCCGAATTTTTCTCAAATACTAATTAAATCTCGCTAATATGTGTTCACATATGAGACATAATATTCAAAGAGTGGGTTAGGATTGTAAACCGGCCCTTTGTAAGCCCAAAATTTTGTACACGAAGGAGAATGTTGACCATGCATGATTAATTGATCAAATCATTTTTTTAATTTAATTTACAGATGGATCGAAGCTGGATGTATGAAATGCGACGTGACAGTGAAGAATATTTGGTTCGCGTTGATGAGTTTATAAAATTTGCTGAGAGTTATAGAGTGGAGAAAAAAGAAGAAGACATTTTATGTCCTTGTAAAGATTGTAAAAATTTATTAAGATTTTTGGACATCGAAGAAATTAGAGCTCATTTGATTTGTCGGGGATTTAAGAAAAGATATACATGTTGGTTCATTCATGGTGAGAAATTTGGGGAAAGTAGTACTAGTGCCAATAAATATTGTAATCGTAAATTGAATAATGAGAATGTTGGAATTTCTGATAATTTTGAACTTGATTGGAACGAGGATTATGAGAGTGCCGAATATTCTGATATTAACGTCGAACCCGAAAATGACGATGATGAGATGGAGAGGAATTTTGATGAAAATGTAGAACACGAGTTTACTGAAAATTTGGAGGATATGTTACGTGATGTGGAAGATGAAATTAGTGATAAAAATTATGATAAATTTCAAAATTTGTCTAATGAATCCAAGAAGCCGTTGTATCCCGGGTGTACCAAATTTACAAAACTGTCAGCTGTGTTGAAATTATTAAACTTAAAAGCAGACAATGGTTGGAGCGATAAGAGTTTCACGTCCTTATTACAGCTTTTAGGAGAAATGCTCCCAGATAACAACGAGTTACCCGGTACAACATATCAGGCAAAGAAGTTGATATGTCCAATGGGGTTGAAGATCGAAAGAATACATGCATGTCAGAATGACTGTGTATTGTATCGTAACGAGTACGAGGCCATGCATGTCTGTCCTAAATGCGGTGTTTCACGATATAAACGTCGTAAGGACCAGGACACTGATGATTGTAACGAGGACACAAGTGGTCGACCTCCGGCTAAGGTGTTGTGGTATTTACCGATAATACCGAGATTCAAACGGTTGTTTGCGAATTCCAAAGATGCAAAATTATTGCGCTGGCACGAAGAAGAGCGCAAAAATGACGGTAAACTAAGGCACCCGGCTGATTCTCCTCAATGGAGAAACATTGACAGACATTTCAAAGAATTTGGTTCTGAAACGAGGAACCTTAGGATTGTGGTGAGCTCAGATGGAATGAGTCCGTTTGGAAGTATGAGCAGTCGGCACAGTACTTGGCCTGTTCTTTTATGCATCTACAATCTTCCTCCTTGGTTGTGCATGAAACGCAGATATATAATGATGTCATTACTAATCCAAGGACCCAGACAACCCGGAAATGACATAGATGTATATCTCGCACCATTAATCGAGGACCTCCAAAAATTGTGGCGTGATGGCGTCCCGGTGTGGGATGCGTATATGAAAGAGACCTTTAACTTGCAGGCCATGGTGTTTTGCACCGTAAATGATTTCCCCGCGTACGGGAATTTGTTGGGTTACACTTGTAAAGGAGCAAAAGCGTGCCCGATCTGTGAAGATGACACGCAGGTGCTGAGGTTGAAAAATTGTCAAAAGAATGTATTCATGGGGCATCGTAGGTTTCTTCCTATTAATCACCCATATCGTAAGAAGAAGATGGCATTCAACGGGAAAATTGAGCTTGGAGTGGCTCGTCATCCATTAGACGGGGAGAGTGTCTTCGAACGGGTAAAAAACATTGATGTTGTTTTTGGAAAGTGCGCCAAAGCACTACCGAAGAATATTTGGAAAAAGAGGTCCATATTTTGGGAGCTACCGTACTGAAAATATTTAGAAGTGAGGCATTGCCTTGATGTCATGCATGTCGAAAAAAATGTCTGTGACAGTTTAATTGGTTTATTATTGAACATTCCGGGGAAGACGAAAGATGGTATTAAAGTGAGAAAAGACATGGTAGAGATGGGAATACGACCCGAGCTCGCACCGCAGGAGAAAGGGAAGCGCACATACCTACCCCCCGCACTGTGCACAATGTCAAAGAAAGAGAAAACAAGCTTCTGTGAATGCCTCAATGGTATAAAAGTCCCATCAGGATATTCTTCGAATATTAAGAAGTTGGTGTCGATGAAGGACTTGAAACTGGTCGGTCTGAAATCTCACGACTGTCATGTTTTACTGACACATATAATTCCGGTTGCAATTCGGGGAATTTTACCAAAGCACGTTCGTCAAACCATTACGAAGCTTTGTTCTTTCTTCAATGCAATAAATTCCAAAGTGATAGACCCTCTAAAATTGGACTCTTTGCAAAAGGAGGTCGTCGTTACTCTTTGCCAACTTGAGATGTATTTTCCGCCATCTTTTTTCGATGTCATGGTTCACCTTGTTGTTCATCTTGTGAGAGAAATTAAGATTTGTGGTCCCGTGTTCCTTCGGTATATGTATCCATTCGAGAGATACATGGGCATCTTGAAAAAATACGTAAGGAACCGACATCGACCCGAAGGCAGCATTATAGAAGGATATTCTACGGAGGAGGTGATTGATTTTTGCACCAACTACTTGACCGGTGTGGATCCTATTGGCGTTCCAAAATCTCGATACGAGGGAAGGCTCCAAGGAGTCGGGACAATTGGGTTGAGAGCCGTAGTTGCTGATCTAAATGAACTACAAAAGGCACATTTTATTGTACTACAACACATGACAGATGTTGCTCCCTATATAGATGAGCACATGACAATCCTTCAACAACAAAACTACACGAGGAGTCAGAAGTGGCTTACTAACGAGCATAATCGTTCTTTTATAGGATGGCTGAAAGAAAGAGTGCAGTCACACCCCGTACCTGAAATTGTTAAACTGCTTGGCGAAGGACCCCAAATTGTTGTTAGAACATTCCAAGGATACGAGATTAACGGATATACATTTTATACTAAATCCCAGAGTGATAAGAGCACGATGCAAAACAGTGGGGTGACGTTGGTGGCGACCTCTCAAGAATTCAGTAGATCCGGAGATGGCCGGGCTGTAATAGCATCAAAGTCATATTATGGCGTTATTCAAGAAATTTGGGAGCTCATTTACAGTCCTCGCCTGAGCATTCCCGTGTTTCGGTGTCAATGGGTCGAAGACCGAGGTGTTAAAGTTGATAACGACGGGTTCACACTCGTTGATTTAAACAGGGTTGGGCATGTTGATGATCCGTTTATACTCGCCAAGCAAGCCACCCAAGTCTTTTATGCCACTGACCCGAGTGATGCCAGGTTGAGCGTCGTCCTATCCGGAAAAAGAAGGATTGTCGGGGTAGAAAATGTCGTCGATGAAGAAGAGTACGACCAGTTCGACGAAGTACCTCCATTTTGTACCGATGTGCAAACTGAGGTAGCAACACTTGAAGGGGTAGACGAAGCTGACTACATGCGGTCCGACCACAATGAAGGATTATGGGCCGAGGGTACTGTTCAAATAGTGGAAAAAAGGAGAAAAAGGAAAAAAAAGCATAATGTGTAATATTTATTTTGTTTAAGACCGTGTAGCTTTTAATATTGCAACTTTAGCTTGTAATATATCAAATAAAAAAGGAAAAAAAGAGGGAAAAAAAGAAAAAAAACATAATGTAGTAATAGTATTATCAAATATTATCAAATATTATCAAATATTAGTTTAATGCTTATAATGAAGGATTATGTTTAATGCTTATAATATTATCAAATATTAGTATTAGTTTTTGAAAATATTAGTTAAAACATTTAATAATAAAATAAAATAAATATTAGTTAAAATATTAGTTTTCACTAAATATTAGGCATTATATTTAATATTAGTTAAAATATTTAAAATATTAGTTAAAATATTTAATATTAGTTAAAATATTTAAGGAAGGATTATGTTTAATGAAAATATTATGTTTAAAATATTATGTTCAACTTTATCAAACATTTAATATTAGTTAAAATAAATATTAGTTAATAGTTAAAATAAATATTAGTTTATGTTCAAAGCATTTTACTGAACCTGGGACCCGCCTGTCGGAACGATTTATACACGGACTTTTAGCTAATAGTCCATGTAGAAATGGAAGAGAGCTACACGGACTATTAGCTAGATGTCCGTGTAGAAAGGTGATTTGCACACAGATTTTTATGTACAACCGTATAGAAAGGTGATTTGCACACGGATTTTTATGTACAGCCGTGTATAATAAGGAAACATTGGTTATTTCGAAATCCTTCTCTGCCAAAATTTTCATAAGTCCGAAAACCCTTCTCTGCCAAAAACCTCCCAAAGACACGAGCTCGATCTTCACCGCTCACCGCGTGCCTCACCGCCTCGCCGCCTCACCACCTCGGTCTCTCTCACCCGTGGTCTCTCTCTCTCTAACCCGTGGTCTCTCTCAACTAGGTTAGCGTCTCTCTATCTCGTTCTTTTTCTTATTGGGTTTGAACCCGTTAGCCAATTTAATAAAAGTATTGCTATTTGCGGCTTGGCTGTTGTTATCGTGCTGCCCCTTTTTGACTATCTGATACTGTTGTGTTGTTGTACCAGTTGGTACAGCACAATGACGCCCACTGGTACCGGCCTCTTTCCTTTGTTCTGCTGGTTTGTGTACCAATTTTGGCTACTGGTATGGTGTACCAGCAACCCCTATGCTTGTTCTCGGTTGAAATTGCGCTATTGAGAAGAAATTGGGAAATTTGAGTTTAAATAAATGGCCGGCCTTTAATTTTAGGTTATTGAATACATTGTGGTTTTTCATAATTTGTATATAGGGTATTTTAGGGTATTTTAGGTTATTTTATGGTACTTGTTAATTTTAGGGTATTTTAGGTTAATTTAGGGTACTTGTTAATTTAGGGTACTTGTTAATTTTAGGTTATTCAAATAATTATGGTACTTGCATGTTAGGGTATTTTAGGTTATCTCTATTTTGTTCATTTATCCCTACAAAAGACAAAATATGTAATAGACCATGTCGAATGTAGTAGACAAAATATGTAGAACATTTATCTCTATTTTGTTAATTTATCTCTTTAATTTATCTCTTCAATTATTGGTCACTTATGATTTGATCTTTAATTTTATGTAGAACCATGTCGAATGAGGATGAGTACTTCGATATGATGGAAGAAGAGGAGAAGCAAGCTACTGCCTCATCAGAAAGAAGGAGAAGAGGGCCGACAATGTGCACGAGCATGTCCGAGCAGACCCATCAAGAAATCTGGTTCACAGAAGACGGGCGTGCGCAGAGACCAAAACAGCAGAAATACTCAAATTGGTGTACGAGCTTCGTGAGGCAAAATGCGAGTATCCTTGTTGAGAGATGGGATCATTTCGAGGATAAGGTGAAGGGCGAGTGGTGGAACACGGTGAAGGTAAAGTGCCTAACAACTCTTCTCTTGAATTTTCACTTATGTATGATCTATACTTAAATACACTAAATTTTTGTGTCAATCAGGCTCAGTGGAACATCAAGAATGATGTTCCAAAGGATAAGACTTTGAAGATTATGAACAATGGTTGGAAGCAATACAAGAGCACGTTGAAGACGGACTTCATGGAGAAAGGGAAAAATCCGGTCGGCTACTACAAATGGCTAAAACAAGAGGACTGGGATGCGTTTCAAGCTTTGAAGTCTACCGAAGAGTTCCAGGTATCTAAATCGTGCCAAATTTATGCTTATTCTTTCTCGATATGTACTTATCTTTCTAAAACTAACTGATCGTTATTGTCTTGTTTCTGTGAAGGCAAAGAGTGATAAAGGCAGGAGGACCATTGCCTTTAACAAGTATCCACACCATCTAGGGTCAGGTGGTTACGAGGGTAAGACGGCCGAATGGAGGAAAGTCCTGGACGCGAACAAGGATTCTGACTCACCCGTGGTTAGGATCCAAAATCCTAGGGGCAAAGATTGGGTCATGGGTAGAGCCGAGGTAACCGCTGACGGGAGGATAGTACTCCCAACGGATTTGCAAAGCGTGGCTCAAAGAATGGTAAGAGTCATTTATAACTCCGAAAGTACGTCAATTGTTCTTTTGCTTTAACTAATTCTTCTACTTGAACAGTTGGAAGTGGAGGAGGAGGTCAACTCGGGTGCCCGGAGTGTCGAACGACAAAATGATTCCTTGTCCGCAGCGCTCGAGAATCCAGAACACCCGGGTCGAGTAAGGGGTCTACAGGGGCTGGAAGGAGGTGTTCCGAGTGGAGGGAGAGAAACCTCGAAGAAAATCTCGTGCCAAGGTAAACAAAGACGAGATAGTTGCGCAGATACGCGCGGAGGTGAGCACAGAGTACGACGCAAGGTTTGCTGAGATGCATGCAATGTTGACACAAATTAGATCAGCAACTACGCAGCCATCCGAGCAACCACCTCCCATTTCGCCGGGAATTCGGCGAAGTAGTCAAGCATCCGGCACGTGGGGCGCCTTAGACGATTTGGATAATCTCAAGGTAATCAATACTTCTTCATAATCTAAAGGTATTTAAAACCTGTTTGCAACCTTGTTGGACAATATCGCATCACTAAAATAAATAACTTTCCTATAAATTTGCATGACCCCAGAGCATGCGACCTCGTCCTGCGGAATGGCAGTGTTTCTCTGATCGTTGCTAAGGGCGTTGTACATCCACTCGCCAAAAGTGTACACAATACTCAGCTAAGACCCGACCATGCATGCGTGCAGGTTGAGTTAGTCGTGGATGGATGGCAGCGCGTACCCCTTCCTGTCCCTACCGACGACGCGGTTGTGCTTGATGACGCACGGATGTCATTTGTCCAATGGCCCAAGAGTCAGATTGTTTTGGATCAGGTAATCCATAAAAAAATTCATTTATTTTGTTACATTCAACTCATTTTTTTTTGAAATACTAGAATAATACATCTATAACTTGATACAGACACGAGGAGATGATGTTACCGGTACGGCTCTCTCACCGGTACGTCAGGAGGTGGCTTGCGATGTCGCGCCTGACGCGCCACAATCACCGCCCCGTCCTATGGTCACAGAAGAAGAATACAGCCGTTTGCCCAATGATTTGCGCCTTCTCCACGACTACTTGATGACGGCGCCCGACGGCATGGAGGCTATCGTCATCCCTGTCCCACCTGGGATGTTTCTACACGAAGGCAGGGAGCTCCTGCTGTCGTTCAGAGACTTCAAGGACCTCTTCCACCACTCGTCATCCGACAAATGGCTCGATGTTTCACACATCACCATTTTCCTCATGTTAGTGATATTAAAATATTTTCATTATTGTATAGAACTCAAATATATATTCTAATTACAATATGATGAGTTTTCAGGAAGCTAGTCCGAGACTGTGATGAGATGGTTGAAAGGAAGAACTTGTGCGTGTTTCTGGACCCCGAGAAAGTGAGTGGTACGGCAGCGACATATTATCCGGATATGGCTATCGAGTACATGTGTTCTGCGATGCATCGTGCTAAGGCGGAGGAGAAGAAATTCATTCTCATGCCATACCACGAGGGGTTAGTTCTAATCTTAACTTATGTGTTGTTTATATTTTAATTAAAGAATTGTATAAAGGAATTAAAAGTTAAACATAAAAAAATGAAATCACACCATCAATCATAGCAAATACTCGTGTGACTTTTATATGCTAAAGTACTATAATTCTTCTCCTCGATCCAACAGCAAACATTGGTGCATGATTCTCATTGTGCCGTACTTAAGTGTGGGCATAATTATTGATTCTTGTAAGCCAAAAGGAAGGACCGCGGCTGCCAAGTGCAAAGTTATCTTGCCTTTTGTGAATAAGTAAGCAATAATAATTCTATAGGTTTGCATTTCTTTCAATCATATCAAATTATAAAATTGCTAATTACATTCACTCACTTTTGTAAGGGCTTTTGTGAAATATATTAAAGAGGGAGGATCAGATAACACGGGCCCGGGCAAGAAAAGCAAGTTGAATTGGAAGTACATGTTGGTGAGCACACTTTATGAGTTAGAAATTTCATATCTTGTTAAAAAAATTATTGTCATTCTAACAAATGCCGCTAAATGTAAATTTCAGAGCCCGCAACAGAAGGAGGGTTGGGAATGCGCTTATTACACGATGATATTCATGTTTGACTTTGTCGAAAGAATACAATTCGAATTCCCAAAAGCGGTATGTACTTCATATGAATTTCCTATATAATAAGCAATTGATATCTACCTTTTCTGAAATACTAACTATTATCAAATTATAATTTTGTAGAATGTGACAAAGCAAGATCATTACACTTGGGATCAGATCGACGATGTGCGGTGCATGTGGGCAAGGTGGTTTGCCATTGAATTTTGTAATCCTCGATATGGATTTGCATAGATTAATTTGTAATAAAAATATGTTTCGAATGAATTTATTGCTATATGAATTTTGTATAAATTTAGTATATGAATTTCTTGCTAATTAATCTGTTTCGAATGAATATTTGTATTTCTGTTGAAAAAAATTGGCTAGCAAAGCTGGAGGCTAGCCCAAAAACAAAATATACAAAAAAAAAGGTATTTATACACGGCTATTTAACAGTGGTCCGTGTGCAATACTAATCATACACGGTTTTTTTGTTAAAAAACCGTGTATGATAGCCTTGCTGGAGGCGTAATACAAAAAATCTAAAACTATTTGTACACGGATATTTACCAAAAGTCCGTGTATAATAGCTAAGAGAGCTACACGGACTTTTAATACAAAGCCGTGTAGAAAGAGGAATCGTACACGGTTATTTAGTTGATATCCGTGTAGCTCGCTAGGTCTTTGTACACGGTTAATTAGGGAATATCCGTGTAGAAATCATCATAATCACACACGGTCAAATATCCGTGTGTAGTTCCTGACCTATTCATACACCCTGGCTTTAAACACAGCAGGAAATCCGTGTAGCTCTTCCATTAATGTCCGTGTGTAATCTGTTTTTCTGTAGTAGTGCAAGCAAATATCCAGAGGACAAACTTCAATACAACACCAAACCAAATCAAACAAAAAAAAAGGGAAAAAGGAAAACTAACAAGGTAGGCATTCAGAACCTGAATACGAGCATGGCTCCTTTGGCGACTCCTTTGACGACTCCTTTGGTGACTCCTCAGGCGACCCCCCTTGCGACCTTACCTGCGACCTTACCGACACGTCTCGCAACTAGGCAGGTCATCCTACAGACCATAGTACGCCGCCGCACGGAAGCAGGCTACGTACTCTTATGCCCAGGCAGTAACAGGCAGACTATATCACCCAGCTGTTACGGACACCACAGCGTTCACACCCAAAACAAACCATAACTATGAGTACGCGGCCAACTCCCAACCACCAGCATTTACTGCCGGAATGGTATAAAGTGCAATGCCGGAATGGTATAAAGTGCATTAAGTGCCAAGGCATAGGCCATATGGCAAGGAGATGCCCAGCCAAAGGTAAAACGGCTATAAAAGCACAACTTCCTCCTAAGCACCAGAACCATCACGGCCCTAAAGAAAAACCAGCACACATCCTCAACAACACTCACGCAAGTATGGACTTGGAGAACTGGGAAACCATCTGTAGGGCGCAGAAAGTTGCACAACGGGGTGGAAGGTGTGTGCATGTATGTTAAATGCCTCAGAGTTCAATTCTCTCGATTTTTAAGTCATGGGAGAGAACATCGGACTTGAAATATTTATTTTCTTTCTACAATTCCTTCGGTTCACCCTCGACAGACCTACTGTTCATAATCGGTCTATCGAGAGAGTTTATTGATTGTGGAAACGTTTAACTCCCAACAGGCGCAAGCTCCCGCTGTTAATTACATCAGATGACCCTTCCAAGCCATAGTGAATACCTCGTCCATTCCGGGATTTGTGCCTATTTGTTGTGAATTGAATAAAGGGGCTAAAAGGGGACTCATGTATTTGTTTTTGGTATTGGTTTGGTTTTTCTATACATTTGGATATATGTGCGTGTGTGTGATTTTTATATTAAAATAATATTTGTGGTATTTTAGAATAGGAATTTGGATATTTGAGAAGTGTATGTACATCATTTACTTATATTTGGTTTATAACATATTTATTCACATTTTTATTGATTATTTACATGAAATCATTTAATTTCGAAGAACGGGTATTTTGGTCATTTCAAGATTTGATAGATGCTTGGACATGTTCAATTTTGGTTTGGAAACATAGAGAATTTGATTTGGGTTCATTTGGAGGTGGTTTGAGTCAATTTGGACTTAAGATGGAAAAGTTATGCTTGAAAAGAGCTGAGAATGGCCTATTTGTAAACTTTTATATTTTCTTCAGGGACTCATTTACAAAACTGAGAAGGCATAGAAATGTAATATGAATTTTAGGCAGGGTTTATGCGATAAATTGGGCTTTTAAGGACTTCTTTGAGAAGACTTTAGGTGGCTGAGGACCTTTCTTGTAATTTTGGCAAGGACTTCATTGTGATTTGAATTTGTCAAGAGGGTTTATTCACAAAGATTGCTTAATTTAATGAATTTGATGATCATTTGGACTTTGAGATGTGTGTTGGGTCTTTAAGATGTATGCTTGGTTTTGAGATGTGTATTTTGGGTTTTTTTAGGTTGGCATAGTTGTTCAACGTATTTATTGTGCTTTGAGATTGGCGCTAAGTCTTCAGATCTCTGAATATGCCTTCAAGATTCGGTCAACGGGCATTGGGTCTGAGTCGGGTGCGCCGACAGATGGGTCCCGTAAGACAGGGATTTTCTTGACCTTTTGATTTGGATTCCGCTTTAAGATCCGCACTTTTCATTTAAACTTTTGCTTGGCGCCTTAATCAAATAGTTTAAAGGTGCTTTGAGGTTCGTGCAAGCAGGATAGTGGATCGGGTCTAACACCCGGACTAGGGCTCTTCTCCGATTATCAGGGGTTGAGCTCCGGCAGCATTCCGGTCACGGCTGAGGCGGAGGAGGGCCTGACTGGAATCGCCTCGGTCTCCTAAATCTGTATCACCATTTGTCGGCGATCACTGGCCACCAAAGGCG
This sequence comes from Carex myosuroides, assembly GCA_028015225.1. NCBI lineage: Eukaryota > Viridiplantae > Streptophyta > Magnoliopsida > Poales > Cyperaceae > Carex > Carex myosuroides. The sequence continues at coordinate 4,508,381 of CM051464.1, forward strand.
GTGGTCATCGGATGAAGCGAGCTCGGCACCGAATTTGGATTTTTAATTATGTATTTTTGTATCATTTCAATTGTTTGTTTTGATTGATTTCTTATTCATCATTGCTTTTGTAACGCCTCTGAATCAGGGTAAAATTAAATTATTAAATTCTAAATTAGCTCAATAAATATGTATATGTATAAATATATATATATATATATGAAGACAACGTATAAAAAGGAGTAAGAAATAAATAGCAGATTTGTATAAAAAATTGAAATAATTGATATCTAAATTTTGCTCATATTTATATTTAATATCTAAATTATACACATAGCCCAATTTGAAAGCCCACGATTAGAAAATTGTCAATCTAGTTTTAGCCCATGTATTATGATATAAGCACTCCAAGACAAACCTAATTTCTCATCTTTCATTCCCTGTTGAAACCTCCTCTCCCATCAATTTTCCTGTAAGTTCTTTCTCTCTCTCTCTCTTTGAATTTTGCCTTGTGCCGCCCCCCCTTCTCTCTCCTATTTCCTTCCACCGCCGGCCCCTCAATTTGCCGCCGCCACCACAGCAGCCGCCGCCCCTGCCATCGTGCCGCCGCTGCCTTGGACCCGAGCCGCCTCCCTCTGACCGCCGCTGCTGCTGCCTGCCCCGCTGCCCGGCTGCTGCCGGCCACCAACCCGAACCCTTCCCTTGTGCCGCCGGCCCCAAAGACCCAAACCCGAAACCCAAACCCACAAACCTAGACCCGAACCCCTCTAGCCTAAACCCGAACCCACCAAGCCCTAGAACCGAAACCCTATACCATAGACCCGAAAACCCTAAACCCAATAACCCAAGTTACCAATTTAAACCCCTTTCTATCTTGAAGTTGATTTAGTTATACAATAATCGAGGCTATTATTCAATTAGCTCTACTAAATAGAATTGGTGGGAAGAATCGAGGGGAATAATTATTAATGTACTTGAATTATGGGGAATTGGGTTGAGAGATAGGAATTGAGAAGTATATTGGAATTAAGGTGAATTGAATAATTGCGTATATCTTTTAAATGACAAAATCCTTAAATGCGATTAGGAACAAGAGCCTAATTAAGTGTATTTAATACTTAGGAACAAACAGTGAGACGCTAGGAGACGCTGAGTACACGCCAGATCCCAACATACGCCCAAGCACAGTTACTGAGAATACAGGTGCGGGTTCCTGGTCTTTTTACAAATAATAAGAAATGCGTGGATTAAGGTAGGTAATCCTTTTTCCCAATCTGGTAGATGAACTGCATGTTGAGAATGTCGAATTCTCTTTTGTTTTGTGTAGAATTGCATGTTAGGAACTTTTTGGATGCATTGATTTGAACTGACAGGATATTGTGAATGTGAACAAAGAAAGCTTTTAAATGAACTGTTTTAAATTGGGGCCGTCCCTGTGTGGCGGTGCTGCATGTGTTTTGAAAATCAGGCTGTCCGTGTGTGACAGACCCCCAGAGTGTGAAATGTGAACAGAACAGAACAGAACAGAACAGAACGGGTCGCCAAATTCGCGGCGGTTCGCCGGATGGGTCCCCGAATGGCCCATCTAGAGTGTGATTGAACGGGTCGTCCTTGCGTGACGATTCGCCGGATTTCTATGTACGGGCATGGATTTCCAGAGTGTGGAATTTCAAAACTTAAATGTGATTGAATAGGAAAGGCCGGATCGTCCGTGCGTGGCGGTCCAGATTGTGGAAGTTTTTAAAGAAAAGAAGCGAGTTTGAGATTGAAATTGGTTTTGAAATGATTGCATGTCCGAATTGATAGGAAAATTGGGGGAAATTTTAAAATCTTTACTTTATTGTTATTTGAGATATAGAATGCATTGAATTGTAAAAACACCGGGCTGGAACTAAATCCCGCACTGAGAGATAGTTCGATTCTCTCACCCGTTTTGTTTCCACTTTTATGTGGGTTCCAGGAACTGAAGCTGAGGACTTAGAGGAAGGACGCGAGTGAGAGAACTAGCGGGAGTTAATTACTTAGCCACTATTTATTTAGTTTTCTGTTGTAAGAACAAAATACTGTACAGACGTGGCAGTGACTGTTTGCATTGCCATGTCTGACGTGTTTTCCCTTTCTATTTGTGTGTGGAACTCATTTATTTACAATAAGTGGCTTGTTTGGATTTATTATTGATAATGTATGTGATGTGCTAATCGCCTTGCGCGTAAATGCGCGGCGGGTTGTCCGGGGGTGTGACAGCTTTATTATGCAGAACATAGAAAATTTAGATTTTTTATTTAATTGAGCATTGATTGAAATTGAGGTTCGGGTCTTTACTTTGGTATCGGTTTTGGTACCAGACTGGTATCAATTGAGACAGTAAACTTTTTTATCAGAATTGGCAGAGAAGGGACATCCATTTAAACACCTTGAACCCTTTAAGAAAAAAACGATATGGACTTGTTCTTCACTATGAATTTTGATTTTGGAATATCAATGAACATGAGCTTTTCAAAGTTTCATATTTTATCAATTGTGAATTAATTCGAATCTTTTGTTTTTATGAATAATTTTATGGTTTCTTGTCATTAATTCATAGAAGGGTGTTTGTACAGTGTTTGGAGTGAATTTTATGATTTTTGTAATTTTATTTTTATTTTTAAAACATTTATTTCGGCTGAGGGGTAACAGTGGTCATTTTACCATTTTAAATGCTGTTTTTTTCTTTCATTTAAAAGCTGAACTTTGAAAATTCATATTAAATTAAATAAAATCAGAAAAAAATATGAAGTTTATGTCCATTTTGTGTATTTTGAAGTCTTCTATCTAATCATGATGTTTGTTCTTCAATTTGGTTTTCCAGTCATTCAATACTGTTTGTTTACCAGCAGCAGTTTTATTTTGTTCAAATGCTGATTTTTTCTGTTTTTAAATCTGAACCTTGAAAATTCATATAAAATCGAAATAAAATCAGAAAAATATGAAACTTGTGTCAATTTTGTGTGTTTTGAAGTCCTCTACATGATGGCGAAGTCCATTTTCCAGTTTGGTCCCTGTACCAGTCCAGATTGTACCATTTACCAACAGAGGTCAATTTAGCATCTTTGAGTGTTTTCTTTGTACCAATGATACATGCTTTGTGATTTGGTGTTGGTCCACTGTTCCAAAGGGTATTAGGAACTGGTTTAAGGTATTTACAACCAAGTTTGTGAATCATTCATCATTTAAATGAATTTTCATAGCTTTTGAGCTATTATTTGGTGTTGACAAACAAAAAGAAAAGAAGACAAGCTCCAAAAAAATCACATCTCACATTCTTGAATATCAAACATTATCAGAAAACTGGAAATTTGCAGGGAGGTCCCTGATTTTTGTAAAAATCATATTTTTGGTTTTTGAAGGACATATCATTGAGACTTCCTTAGGTTTAAATATGCAAATACTTTGAGCAAATATAATTTGTTGTTTATTTGCATTTCAAACCTTCTATCTCTCACCACTTATATATATCAGATATTTAACTCCTTTTTAGCATCTTTGCTCAAGAAATCAAATATTTTCTCATATATAAATAGGTCCAAAAGGGCAAGTCATTGAAATATCATAGATTTAAAATATAAGTGGCATAATATAGACAATACTACTGCCCTTTATATTTTAAACCTCAATTTCTCACTATTTACGCATTAAATCACTTAATTCCCTTTTTTTGACTTGATCATACATGAGCATATCCATGCATAAGGAAATTAAGTATCTTTTAATGTGCAAAATGGTCCCTTTAATAGAAATTAAAGGAGCTATCTAGCACAACTTCAATAACCCTTTGTTATTATATTTTTTTATTCATTCTTTAATCCTATTAATAAAATAATTAAATGAATTAAATAAGGGCGGACCTATCCAGCTCAACACCCTTATTAGACATCATTTACTCATTTTATAAGAGAATTAAAGAATTTAAAGGAAAAAGAAAAAAAAAAGAAGAAAGAAGAAATGATACGAAGAAAGGAGCATTTATGGCTCGGTTTGTAAAAGAACACATATTTTTGTTTTTCTTCAAAGGAGGATGACAAACAAATGTTGGAAGAATAACATATTCAAAGGACTCCATTTTTTTTAGAGAATCACAAAGGGATTGTTGTTTTTTTTTATCAGCTATTAAAGCTATTAATTTAGTACTCTCACCTAATCCCTTTCATCTCAAACAATACTTTTTACTATATAGTTTATAACAAAGGTCAATTATTCTATTTTATTGACTAACTTAGATCCACGGCAATGAAAAGTACCAGGAGCTAAAGTAGTGCATTTCATATACTACTAAAAAAGTTCAACAAAGAAAGCAAGTCAAAGCAAGAACAGTAACAATAGAAATACGTGAATGAAGAGCAAGGTTTGGTCGGCCTACGGGCTTTAAACACTCAAAAAAAAAAAAAAAAAAAAGAGCAAGGTTTGGTCAAAAGAAAAAGAAACAAAGAAATCAAAAATATAGTAATGAAAGTAAAAAGACTCGTATTCAAGCTTCAAGTAAACTAATTTTATTAATCCATGGTGACCTTACAAACAGTGGCCTTTTTAGGCATTACATTGATGAATTTTTGGCTAATCCTATTTAGATTTGAGTGGGTTTTTAGCAACAATTTTTCGCTGCTGCTTTTTTATACCAGAAGGGGAATATGGTATTTTGGTTTTGTATATATTTCTAGAGGAGAGCATAGAGGCGCAAGATATATTGGCTGCCTTCTTCTTCTTCACTGCTTGGGGGTTTATATAACCTCAACATGAAGTTTTAGGGTTTAGGGAAGGCCTTTGCTGGCTTGTAGATCCACCGTTCATTTTTTTCGATTGTATCCAACGGCTGTAGCTTGAAGCACAGAGGAGGCAAACGGTATCTCTTAGCAGACCAGCTGTGCTCATGCGTTTTTTTTTGTTTTCTTCTGCTGAACGGTCTGGGAGAGGAACCTCTATTATTTTCCTTAAACCAGGTGCTGTAAATCACAGACTCAAGGGAAGTGTGGGGGCCTCCGTCAGATTAAAGAAGAGAGCATGTTGCACCGCTTCCTTTTGTTTCTAATTTACACATTGCCGAAGCTATGTTCCAGTTAATTCTAGATCGGTTCAGCCCCTGCAGTAGCCTAATTCATTCAATCAATTGGGCTTGGGCTTGGGCCTTTAATTCATCCCTTTTGCTATTTATTTCATTGCTTTGATTAGGTCCGAATACAAGCCGTGAGCCTCCATTTAATTTCTTTAATTGATTTGATATCTTGTTTTGGTCCAGGCCCAATTGCAATTTTTATTTCAAACCACTTAATCTTTTCGGCCGGGCCCATGTGCATTTTCTTTCACATTTTCATGGCAACTCAAGTTAATTTATTTAACTCAAGTCCAATTACACTAGTAAACCGTGAATACATTTACCAAACTTCTTAATGAATTTATCCATCCCTCCATTTTGACATTTTAAGTGGACATCTCCATTTCTTATTATTATTATTTTTTTGTTTCTAAATCCGGACTTTTTAGGGTCAAACACCATCCCCATGCTTAGTCCAGATCTTATTCCGGCCAGAGCACCTGAGCTCCGGATTTTCTTCCCGCCAAACGACGACATGCGCCCTCCCAACACTCTCCTCCACCGCTCGGCCGTGGTGTTGCTTGGCCCTAGGGCTGAGTTTGTCAACCAGCTTACCCACCGCATAGCAACCACCTTAGCAACCACCTTCGACTGCAGTCCGGGAGATTTCCGAGTCTCTACGGTTGCACCGGACGTCGGGGACTATTTGGTTGAGTTCCCATCTAACATACTCAGGAATTTGGCAGTACATATGGGGGTTTTCACGGTGGCTAGAGGAGTGCAAGTCCAGTTGAAAGAATGGTCCCCAAACCTTAATATGGTCCGAGACCCGACTACCCACAAGATCAGACTCAAGCTAAGGAATGTCCCCCTGCAGTACTGGAACCTGCCGGACATTAATCACCTTGTATCAGGTTTTGGCTACGTTGATTGCATGACACCAGTCATAGTTAACGGTAACTTCGTCACCCTTCACGTTCTAGTCTCATGTTTTGACCCGGCCAACGTCCCGCCTTCGGTAGAATTGCAGAAGAACCCATACGCCAGTGTGGTTTTCATTGATATTGAGCGTTGGCTTCACAACTCATCTCCACCATTGCACCCGGGGTTTGACGATGATGGAGGCCGAGAAAACTCAAATTTTGGCCCTCTGCGTCGCCGACACCAGAACCACCTCACACCCAGACACACGCCGGTAACCTACAACAGGCATCGCGGCACAGAATCAGTCACACGCCAAAACACTGGAGGGTCCAGTAACAGGTTCTTTGCCAGCGCTGGAGACCAAAACTATGCAATATTGCCACGTCCCGACCCCCAAATGGAGAGCCCAGTACCCGCTGCTACATAAAACAGTATGCTGCAAAAGAAAGTACCAACGGTCAAATGGGTCACTTTTGAGCAGACATCGGACAGTGTGCTTCTGCATGCCATGTGTGACAACGGGGAGGTCCTGCATGCCAATATATTGGTCAGTCTCCTCAGTGCACCAGAAATTTCATCGTTTTGGCAACTGTCTACCTGCGACAAACAAAAAGAGAAGTTGGGCATTGCTCTCCCTGTTGACCTTTTTCAAGTACAAGACAAAAACCAGGTCAGCGATGCAGCCGGATCCTCTGCAATATGGAGGACACCTAATAGGGTTCGAATAGTAGAATTCGCCCACCAAGCGCCAGAGGACCACACTGAGAGCAATATTAACCAGGCAATTCTGGAGCTGGGCTCTATCTCTGAAAATAATGTTTTACATGGGATCCAGGCCCAAACTTTTATTCAAGAAAGGAACGGACCACTATTCCAGAGTTTGGACACGGCCCAAGTTGAAGTCCAACTCAATGCCTTAGCAATTGAAGTGGCCCCGACCGACATCACTGAAGCACTCCCACCACAGACTCAAGTTAGCACCACGGCGACATGCCTGGAGGTGCCCCGTCGGGGTTCGAGGGGCCGCCGAAGTACCGCCGCACAGCAAGGCGCAGCCCGAGGCTGCTCAAGAAGAATTCCGGGCGATACATGTCCACCGTTGACAGAGCACGCGCGACAAAAGGCTTCATTAATGTCTGCGACATTATGCAGAAGGTGAAAGCAAAGGCAAAGCCGGCAGCTAGGCCGGCAAAGGAGTATCTCAATTCGTATGCCCCACTGACCACAGGCCACGCCGAGGCCATCGTTTACACGGCTGGGGTTGAACTGACAACAGCAATACAGACTATGATTGGGGAGATAGCGGCTGGGTCCGAGGTTGCCATACTCGCGCAAGGGGTAAACTGAACAATAATGGAAGGATGAACTGCCAACAGTTGGATACACATTTTTATGATTAAGTCAATTTCTTGTGTCAGTAGGCTTCCTAGAAGCAAGGTTAGGATAGTTAGTTTCAGGTTAGTAGCAAGGGATAGAATGGGTACTTTACTTATGACGATTGTTTCAATTGGGGAAGTGGCCAGGATTAGTCAGGTTAGAAGGAGGGGGGAGCAGATATCTATCAGATTTCAATTTCTTAGTACATTGGTGTATCCGGCAGTGTCATCAATGAAGTGGAAGTTTAATTTATTTTTTATGATGAGTCACACAATCCAAATTAAATTGCTATCGTGGAATGTTCGTGGATTAAACATGAAACCTAAGAGATTGGCCGTTCGCAAAACCATATTGATGGAGAAGCCCGACATAGTCACACTGCAGGAAACGAAGTTGGAAAATATATATACAGTGGTGCTGAAAGAGGTATGTGGAAGAAGACTCGACAACTTCGAGCTACTGCCGGCTCAAGGTACTAGGGGGGTGCTCATTGCTTGGAATCAAAGAAATTACACCAAGGTGCAATCTCAAGTGAATCGCTTCTCAATTACAATGGTGTTCAAGCACAGCTGTGATGGGACTGTTTTTGCCTTTACGGCGGTTTATGGCCCGACAACGCAAAGAGACAGAACCACCTTCTTCGACGAAATTAGAAGTTCCAAACCACTAATTGCCATGCCCTGGATAATAGGATGAGATTTCAACATCACTGCCGCGCTGGCCGAGCGCAATAACAATGCAAACACATGGAGATCAACGCTGTTGTTCGCTCGGCTCATCTCCGAGATGAAATTAATAAATCTGCCGCTATCGGGACGGAACTACACGTGGACCAATGACAGGCCGCAGCCTCACATGGCCCAGTTGGACAGATTTATCATCTCAACGGATTGGAATAACGCTTTCCCAAACTCAGTGCAAAAGGCGGCAGCAAATACGAGCTTAGACCACTGTCCGATAATCATCACGGTAGCCACGGCTTTCAAGCGCACGAGACTGATACATGAAAAAAGGATCAATTACTCAGGCAAACCCCGAAGAGCACATATTCAACCCTCACCCAACCATGCAAGTATTAGCGAGATGAGATAAAGATAGCATACCTTTTGAAATAGATGTGATCGAAGATGATGATCAGACCTGCTTTCGAGCTCAATGCCCAATGTGGAGTTCAAGTACCTGAGATTCAAACAAGAAAAACAACTCGGAGAGAATTCCATGAAGTTCGAGAAGAACACTGGGGGCACCTGGCTAAGCTGTTCAATCCTAAGGTCTTCGCACCTCACCCAGGTGGGGGGCATTTGTTTGACCCTAAAAAGTTGTTGTTTAAAATATAATATGACGAATTGTAATTTTTGGGCAATTAAAATGCTAAGGATGCACTCAAGTCTTTCAAAGCAAATTGATATAACATGTTGGAATTCATGGTAGCATTCTACGCATGAAATCATGAATTTTGATGTGTGACTCGATCAAAATCACCAAGAAATTAAGTTCACGCAAATGAAACAATGGCTGGATAATGTACTGTGTACAAATCCTTGTAGTACTTAGCAAAATTCCTGTTTAAACAGTCATGGGGTACAAAGTGGAGTTCTCAAATAAATCCCAGCACTATAGGGCCCACCTGTCAATGGCACAGAGCCTTTTTCGTTGGACCCTCGATTTGGGTAAACCTAGAACACAGAAAATAAACTATGTGGACCAAGCTAATAGCCGCAAGGTTCACCGTGCGCCGTGATCATGCGCCAGCAACCAAATGTCGCTGGTTTTAAAACCAGGCCATTTGACGCCTTCGTTTTCCATAAACCCGGCACACGCGAATACGATGTAGCAGCTTAAGCTGTCGGTGATACGGTGTATCATAGACCACATCCACCGAAACGTAATGACATAAAATTAGAAGTTCAAATGCAGCGCTGGATGTTTGGTGATCCCTTCGTTTTCCCTAGACTCGGATCACGCGAGATCAATGCAATGATTCAAGCTGTCAGCGGTATGGCGCACTATAACACTAGTGTCATTCCAAACTAAATAACACCACATCTTAAACCATTGGATCTACTTTAATATTCGTGCACAATACTAGTGTCATTCCAGTTATATCTTGTGCACAAATATTAAAGTAGATCCAATGGTTTAAGATGTGGTGTTATTTAGTTTGGAATGATACTAGTGTTATAGTAGCCGGACTCGAGATTAATGATATAAGGATGGGAATTTAAATTCCCAGCGCCGAACCATTTGACCCCTTCGTGCTCCATGCGCTTGGAGCACAGTACACCAAGTAAACTGATAAATATCTGATGCTCGGCCTGTGGCGCACCAAGTGCAGCTAAGGGAAGGATCTTAAGATCTGTATACAGTACCATTCGCTGGAGATAAAACCAAAAATGCCAGAGCCGAATATGCCTTCTCCAATGCTATGGATCAGTATAATACAAACCAACCATAGGATCAAAATTCAAAGAATTGAAGGGTCATGATGTTGCCAACATATCAGGTGCCTAAAACCCTAAATTTCAGAGTGCTATGCCTATAAAAGGAGCTCTTGTTGAAGAAGAAAAAAATAATAGAGAGAGAGCCGAAATATACAAAAAAAAAAATACAGATCCGAATATATACTGAAAATAGAGAGAAATAGAGAGAAAAAAAAATATAAGTTGTTCTTCTTCCTCTCTTTGTAATAGAAATTCAAAATTAGGTAATTAAAGGCCTAAAAGATGTAGTCTCTTGATGTTTGAGTCCATATGAATAAAATCCTTTGAATGAAATAAATCTTTTTTATTTGGATTTTTGTTGTTTTCCTTTTACTGCTGGGATCCTTTATTTTATTTCCTTCCTTTTTTTCTTTTTTTTATTTTGTTTTGAATTTTGTAAAACATAAAATGGGAAGGTTTCATGACATCTTAAGCTTATTTTATAAGCAAGCATGAAATCTAATGATCATTGAACAAAAATGATATTTGCATTAAATAAAAAATATATAAAAAAAATATCTTTTCTTTTCTTTATTTCTGTTCTCTTTGTTCTCCCTTTTAAACAAAACTATATATATAAAAGAGGTTATTTTAATTTTGTCTACTCTTTCTTTGATTTCTTTCTTTCATACCTTTTTAGAACTTTTAATAAAGTGATATATTGGTGAAGATATGTGTAGTAGAGCCGGCTGGCATCCTTGCATATCCAATCATTTATTCATTTTAACTAAAAGATCTTATTTAAAGGGGTAAAGTGACAAATAAAAAATTAATGCACAAAGGAGTATGAAGTTGAGGCCGGCTGGCATCCTTCATATTTCTTCAAACAAAAGGACCTCTTTGCAAAAAGGAAAAAAAGAAATTCAAGGAGCAATGTTATGAAGCTAAAGGAAACTTGCTAAATAACAAAGCCTTGAAGGACCTATTTGCAAAAAGTGAGAGATAGAGGGTTGAGATATACATAGGCAGCAACCATAATTGCAGTGTGCCATTTATACTCTCAAACCAATGACATCTTGATGATTTGTCCTTTCAACATATGAAAATATATAGTAAACATGATTTTCAAACAAAATCAGGGGCTTCCCTGCATAAAACCAAATTTTAATTTTTGATGTTTAAAAATCATAATACAATGAATTTTAGATCTTTGGATTTTACTCTCCCTCTTTGCTTATACCAATTTGTAGCCTAAAAGCTACTTGAAGATGTGATAAATAGCAACCAGCCATGATAGAGGACCTTTAGTTAGCTTCTGGTACCAACTAATGTGCAGCACCAATATCAAATTCCAAAGCATGTACCATTGGTACAAGAAAAGCACTCAAAAGTGTCAAAATGACCCTTTCTGGTAAACAGAACAGTCTGAACTGATACATGGACCAAAATGAAAAATGGACATCACCATCAGATAAAGGACATCAAAACACACAAAATGGACACAAATTTCACATTTTTCTGATTTTATTTCGATTTTATATGAATTTTCAAAATTCAAGTTTAAAAACAGAAAAATCAGCATTTAAACAAAATAAAGCTGCTACTGGTAAATGGACAGTACTGACTGACTGGAAAATCAAATTAAAGAAAAAAATATCATGATTAAATAAAGGACCTCAAAATACACAAAATGGACACAAATTTCACATTTTTTTGATTTTATTTCGATTTTATATGAATTTTCAACATTCAGCATTTAAAACAGAAAAAATCAGCAATTCCAAACTAAGTCTAAAGTCTTGGACCCGAATCTTGATGTTTGATCCCAGGCCCAGTACAGATCTTGAAGCTTAAAGCACACATCTCAAAGCCCGATACAAATTTCAAAACCCAGATAATCAATAAAAATTATTAAATTAAACATCTTTTGCAAATAAGCCCTTCTGACAAATTGTAATCACAGCGCAACCCCTCAGAATTTGCAAATAAGTCCCTGACAGCCTAAAACATTGTCAAACAAGCCCTTAAAGGCCCAACTTTCATACAAAACCCCATCAAAACTCCAAATCACAAAGCCCAATCCTCCAGAATTTATAAACAAGCCCTTGAAAGATTAAAACTCTTACAAATAAGTCCTTTTTGGCCATAAATTCTTCATTTCAAGTCCAAATTGACTCAAACCACCTCCAAATGAACCCAAATTGAATTCTCCATGTTTTTAAATTAAAATTGAATATGTCCAAGTACCAGAAAAATCATGAAATGACCAAAATACCCTTTCTTCAAATTTAAACGATCTCATTTATTAACAAAAAATGTGAATAAATATGTTATGAGTCAAATGTGAATAAATACATGAGTCCCCTTTTTAGCCCCATTATTCAATTAACATAAAATAGGCACAAATCCCAGAATGGATGAGGTGTTCAGCATGGCTTGGAAGGGTTATCTGATGTAATTAACAGCGGGGGCTTGCGCCCGCTGGGAGTTAAACGTCCACACAATCATTAAACTCTCTCGATAGACTGATTATGAACAGTAGGTCTGTCGAGGGTGAACCAGAAGGAATTGCAGAAAGAACGAATGCTTCAAGTTCGAATGTTCTCTCAATGACTTTAAAACAGAGGGCATTGAATCCTGAAGCATTTAACATATGTGCACACACCTTCCCCCCTTTGTGCAACTTTCTGCACCCTACAAATATATACACAACACCTGTTACATCTCGCTAGGAAGGAGCGCACCCCCATAACCATGTTCAAACTGGACATTAGGAAGGCCTTTGATACTGTTAGCTGGGACTTCATGCAACTGGTAATGACTTACCTTGGTTTCCCGACTTCTTGGATAACTTGGATACGCACTCTGGTACTTCAAGGTGCATCACAGGTACTTATAAATGGCCTCATGAGGAAGCAAATAAAGCTTAAGCGGGGTGTGAGGCAAGGGGACCCGCTCTCCCCGTCATTGTTCATAATTGCGATTGACTTTCTGGCACGGTATTTGCAAAAATTGACGGACTCGGGAGCGATAAGGCTACCTTACAGGGATATGAAACCTTGCATGCTATACGCGGATGACGCACTACTTTTCTTCAAACCGGACAGCAACCAAGCAAGGCCATTAAAATTGTATTACTAGTATTTCAGGAAGTCTCAGGACTTGCGATCAATCTACAAAAGTCTGAAATAATAGTGCTCAATGTGCAACAGCAGCAGCAACAACAATTGGTGCAAATTCTAGGTTGCAAGGTGGCAAGCCTCCCATTCACTTATCTTGGCATTCTGTTATCAGATACGCGCCTGCCCAAAACGGCATACCTACCGTTGATCCAGAAACTAACCTCACGATTAGCGGGCTAGACAGCAAGGTTCCTTTCAATTACAGGAAGGCTGGTACTACTTAACTCAATCCTATCCGCCCTGCCGGTTTACTTAATGTCGATTTTAAAATTGCCGCAATGGGTGATAAAGAAAATAGATGGGATTAGGTGAAGATTCTTATGGCATGGCGTGGCTAAGCAACACAAAGGTTAAAACCTGGTTAATTGGGAAGAGGTGTGCGAGCCCAAAGAAATTGGGGGTTTGGGCATGCTGGACCTGACAATGTTCAACTATGCCCTACTCATGAGAGGGATCTGGGACTGGTACGCCAATGGTGACAGATTATGGAAGCCACTTCTGTTGGAGACGACCAACACATGCGAAGGATTACCACTCACTCACATGTTCTTCACACTACCTCCAAATGTGCGACAGTTCTTTAATGTCTCAACTAATTGGAAACCTAGAAATGGTGAGGCTATTAAACTCTGGGACCATGACTGGGGGGAAGGGCAGCTGCGCTTCTACTTGCCAAACCTATACTCTTTCACCGAGCAGCCAGAAATATCACTGCAAATGGCCACCAACCAGCAGCCACTCGATCAATTGTTCAAAACAAATCTCACGATCGAGGCGCAGCAAGAGTTAGCCGAGCTGAGAGGCTACCTAGGGCGATTAGCCCTAAGGCAGGGGGTAAGGGATGAAATAACATGGAAATGGACAGCCGGTGGAAGTTTTACTGTCAAGTCGGCATATACCCTTCTCAAAACTGGATCAAGGATCCCAACAGCAAACTCAAAACTTTGGAAAGTTCGGGCACCACCAAGAATCAGAATTTTTGCATGGCTGGCAACCAAAAACAAGATCATTACACGACAATCTGCAAAAAAGAGGATGGGCTATAGTCAGTAGGTGTCTCCTGTGCAAGGAGAAGGCCGAAACAGCACAACACTTGTTTGAGGGTTGCACATACACACTGAGATTGTATCACAAGTTGGTAAGATATAGGCCGGCATACAGGTGGCCAACCAAACCGACGATTGCGATTCACAACACATAAAAGGTAGGCACCTTGCACCAAATACAACAATCGGCAATGATGATCATGCAATTCGTGATTTGGAGGGAACGATGTAATCGCTCATTCACTGACAACCATAAACAAGTAGATGACTTGATGGAGGAAGTGAAGTGCCAACTACACCACTATGAGAAAGTGAGGCGCCAAACTGCGAACAAGACCGAGCCGGACTAGCACTGTCGATAACAGGGCGTCACCGGGCATCGACAAAAAGATGCAATTTTTAAATTCGGAACACTCCCACAAATGAGCCGCTGCTGCTGGTAGCTGGTACCGCCCTTGGTACCAGTTGAAGGATACTGGCATGGTAGAGGAAAGGGATGTACCGCTATTCACCTTTCAACCTTCCTGTTACTTATTGCTATTTTTCATGTTTCTTCTTTCTGCCTTCATTTTTTGCATTTCTGTGTACTGTTATTTCTTTTTTTAATTTCCTTACCGGGTCGGGCTCAACTGTTTTGAGCAGGACCCTTTTCTCTTGTTTTAATTGGTGGTTACCACCCTTGTGTAACGGATCCAGTTAATGATATAAATGGGGGCTAGACCCTCATTTTTCTTTAAAAAAAAACAAGGTAGGCATTCAGGAAGTGAAACAATATCCCGGCTTATTAGGAAAACAAGATTGCATATATTAAAGAATCAAAACTATCAGCTAATTATTCCTTTTGGGAAGACAGTGTAGTATGTCTGAACTCCCGAAAGAAACAGCAGGACCACAGCTGCGCACACCGAGATGCCCGCCCATGGGCTATTGAAGTAGTTTTGTTTAATTCAAGCTTGCCCACGAACGGTTCCAACAGGACTCGTAGTATTTCTCCACGTCCTCAAACAATTGGGAGAAACGATTGTTATTGCTGTCAATAAAACAAAAATTACCCATATCATTGAAGTATGTGGCAGCCATTGAGTGGCTGCTCAGTGTGTTATAGATAACACCGGATTTCTGGAGTAACTCGACATCCTTTTCTGAATCGATGAGATCATCCAAAAATTTTATGTAAGTGCTAATAATTCGAATGGAGCGTGACATGGAGTTCTCATAGGCGATGAGATTTACGAATAAGGTCGTATGACTTGAGTCAATCCTAAGGCATGGCATCGACAAGATGCCCTTAACCTTAAGAAATTTAACTTGAAGACCGATACTGTCACGTTTCTCAAATTTTATGCCTGCCATCTGGTGAAGTTCAGTTGCATTCGCGATAAACTTCGGTGCTGAGTCATTATCTTGTGCCCGTTGTTTTTGGTTCTTTGCAGCAAAAGCCCATTTTAATAAAACAGGACCGAATTCACCGAATTGATTATCCATAGCCTGGTATGGCCTGGAGCTTCTCCAATAGAAGTCGAGCAAATGCTCTGATGACCCCAATTGTCTATCATTGACGTTCACGTTCCATGGCAAATCCACGCGTATAAACGATTTAAGGATTTCGACAAAGTTGGGTATTATATAGATGTTAGCATTTCGAAAAAGCCATGCATACACCTCCCTGATAAAAAAGAGGGGAATTTGATTTTCCAACAGAAGCAAGTCAGATCTTACTTCTTTTAAGTTCACATCTAGGAAATTAGCCATGCTGTATGGTACACGTTCGACATATTGAGAGAGAGAGAGCATTATTCGGATAATAAAGCAACTGTCAAGAACTAGCATCCCAACAGAATCAGCATCACTATGGTCAAACTTCTCTTTATAGAAACTACGAGCACGGCTTCCAGACTTCATAAAGGGTTCGACAGGCACACAATCGACATGACTTGGACCTTTATTTTTGTTTGACAGAAGACTTTGATCTAAAATTAAATAGCTCTGATTTTCACCAACTGACATCTTCAGAAGGTCTGACATGAACTTGGTCTTTGTATCTTCCATGGGTTTGAGGTTTTCACGTCCATGGTGGTACGGCCCAATAGAAACCAACTTAGGCTCAAAATCAGATTTTCGACCGTATCTGATGTGCGCTGGGGCATGGAAAATAGGACAAACCGAGTCCATTTGGAGTGAAAAGTGGATATGTTTCGTATGAGAGTTATAGAAGACAGAATAATATGATTGCGTGTACTAGAGTTATAGAAGACAAAAGTAATTTGATTGGGTGTATGAGAGTTTACAGAAGACAAAGTAGATAGGTATGCCGATGTTTTATAATATAATCTAAGGGTAAATTTGTCAGTTTAGTTTTTAAATTAATTAAATAAATAATTAAACAAATAAAAGGGATAGAACAAAGAAAGTTAAATTTTTATGGGGATATTCAATTATATGACATTAAATTGATAGGCCCAATAAGTTATCTTGTAGCTCCTAAACAAATGACATTAAATTGTTTGGAAATATGATGATTGCAAAAAAAGTTGATAGGCCCAACAATATTTCCAAATTTACTTTCTATTTATCAATTTATATAAAAAAATTTCAAATTAATTATCAAGATTGTCAAAATACATTTGTTGAGTGATCTCTTTTCTTTTAATAATACATAAGTTTCATTGTATGTGTTTGGTGTGGATCCCATCTGTTATTGTACAGTTTTTCTGTCGTATCGTAATGTGATTTTTTTTTTCTACTTTCAGTTCAGTAAAGTAACCAATTTAACATAACAAGTGGTCTGAGATTCGTGCAAATCCCCAATAAAAGGAAAATAAATCTGCTTGGATTCCAAAGGATCGCAGGGTCCTTGCGATTCCAATCCCAACCGTTCATATGTTTCGAAATTCGTGCACAAAAACTAACTTCTTTTGAGATTCTTAGATTTCAATAAATGAATGGTTGTGATTGGAATCGCAGGACCCTGCGATCCTTTGAAATCACAGCAGATTTATAATTAAGTACGTTGACTATTAATGATCTAACATATTTGATTATATAATTAAGTACGTTGACTATTAATTCTAACATATATTGATTATATAATTAGGACTGAAATGGCATTTTGGTCCGGGCTAAAAAAACTCTGGACCGAATTGCCATTTCGGACCCTGGGCATTATACAAACGGCTATACAACTTTTTGTGCGGGAACTGTAAAATCAACCAGGACCGAATTGCCATTTCGGTCCCAAAAAAAAAACCCAGCAAACCGAATTGGCAATTCGATTTTTATAGTTTTTGTGAAAAAAAAATAACCAAGTTGATTTGGTAAAAATAATTTTTTTAATTATGTTTTTAAAAAAAAAATTCAGCACTGTGTCCCAACAACTTTTTGTACGTCCAATTCATTATGCAATTCCCAACACTAAATTATGAAATATCAACATTAGCCTGGCCTACCGATGAGCGATGAATGATCACTTCTCCAGACGTCACCATGTTTGCGTAATATCAACTGCCAATATAAAAGAAATTAATTTTGAATAGCATATGTCAAATGAACGGGGACCCAGTCACTGAATTATGAACAGAAGCACGAGCTCCCAACTCCCAACCAAACCTTTAATAAATGCACGACCAGAATAATTCCATTTTTTTTAAAGAAAAAGTGCTGCAAAATCTTACATAGAAACATAAAAATTATCAATATCATCGTAACTATGATAGAAGAAATGATGTTGAATTAGTTTCTCATGATTATATATGAAAGAATACTAATGTTGTCTCAAACTTCAAAATCTTTTATTCTTTTTTCATAAAAAAAAGACCAGAAGTTTTTTGGAATAACATTTGAAGGAGTAGTATATATATAAGTATGGTGGAATAATAATCCTTTTCCCATCCATGAGCCATGAATGAACCATACTTCTCGAGACGTAATATAAACTTCTTGTATGTTCAATTATGAATAGAAAATGTGAAGTAAATATGAATATATAGCACTGTGTCCCACCAACTTTTTGTACGTTCAATTAATTATATGCAGCTTATGTGACATGAACGGGGGACCAGTCACTAAATTATGAACAGAAGCATGTACGAGCTCCCAACCCTACCTATATAATTATCTCCATATATCCTACCTAGCATCTTAGGGTGCGTTTGGATGTAATCTTGGAAATAGCAAGAATAACGCTAACTTGGAGTTAGCGCTATTTTATCGTTTGGATGAGTTAGCAAGAACAATGCTAACTCCAGAAATAACTCTATTCTTAGGGTGATCCAAACATAGAATAGTGGAGAAAAATAATCACTAACCCAAGAACAGTGCTAACCCGATTATGTTCTTGACGATCCAAACGCACCCTTAATGAATAGCACTGTTTTCCAACCCTCATTTATCTTCTTTGAAATCCACTTTTCTATTTTCCTTTTCTTTCATCATATATTTGAAGATCAAAATTTTCATTTTTTTAAATTTTTTACTATTTTTTTAATAGGTTAAATATCACTTCATATAATAATTCTAGACCATTCAAAATATCTTTTTTTTTTAAACTAGACAATGGCTGTAGACCATTCAAAATATCACTATTTGAAAATTAAATACAGAAATATGGATCCATAGCATGAACTGATCTGTAACTTGCATATTACTATAGCCTTACTCAAAATAAAATTGATAAAACGATATCTGGTATGAACCTCCATATACTGATCTTAATTGGTTGATCAACACACTACAAAATTTCCAAACTAGATTTCTTAATTAGACAAGTATGGTGATTCAATATGGCATAAAATATGAAATTGTTGAGGGATCAATCAACACGTTTATTGTATGAACCTGCAACGATAGTTCTTAACTGCAATAATGGACAAATCTACATGTAATGGATGGGGTCAATTGATCCTCTCCAAGAATGGGACGATATCCGCGAGAGATACTGTCGGTTTACCCTCATGGATACTCCCGTCGCTAATAGAAAAAAACATCTTTATGTCTGTATACCTTCGCAGATAGTCACTTTTTTCCCTCGCCGATACTGTCACATTCTTGTATATACATAAGTTGGACACCCATAACTCATAAAATGCATTGTTTCACTACCGGTACAAGCGATAGTACAGTTTTCATTGCATTATTTATAGAGCACCTTAAAGTACTAGTTATGACAAAGCTGTAGTTTTCATTGCATTAAGAAAAAGAATTCAGTTTTTCTTCAAGAGTTTCAGAGCAGATTAATAATTAAGCTTGGCATATGCATACAATGTTCTTACTTTTAACACACACAAAAAATAAACGTAAAAAAACCAATAGCTTCCAGTAGTAGATAAACATGTCTTTTTTCATAAAAGTAAAAGTTAATACAAAAGATAAAAAATAATTCGGTTTTAAAGATACATGTCATTTTTCATAATACATGTCCTTTTTCATAAAATAATTCGGTTTTAAAGATAAAAAATAATTCGGTTAAACTAATTCGGTTTTAGAATAATTTTGTTTTAAACTAATTTGGTTTTAGAATAATTCGGTTTTAACAAAATTCGGTTTTAACATAATTTGATTTTGTTATAACAAAAATATATTGAGTTCAAATAAAAAAAAAGGAAAAAAAACAGCCGAAAACCCCCAAACAAAACAAAAAAAAACAAAAAAAATAACCGAACCGGCCCGGACCGGACCGCCGACCCGACCCGCCCCGCCCCGGACCGACCTAACCCCCGGATTTAGGCCGGGTAAGAGTTGGCCGACTCAAAAAAAACCCAAGTACCCCTACCCGACTGAACCCGTTGACCCGGGCTAACCCGTGCCTGATTCAACCCGTGGACCGGGCGGGTTTGGACCGGACCGACCTGACCCGGCCCCTTTTCAATACACTAGCCCAACATCTGATTGGTACAGTATCATAACTAATTTACTAATCATCAATTTAACCATTAGAATACCTCCCAAGTCCCAAGACAACAAGAGGATAGCAGCCCTCTGCAATTTGGGATCCAAAAGACCCAAGACTGGTCTGATTGTAGAAAGCCCATTTATTGTCATAGATAAATCCATTTTGAGGATGAATGGTCTGGTCTAAGAAGATAGTCCTTAACTGTGGCAAATTTTATAATTACATACATATAAAGATTAGAAATTTTAATTATTTTGAGAAACAACAAACTGAATTATATTGGCTGAACCATGTATTTGTCAAATATTGTGTGGAACATTACCACTTAATAATTAAGTTCATCTTTACATATATATGTCCTACATTCTTACCATTATTTTTATATTGGCGTTTGACGATCCATGGAGACAACTATTGACATTTTCTGTCTGTGAATATTTACAGCTTAGCCTATATAAAAAATGTCATAACTTATAACTTGTACTTGCATATGCCAGCTACAGCTTGCTAGGACTAAATTTGTAACTTCCAAGCTGAATATATATAATGTAGTTTATGGGCACTTAGCTGGTTCCAATATGACACTGATTGAGAACCAAAAAAAAAAAAATTCAGCTATAGACACTGCACTTAGCTGCTATTGTTCATCAATTAATTTTTTTAATGATTAATATCAAATAGATTATATAAAATCTTGACTAAATGATAGAACAAAACAGAAACACTATATAATTAGTTCAATTAAAAAAATGAAGAGCATTCTTCTTTCAGACGGGTGTATATGAATGCTTCAACAATTGTACACGGTTTTATTGTATGATATGTGCGTGATAAAAGAAATAAAAACTTTTTCACGTCATCGATCCGCTTCCTGTTAAAATGCATTTCTATCTATTTTTTTAAGTCATTTCTCTCATTTCTAAAGCACTTATAGATTGTACATATATTTATCTAAGATATCTCTTGTAAATAGGTTAGGCTAGAGCAAGAGAAAAGACAAGAGAGACAATATGTTCACTGCATGGTGGAAAATGACGTATGGTGGGTAAACTTGCAATTAAGTAAATAACTTGTTGGGCTGGAAGAGTATCCTCTCCAATATGTGTAAAAGATTCCCTCAACTTTACGGTTTGAGATTTACTCTCAGCAGCTTTGAGATTCGGACTAGCGCGGAGCAGTATTATTTAGGCTTTGAGATTCGTGCAAAGAAAAAAAAAACAGTCCGGATCCACTAATTCTAAAAGATTCTCTTTTAAGGTACCGGGGAGGAAATGAATTCTGTTGGGCTAGAACAAGAGAAAAGGGAAGAGAAAATTCTATTTTTGGTGGGTAGACTTGCAAGTAAATGCTAGGAGACTAATGAAGTTTGCTTGTTATGGGCTACTTAAATTCTTGGACAAAATCTGTACTATACTCCAACTACCAATTGGTCGGCTCTATATATTTTCTTGCTTCTCGTTCATTCTTCATTATTTACTACTCCAACTACCAATTGAGGCATTTGATTGCATTTTCATTTTCATTTTACTTTTTTTTTTTACTTTCGACAATTCCATTTCATTCTATTGCAACTATTTCACAACAATACCAAATTTTCCCGAACTATTCCCCCACACACATGTAAAAATAAGTAGTTTAACGTAGTTTTATAAGTTTATTATATATAGCTCTTCGTTTAAATTTTGCACGAATACTCAATCAGTACAAAGCGGCCGTAATCATAATTTTTATATGCACATATTAATAATCCAACCACCGGTTAGAATAAACTATTCCCTCTTAGTAAAATAGATAGTATTAATACGATAAAGGAAGTATGTGATCTCAATATTCTAATTTTACATTTTCACATCCATAGTTTCAATTTATTGCTTTCCACATTATTTCCCACTCAACTAATAATTAAGGACCTGTTCGGCGGACACATGGGCAGGAGAATGGACACAGGAACAGGAAAAAAATTGAACTGATTTTTTTACTGTTCACGTGGGAAAACGAGTAAATTTTTTTTTTTCCCCACATGAATAGTAAAAATGGGAATGCAGCCGAACATGCCCTAAGCCCACAAAAAAGGCATTACTATTTTACTTATTTTAAATTAAGGAAATATTAGTGAGCTACTTTCATTTCTATGACCATCGTTACTACTGAACTAAACCAGGTGATGATAAATCGTTCAAATAAACTAATAACTATGACATCCATGAAGCAGAATAATTGTATATTATTTTGGTTCGCGATCATTCAGAACTGATGTAAAGTTAATTCAAATTAAATTCTAGCACTACTAAGTGAGATCTTCAAATACTAACAAATAGTATAGTATGGCGAAGAGAACTCTTCGTGTGAAAGCTTTTTTTCCTCGCCGATACTGTCCCATTCTTGTATATACATAAGTTGAACACCCATAACTCATAAAATGCATTGTTTCACTACCGGTACAAGCGATAGTTTTCATTACATTATTTATAGAGCACCTTAAAGTACTAGTTATGACAAAGCTGTAGTTTTCATTGCATTAAGAAAAAGAATTCAGTTTTTCTTCAGAGTTTCAGAGCAGATTAATAATTAAGCTTGGCATATGCATATAGTGGTTTGACACTACCCATGGCGGGCTGCCCGAACCCGGTCCGCCCGTGGCTTGGCATATGCATATGCATATAGTGGTATACCCGGGTAAACGGGTACACGGGTACGGGTCTTAAACGGGCAGGGCTTCTATTTTTAGAAAAAACCCGGGTGTACCCGTACCCGTCGTACCCGTGCCCGCTACCCGTGTACCCGAACCCGCCCCGAGTGTACCCGCACCCGTTTACCCGAACCCGTGCACCCGTGTACCCGCCCGGGTTTACCCGAACCCCTTTTTTTCAAAAAAATTTCCCTCCGGTTCTACAGTAACCGGTTCAAATATAAACCTATTTAGATTTGAATTTATATTTAATTTAGATTTGAATTTAGATTTGAATAGGTTTTATTGTTTTAAAGTAATTGATTTAAGATATTTTTTATTTATATTTTATTTAGCCTATTAAAAATAAATGAACGTTTAGAAAATATATTATCAATTTAAAATGAACGTTTACAAAATATATTATCAATTTAAAATGTAAACTACAAATTTCGAGATATAAATAAATTATGAAACTATATAATTAGAAAATGCCGACATTTTTATTAATATCCAAAGTTTAATACAAATTATTAATTATGTTGAATATTAATATCCAAAGTTATATTACTTCTTTTGATATATAATTAGCATATTTATACTAAAATACGCTAGATTAATTGAAATTATGTTGAATAACACTATATTATGTTAAATTACGCTAAATTATGTTACATTACGCTAAAATACGGAAAATTACGCTAAATTACAAATGAATAGGGAGGATATTTTTCACTGAAAAGGCGAAAAACGACGACGAAACTTCAAACAGTCATAAAACGGCGCTCGAGTGTCCGATTTCAGCAAATGACCACTTTTCGGAAAGCTTGCGAAAATGCGCATGCATTTGTGCTTGCTATGCCAAATTTCGAAATTCAGAATCGCCAAAAAACAAAGGGAAGAGACTCAAAACTTGAGTTGAAGTTTCCGATTAAGATTTTCATTTCTATCATTCAATCCAAGTAGCTCAGTAAATTAGTTACATAATGAACTTGCAGATTACCAATTTTTACTATTTTTGGAATTTTTTTACTATTTTTTATGATTCATGAAAGATGAGAAAAATCAGTCTACTATAGCGTAATTTTGTGTAGTTTAGTGTTTTTTTTACCGTATTTCAGCATAATTAGATTTTAAAAGTCACTAAAAAAAACACGTGACGTAATAATATTCGTTTAGTGTTTAGTGTTTAGTGTTTTTTTTACCGTATTTCAGTATACAATATTTGATATTGAACTATTCAGATTTTAAAAGTCGAATTATAAACACGTGACGTAATAATATTCGTACGACACTGTAAAAAAAATAAGAAAACAAAACAGAATTTTTGGCAGAAACAGGAAAAAAAAAACCGTCTACCCGTCTACCCGCCTACCCACCTACCCGCCTACCCGAGACGGGCACGGGTTTGAAACGGACAGGGCAGACTTTTTCAAAATAAAACCCGTCTACCCGTGCCCGTTGTACCCGAGTGCCCGTTGTGCCCGCTACCCGTCCCGTGTTTTGCCCTGCCCGGCCCGAGGTACCCGAGAGCAAATGCCTATATGCATACAATGTTCTTACTTTTAACACACAAAAAATAAACGTAAAAAAACCAATAGCTTCCAATAGTAGATAAACATGTCCTTTTTCATAAAAGTAAAAGTTAATACAAAAGTAAAAGTTAGATGGACTGGAGTCACTAGTAGAAAATGTACAAATAGTATCGCCCCATCAGGATCAGACTTTTCAAAAATGTGATACTAATACTTTTAGAATCGGACAAATAGTATCAGCCTCTCGTGAAAGTATGTATCATGATCGGTCGTCAATAAAGAACCGTTCTTAATAGTCAAGAACATGTCAGGAACGGCTGTTTATAAACGACCGTTCTTGATAGTGGCTTATCAGGAACGGTCGTTTATAAACAACCGTTCATGTTAGTCCATCACTTTTAGAAACGGTCGTTTATAAACGACCGTTCTTGATAGTGGCTTATCAGGAACGGTCGTTTATAAACGACCGTTCCTGATAGTCCATCACTTTTAAAAACAGTTGTTTATAAACGACCGTTCTTGATAGTGGTTTATCAGGAACAGTCGTTTATAAACGACCGTTTCTGATAGTCCATCACTTTTAGGAACGGTTGTTTATAAACGACCGTTCTTGATAGTGGCTTATCAGGAACGGCTGTTTATAAACAACCGTTCTTGATAGTCGCTACTCATTTTCATTCCCGCTCACATTTTCGCATTCCTCAAATTCTCACCATTAGGGTTCAAAAATCCCTCAAATTATGCCGCTACCTTTCTCGTGCTCACTCTTATCTATTTTCGTGATTTTGAGGGGAGAAAGAAAGGGGCACCTCGACCTGAGCGCTAATTGAGGCGAGGCAACTACGATCCGTGAGGCAAGCACCTCGATCTCGACCTGAGCACCATGATCCGTGAGGTGAGGCGACTCTTCCGGTACCGGCTGTGAGGGGAGGCAACTACTCGGTGCTTTCCGTGAGGCCATGAGGCAAGGCGACTCTTCCGGTACCGGCCATGAGGCCGTGAGGCAAGGCGACTCTTCCGGTACCGGCCGTGAGGCCGTGAGACCTAATGATAATAACTGTGAAATTGAATTTTTTATTTGATTTTGCAATCAGAATTGTACTCTCATTCTTTTGTTCTTTCTACTTTGTAGATAGCATTAGAGCATTATTCTCCAACTGAAATCATGGATCAGAAATATACTAATTTGTTACTCCATTGAAGAAGGTATGTGTTATTGTTTACTAATGTTCTTTGGCTTTGCTATAATTGCTCATGTTTGGTGCCTTTTTATCAAAATTTGCTTGTGGAAATGATTGAATGTGATAGAATGCTTTACACGATGATCCTCAGCGTTGGCTTGTCTGATAAATTTTAGATGTGTTAGAAATAGATAGAGATTACATTCTGTAAGATATTGCAAGCTTGTGAGATACCCAAGTAGAAAATTATTAATCTTCATTAGCAAGTAGGGAGTTAATTTGAGGGAAATTAGTATAACACTCAGAAATTAGATATGTCATTCAATCAGGATTACATATATAGTTCAAATGCTAATTAACTTATTACAACAACTCATTGTACTTGGGCTTATTATTTATATATTAGGTATAGGATTTGAACTATCTATAAAATTGGCTTTCATATTTCGCATATTGTTGCTTGTTTCATATAGGCCAGCAGCGCAAAAAAAAAAAAAAACAATAGGAACGGTCGTTTATTAAAAGGTCGTTCCTAATGATTAAAATCAGTATCGGTTGTTCTTAAAGGCCGTTCTTGATTATCAACATTAGTATCGGTTATTATTAATGACCGTTCCTGATTATGGAATCAATATCGGCTATTTGACCGATCCTGATTAGTAGTACTATCAGTATCGTCTGGATCAGTATCGCCTCCATTCCGTTCTTGATAGGTAATTTTTGACCGTTACTGATAGACAATTTTTCACTAGTGAGTATTAAATTGCACCTGCATCGACAATGATGCATGGAGCGCTGTTATGGAGTTGCAATATCACTGTAGAATTGACTCCTAGTCTTTGGTCTTTGGTCTTTGGTCTTTGGTCTTTGGATCACTTTTGGATGGAGTTCCACCATGAAGAATTGAGGTAGTTGCATGCAGTCCCACCTAATAATTGAAATTAAGTTAATGTGTTGATATTTTCACTATTACTATTTTGATAAGAAAAACTGAAGTCTAGCCTACTAGGATTTTGAACTCACGATCGAGCTTTCTGTTGACGGAAAGCAAGTGCACACAGAAAATCCAGCAGGCTGGAGGGGTACAATTACAGCTGTCTATTTGTTTCCTGTTTATGTTATCTAAAGATAGAAAGGAAGATATGTAAAGATAGGATTAAGAATGCTAGATTATTTGTTTCTGTAATTTATCTCTTTCCTTTTTTCCTTCTTTCCTATTCTCCAAGTCTCATCTTCCTATTAGTAGAGGAAGTCATTCTTCGAATGGTAACACACAGAATTATATATCAATAAAACAAGGGTGGGAAGGGAGTTTCATGGGAGTATTGTGTTCCTTTGATTTCATTAATTTCATCATGGTATCAGAGCGTGGTTGCCTGGTGGTATAGCTAGAGAAATTGTTGCCCTTCTTGTCTTTAACTCACTACACCATATTCTATTTCGGGCAACCAAAAAATTGGTTGCAATAGGTATAAAATGGTTGCAATAAATTGATTTTGCAACAAAAAAAATTGGTTGCCGGTGGTTGCAATAGTTTCGGTAGCAATAAATTTACAACCAACTCTTTGGTTGCAATAAGAATTTCTTTATTGCAACTATAGTTTGGTTGCTAGACCGACGTAGCAATAAGGTATTGCAACCGAATAAACCGTTGCTATTGCATATTTATCGCAACCGAAAATTTGTAGCAATAAGATAGTTATTGCAACAAAATCCATTGTTGCAACTTGTGTATTTCTTGCAACCAAATTTTAGTTGCAAAAAATGCGTAGCAATAATCTATTACAACAAAATAAATGGTTGCTATTGCACATTTATCGCAACCGAAGAATGGTAGCAATAGATAGTATATCGCAACGAAATCCTTGGTTGCAACTTGTGCAATTCTTGCAACCAAATTTTAGTTGCATGAAATGCGTAGCAATAATCTATTGCAACCAAATAAACAGTTGCTACTGCGCATCTATCGCAACCAAAAAATGGTAGTATTATTATAATGTATCACAACGAAACTCATGGTTGCAACATGTAAATTAAATACAACCAAATTTTAGTTGCAATTAATAAATCTAAATTAATAAATCTAATGCAACCATAAATATATTAATGCAAAAAAATTAGTATGCATTCGTAATTCAAATGCAACAATATTTTGGTTGCAATTAAATAAAATCTAATGCAACCATAAATATTTTAATGCAAAAAAATTGGTATGCAGACGTAATTATAATATTCGTTGTAATTAGTTATTCTATTAATTCTAATTTGATACTCTGGAATTTACAATATAAACTATAATATAAATAGAGACAATAATTAAGAAAAAAAGACTTTCATAAGACATTAATATATATTATTCAAATTTACATTTGATAATAACAAAAAAAAAGCCACGCTGTCATCTAAAGAGAAATAAAATGGATTAAGACATTATATATTTAGTTCAAATACAAGGGCTTGTTTCTCAGTAAAGCTATGTCTTTTTGGCCGACAAATCAGACAATTGTATGTCTCTTGTCTTTATCTTGTCACGATATACTAACAACTTGTTCAATTCTACTCCTCTCCTGTTGGGCTACACAATATTAAACCTCTCCTGTTGGGCTACACAATATTAAAGTAAATTGCAATTAGTTCAATTAAATTTGTAGGCTAATAATCTAGATTGTTGCCGCAATATATTTTGAAAATATTAAGACAAATAATCCCAAACAGAATAAAATTTGCAAATTGTAGTAAATCTGCACAAATTTAAATATGTTAACTATGACCATATTTGCTATTCTTTCGACTCAATTATCAAACAAGAATATTGTGTAATTATCAAATTATAATTTATAACATTGCACATGCAATCGGTGTACTATGTTTCTTTTTATTGCACAAAGATTCATATGTGGGCAAGATGTGTAAATATTTGTCTTTCAACACAGAAGTAATGACATTAACTCATTTAAAGTAACTAAAAGACATATTTTATTGTAAACAAAACCTTGCTTTCACACAATATAAATCTAAAAAGAACTTGTTAAATAGGAAAATAAAACATGTCACATACGTGAAGTACACTTTTGCAAGTTTTGAGAATAGATTTGGATCTTCACATTGTTTATTGAAAGACATTATTCCCACATAAGAATAACTAATGTTAATTTGTTTCCTTCCTTTCCTTTTATTTTTTTTTTCTTTTACACTACTATATATGTACTGGGTATCTTTAGTAACAACTAGTAATTGAAATGCTGTACTAGCAGATGTACTGTATTAGTAAACAATGTATATACATAGACAAATGAGGCAAATGACCAAATATATATATATAAAAGAGAAACAAATTGACAGTAGCTTGAACTTTTTAATTTCTTCAATATAAGATGGGTTTGCCTCAAGAATGCAAAAATTAAATAATTACGGATACAAAAATTAGATATGGATAATTATCCGTATCCGCACTAATTGATACTCGAAAAATAAAATAAGTATGAATATGAATAATTATCCGTAATTGTATCTGTATCCATAAATTATATTAATTCTATTTATGCATTCATTTCATAATCTGCAAACTATGTATCCGAAGATTAAAATCTTCAAAATTCGAATACGAATCTTAATTTAAATTGATAATGTCCGATCCGTTTTAACCCCCCCGCTAGAGAACATCCTGTATGGTTGTACTCCAACTATAATGTTTGTGTCAAATTACACTAAACTAAAAAAAAATATAAAATTGTGGATATATTCTAAATAACTAAAATCGCCGTGCACAAATGGTCAAACTCAACCAATTCAAAGCAAAAGGCTTTGATACTTGTACGTATGTTGTATGTCTAATTTCCATGAGTATATTGAGAAGCTTTTTCCTGATTTTTGTTAATATATTACAAAAATTAAAAAATTAAATCAGAGGTTTCTTTCGAAAAAAATATTGAAAAATAGCTCGACCACAATTATTCATCCAGTCGAGATTTGTGTTATTTTTTTAGAGGGGCGAGAGGAATGCCATGCTACTATTCAATTTGTTAAGGTTTATTATCGGGCTTCTCCTGTTCATCCTTTTCAAAAAAGTTTATCATAAACTTGTCTAGTTAAGTTGGTAGAAAATTATAAAAAAATATATTCAAAATAATTAATTTTACATTAAACATTATATTTCAAATTAAAAGTGGAATTATTTTTCAAAAATTATTTTTTTGACAATATTAACAATTTTTTTAAAAGAAAATTTAATAATATTGATATTTAAAAACAATATTATATGTTGTTCGACATATACATAACTTGCTAATAAAATTCTCAAGCAATTCGTATTTTTTAGGTTGTTGTTAATACAACAATAATTATGAATTTTATATTTGTAAAAAATATTTAAATTACTTAGGTTGCATTTGGATGGAGTAAGAATAGCTCTATTCTTGGGTTAGCTCAACTATTTTTAACCTTGGGTGATCCAAACAACAATTAAAAAATTGGGTTAGCTCAAGAATAGCTCTATTATACTAAACCATGAAATGGTGGGTTAGCAAGAATAGAGTTAGTGGGGTTAGTGCTATTAATAAAAAAATAGTTTTCATTCCTCTCAATTAGAGTTAGTTTAAATATTAAATTAGTATTAAATAAATATTTGATTAGTATTAAATAAATAAAATATTAGTTTAAATATTAAATTTAATATAATATTAATTAAAATATTAGATTAGTATTAAATAAATATAATATCAAATTAGATTAATATTAAATAAAATGTTAGATTAATATAATAAATATTAATTTAAAATTTTAATATAATATTATATTAGTTTAAATGTTAAGTGTTAAATGTAATAAAATATTAGTTTAAATATTACATTAGCAAATATAATATCAAATTTGATTAGATTAGTATTGAATAGAATATTATATTAAATAAAATATAATATTAGTTTAAAAATTAAATGTAATATAATATTACTTTAATATTAGATTAGTATTAAATAAACTATTAGATTAAATATAATATAATAATACTTTAATTAAATGTAATGTAATATTAAATTAAATATTAAATGTAATATTATATTACTTTCAATATTATGTGTATTAAATAAAATATTAGTTAAATATAATATAATATTAGTTTAAATATTAAATGTAGTATAATATTAGTTTAAATGTTAAATGTAATATAATATTTTAGTTTAAATATTATATTAGTATTAAATAAATATTTGATTAGTATTAAAATATAATATTAGATTAGAATCAATTAGTATTAAATAAAATATTAGATTAGTATTGAAAAATATTAGTTTAAATGTAATATAATATTAATTTAAATATTAAATGTAAAAATATTATATTAGTTTAATTAATATTTTATTCATTCCCTCCGTTGCTATTTCAAATATACAATCCAAACGACATTTTTACTAACCCGGATAGTCCAAAGTTAGCACTATTCTCAAACAACTCGGGTTAGCACTATTCTCAACCACTAATCTAAAAATCGCTATTCTTGCACTAATCCTTGCACGATCCAAACATACTCTTAGTGAACAATAAAATTAAACAAGTCTGATTATTTACCAACAGAGAGTTAATTAGAGAGTTAATTAGAGACGTAGTACTATTGCCAAATAATAACTGCCCCCTGTAATAACTGCGTCCTTTGAATAATCTCAGCTTGAACGTTAAATAATAAATTTTAGAGAGGGTGTTGACTAAATAATTTTATGCACCAATTATATCTTAATAATAAAAATTTGGTATCGATATGCAATATGAAACGAACCAAACCAATTAAGAAAAACCGTTGTTTTTATTATTGCATATGGATACCATAACCGATTAAGAACATGGTATTCATAACCAATTAGATCTTAATAATCTCAGCTATGACATTTTCCTTCTCCCAGCGGTTAGAGACGAACCGATTAAGAAAAATCAGATAATTGTACCATGATTTGACACGGAATCAAATAACTGCACCATAATTTGGCGCGGAATCAGATAACTGCAAAATGATTTGACGCAGAATCAGATAACTGCACCATAATTTGGCGCCAAATCACTTTACCTCTGTCGCCATAAATTATATATACCTCCTCCTTAATCAGGGATTGGAAGGGCTTCAATCTACTTTGATTCTCTCTTTGGACGGCACATTGGCGTGGAATTTATGGTCTTTTCTGACTATTCTAAGGTGTACAGATACAGACTCTGACTTACAATAGCTATAAAATTCAAGCATGATTATATTATTTCTTCTTTATTCATTATAAAATTGGTGGTGCAAAATAAACGGTGCATGTAAAGCTTTTCTTAATATTTGGATTTTCTGTTCACTTTATTTCAAAACGACCAAATGGTGCAAAAAACAGATAGCAAAAAATGAGCAATGTTTGAGCGGTGAAAAAATAAATGGTTCCTAGAAAAAAAAAGTTCTTAATAAAATAAGAAGATAAAAAATTTCATTTCGGTTGTGTTATGAAAAAAAAATTAGTGTGATAAGTAAAATTAATTAGTAAGGATGGTATTTTTAAGAAATACATGTCCTTATCTGCTTGAGATCCCTAACAAAAGACACAGTTGGAGGTGCAGTATTGGGTGGTAATTAGCAAAGCACATGAGAATTTTAAGTTTTTTTTTTGTTTTTTTTTCAGTTGTACAGCATATAACAATGACAGGACTAATACTAACGGTCCGATGGCAGGGAGGAATTATCACGGACCAAGGGATTGCTTCTGGGAAGCTTAATCAAACAGAAAGAACGGTTAGAATCATACCGTCCATTGGCTTCCGCTTTCGGACAGAAATAATATGGTTAGGTTTAATAAAAAAAAAATTAATACAGTTAGGAAGGTTTTTTTTTTTTTTTTTAAAACTCTGCATCATACTCCACTTTTTCTGTACATCCCCCAGTGTTTCTCCGGGAGATCGCTCCTCGATGGACGGTGCAGATCGTACCAGTTGGCCTTCACGCTACCCTTCTGCACATCCTCTCCATTGCCTACCCCCTGCTTTGTCTCAGATCAGTAAACGTATTTAAATTAAGTTTATATTAATTCGGTTTAACTAATTATGTAGGTTATTTGTAATTTAAATTGTTTTATTTTCAATTATTTTTTACGATGGTATTAACCATTGATGCAAAATTGGACCATTAATCTACATGTTACATAACAACATGTAGCTCAGAATAACAATGGATTAATAATGATTCCTTGTTGCAGGTTATTATATTCAGATGGATAAGAGTTGGTTGCTTCTTGATAGAAGCAGCGCTATAAAGCGCGTGAAGGATTTTGTTGCATTGTTTTTCCCCAAGGTAACTAAAGCAAACACAATTCATTGTGTCCCTAACTGTGTGTAGAAATGTAGTCTTTAAGACAAGCAGTCAGGTACAATTTTATTTGTTTTAAAATTGGTATGGATGAGAGCTACAAATCTGGACATTCTAGTCCTTGATTCTGTTATTTCTCCAACACACTTTACCATCCTGAAATCAGTCAAACAAATAACAACAAGGACTAAACAAGTGAAGTCGTCAACTCCAACCCGACCCAAAAAGCATGAATTGGTTCATCTCCTAGGTTGCATCAGTTGGTTTAGGCTTTGACTCAGAACAGAAGGCACCGATTTCCTTTTAAATTTATCAGAATATAAGAAGAATTTGAATTATCTATTTATTTGTGAAACAACAAGTATTTCAATATTACTAAGATATGGATATGTCTATTAAAACTTGATTACAAAACTACATCATGTATTCTATGATGAGATTACAATTATGTTTTTGTAATGTAAAATAATATCTACATATTTCCATATCAGGTCAGTTCTAGATGTGACATGGACCTAACCTGAAGAAAGGATCCCGAGTCAGGTCACCCACAGTTGAGTCAGTTATTGCTGTAAACATGACATCCCTATCTTTTGTGGCTTAGAATAAATTCGAAATGTGATATGTAAGAATTATTAAAATAGTGTAAGGGTTGCAGCTGATGTGGGTCTTGTTGTAACTAAATGTTTCATGTGGTCAAACTGGTAGGCTTGGGTTATATATTTGGATGAAAAAAATAAATATGATCAGCATAATAGGAAATGCATCATCAGAATTTGTACCAGCTTGAACCGGCAAGTATTGCTGCAATTTTTGAAGTAGCACATATATAGTTTATTTTTATATAATATATGTAACTCAAATTGTACATACTTATAAGGATGGACAGTCAACCACATGCTAATTATGAATACATCATGACTTCTGATACTGAACTCAACAAACCTTGTTTCGAGAGGAGCTGATCCAATATTAACTCAATAGGCAGGTGGTCTGCTATAGCAAATCTTAGAATGTCCGCCACATCGGCAACACAAATTGCCAGGGGACTTGTCAGCTTACAAGTTTTTATTACCTAAATATGATTAATGGCTTCTACAGATCTGCGATATGGCACTTCCAAAAAATACTTGTGAGATTCTACTCGGGTGATTTGTGATCTTATTTGCTAGAGTACTGGGAGATTACTGTCATTAAGCCCGGACTTGACCCGGCCCTCTGGCCGGTTCGGTTTGTTTATAAGACTACTGCTGCCAAACCATTTAAAACTGAATTAATGAGCCGGTTTATGAAAAAACTGCCAACACGTTTTAAAAAAAAAGGGTTTTCATCCGATTGAGTTCTCTAGTATCCTTTTTCAGTTTTCAATGCACTTTTTTCAGTTTTTTTATACATTAAATGAGGGAGAAGGTAACAGGGAATGACTTGGCTTTTAGATTCCTACGGATCCGTCGTCCATGTGAGTCACAAAAGTGCATATATAAGACCTCAATATTTTAGATAAAAACTATTTTTACTTTTGCATATTTTTTTTCAAAATAACAATTGTTATTATTTCATTATTCAATCTAATTTTTAAATTTTTTGTCGAAGTCAAAGAACATAATTAGTTGTAATTAAAAAATAGCTTCGTGATAGTTATTAAATAAAACAATCATTGTATTCTTGCTCCATAAAGAAAAAAACATTCAATCCTTTATAATTAAATCAGTATTTTCATTTTATTTAGATGCTAAATTTTAATATATATTTATAAATTCAGTCTTATATTACATAACATTATTACATATGTATGTGTGAATTTTCAGATATTATATAATTTTTTTATTATTTTATAACAATTCTTATATTTATATATATATATATATATATATATATATATATATATATATATAGACAGTTGGGCTAACTTGCTTTGGGAATTAAAGAGGGTGTTTTACTTCCCACTCATATCTTCATTTTCAAAGTTCAAATAGTCGATTCGAAACTTCTAACATGATCTACATATTAAAATGTACTTGAAAACCAAATTTTACATTTTTTGAAAAAATTTTACTATTTTTTGAGAATTTTTGAAAACCACAACTTTTCATTAAATAAAAAATAAAAAAAAATTCAGCAAAGCAACGATTTTTCAAAATTTTTGAAGAAATAGTGAAAAATTTCCAAAAAATGTAAAATTTGGTCTCCGCCCACATTTTAACATGAGAAACATGTTGGAAGGTTCAAATCGACTATTTAAACTTTGAAAATGAAGATATGAACGGAAAGTAAAATACCATATTTAATCCCCAAAGCAAGTTAGCCCATCTCTCTCTATAAATATATATATATATATAGAGAGAGATGGGCTATGGTGAGTTGCGAAGTAAGAATCTTGTTTTACTTCACGTTCATATTTTTGTTTTCAAAGACCAAACAGTCGATTCGAACCGCTCATATGAGCGTGAAGTAAAACAAGATCCTTACTTCGCAACTCACTGTAGCCCATCTATATATATATATATATATATATATATATATATATATATATATATATATATATATATATATATAGAGAGAGAGAGAGTTGAGCTACGGTACTTAACGAAGTAAAACGAGTGTTTTACTTCACGTCTATATCTTCAATTTGAAACTTCAAAACGTCGATTCGAACCCTAAACTAAATAGATATAGTCCTTTCATTTTATTCCAATTTTGGATTTGAATTTGAAATTTGTTATTGATCATCATATGGAACTTAAAATAAAATGGGTACCATCTGATCCTACTTAATAGAAAATATCAAAGGAACAAAATGATGCTATTGTAGTTGTTTTATTTATTTGCCTTTTATTTATATTGTTGGTGAAAAAAAAATTAAAATAGCACGGATGGTCCGAATAAGTGGACCGTAAGGATCTACTTTTTGTGACCCGCTTAAACAATCTAATTTGTTCTTTTAAAAAAAAATAGTGAATAAAAAAAATCAAGCTAACAATGTTTAAAATTGTCTGTGTAAAAATAAACAATTAAAAATTAGCGGTGCAAAAAACTAGCTGCAAAAATAATTTTGTTATATGAAAAATACTTGAAGTGCTTGACATAGTGCAAAAATTACCTTTTTATGTTGAAAATGCTACAAAAGCTTGAGTGGTGCATAAAAAAACGTTAATTTAAATGAGCGGTTAACGTTGTAAAAAAATTAGCATCTCCGATGAAAAGTTTGTTAAAAATGAAAAGCATCGCGATGAGAGCAAAACAGAATTAATGAAAATTTATTAAGAGATCAATTGGCAAATTTTTTTCAGCAACATATTTTACCGTTGCAATAACAATTAATATGGTAGCAAAAATATATTTTCGGGCAACCAATAAATTTGGTTGCAATAGAATTAATGGGTTGCAATAAATAATATTTATTACAACCAATTAATTTGGAAGCAATATCATAAATCTAATGCATCTAATTTTTATTTGGTTGCAATTGTTTGTTGCAAAAAGTCTATTTTGGCGTAGTGACTTCAATTTCTTGTGCTATATCGCTCTAAGGAGCTATCCATCCTCAATTCAACAAAGATGAGCACATCTCCTGAGAAACCTCAAACTAATGGAGCTGTAGACATAGCAGCAGTGTTAGAACAACTCACCAAATTGGTGACTCTCCAACAAACACAAATGGCGGCAATACAAAGCACAGCCACCACAGATCCTCCACCGGCACGAAACACAATTCAGCCTACTGTCATGACCAAAGGAATCCTCCATCCAAACCCAATCGACGTGAAAATGGATGGCACTAATTATACTTATTGGTGTCAAGCCGTGGAGATGCATGTCAAAGGGCGAGAAAGGATGGGACATCTAACTGGCGACCCTACACCGCCTCTTGCAACAAGTCCTGAGTTTCGCAGGTGGGAGGTGAATGATGTAATTGTCAAAGAATGGCTTATCAACTCCCTAGAACCACGGCTACGCAGCAAGTATATCCGCCATCCCACAGCTAGAGATGTTTGGAAGGCGTTAGCAACAACCTACTACGACGGTAGCGACGAAACTCAGATTTTTGCACTCAACCGAAAAGTTACAAAGCTGAAGCAAGAAGAGAAAACAGTAGAAGAATTCTATGATGAACTCCAAGCTTTGTGGCAAGAAATAGATTATAGATGTCCAAATCCTATGGATACTCCAGGTGATATTGACAAGTTTAATCTTTTTATTCAGAAAAACCGAGTATATACCTTTCTTGATGGCCTTGAGGATCGGTTTGACACAATTCGGGCGCAAGTTCTTCAAATAAAACCTTTCCCATCAATAGAACAAGCTTATGGCTATGTGAGGCACGAAGCTAGTCGTCAAGGTGTGATGATTAAAGGGGGAGCAAGTGTGATGCAAGACTCGCTGGCCATGGTGTCTAGGAGTTACAAACAAAGAAGGAGGGCTGATTCGGATGGGAAACCATCAAGAAAAACCAAGGAAAGAAGGGTGCCCTTACTGCCCGGATGCAAAACACTCCAAAGAAGGCTGCTATCGGGTAATAGGATACCCGCATTGGTGGAAGGGTCCGAGGAAACCTATTGATGGAAAACCAACAGCAGCAGGCAACAATACTAGCAGCAGGTCACAGGGGGTTAGTGCGCTGGTAATAGGGGAAAATTTGCAGCAGCAGGGATCGACATCAGCAGATGTATTTCATCCCTGCCTCGTGCAGCAACAGAAGCAAACTCACATACCTACTCAACAACAGCAAGACACAACAGATGCTTCAGCTTGTCACACCCTTGCAGCTTCAACTTGCGACTCTGATGGTAAAAATCTAAGTAAAGGTAAAGGGACAAATGAAGGTACAACCTCTTTTTATTCTAAAAATTCTGATTGGATCATAGACTCAGGAGCTACCGATCATATGACCTTTTCTCAGGAAGATTTGGTAAATCATATGAAACCGAGAAAAAACAGAATTCTAAATGCTAATGGTGACAAGTATCCAGTAACTTGCGCAGGGGATGTGAAAATTTCTAAGGAATTAATCTTGAAAAATACTCTGTTGGTACCTTCTCTGTCTACAAGACTTATCTCTGTCAGCCAACTTACCAAAGATCTTAACTGCGTCATACTCATGTTTCCTGATTTTTGCATATTTCAGGATATTCTCACGAAAAAGATCATTGGCCGTGGTATTAGGCGGGAACGATTGTATCATTTAGAAGAACTAGAAATTGGAAATGCATCATTGGCAAATAGCATGTCTACAAAATCAGAGGAAATGGTTTGGTTGTGGCATAAACGCTTGGGACACCCGTCATTTGGGTATATGAAACTATTATCTCCTTCCTTATTCTTGGGGTTAGAAAATAAAAGGTTTGAATGTGAGACTTGTGTTAGGGCCAAAAGCCATCGTGTATCTTATCCTATAAGTTTGAGTAAAAATTTGGTTCCTTTTAATCTGGTTCACACCGATGTTTGGGGTCCATCTCCAATTAGCTCTAAATCTGGTAGTAAATGGTTCATTTTATTCACCGATGATTGCACTCGAATGACATGGCTATATTTATTGAAAACCAAAGATGAGGTTCCTCAAGTTATTAAAGAATTTCATAAAATGATTAGTACCCAATTTGAGAAAGAGATAAAAGTGATTAGAAGTGATAATGGAACAGAATTCGTAAACAAAAAACTACAAGAATTTTTTAAAGAGAAGGGAATTTTGCATGAAACCTCGTGTGTCGGAACCCCTCAACAGAATGGTGTAGCAGAAAGAAAAAATCGACATATATTGGAAATTGCTAGGTCTCTCTTATTAGAAAATAATGTACCACAAATATTCTGGGACAATGCTGTTTCAATGGCAGTGTACTTGATCAACCGAATTCCATCAAAAGCAAACAACTTCAAAACTCCCTTACAAGCCCTATCTACGTACACTACCATCCCATCGATCCTCAACCTTCCTCCAAAAATTTTGGGTTGTGTGGCATTTGTCCATATACAAAAACACCTACGATCTAAGGTCGAGGCTCGTGCTGAAAAATGTGTTTTCTTAGGGTTTGGGGCCCAGAAAAAGGGGTACAAGTGCTATAATCCAGCTACACGGAAATTTTTTGTTACAATGGATGTAACATTCTTTGAAAATGAGCCATTTTTTTGTCAGTCTAGAACTTCGATTCAGGGGGAGACAATTATAGAGGAATCGTCGTTACCTGACCTACCACGTGAAAATTTGGTTAGGGAAGGGGTGGTATTATATCAGGATGAGTCCTCATTAGAAGAGCGTGGATCTGGACCAGACAAGATGCACCAGGATCTGATCCGAGCTCCAGTAGAAGAACTCGAATCTGCTATAAACCAAAATCTGGACCGAGCTGCTGAGAGGGAGACAATCAGTGAACCAGGAAGTCCAAAAACCCAAGTGTATGTCCGAAGAAAGAGGTCGAACGAACGGAGTCTCACAACCGAGTTGAATCCCACTCGGGTAGATGATAGTGATACCGAGAAATCACTGGGCGGTCAGCTTTGGATTCAAATCAATCCCGAAGAAATGATACAATCCGACCCGATACCACAAGGCCCAGCATCTCGTGAGAATACTCCTCTAGTAAGTCCTCCCACTCTTGATTTTATTTCTCATACTAGATTACCTCCAAGAGCTAATCGGGGTATACCACCTAAAAGGTATGGATTCCAATCAATAGGTGAAACAGGAAGGGAAAGTGAATATCCAATTGCTAAGTATACCTCAACAAAGAACTTACCAGACCCTTTAAAGGAATTTGCAAATGAAATTACTTCCAGTATAATACCCGAGAGAATTGAGGATGCTATGCGAGATCCTAAATGGGTAGAGGCAATGGAAATTGAAATGAAAGCTCTCGAGGAAAATTGCACTTGGAAGCTTGTTGATCTACCAAAAGGTAAGAAACCAGTTGGGTGTAAATGGGTATTTACTATAAAATATAATGCTGAAGGAAAGATTGAACGATATAAGGCTCGATTGGTTGCAAAAGGGTATACCCAGACATACGGGATCGATTACCAAGAAACTTTTTCACCAGTTGCAAAACTAAATACGATTCGAGTACTCTTATCCCTTGTAGCAAACTTAGATTGGCCTCTACACCAATTTGATGTGAAAAATGCATTCCTTCATGGAGATCTAGAGGAAGAAATTTACATGGAACTTCCGCCTGGATATCACTAGTGGAATATGTACAAATAGTATCGCCCCATCAGGATCGGACTTTTCAAAAATGTGATACTAATACTTTTAGGATCGGACAAATAGAATGGGTCGATCTTGAAAGTGGGTATCAGGAACGGTTGTTTATAAACAAC
Source organism: Carex myosuroides (assembly GCA_028015225.1). Classification (NCBI taxonomy): domain Eukaryota; kingdom Viridiplantae; phylum Streptophyta; class Magnoliopsida; order Poales; family Cyperaceae; genus Carex; species Carex myosuroides. The sequence goes on from CM051464.1 coordinate 4,548,277, forward strand.
CGTTCCTGATAGTCCAGGACATATCAGGATCGGTTGTTTACTAAGTCCGATCTTGATTTTGACTTATTAGGATCGACCGTTAATAATGAACCGATCTTGATAGTGCAGATCTTATCAGGATCGGTGGATCGGTGTTATTGTTTGAGCCGATCCTGATGTTGTTCAGTTTTTTTAAAGCCGATCTAGAGCTCATTTCACCCAGCCGCCAGAACACCTCATTTCACCGCTTTTTTTTTCTAAATCCCGCTAGGTTTTTCCTCAAGTTCCCTCTCGCTCGCACAGCCGCTTTCACCTCCGCTGATCTCATTTCACCACTGTCGACGTCGTCTCTCCCACGCCATTCCTCATGCTCAACTCCGCCGATCTCAAACACCAGCACTCAAACTTTGAACGGTCGAGATTTAAGAAAAACCAGGATTTCCTACAGGTGAGTTTTCAATTCCTAGCTAGGGTTTATGATTTTGCCTAGTCTGTTCATCTTGGGCACTGGTTGATGTATAGTTTAGTTTCTAATCGCCAAAATTGAAGTAGCGGGACTGTTAAATCTCACTTATTTCTTTGATTTTAGTTGCCATGGTTTAGTTTTTGTGCATTTCTCTTGTTCCAGTAAATACTTTCTTGTGGAATCTTGACTTAGTTGAAGTTCTTATTGTGCCTTTGTTTTTTCAAGTGAGTGAAAGGTGTTCGAGTGAATGCCTCTGAGACAACTATGTGTTAAACTTGTAAATTGATCTATTTCTGAAACAACTAGACCGATACTATACATACACACATAGAGACATGTTTCTCCTTCATTACTGGCATTTCAATCAGATTTATTTCTAATTTTTGTTACTAGGGTTTATATATTATATCTAGTTTGTTCATCAATTTACACACTGCTTGACGTATCTATCAATAAGTTTATTTGTTTTTGTTTTTAATTTTCGCAATAATACTGATAATTTGTATCGTTTCTATATCCGTCTAGTGAATACTACCCTAATTGTGTGTTTCTTTGTTATAAAAAGGCAGGCGCACAACAACTGCTCGAGTGAATGCCACTGAGAGGTGCTAACCATGGCAACAACTATTGCCCCGAGCGAGATTGTTTCATGATAAATCCCTCTCTGATGAAGATACCTACGAGCCTTTCCTAAGGTATCTAGTTTCTCTTCTCATTTTTTAATTCAGTTCTTTTAAGCTATTGATGACCATTTTTTCATATCTGGTGGTTTGAAGTTATTTTATGAGGAATATACATGTGACTTTCAAATCACTTGGAAAAGCACAAGAACCTGGGATATATATTTATGAGGAATATACAGATGCCTCCACTAAATTATTAAATTAAAATTTTGAACTCATATATCAGAATAAAGATGTGATCTCTATCACCTTTTCTACTCATACATAAAAAGCTCGCAGGTTGAAAATTGATGATTATCGGTGAAAATTGGGCTAGCTTGACATATCACTTTTTATACTAGTGGCTAAAAGTACATCTGACCTCCGATAATGTGAGTGCTAATTCTTAGTATTTGCAAGAGGTACCATGATTTATGGTGTTATGTTATACCATATTTGCTTTCTTAATTAGTAAATTATTAATTCGTTTATTAAATTCTTAGTTGACATTTTTACTATGTTTCTTCTCTAATTCTGTAGAATTATTGATGAACTATAAAGGAATTCAATACTGGGGTCTTGAGACGAAGCTTTGCCAAGCATTAACTAAAAAAGAGAAGGTTGATGATTTTACATTTATTTGTTGGCTCTTTAATCCTGCAATCTAACCAGTTATGTGGTCAAGAGGTTATAACCTTTCATATTTGAAAATATCAAGCATTTATTATTTTTACAATGTTTCATATCTAATGTTTATACATTCTCCAAAGGCATTTTATTGCATGACCTTGACTCAAATGTTGTTTTTTCAATTGTTAGGAGCATATTGGAAGATGATGAGGTTTATATGGTGGCTAGGTTGTTAGGTGATCTGATGACACATTGGGCATCAGGAATCGGCCATATACTGGTAATATAGTTGCATATTTGTCGTTAAAAATTAAAAATTTGGGCAAAATTGCATTATTGAGAATAAGTGCAATGAGGAGATTGAGTTAATTCAAGGTAGAGTTAGTGTAATGTTAATTAAATTGCAATGAACATCTGCAAATTACGTTAGGTTAATTGCATTTCTAGTACTAAATTATGTCTAATTTATTCAAGACCAACCTTATCTTATATCTCCTGAGAAAGGTTTCTTTAATTAAACAAGTACTTGAAATGGCCAAGGAACCATCTCTCCTTTGTGTGGATGAGGTAAGATTTTGTGTGCATCTCCTTCTATAACATAGCCTTTATATTTATGCCCTCAAATACTTTAAGAAAAGTGAATTTTTTTATCATTATCATTATTAACATTTTTTAATAATCAAAGGTAAAATTATCTTGTGGTACATGTTTTGATTATATAAACATTTTAATACTTGGCTTTGATATCCCTACAGAGCTTGCCACTTGGGACTGTGCTGGATGATGGATAAAGTAATTTTGTGGTGGTACCAGAGCTGGAGGCAGATTGAAAAATGGAGTCACATTTGAAGTCTCAAAGTTTAGTTAGTAGTCAAACATGTAATGCTGTCAAAGTTTCCCTCTGGGCTTTTAGTGGGTTTAGGAATTAGTATTTTATTAGGCTTGTGTCATTACTAAGAACTAGTCATGTATTACTTTACTGGTAAATGAAATGGGTCATCTTGGCATCTTTCTGTTTATCAAGATATACCATTGCACTTCTTGGATTTAAATAGACTGTATAGGTATCATTAGTGCATCATATCAAGATTCAAAATATTGGTTTCACAAAAAAAAAAATAATAATAAAAAAACCAATCAGGGTCGGTTATATTTAAAAATCCGATCCTAATAGTTATGAATTAGTGCCGGATATTTTAATTAACCGATCTTGTAAGTCAACAATAGGATCGGCTGAATAATTGTCCGTTCTTGAAAGTTAGAATTAGGATCGGCTAAAATTTAACAACCGATCTTGATAGTTAGAATTAGGATCGGTTATTAATAAATAACCGATCCAGATGGTTGGTATCTGGATCGGTTCTTTAACCGATACAATTTAGATAGACTATTTGTATCGGCTGGAACAGGATCGGCTGTAGGTCCGATCCTGATGTGCGAATATAACCGATCCTGATTTGTGTTTTTCCACTAGTGTATGGACACACGAGTTTAGCTACTAAAGTGTGTAAGCTTGAGAGATCTTTGTATGGCTTGAAACAGTCACCAAGAGCTTGGTTTGGAAGATTCTGCAGTGCAATGAAGAGTTACAACTATACTCAAAGTGACTCAGATCATACGATGTTTGTTAAGAAAAGGCAAGGTAAGATCACTGTGCTAATTATTTATGTAGATGATATGATTATTACAGGAGACGACAAGGAAGAAATTGAGTCACTGGAGAAGAAGTTGTGTAAGGAGTTTGAAATGAAAAATTTAGGAGGCTTGCAATATTTTCTCGGTATTGAAGTAGCAAGGGGAGAAAGGGGAATCTTTCTATCTCAACGAAAATACGTGCTGGATCTTCTTGCAGAAGTTGGAATGCTAGAATGCAAACCAGTAGAGACACCGGTAATCCAAAATTAGAAACTGGGACTGGATCTGAATCAATCTCCTACAAATAAAGAGAGGTATCAAAGGTTAGTTGGAAAATTGATTTATCTATCTCATACTAGACCTGACATTGCTTATGCAGTTAGTATGGTAAGTCAGTTTATGCACGCCCCTACTGAAGAACACATGGAGGCCGTGATGCGTATCATCCGATATTTGAAGGGTGTACCTGGCAGAGGGATAAAATTTCAAAAGAATGGACATCTTAAAATTGAGGGCTATACAGATGCCGACTGGGCTGGGAGTGCAACTGATCGTAAGTCAACAGCAGGATATTTTACATTTGTAAGAGGAAATCTTGTCACATGGAGGAGCAAGAAACAAAATGTGGTGGCTCTTTCAAGTGCGGAAGCAGAATTTTGAGGAATGACAAAAGGGATATGCGAATTGTTGTGGCTGAGGAAACTATTATTAGAACTCGGGTTTGAACAAGAGGGGGAGATGAATCTTTTATGTGACAATAAAGCAGCAATTGATATCTCACATAACCCGGTCCAACACGACAGAACGAAACACATAGAAGTTGACAGACATTTCATCAAGGAGAAGCTAGATTCGAAGGTCATCAAACTTCCGTTTGTGAGATCTGAAGAACAACTTGCGGATATGTTAACCAAGGCTGTATCGAGTAAGGTCTTCAATGAATCCTTAGTTAAGTTGGGTATGGGAGACATCTATGTGCCCACTTGAGGGGGAGTGTTGACGGAAAGCAAGTGCACATAGAAAATCCAGCAGGATGGAGGGGTACAATCACAGCTGTCTATTTGTTTCCTGTTTATGTTATCTAAAGATAGAAAGGAAGATATGTAAAGATAGGATTAAGGATGCTAGATTATTTGTTTCTGTAATTTATCTCTTTCCTTTTTTCCTTCTTTCCTTCTTTCCTATTCTCCAAGTCTCATCTTCCTATTAGTAGAGGAAGTCATTCTTCGAATGGTAACACACAGAATTATATATCAATAAAACAAGGGTGGGAAGGGAGTTTCATGGGAGTATTGTGTTCCTTTGATTTCATTAATTTCATCACTTTCACACGAAGAGTTCTCTTCACCATACTATTTGTTAGTATATTTGAAGATCTCGCTTAGTAGTGCTATAATTTAATTTGAATTAACTTTAATTACATCAGTTCTGAACGATCGCGAACCAAAATAATATACGATTATTCTGCTTCAGGATGTCATAGTTATTAGTTTATTTGAACGATTTATCATCACCTGGTTTGATTCAGTAGTAACGATGGTCATAGAAATGAAAGTAGCTCACTAATATTTCCTTAATTTAAAATAAGTAAAATAGTAATGCCTTTTTTGTGGGCTTAATTATTAGTTGAGTGGGAAATAATGTGGAAAGCAATAAATTGAAGTTGAATAGTTCCCGAAAGAGGGTAGAATTGATTGAAACTATGGATGTGAAAATGTAAAATTAGAATATTGAGATCACATACTTCCTTTATCGTATTAATACTATCTATTTTACTAAGAGGGAATAGTTTATTCTAACCGGTGGTTGGATTATTAATATGTGCATATAAAAATTATGATTACGGCCGCTTTGTACTGATTGAGTATTCGTGCAAAATTTAAACGAAGAGCTATATATAATAAACTTATAAAACTACGTTAAACTACTTATTTTTACATGTGTGTGGGGGAATAGTTCGGGAAAATTTGGTATTGTTGTGAAACAGTTGCAATAGAATGAAATGGAATTGTCGAAAGTAAAAAAAAAAAGTAAAATGAAAATGAAAATGCAATCAAATGCCTCAATTGGTAGTTGGAGTAGTAAATAATGAAGAATGAACGAGAAGCAAGAAAATATATAGAGCCGACCAATTGGTAGTTGGAGTATAGTACAGATTTTGTCCAAGAATTTAAGTAGCCCATAACAAGCAAACTTCATTAGTCTCCTAGCATTTACTTGCAAGTCTACCCACCAAAAATAGAATTTTCTCTTCCCTTTTCTCTTGTTCTAGCCCAACAGAATTCATTTCCTCCCCGGTACCTTAAAAGAGAATCTTTTAGAATTAGTGGATCCGGACTGTTCTTTTTTTCTTTGCACGAATCTCAAAGCCTAAATAATACTGCTCCGCGCTAGTCCGATCTCAAAGCTGCTGAGAGTAAATCTCAAACCGTAAAGTTGAGGGAATCTTTTACACATATTGGAGAGGATACTCTTCCAGCCCAACAAGTTATTTACTTAATTGCAAGTTTACCCACCATACGTCATTTTCCACCATGCAGTGAACATATTGTCTCTCTTGTCTTTTCTCTTGCTCTAGCCTAACCTATTTACAAGAGATATCTTAGATAAATATATGTACAATCTATAAGTGCTTTAGAAATGAGAGAAATGACTTAAAAAAATAGATAGAAATGCATTTTAACAGGAAGCGGATCGATGACGTGAAAAAGTTTTTATTTCTTTTATCACGCACATATCATACAATAAAACCGTGTACAATTGTTGAAGCATTCATATACACCCGTCTGAAAGAAGAATGCTCTTCATTTTTTTAATTGAACTAATATATATAGTGTTTCTGTTTTGTTCTATCATTTAGTCAAGATTTTATATAATCTATTTGATATTAATCATTAAAAAAATTAATTGATGAACAATAGCAGCTAAGTGCAGTGTCTATAGCTGAATTTTTTTTTTTTGGTTCTCAATCAGTGTCATATTGGAACCAGCTAAGTGCCCATAAACTACATTATATATATTCAGCTTGGAAGTTACAAATTTAGTCCTAGCAAGCTGTAGCTGGCATATGCAAGTACAAGTTATAAGTTATGACATTTTTTATATAGGCTAAGCTGTAAATATTCACAGACAGAAAATGTCAATAGTTGTCTCCATGGATCGTCAAACGCCAATATAAAAATAATGGTAAGAATGTAGGACATATGTAAAGATGAACTTAATTATTAAGTGGTAATGCTCCACACAATATTTGACAAATACATGGTTCAGCCAATATAATTCAGTTTGTTGTTTCTCAAAATAATTAAAATTTCTAATCTTTATATGTATGTAATTATAAAATTTGCCACAGTTAAGGACTATCTTCTTAGACCAGACCATTCATCCTCAAAATGGATTTATCTATGGCAATAAATGGGCTTTCTACAATCAGACCAGTCTTGGGTCTTTTGGATCCCAAATTGCAGAGGGCTGCTATCCTCTTGTTGTCTTGGGACTTGGGAGGTATTCTAATGGTTAAATTGATGATTAGTAAATTAGTTATGATACTGTACCAATCAGATGTTGGGCTATATTTTTATTCTTTCGAAGTTCCATTAAGTAAAGTAGGATATGTTGTAGGAAGTTGTACTTGACAGATTTTTGGACAGCTCATTTGGCAGGCAACAAATTACGGTCATGGGCCTTAAATTGGGCTATTGGGCCTCACTGGATGAGCCCAAATCTTTACACCTACCGGATTCATCTCAAGAAATGTATTGCCACCTGTTTTATTAATATGAACTACGGAACACCGAACACGCAATTGTTTTCAAAGTTCAAACTACAAAAGCAAAATAAAGCAATCTGTAGTTTCTACCTTAGCACCCTCACCACAAACCCTCAGTTCTATCAAAATAAAGTAAAACAAGCTGCACGAAAATATATCAAATTGGACTTAAACAACAGCTCTGAATCTAAACACATAAAAATATCAAATAAAGCCACAAATCCACAACAAATTAAATTCAGTACCCTTTCTCACGACAAACCCACAAAAAAAAAAATATCATTCGACCCTCATTTTACTTGAGTGGGATCCTTACCGGGTCGTATCACGCGATGCACGCGATAAACTGATAATCATTTGAAGAAATTTTTGGGACATTCCTCAAGAAGTTTCAACAATTATGATGATTCTTACGATATTTCTCATTTCCCGCAGCTTCTCAAACGGCTACAAAATCTTTTTCATTAATTCATTCCTTAATTAACTTTGTGTTGTATATTGTACAGAATTGAATCAACAATAACCAATAAATTACAGAAATTCCTTTTAACTGAAAATTTCATACTTTTAGTTTTGCCCTGATTTATTATGTTTTTTTTTTGTGAGAAATTCTAGCAGTGCTGCTAGGTTACCTGATTTTATTATCTTAATAGGCTTTTTGTTTTACTATATATGTCTTAGTTCATATTGTCCTACCGCAATAATCTGATAAAAGATACTGTTGAGAACTAAGCATGATTGGGGACTAATAGCCTCAGTTATACCCACTAAGGGTTTATGTCATCATAGGCTATTCTAGAAACTAAAAGGAGCAACTAAATATAAAGTTACTCAACTTTTAGTTTCTAATTTTAGAAAGTTACCGTTTACTCTTATTCTAACGGCTCCTTGTACTTACTCGCTTATAAAAGCTCAATGTAAGCAACTATCACTGTAGACCGAAAATATACAAGATTATCAGTTTTCATGTCCCTTGCTTCACTGTCTCACTAATTCACTATACTTCCGCATAATTCAACATGGTATCAGAGCACTGATCCATCAGTAAACAAACAAGAGTCTTAGAAAAAAGAGGCCACCAAAGAACTGTGCAGAAAATACTGCTACAGTCACTCAAAAGCCAAAGACTGATTCAATTCAGCACCCAAAACCAAAGACTGATTTAATTCAGCACCAACACCAAACAAATCAGCATGTCTCAACAGTTTGATAATTCCAAACTCACATCCATAACACTCAATGGCAGCAAAAATTATGTCCCTTGGTCCATATCGATAACAATTGGTCTCAGTGGCAGAGGAAAACTACAATTTGTCACTGGTACCAAGAAAAAACCCGAAGCAGCAAAACCACAGGAACCAACAGCTAAAGAAACACAAAAAATCGAAGAATGGCAACAGACAGATCACATGATCATGTCATGGATACTAAACACCATGGAGCCCCAAATTGCTCAACCTTTCATGTATGCCGATTCTTCAAAAGAATTGTGAGAGAAAGCAAAAAATCGATTTGGGCAGCAACGCAATTTTGCTCATATATTCAACCTCAAGCAAGAGCTAGCACAAATCAAGCAAACAAACCAAAGCAATTCTCAAATGGTAACCGAAATCACAACCAAATGGGAAGAACTCAAAATTTATCTTCCACCAACAAATGATCCAGATGAAATACAAAAAAGAGCTGATCAAGATCTAATCTTTACTTATCTGGGATCTCTTGATTCGAGTTATGAAGCAATCCGGTCCCAAATTCTTCTCTCAACCGAGATGCCTTCATTTGATGAAGTAGTGGCAACAATTGATAGAGAGGAGTCGAGAAGGCTTCTCATGAACCCGCAAGAAACCCAAAATTCAGAGAACAAAGCTTTCAAAGTTCAATCGCGACAATTCTCAAATCCTAATCAGAAAACCGAGATGCGGGGAGACCCAACCTCCAAGTGTGATTACTGCAAGAGAGATGGACATCGGCGGGATGGATGCTGGTTTCTCTACCCGCATCTCAGACCAAATCGCAAAGCTTACGGGAGCAACAACAAAGGGGGAGAGAAGAAACAATGGGAAGGACGGGATGAGAAGAAGGAAAAGAAGGGGTATGCGGCTGGACCGACTCAACCCAATTCGGGTTTGGGTCAAAATAGCGGTAGCGGGTCCAACCTAGCCGGCTCTAACTCAACAAACCCAGATCATATGCGGGAGCTGCTGGAGTCACTCACTGTGTTGCTAAAGAATAATAATAACAACAATTCTGGTATGGCAACTCATTTAATTTATAATTTAAATTCTACAAATTGGACTTTAGACTCGGGTGCCACTGACCATATGACGGGTAATAAAACCCTATTGAATAATTTTGAAGAATGCAAAAGTAACAAATATGTGACCGTAGCTAATGGTGAGAAAATGCAAATTAAAGGAATATGTACAATTAATATATTTTCCAAAGAATTACCAAATGTGTTGTATCTAGAGAATTGCTCATCAAATTTGTTATCCATTAGTAAAATCACAAATGAATTAGAATGTGAAGCTATTTTTACATCTAAAAATGTGATTTTTCAGGAATGGATAACCAAGAGGAAAATTGGTGGAGTTTTAGAGAATGGACTTTATATGTTGAGTAAGAAACAAACTAATTTAAGTGCCAAGAGACAAGAAGACTTAAGCACTCTTTGGCATAGAAGAATTGGGCATCCTTCCGACAAAATTCTAAAATGTTTTTTTTAATTTTTCAAAATTAGATTGTAGTAATTGTGAGGTGTGTAAATTAGGGAAACACACTAGATTACCTTTTTATTCATCAAGTAGTAAGAGTGAAAAAACTTTTGATTTAATCTATTCGGATGTATGGGGACCGGCACCTATAGAATCCTTTAATGGTTACAAATATTTTGTTCTTTTTATCGATAATTTTTGTCGCACAACTTGGTTGTATTTAATGAAACATAAAAGTGAAGTTTTTTCACATTTTCAAGAATTCTACAATTTTGTAGAGACTCAATTTAATGCTAAAATTAAAGCATTTAGAACCGATAATGGAACGGAATTTGTAAATCAAAATTTCTCAAACTTTTTTAAACAAAAAGGAATTCTTCATCAAACTACTTGTGTATACACACCCGAACAAAATAGAGTATCGGAAAGGAAAAATCGTCATATTCTCGAAATGACACGAGTTTTATTATTTCAAAATAATGTTCCTAAAAGATTTTGGTCGGATGCCGTTCTTACCTCAACATATTTGATAAATAGACTACCTAGTGCTATGCTAGAGTATAAAAGTCCGTTAGAACTCCTTTACCAACGGAAAATTAATATCGATCATTTGAGAATATTTGGATGTACTTGTTTCATACATAAACATAAACTAGATAAATTGGATTACACATCGATTAAAGCAATTTTTTGGGATACTCTTCTAAAAAAAGGGGTATAAATGCTATGATCCAATTCATCACAAATTTTATGTTTCTAGAGATGTGACCTTCTTAGAAAATGAACCATATTACAAAAATGTTGAAAATGAGATCAACATACAATAACCATTACAAATGCCCATAATGTCACAAATTGAACACTTGGAGAAAGATACACCTCAAATAGAAAATGAAAATGAGATAGAAGAAACTTCACAAGAGGGAGACAATGAGGAGAATATGGACGAAAATAATGTAGAGGAAAATCCAATACGAATATCGTCAAGGACTACCCAACCATCGACAAGGTTAAGAGACTTTGTCACATATGAGGTACAATACCTTATTCAAAATTTTATTTCTTATAAAAACATCTCAAACTCACATAGAGCATTTATTACCTCTATTTCTAAAGAACAAGAACCAACCAATTATCTTGAAGCCGTAAAAAATCCTAGTTGGATCAAGGCCATGAGAGAAGAGTTGAAGGCTCTTGAAAAAAATGAAACATGGGTAATCGTACAATTACCAAATAATAAAAAACCCGTAGGTGTAGATGGATATATAAAATTAAGTATAATAGTGATGGTACCTTAGAACGGTACAAGGCTCGCTTAGTAGCCAAAGGGTACACACAAACTTACGGTATAGACTATTACGAGACTTTCGCACCCGTTGCTAAAATGAATACCGTAAAGATTTTGTTTTCAATTGCGGTAAACCAAAATTGGAAATTGTACCAAATGGACGTCAAAAATGCCTTTCTTCAAGGGACACTTGAAGAAGAGGTATATATGACCTTACCACCCAGCCACGAAAAAGAGAAAACACATGAATTAGCTTGCAAATTGAAGAAGGCTATTTATGGATTAAAGCAATCTCCTAGAGCATGGTATGGCAAACTAAGCTCTCATTTAATCTCTTGTAATTTTAAAATTAGTAGTGCCGATCACTCCTTATTCATAAAAATTGACGGACTTAATACTACCATTGTATTAGTGTATGTTGATGACATCATAATCACCGGAAATAACCAAGAAGAAATTAATAAAATTAAATTAAATAAAAGAAAAATTTGACATTAAGACCTTGGTTATTTAAAATATTTTCTAGGAATAGAAATTGCACATTCTAAGAAAGGCCTATTTATCTCTCAAAGGAAATACACCTTAGATTTGTTAAAAGAAACCGGCAAATTAGGTTGTAAACCGGCCTCAACACCAATAGATGGTAGGAATAAATTAAATACCGAAGATGGAGAACCGTTAGAAGATATAAATCAATTTCAAAGACTTGTAGGAAAATTAATATATCTAACGGTAACTCGTCCGGATATATCTTTTTCGGTAAGTCAAATTAGCAAATTTATGCATGCTCCTAGAACACCACACTTAGAAGCAATAAATAAGATTCTAAGATATCTAAAAGGTACACCCGGAAAAGGAATTTGTATGAAAAATAACAACTCTAATAATGTGTGTGGCTATTATGATGCAGATTGGGCCAGAAGCTTCGATAGAAAATTGACAACCGGTTTTTGCACATTTGTAGGCGGAAATCTAGTCACATGGAAAAGCAAGAAACAAAACGTCGTGGCTCGATCAAGCGCCGAAGCGGAATATCGAGCCATGGCGTCCACCGCAAGTGAGTTGACATGGATCAAGCAACTCCTTTGGATTTAGGAATTAAAATTCATGCGCCAATGCAAATGTTTTGTGATAATCAAGCGGCACGACATATAGCATCAAACCCGGTGTTTCATGAGAGAACAAAACACATTGAAGTCGATTGTCATTTTATTAGAAAAAAAATTCAAGCAAAAGAAATTGAAACTCCGTTTGTTAGAAGCGGAGATCAATTAGCGGATGTCTTTACTAAGGGTTTAGATCCAAAACCGTTTGAAGAAAATATAGACAAGTTAGGCTTAATTGATATCTACACGCCCAACTTGAGGGGGGGTGTTGAGAACTAAGCATGATTAGAGACTAATAGCCTCAGTTATACCCACTAAGGATTTATGTCATCATAGGCTATTCTAGAAACTAAAAGGAGCAACTAAATATAAAGTTACTCAACTTTTAGTTTCTAATTTTAGAAAGTTACCGTTTACTCTTATTCTAACGGCTCCTTGTACTTACTCGCTTATAAAAGCTCACTGTAAGCAACTATCACTGTAGACCGAAAATATACAAGATTATCAGTTTTCATGTCCCTTGCTTCACTGTCTCACTATTCACAATACTTCCGCATAATTCAACAGATACTCTACCAAAAGGTACTTCAATTTTTTTTTGTCAAAGAAAAGGTACTTCAATTTGGGACTACGATAATAATTTCAATCATTTGGGTTTGTTGAACCAATAGTTTAAAAACTCAATACAACGCTCCAGATGCTAAAATGATTGAATAACAACTTTTGAACAATTGAATGAGAACATCTCTTGGACTGTTGACTATTTTATCCTCGTTATGTACCTACCTAGGGCCCAAGGAATTCACATCCCCTCAAGTTACCGGACTGAGTACAATTGAATCGGACGGTCCAAAATTATTATTTTTAACTTGACACGAATCTCAAAGCACAAATAATACTGCCCCTGCTCCATCCCGAGCAAGCACCTACTGAGAGAAAATCTGGACCGTCCGTTTCAATTGTGTTAAGTCAGGTACCTAGGAGGATACGGATCCGGGCCCAAGATCGTAGACTAGGTCCGATCAGCATCAGACCTATTTTAGATTTAATAGTGATAGTTTTTGTGATACGAAACAGAGAATGAGAGATGATGAAAAACAATATTCTTATTATCTGAGTTGTTGTAGAGTGAGCTATATAAGCTAAATGAAAGGAAAATAGTTGTTGGAAAATAAAACGGTAACTTTCTATTTTAAGGAATAAAGGTTGAGTAACTTTATAACCAAATTTAGTTGCTCCCTTTATTTCTTATTTAGCCTATGATGAACAAAACCCGTTAAGGGTAATTAAACCTGTTAAGGGCTCTGAGGCTTATTTGTCCTTAACACTACTTATTTTTCTACACTCCCCTTAATTAAGTTAGGTGTGTAGATATCACGTAATCCTAACTTCCTTATATTTACTTCAAATGGTTTTGGATCTAAAACATTCGTAAAGACATCCGCTAATTGATCTCCACTTCTTACAAACGGATTAGTCTCAATTTCTTTCGCTTGAATCTTTTCTCTAATAAAATGACAATCGACCTCAATGTGTTTAGTTCTCTCATGAAACACCGGGTTGGATTCTATATGGCGCGCCGATTGGTTGTCGCAAAACGTTTGCATTGGTAATTGAGTTCGAATTCCAAAATCCGAAAGAAGTTGCTTGATCCATGTCAACTCACTTGCAGTGGATGCCATGGCACGATATTCTGCCTCGGCGCTTGATCGTGCCACAACATTTTGTTTCTTGCTTCCATGTGACTAAATTCCCGCACGATATTCTGCATCGGAATAGCAACACACTTTATTAGAATTATTGCATTTCATGAAAATTCCCTTACCGGGTGTTCCTTTTAAATATTTCAATATTTTATTAATGGCCTCTAAATGTGGTGTTCTTGGATTATGCATGAATTTGCTAATTTGGCTTACGGAGTATGAAATATCCGGACGTGTTACCGTAAGATAAATCAATTTTCCTACAAGTCGTTGGAATTAATTTATGTCCTCTAACGGTTCACCACATCCTCGGTATTTAGTTTGTATTTGCTATCTATGGGTATGGAGGCCGGTTTACAATCTAATTTTCTGATTTCTTCCAACAAATCTAAGGTATATTTTCTTTGAGAAATAAATAATCCTTGATTTGAATATGCTATTTCTATTCCCAAGAAATATTTTAGATAGCCTAAATCTTTGATGTCAAATTTTTCTTTTAATTGAGCTTTTATTGTTTTAATATGTTCTTGATTGTTGCCGGTAATGATAATATCATTTACATACACTAAAATAATTGTGGTGCTTTCTCTCTCAATTTTGACAAATAATGAGTGGTCGGCACTACTAATTTTAAAATTGCAAGATATTAAATGAGAGCTTAATTTTTCATTCCATGCCCTTAGAGATTACTTCAACCCATAAATTGACTTCTTCAATTTGCAAGCTAGCTCATGATTTTGGTTTCTTTCATAACCGGGTGGCAATGACATATATACCTCTTCTTCAAGTGTTACTTGAAGAAATGTATTTTTTACGTCCATTTAGTATAATTTCCAATTTTGATTTACCGCAATAGAAAATAATATTCTTACGGTATTCATTTTTGTAACCGGAGCAAATGTTTCATAACCTGTAGGTGCATTCCATTGATAAAAAGTTCACAATACAACTTTATCAGTAAAACAATATTCTTCAATGATATTGGTAACTTTTGTTTCATCGACTACAATGACCACTTCTTTTTCGATTTGTGTAGAGATGTGCGGAAATACTACGACTCACGTTGGAACCGTAGGTGGGCGAGCTTGCAACATAACTACTTCAGTAGCCCATGGGCTGTCATCTCAGTATTGGCAGGTGTGATGGAGTTGTGATGGTTCCCAGGGTTCACAGGGGGCTTCGTATTTATAATAGCTGTGGATTGTTCTCGCTGTTCCTGGTTGGTGTTTGTCATAACTTCTTTTAATTTCTCTGCCCTCTTAACTCTGGTTGTTGCTTTCTTGGGACAGTAACGAGAGATATGTCCTGTTTCATCACAGTTAATGCATCTGACTTTGTTTCTGCAGAGAGCTTTCTTGTGCCCTTTTGCAAAACAGTTAAAGCATTGGTTGTTAGCTTTCAATAATTTCTGTTGTGGGCTGAGATGGAGGGTGGGTCGAGGCTTTTTGAGTTTTCTCCTGTGTACGGTAGTCCATCCATCTTCTTCTTGCACGAGCTGTTGTGAGGTTTGTTTCATGGGGTTGAGGTTGCGGGTAGCCTGGGTTCTGTTGGCTAGGAGTGGAGGGGGTTGCGCTGTTTGGGCTGCTTTGTGGTCTTGGGGTAGAGATGCGTATTTGCGGACTACTTGAGCAAAAGTTGGCCGGGGTCTTGCGCCTTCCTTGGTGTTGGCCAGAATCGCCTCTCTGAACGCCTTAGCTTTAGCTTGTTGGAACGCCATCCCGGTCTATTTTCTAAGTTCTTCTTCAAAATAGCGACCGAGAATCAGATTTTATTGAAATATATTACCATTTGACGACCAATAATTAATTGTCAATAATATTAATAAAGGGTACAAATGTTAAAACTGCGGGCTTCAGGTGTACGACACATGTCGACAATAGATGTTAAACAAATAACTGTCAAAAAGAAAATTAAATTGTCCAGCAGGATATTAGTCAAAAGACCTTCAAAATGTATAGTGGATCACTAAAATTTTTGCACAGGACATATAAGTTCTATTAATTTTTTGTTAGCCAACTCTGCTACCTCACCTTTCTCTGCCAACTTTTTGTCAAAACATATAAGTTCTATTAATTCAATTTTGTAACCGAGCGTCAAATCTACAATTACCCGGAAATTCATATCATTGAGATGAGCACAGTAGGTGTATAGAATTGGGCTCAGCCAGTGAGGCGATCTGGCCCAATAATAAGGCCTATGACCATAATTTCAGGAGGTATTGCTTTGAATTGGGGTGAATAGCAACATGCTTTTGGTGTAATTTTCCTTCAAAATTTTTTTTTTATCAAAGCAACATGCTTTTGGTGGAATTATGTTCGAGTCCGAACGACATTTAATATTATTGACTATTAATTGTTGGTCGTCAATTGGTAACACATTTAATTGAAATCTAATTCTCTTTTGAAGGGATACATGAAAGCTGCTAATTGTAAAGGACAAATTATGGCATGCATTGACCTATATTTTTTTTTATTTTCATATAGTAAAAATAGAAATCGGTGAAGATATATAAAAGATATATATATCACAATTTACTTATCAAGTAAATATTTATTATACTATCTATAAATGTGGAAATTTTATTTTGTTCATTGTCGATTTTTTAGTGTAATGAAACAAAATTATTGTTTCAATTAATATGCAGATCAAATTTTTCACCGACATTGATAAGCAGAACTTGAGGGATATGTGACACACTTCAAGAAAACTTCCAAGTTTTGCTCATATATATCCTTCTCATGTTCTGCTTATCAAGTTACTGCATATCAATGTTGACCAAGGAGGAGTTGAACCAGTGTTGGTATTAATTTGTTATCATAATAAGGCTTAAAAGAGAAGGTGGTGGGATGGTGTTCTTCTTGGTGTGCATTTCACAGCCATATATATATTAAGCCACATTCTGATTGTTAATAGTGGAAATACTAATTAGAGATCAATACCATCAAGAATTTGTTAATTACTCGTTAGCCACATTCTGATTGTCAGATTTTCTCGAACTTCTATTACTTGATCTGATAAATCAGGACAAAAGTAGGGTATACGTACATGCATTTAATTTAGGTAAAATTAATTGTAATTTGGTTGTTAGACCACATGTTGATATTATAATATTCAGTTTTTTCCTTGGAGCCAGATCCGGGTCAAATTTACAGAGCTTTGTTGTGCAACAACTTTGAATTGAGTGCTAATCACTGCCACATTTTTTTTATGATAATTAAATTTATTAAAATTTAAAACAGAATCATATGTAAGTGTTCTATGCTTAGATATACAATACCACAAGTCCAAAATTAAAGTACCACATCATTACCATACATTATAATAAAACAGAGGGAGCAACGTTCCAACATAGTACATTAATGGCAAGTTCAACTTCAAATGATAAACATCAGTGCGGTACATTGGGAAACAAATATCCATATAGAGGACAAACCTTGGATACAAGAGCAAACAAACAAACGTAAAAAAGAAAAAGGAAAAGGAAAATTAACAATATTACGAGCTTATTAGGAGAACAAGATGGCAAACAGTAAAATTAATCATAAGTACAGCTGCTAATTATTCCCTTCATCCTTTCCATTTGGGTTGTAATATGGATAGATAGTGTAGAATGTCTGAAGTGCTGCAAGAATTAGCAGGGTCACACCAGCAAATACTGAGATGACAGCCCATGGGCTACTGAAGTAGTTCTGTTGCAAGCTCGCCCACTTACGGTTCCAACTTGAGTCGTAGTATTTCTGCACATCTCTAAACAAATCGAAAAAGAAGTGGTCGTTGTGGTCGATGAAACAAAAGTTACCAATATCATTGAAGAAAGTGGCGGCCATCTCATGGCTGCTCAGTGTGTTATAGATAACACCAGATTGCTGAAGCAGCTCCACATCCTTTTCTGAATCAATGAGTTCATCCATAAGTTTCATGTAGCTGCTAAAAGTTCGCATGCTGGGTGATACGGAGTTCTCAAAGGCAATCAGATTTAGTAATAAGGTCGTCTGACTTGAGTCAATCTTCATGCATGGCATCCGAATGGTGCCATTGGAAAAGGTAACATCAAAACCCTTATCATCACCTTCATTGTTTAAATTGCCATCACATTCATTGTCTTCCAACTTAAAGCTTGATTTCTCAAACTTTATACCTGCTATCTTGTGAAGTGCAGTGGCATTTGCTATGACCTTCGGCGTACAAATTGGTAGGTTGTATACTGCCTCAGTGGGTTTGTCCCGCTGAAAACAATCTCTTCGAAACTTACTGAGTTGTTTATTTATCTTAGGTGACGAAGAGCATCTCCAGTAGAGGTCAAGGAAATGAGCTGCTCCGCTAGACATGCGACCCAGATTGATTTTCCAGGGCATATCGATGCACATAAACGGTTTCAGGACACAGTCAAAGGGGGGAAATGCTCTGGGGTCCGTACGGGGAATAAGTAAAAGCCAGTTATACACCTCCTTGATAAAAAAGAGGGGAATTTGATTTTCCAACAGAAGCAAGTCAGATCTTACCTCTTTTATGTTCCTATCAATGATAGGCATGCTCTCCTGTATTGTTTTTGAGAGAGAAAGAATTATACGGATAATAAAGAAACTGTCAAGAACTAGCATCCTGACAAAATCAACATCACTAAGGTTGAACTCCTCTTTATAGAAAACACGAGCATACTTTTCAAACCTCATAAATTGGGTGCATATCTTGTCCATGTCGTCAGACACAAGACAGATATTACTGGCACCAGTTGGGTTCTTCTTCAGAAGGTTTGACATGCACTGGGGTTTTATTTTTTCCATGGGTTTGAGGTTTTCTCGTCCATGGTAGTATGGGCCAATAGAAACCAACTTTGGTTCAAAATCAGATCCTCTACCGTATTTGTTGTGCGCCGGGGCATGGAAGATAGAATTCCTTGATCGGTGTCTTTCCTCTGGCCCCACTACGGGATCCATTTCCATTTAGAGTGAGAAGTGGATATGGATTGAGGGTCTTTGCTTTTTCTTGGTTTGTTTTGTGTTTTGCTTTGTTTCTAGATTTATAATCATACGGTTGGTTGTATGGGGTTTATATATATAGGACAAACAAGATCAGGATACCAGTGCTTTTTATATTAATTCAGGAACATAATTAGAATCAAATTTTGGTCTGCTGGTAAAAGTGTATCAACATTTTAGACGGAGAATTTCAGTAGTTTTGTCTCCACGGATCGTCAAACGCCAATATGCAAATTATGGTTAAAAATATGAACTTTATTATAAACCGCAATTATCTAATTAATGTCCCGTAAGTTTTGACAAATACATGGTTCAACAAATTATATTTTTCTAGACGTAATTTCTGTTTCTATATGCAACGGGTATAGAAATATAATTCATTTTGTCATTTCTCAAATAATTCGAATTTATGATTAGAAAAATGAGCGTTGCTCTCTGCTCTATAACAAGCACCTAACTGTCTTATTGCTGTTTTGGTGGTATTATTATAAGGAGAATTCATATTGTCAACGGTAACAGTTACTGCAGAAAGAACCTAGACCGTCCGTTTCGATGCTGATTGGATGGTATGGATTTTAAACTCAAATTTATGTTACTGTAAAGGATATGGAGCAGGGTTCTAAATAGCGCGCTATAGTACTGCTATAGCGTTTTGGACCATAAAAGTTATGGTGCTATAGTGCGCTAGTGCGCTATAGAATGCTATAGTGCGCTATAGCGGCGTAATATGACAATAGCGTCGTTCTTTTAGCTGTTCCGTTATAACGCGATAAACGTTATTTAAATCTATGATATAGAGTGATGATTGGTTTAGTAGGCTTAAAAGTCATGCCATGTAAGCTAGCAAGCGAAATCTAAAACATGAGAAGTAAAATGTAATTATGGCGACGGATTAAGTTAAACTATCTTTGTTATTTGTAGACAGACTAACTTCACACTTTATCTTTAAAAATAGAGATTTGTTTTCTTATTTCACTCTCCTCCTTAGTATAATTTAAACCATAACTTAAGTTGTTAAACAAGATATAAAACAGGAGTAAGATGGAGCAAACAACTTAATCTTCATATTGAATGTTATGTAAATTTAAAAATAATTATATATGATGCTTACTTCATATTACTATTACTATTTTACATTTTGTTTGACAGTTTAAGTCGTGACATAAATTATCATCTATGGAGGATAGACAAATTGAGAAATAAATCTTATTAACCTTATAGTGGACTCTACTGCGAAGTAAATGTGACGTAAATTATAATACATGAGACTTTTTGCGACATTTTGTTTGACGTAATTCATGAGACTTTTTGCGACACTAAGGAACGGTAATAATAGTACAATTCCAGCTGGCACAACGTAAAGAGTTGACCATCATAACTATTATATTATTTAAAAATATTTTGTTTAATTTACCAAGAAAAGCTGAAAAACGATCGATATAATACACGTAGAAATACTATAGCATTCAAAATAAGTTGGGCTTAACATAGGGGTGTCAACGGTTACGATATAGGTTGGGTACAAACATCTTCATACTTGTAGTCGTTATGATAATGAAAAAAAAAATATTCTTATCTGTCTCTTCAAAATATGTTACGGGTCAAGCAAACAGATAAAAAGATGTCACTGACATATACCTATTTGTGTTTTTTATAAAATATTTTTTCAAAACAAGAAAAAGAAATAATAATAAATACAACTGATCTTTATTATGAAAATTTGTAAATTAAAGACAAAACTTTAGCGTATTATGTATCATCTTCATACAAATATATATCTTAATAATATCTATATATATAATTTTATTTTTATAAATTATCTTATAAGATAATGGGTATGAAAAGGACTTTATCCGTACCCTTATCCATTATATAATAACAAAAAAAATCTTTACACTTACCCGTATCCGATAAGCTAACGAAAAAAAATCTTATCTTTATCTGTCTTTAATTTCAAATGCGATACAGATCTAATAAACAGTTAAAAGGGTGTCATTAACCCCCTAGCTTAACATGCATGCAATTGGATTTATTTATTTTAAATTTCATTTTCCTGGTGTTTGCTACTTTTGTTTTTATTTCTTAATAAAGCCAAGAAGAAATTAATATTTAGAAAGAAATGCACAAGCATCGAAATAATGAAAAGTTAAACTAAAGCGGATATATATATATTACTGAAGTTTAAAATTTTATTCCTACTGTTAATTTGGTGGTATATTTTTTGAATCCAATTCCTCCTTTTGTCCATGCTACAAATTAACAAGTTATCCTTGTTTCTCCGGTTCTATGTCGATCATCCTCCTGATTTCAAATTTTTTCATCAAACACCATTATAAAATTGCGGAATGAAATTAGGCCACAATTGAGACAAATGTTTGCTCCGAATCTCCGATTGGTGAGGGAGACATTTGAGTGATTAGGATTGGTAAATAATTTTTGGATTTGTAATATTATATGTTTTATCACTAGCAAATATAAATGTGTAATATTGTATGTTTAATGGCTAGAAAATATGAATGCTAGATTGTTAGTTAATTATAAATCGTATAAAAAAAGAAAAAAAAATATACATGGTTCTAAATAACAAACATTGTATGGTTTTCAAAATAATACATGGATGCCTTGTAGAAACTGTGTATATATATAACTCTTGTTATTGTACATGGTTATACTTAATTTGACCGTGTAAAAACTATCATTTTCAGCATATTATTTTTAAATCTGACACAGTTCAAGTCTATTAATCGTGTATGTTAGTACTATATACACACGGTTCAGAAACCGCGTACAATGTATCCTCCTATTCATACACGATGCTCGCGAACATAGTTATGTAACCGTGTGTCATTAGCTTTTTGGACTGTGTATAGTCACGTTTTCTGTACTAGCTAGTGGTTGCATTAAGATATATTCCTCTTTGTATAATATTATATTCAACGCTAGAAATAAACCGTCTAATCAGTATCAAAACTTACATAAACAATTTAAATTCACGAGACCGTTTAATTTGCTATCTTTTAAATCATTAATATGAATCTCAACACAGATTTGAATCCAATTTTAAATAAAATTTGGCCACAACCTTCTAGACTAAGGAATCAAATCCTCTGCCCCTCGGTGGGCAGGATTTTCTTGCCATCCTTGGAAATTAACCAATATACATAAGCCACTTATCTTAGACTCTCTAACTATAATTAATTACTAAATCTATTTATTAAATATTTGTAAATTAACTTAGTAATTTTTCTATGCATAGAAAGATTGACTTGCATAATGAACAAATAGAAGAAAAACAATCCGGTTTGTCTTTTATGAAATAATTAATAATACAAGATATTCTTTTTATGAACAGGTAAAGTTATTTACAGAAGAGCCACAATACCACAAATTTTATTATATATATGTGCAATTTGATTTATAAATTTTCAAATATAAATGAAAAAAGTTAAATATGGACATATTATTGAAATTTCTCTTGAATCGTTCGAGAACCTTCATTGCTTTAGAACCTCAAAATTGACTATTTTATTGCACAAAATTTTGTAACATGAGAACTTTTCTCGAAAACACTTCTCTATATTTGAACATCAATCTTAAATCTTGATGTAAGAGAAATTAAAATACGTCCAAATTTTACTTTTTTTGTTTATATTTGAACATCTATAACTCAGTAATTAATTATTGTGAAAACTTTCATTAAGAGTTCATAACAAGTGGCACATGGAGATTGGTTAATTTTCAATAAGGATGGCAGGAAAATCCTGCCCACCGGTGGGCAGAGGATTTGATTCCCTAGACTAAACCCAATTAAGCTAATCCAAAATTTTTTATGAGCTGTTGACAAAGTGATTCCCCATAATTTAAACTTTTCGAATGACAAAGTCATATTTGACCAGTGACGTTTCAGGATTTGTAATTAAACATTAATATCTTGAATTCCGTGACAAATCATGTGAGATATATATATCAAATTTTAAACGAAATACTTTTTTTTTTAATTATTAACAAAATATTCTTGTGAATCCTTAATGTTTTCCTTCTCTAGCTCCGTACCCCTCTCCCTAAGAGTGCAAACGGATCGGATACGGATTGGATAGTGGTAAAACCATATCCGTATTTGTTTTTATTTTTCGGATACAGATACGGATCGAATACTAGACGGATATGTACGAATATGAATTGGATATCGGTTATACGTAGATATATACATAAATATTTTCATAATATATATGAAACTATATGGTATATATATCTACTATTCAGATACGGATAATTAAAATTCAAAACCATATATGTATCCGTATCCGCATCGATATTCGGATAATAGATATCTGTATCTAATTTTCGGAAACAAACCCGGATACCAACGGATATTATCCAACCCGTTTGCACCCCTACCTCTCTCCCACTCCCTCCCAGTTAATTACTCCTTGTATTTTTCTTTGCACTGGATTTTTTTTCCTAAGTTTTCCTATTCTTTTTACCTTCCGTCTTACTTTAATAATTTTTTATTGCTGGTTTAATTAAATCTTTCAATTAGGTTCATCTGCTTACTCAAAAGGAAATTTTCTTTTGGTACAAGACCTAATTTGTTCGAGTTATGTTTTTGTAAGCGAATTATGCTTATTTACTTTTATTGCTCTCTGAATGGATTAATTACTATTTGGATTAGTCAAGCACTCTCTCTTTCTTGCAAGTTTTAATTAAAAAAATTCTCAATTATTGACAGACAATATTTTTTCTAGCTATCAAGTCAATGGCCAAGTTTTTTTTATTATGTTGGGTTATTTATGTTGCTTTGTTCTTGCAATTTATTCTCTTTGAATCTTTGGATTAATTATGCATGAATCTTCAAAGGCTGTGATGTGCATGATTCAAACTTAATTTCAATGTGTCCATGTTTATTCCATAATAATATATCTCTGTTATACAAATGTATTTATTCATGCTTATTATTCAATCTCTTGTCCAACTTTGATTTGCGCTTTTGTGTAATCAGAAATATCTATTAAACAAATGTATTTATTGGTCATTTCTTCACTATTTAATTTTTACTTGTGCCGCTTCAATCGGCTTGGTATTAATATTAGTCTTATTTTAATTTTAGTTTCATTCTGTTTTATATAAAATATCTAATTATCTTCGTAGATAAATGACCACTACTACAAAAAAACAGCAATTGTTAGCCTCTTCCTTTGGTCGATAAACCGTTCACTCCAGGAAGCCAGATTATACACGGACAATAAAGGAAGAGCTACACGGATTTCCTACCGTGTTTAAATCGAGGGTGTACGATTAGTTCAATAACTACACACGGACTTTTGGCCGTGTGCAATTTTAAAGATTCTACACGTATAACTTCACAAACAGCCGTGTACAAAGACCAGAATGTGTCGCACTCCATTTACCGAGCTACACGGATATTACCTAAAAAACCGTGTACGATTCTTTTTGTACACGGACTTTTAACGAAAAAACCGTGTAGCTTAACTCTTTCTACACGGACATTTAGTTAAATGTCCGTGTAGCTCTCCTCTTTCTACACGGACATTTAACTAAATGACCGTGTAGCTATCTTTTTTCTACACGGACTTTAGTTAAATGTCCGTGTAGAAAGTACATTTTTTTTTTTTTGTATTTTTTGTTTTTCGGCTAGCCTCCAGTTTTGCTAGCCATTTTTGTTACAGAACTATATATTCCAGATTTTCCAGATTTCATATAACAAGAAATCCATATTTTCCAGATTAGCAATAAATCCATATTAGCAAGAAATTCATATTTTTCAGATTAGCCAGAAATCCATATGCAATAAATTATACAATATTCATATACACCAAATTATACAAAATTATGCAAATCCATATCGAGGATTACAAAATTCCATGGCAAACCACCTTGCCCACATGCACCGCACATCGTCGATCTGATCCTTGGTGTAATGCGCTTGTTTTGTCACATTCTACAAAATTATAATTTGATAATAGTTAGTATTTCAGAAAAGGTAGATATCAATTGCTTATTATATAGGAAATTCATATGAAGTACATACCGCATCTGGGAATTCGAATTGTATTCTTTCGACAAAGTCAAACATGAATATCATCGTGTAATAAGCGCATTCCCAACCCTCCTTCTGTTGCGGGCACTGAAATTTACATTTAGCGGCATTTGTTAGAATGACAATAATTTTTTTAACAAGATATGAAATTTCTAACTCAAGGCCGTGTGCTCACCTTCAAGTACTTCCAATTCAACTTGCTTTTCTTGCCCGGGCCCGTGCTATGTGATCCTCCCTCTTTAATATATTTCACAAAAGCCCTTACAAAAGTGAGTGAATGTAATTAGCAATTTTATAATTTGATATGATTGAAAGAAATGCAAACCTATAGAATTATTATTGCTTACTTATTCACAAAAGGCAAGATAACTTTGCAATTGGCAGCCGCGGTCCTTCCTCCTGGCTTACAAGAATCAATAATTATGCCCGTGCTTAAGTACGGCACAATGAGAATCGTGCACCAATGTTTGCTGTTGGATCGAGGAGAAGAATTATAGTACTTTAGCATGAGAATGAATTTCTTTATACAATTCTTTAATTAAAATATAAACAACACATAAGTTAAGATTAGAACTAACCCCTCGTGGTATGGCATGAGAATGAATTTCTTCTCCTCCGCCTTAGCACGATGCATCGCAGAACACATGTACTCGATAGCCATATCCGGATAATATGTCACTGCCGTAGAACTCACTTTCTCGGGGTCCAGAAACATGCACAAGTTCTTCTTTTCAACCATCTCATCACAGTTTCGGACTAGCTTCCTGAAACTCATCATATTGTAATTAGAATATATATTTGAGTTCTATACAATAATGAAAATATTTTAATATCACTAACATGAGAAAAATGGTGATGTGTGACACATCGAGCCATTTGTCGGATGACGAGTGATGGAAGAGGTCCTTGAAGTCTTTGAACGACAGCAGGAGATCCCTGCCTTCGTGTAGAAACATCCCAGGTGGGACAGGGATGATGATAGCCTCCATGCCTTCGGGCGCCGTCATCAAGTAGTCGTGGAGAAAGCGCAAATCATTGGGCAAACAGCTGTATTCTTCTTCTGTGACCATAGGACGGGGCGGTGATTGTGGCGCGTCAGCCCCGACGTCGCAAGCCACCTCCTGACGTACCGGTGACATCGCCGTACCGGTGACATCATCTCCTCGTGTCTGTATCAAGTTATAGATGTATTATTCTAGTATTTCAAAAAGAATGAGTTGAACGTAACAAAATAAATGAGTTATTTTATGGATTACCTGATCCAAAACAATCTGACTCTTGGGCCATTGGACAAATGACATCCGTGCGTCATCAAGCACAACCGCTTCGTCGGTAGGGACAGGAAGGGGTACGCGCTGCCATCCATCCAAGACTAACTCAACCTGCACGCATGCATGGTCGGGTCTTAGCTGAGTATGGTGTACACTTTTGGCGAGTGGATGTACAACGCCCTTAGCAACGAGTATAGAAACACTGCCATTCCGCAGGATGAGGTCGCATGCTCTGGGGTCCTGCAAATTTATAGGAAAGTTGTTTATTTTAGTGATGCGATATTGTATAACAAGGTTGCAAACATGTTTTAAATACCTTTAGATTATGAAGAAGTATTGATTACCTTGAGATTATCCAAATCGTCGTTCGCGCCCCACGTGCCGGATGCTTGACTACTTCGCCGAATTCCCGGCGAAATGGGAGGTGGTTGCTCGGATGGCTGCGTAGTTGCTGATCTAATTTGTGTCAACATTGCTTCCATCTCAGCAAACCTTGCGTCGTACTCTTTGCTCACCTCCGCGCGTATCTGCGCAACTATCTCGTCTTTGTTTACCTTGGCACGCGATTTTCTTCGAGGTTTTTGTCCCTCCACTCGGAACACCTCCTTCCAGCCCCTGTAGACCCCTACACCCCTTACTCGACCCGGGTGTTCTGGATTCTCGAGCGTTGCGGACAAGGAATCATTTTGTCGTTCGACACTCCGGGCACCCGAGTTGACCTCCTCCTCCACTTCCAACTGTTCAAGTAGAAGAATTAGTTAAAGCAAAAGAACAATTGATGTACTTTCGGAGTTATAAATGACTCTTACCATTCTTTGAGCCACGCTTTGCAAATCCGTTGGGAGTACTATCCTCCCGTCAGCGGTTACCTCGGCTCTACCCATGACCCAATCTTTGCCCCTAGGATTTTGGATCCTAACCACGGGTGAGTCAGAATCCTTGTTCGCGTCCAGGACTTTCCTCCATTCTGCCGTCTTACCCTCGTAACCACCTGACCCTAGATGGTGTGGATACTTGTTAAAGGCAACGGTCATCCTGCCTTTATTACTTTTTGCCTTCACAGAAACAAGACAATAACGATCAGTTAGTTTTAGAAAAAAGAGTACATATCGAGAAAGAATAAGCATAATTTGGCACGAGTTAGATACCTTGAACTCTTCGGTAGACTTCAAAGCTTGAAACGCATCCCAGTCCTCTTGTTTTAGCCATTTGTAGTAGCCGACCGGATTTCTCCCTTTCTCCATGAACTCCGTCTTCAACGTGCTCTTGTATTGCTTCCAACCATTGTTCATAATCTTCAAAGTCTTAACCTTTGGAACATCATTCTCGATGTTCCACTGAGCCTGATTGACACAAAAATTTAGTGTATTTAAGTATAGATCATACATGACCAATAATTCAAGAGAAGAGTTGTTAGGCACTTTACCTTCACCGTGTTCCACCACTCGTCCTTCAAGTCATCCTCAAAATGATCCCATCTCTCAACAAGGATACTCGCATTTTGCCTCACGAAGCTCGTACACCAATTTGAATATTTCTGCCGTTTTGGTCCCTGCGCACGCCCGTCTTCTGTGAACCAGATTTCTTGATGGGTCTGCTCGGACGTGCTCGTGCACATTGTCGGCCCTCTCCTCCTTCTTTCTGATGAGGCAGTAGCTTGCTGCTCCTCTTCTGCCATCATCTCGACGTACTCATCCTCATCCGACATGGTTCTGCATGAAATTAAAGATCAAATCATAAGTGACCAATAATTGATATGCTTGTACAAAAATTGATATTCTTGTTCAAAATATCATAGGTATGACCAATAATGAAAACCTAAATTGATATTATTGTACAAATATGCTAAAATTACCTCTTGCTAAAATGAACATAAAATAAAATTGACTAATCTAAACCTCTTGCTAAAATCACCTCTTGCTAAAATACCCTAAATTAATCAATTTTTGGCAAAATACCCTAAATCATATAACCTAGATTAATCAATTAACCTAGATTAATCAATTTTTGGCACAATTTTTGACATATAACCTAGATTAATCAATTAACCTAAAATACCCTAAAATACCCTATATCATATAACCTAGATTAATCAATTTTTGGCACAATTTTTGACACAATTAATGAATGAATTGATATCCGGTATAGCACCATTTTTGACATATAACCTAGATTAATGAATGAATTGAATGAATTGACACAATTTTTGACACAATTTTTAACAAGTACCATAATGTATTCAATACCAACCATGGCTAACGGGTTCAAACCCAATAAGAAAAATAAAGTAAAAAGAATATGACTTTCAGTCAATCAACAAGAGCTCAACTCAGTTTAAAGCACCAGAACCCCTATTGCAAAATAATAGTAGAGAGAGAGAGACGCTAACCAGAACCCCTATTGCAAAATAATGGTGAGGCAAAATGGCGGCAAGGCGGTGAAGAGCTCGGAGTAGGCTTTCGAGTAGCTCTGTGAGGGTTTTTGGAACTGAACCGCTTAATTCTCTGTGAGGGTTTTCGGACTTATGAAAATTTTGGCAGAGAAGGATTTCGAAATAATAGTGTTTTCCTCATTATACACGGACTTTTAACTTAAAAGACCGTGTACAAAGAGCTTTATACACGGACATATTCTAAAGTCCGTGTGCAAATATCCTTTCTACACGGACATCTAGCTAATAGTCCGTGTAGCTCTCTTCCATTTCTACACGGACATCTAGCTAATTGTCTTTCCAACTAAATCTCTCAAACGTACTCATACCATAAATACCTGTGGGGATCACTCAAACTACATGATGGGATCCAAATCTACTGAAATTCGAGATCATGAACAGTAACCCTGAAATTCCTGGAGACTTCAATTTTGTTAAATCTACTGGATTGGCTTTTGTTAAAATAATTTATCTTATTTGCTACATAAGTGATTAGAGGAGACTTCAAATGCATTCATTTTTTCTCTCCATCATGCCTCCATTTTTTAAAAACTTTAATAACTCAAAATTTAAAACTTAAAAGTCAAAATAAAACCGTTATATATTATCTACATCATTTTATCTATGCACGTGTAAAAAATTATAACATTTCAACTTTGTTTTGATTGTCATCAAGAGCTTGTAAAAACGTACTAATGTGGATTATTTCTAGACGTTGATTTTTCAACTTATTGATTCACATAAAAACAAAATCAAAATGTGATAATTTTTTTATGAGCACATAGAAAAAATAAAAGAGATCACATCTATCGGTTTTATTTTAACATTTATGATTTAAATTTTGTGTTATTAACGTTTTAAAAATGGAGACATGGTGAAGACACAAAAAATGAAAGCAGTTGAACCCTCGCCAAATGATTAAGTCATTAAGGGAATTAATTATGCCCTCATTTATTTTTTGAGAGCTGTGATGTAATAGTTGAACACAATTTATTTTCCTGTACAATTGACAGCTACTGTCATTATTTCAAACAAAAAGACAGTTGACTCTCAATTAATTGAAAATTTATTGTGCTTGTAAGTTATTATTACACGCCTCATACGAAATTAAATTTATTATTTGCAAATTGATTCAACAAGTGGCACAACTTGATCGGATCTTTCGGGAACTGCATCACACATTATTAAAAAAGAAAATTAAATTTCCTTTGCAATGAAAATTTAGGAAATTTTGAAGGGATGACTAATTTATTAATTTTGACATGTATTGAACTTTTTTTACCAAAATTAAGTACACACGTTGATCATACAAGTACTTAGACTATTCTAACAAAAGCAATTCTCACATTTTCAAAAATATATGTCTGACATTATTTGCATTATATAATTTGCATTGTAATTAATTAAAATTTATATTCATTTGTTTGAAATTACTGTCACGGGTGTCGGGTCTTCAAGACTTCAACAGTTTAAAAATGATCATTGAATATTAAAAGATAAGTAATAGAAGTTTGAGCATTGAAAATTAAAAGATAAAGCATTAATAAATATTAAAAGAATTTCAAAAAATATAAAATTTGGTCTCCAAGCACAAGTTAATATGGAAATCATGTTGAACGGTTCGGATCAACTGTTTGAATTTTAAAATCACAAAATTAACTTATAAAAATATAGTGTCAAGATGTGTCATCATAAAATGGTGTAATTGGATCCCTCCTCAATTTTCAAACACAATTAATTAAAAGAAGTACTCCCCTTTTAAAGTCAAATTTACAATTTCTATACCTTTTAATCTAATATCCTTTTCATTTTTTACCTTTGTAGTTTTTGAATCTTCTCATTTTTTTTATGCCCGAATATATTGGGCCACCATTGTTTTTATCTAGACTAAAGTTATAAATTCCTTCAAATGTTTCTAATTAAGTAAAAGTCGGAATAAAATCACTTAACTATTTAATATTCAAATTAAAGAGATTTTTTTATTCAGATTTCGCGCTCCTTATAATTTTATCTAAGAAAAAGTAAAAACATGAAATTCAATTTAATCAATACTACACACTACTACAAAAACTTAAGGCCATAAACTTGGAGTAAATTACCATTGATTTGATCATTTGCACCAACACACTCAAATAAGAAAATTCTTTCATGTTATCGATCGATGTATTCCATGTTAGGCTCGGATTAATATTTAAGACACATTTAGTATGAATTTAATTACTAGAATCGATGTTAGGAGTGAAAGATGGAACATTTGTATATATATTATTAAATTTTCTGATATTAATTAGAGTCCCTACACTCACTAAACAACATTATCTTCTTTATTTTCTAACTTCTAATTAAGTATAGCAATTTTAATTGTTCATGACAGACTTTAATATATAACTTCTCACCAACTTAATTAATACTTATCTTTAATATTAACTGAATACCAACTACTTATCTTTAGATAGGTAGAATTTTGATGGTCCAGAATTTTCAGAAAACACTGATTTTTCTACCTATCTAAAAAAATAGTAAAAAAATTCGAAAAAATATAAAATTTAGTTTGCAAGTACATATTCATATGGTTATCACATTGAACGGTTGGATCGACCATTAGGATTTTAAAAAGTCAAATTTTTGACCGTAGCACGGACCCCATCCGTGCTATGCATAGCACCATAGGCTCACTCGTTTCATAAATCATATTGCTGGATACAATACATACGAGGGTTTATATAACACAAATTAGGAGATCGGGATGTCAGGGTTTTCATAATCACATTGCGTCATATTCTCGTTAATACTCCCCTTGATAATAGCGATATCTGAACCGGAAATAGCGATATCTTCACAAATAGTAACTTTTATCGGTTTACCATCGGTAATAGTCTTTTTTATCTCGTGTATACCTCCAGATTCTTGTAGATTCGTTCTTAGAGCAAATAGCTTGATTGATAAATTAGATGATCTCCATATTAAATTGTATTGGAGACCAAATTTTATATTTTTTTTAATTTGTTACTATTTATTTATTTTCTAGAATTTTTTAAATTCACTTTTTTTATGGTCAAGAATTTTCTAAAAAATAGTGAATTTAAATTTTTTTTAAAAATAGTACATTTTTCTAAAATATATAAAATTTAATCTCCAAGCACATTTCAATATGAAGATCACGTTGAACTATTCGTATCGACATTTTTGACTTAAAATATATATATTTACAAACATGTCATCCTTGTTCTTTCATTTATAATTAATTTTAGTCAGTTTGTCTTCTACCAATATCTTCCTTATTCTAAAATTTCGTATCAAACACCATAATAAAATTGCGGAATAAAATAAAGAAGATTTTTTTTGTTATTACCATTTTTGTACTGTCATTAAGAAAAAGTACGGTACCGAACTACCGACTACCGATTACCGAACAGGCCTAATTATGCAATCATTTCATAATAGCTAACATATATAATTTAGTTTATACCATATATATATCTAACAATCCAAACCAAGAATCATCTATAGTTGCATGCGTAAGCTGTGTACGTTAATATTTTTTTTTGTTATTGATGTTAATATGACCAATTGAGAAAGTGATTGCCGATCATTTTAACTTTTGAAAGAAAGCAACAGCGACGGAATGAGAGTTGTAATTAAAAAATTTCTTTAATTCCGAGACATGCATCCTTCTGCATGCAGCTCTCCTTGCCAATGTAAACACATGTTGACCGATCTAGGAGTGTCAATGATATCCTTTTATCCGTTCATCCGACTCATACTTTATCCTATAAGACAAGTACGGATAAGATTTTTTTTTTTTAAACTTGTCGGGTATGAGTACGGATAAATATTTTTTTTTGTTATCTAAACGGATAAGGGTACAGGTAAAACCTATTTCGTACTCATTATCCGATTGGGTTATTATAATATATATATATATATATATATATATATATATATATATATATATATATATATATATATATTAGGAGGAGGGATCAAGTTACAACAAAGTTACAACAACTATTTTTTCGTTTTCAAAGTCCAAATCGTCGATCCAAACCGTCCAACATGATTATCTAAAAAAAATGTGCTTGCAGATCAAATTTTACATTTTTTTTAATTTTTTTACCTATTTATTAAGATTGGTACAAAATTCAATGGTCTGAATATGACTATTTTTGTGTAAAATACTTAATAAATTGTAAAAAAATTCAAAAATATGTAAAATCTGATCTGCAAGCATATTTTATTATGGAGATCATGTTGAACGGTTTGGATCGACGATTTGGACTTTGAATATGAAAAAAATGGTCGTTGTAACTCAAATTTGTTGAAACTTGATCCCTCCTCATATATTAGATAGATAGAGGTTGGTTATATCAAAACGTTTGTTCCGGAGTCGTGGTGCAACCAACTGGTTTTCTAATTTTCAAAGTCCAAATGGTCGATCCAAACAGTTAGATGTGTTCTCTATATGAAAATGTGTTTAGAGACCAAATTTTACATTTTTTGGATTTTTTTTACTATTTATTAAGTCAGTTTTAAAATCACTCATTTAATTAACAATGAAAAATTTCTGGATCATTGAAAAAACAACAATTTTAAAACTGACTTAATAACTAGTAAAAAAATTTAAAAAATGTAAAATTCGGTCTACAAACACATTTTAATATAGATTGAATATTGAACGGTTTGGATCGACGGTTTGAACTTTGAAAATGTAAAAACATAAGTGTTTGTTCTAAGGCCTAGGAACAAACGTTTTGATATTTAATCCTCTCATCTACGTACATTATGTACTTTACGAATTTTAATTTTTCATCTTTAATTTAAATATTACATTTGATTACCAACTAACAAATTAATTAAGTTCATATTTCTAATAATCCAAAGCCAACAATCTACTATTGTTGGATGAGCTCTCTGCTTTCCTATGAGTTGTTGAGAAAGTGATTGCTGTAATATTTAACTTTTCAAATTCATATTTAATTGACTGCAAAGTTATGAGAAGGAATCCAACACTCGACTTTTTTTCTAGCCAACTGTACTACTCTCATTTCTCAATTCAAGAAAAATTTTAATAAGAGCCTTTTTTAGTTACATATAAAAAGGTTCTGATTAAGAAAAAATTTAATCATAGCCGTTTTATATGTAACTAGTTGGCGGCGTGCTATATCAGTGGTGGCGATAAAACTCTTGTGTAAATATTCGTAATTAGACCGAAATATGAATTACTTTAGATTTACGGTCAATTATAATTGCTCAATAATTCGTTGTACATATCAATTTTTTTAATTACCTAATTCTACTATTTTTAAAATTATTTTTATTATTATTTCATGACTCTTTTTGAAATGAAACATTTTTTATTTATATATCATTTGAGGTTCATCTTTCAAAAATTCTAAATAATAGGAAACAAAATTATAATAGTATATTTTAGAATGTAAAATAATGCTTATATATTTTAGTGCTTATATATATGAAAGCAATGATGAACATCACACGCAATCTAAAAAACGTCCATTCCAAGAAATTTAACAAGTGATTCATTAATTTGGAGGGAATTGACATGTAGTTGACATTGAATTAGTAAAAGCAAGTCGTTGCATAATTGAAAATTAAATTGTGTTTGTAATTAAGTCATTATTACACATCTCAAAAACTGAATTGTGTTTGTAGTTGACATTGAATTAGTAAAAGCAAGTCGTTGCATAATTGAAAATTAAATTGTGTTATAAATTTAGACTTCTACACGTAAAAAAAATCAAAAAGATGCATAGAATCACAAAAAGACAAATTATTTGATTTGAGGACTGATATTCAATCTGAAATTGCATCTTTTAAACACAGTCGTTGGCATATCAGACTTAATATAAGAATGAAGATATATTAGTTTAGTAGGCTATGTAAATAATATATTAATTAAGTAAGCTATCTATACGGAAGGTAGATATAATTATATCAAGGAAAATGTCAACTAATTAAATTAATGGAGTACAACTGTGCAAGCCGGATCAAAAGCCGACATTTTTATTAATATCCAAAGTTTAATACAAATTATTAATTATGCTCAGACTTTCAAACTTTCGCTAAAAATACCCAAACCGGCCAGAAAATGGCCGGTTTACTCCCCCCTAAGTCGGCCAGAAAATGGCCGGTTTAGTCTTCTTCTTCTTTTTTTCTTTTATTTTCTTTTTTTTTTAGAGACATTATGAAGAGAAAAAAATAATGAAATCTAACACTGAAAATTTGAATTTTGTGTTTAAATTATTTGTTAGATTACTTCTTTTGATTTATAATTAGCATATTTATACTAAAATACACTAGATTACTTGAAATTATGTTGAATTATACTATATTACAATAAATTATGTTGAATTACACTAAATTACGTTAAATTACGCTAAATTACAATAACTTCGCTAATTATGCTGAAATACGGTAAATTACGCTAAAATAAACCGATTCTGTGCCATCTTTCATGAATCATAAAAAATAGTAAAAAAATTCCGAAAATAGTAAAAACTGGTATTCTACAAGTTCATTATGTAACTAATTTACTGAGCTACTTGGATTGAATAATAGAAATGAAAATCTTAATCGGAAACTTCAACTCAAGTTTTGAGGCTCTTCCCTTTGTTTTTTGACGATTCTGAATTTTGGAATCTGGCATCGTGGGCACGGACGCATGCGCATTTTCGCAAGCTTTCCGAAAAGTGGTCATTTGCTGAAATTGGACACTCGAGCGCTGTTTTATGACCGTTTGAAGTTTCGTCGTCGTTTTTCACCTTTTCAGTGAAGATATCGTCTCTATTCATATGTAATTTACCGTAATTTTACCGTATTTTAGCGTAATGTAATATAATTTTGTGTAATTTAACTTAATATAGTCTAATTCAACATAATTTCAAATAATTTCGCGTATTTTAGTATAAATATACTAATTATATATCAAAAGAAGTAATCTAACAAATAATTTAAACAAAAAAATTCAAATTTTCAGTGTTAGATTTTATTATTTTTTCTCTTCATAATGCCTCTAAAAAAAAAAAAAAACTAAACCGGTCATTTTCTGGCCGGTTTAGGGGGGAGTAAGCCGGCCAGAAAATGGCCGGCTTACGGGGGAGTAAACCGACCATTTTCTGGCCGGTTTGGGTATTTTTAGCGAAAATTTGAAAGTCTGGGCATAATTAATAATTTGTATTAAACTTTGGATATTAATAAAAATGTCGGGATCAAAAGTGTCATCGGTGCAATCCAAAAGTTTTGAAGGAAGACTATATTGGGAATTATTGGATTCTTTGTAACGATGGGGTAATTTGAATCAAGAGGAAGTCAGGAATTAAATTGGGGAAGAAGGAATTATCAAAATTTAGGAGCTCCTAAAATTAATTATATGCTTCCCGGGGCCGGATTCAGAGTGTTCCGGGGGGCAGCTGTCCCTCCTGAATTTTGAGTTTTAGTGGAGATTTATCAGTTCCGACCGACTTTGTTCTCCTGAAATTTTTTTTGTCCTCCTTTGGACGTTTGATTTGTAATTCGAGTTAAATTTAGGGTTTAAATTGAAATAAATCTGTTGAATTTTGATTGGTAATTAGAATTATCAGTCAGAGCATCAGAAATTACAAGTTAAAGCATTGGAAAGTATAAGTTAAAGTATTGTTTTTTTATCGACTACCCAATTGGTTAATGGATTTAAACCCGATTCGATATTTTTTTATCCCCGGACGAAAATCCTGAATCCGCCCTGATGCTTCCAATTCTCTTTTATCCTTGTGTACGTTGTGCAACTGTCAATTTGTTTTATGAAAATTTGCCTACTACCATTATTGAAAAATATATATATATATATATATATATATATATATATTTTCTAGCGCTTTGAATAATCTGCGTTTTCTGTGAGGGACTTCAATTTGACATACAAAAACTTTTTGCTGCTTGATGTCTTCGCTTCTCAACAGTTTTCTTTTCTTTTGTAATATAATAAATAATTTGTAATATCAGAAAATAATGATTGTCACTTTTGGATGCTACAAAGCCTACAATGGAAGCTGTAATATTTTATAGGCTATAACTTTTAGTGTCAAAAACTGTCAGCAATAGAAGTAAAAAGAAAAAAAGAAACTATCAGCAATGATTGTCACTTGTACGTTGGATAATATTCCCCATTGGTTACATAAAGATAATTATATTTCTTAGTATATATACAAATTTATCCTTCATTTATTTCTTCCAAGCATTACTTGTATCATATGCCTCAAAAAATTACAAGCTAATATGATAATGGTGAAGAACCAAAAGATCGATGAAATGCTTGTTGCTGGAAGAACTTTTCAAGTATTTTCTTTTGCTTGGTTTTTTTATTGAATCAAATGAAATCGGAAAATTTTATAAAATATCTTTTCTCTTCAAATCAACAAATCAAATACCCCTCTTTCAAAGTAATAATTAACAGCTATTTACTCCAGTTTATTGAACAGCTATTATTTAATTAACAAACTTGATTGTAGGGTAATAAATTAACAAAACGTTGTTTTATACAAAAAATTATAATACATGATATTAGCTTATTCTATAAAATATTTTGAGTGAGCCTATGGTGCTATGCATAGCACGGATGGGGTTCGTGCTACGGCTCAAAATTTGACTTTTCAAAATCCTAACGGTCGATCCAACCGTTCAATGTGATAACCATATGAATATGTACTTGCAAACTAAATTTTATATTTTTTCGAATTTGTCTACTATTTTTTTAGATAGGTAGAAAAATCAGTGTTTTCTGAAAATTCTGGACCATCAAAATTCTACCTATCTAAAAAAATAGTAAAAAAATTCGAAAAAATATAAAATTTAGTTTGCAAGTACATATTCATATGGTTATCACATTGAACGGTTGGATCGACCATTAGAATTTTAAAAAGTCAAATTTTGAGCCGTAGTGTCACACCGTAAACTTTTGAAATTAGATTTATTCAAATTTATTAAGTGGTTAAATCAAATTATATATATATGTATATACAAAAATCAATTATGTGGATAGCAAATGATAATTATACGATTGTTGTGATTTTCGTCGCGGGAAATAACGAAAAATGGTGAAAACAGAGCCCAGTGCGGATGAACCCACCCGCAGTGCGGTTCCATCCACCCACACTGGGTACTTAGCCAATTTTCTAACGTTCAGCCAATTTTTCCCGAGCCTAGTGCGTCCGCACTGAGAGTCAGTGCGGATGGACCACCCGCACTAAATAACTTAGCCAAATTCTGAGATTTCAGTGACCACCCGCAGTGCGGATGGCCACCCGCACCGCCACCCGCATTCGTGGAAATTCAGAAGTATTAACAGTGAAATTTACAGCCAGTGCGGGTCAGCGAACCCGCAGTGCGGATGGACCCATCCGCATTCGCACACTGAAGGTCTATTTTGCAAAATTCCAAAAGGGAAGTGGGGCCCTTTGTCATACACACCTCTTTCTCTCTTTTCCGTTTCTTTTCCTTTTCTTTCCCCTTCTCTTTTTCTTTCTTCTTTCCTACGCCGACAAAGAGAGAGAGAGAACGAGACAAAGAGAGAGTGAGAGAGAGAGAGCTCCGGGCGACGAAATCCCCCGAAAATCGAGATATCGAACGAGGAACACGTTTCTCGCTCTTTGCTTCCGTTCATTGGTAAATCCCATTTCTATTTCTCTCTCGATTTGTATTTCGTTATTTCTAGGTTTTCGATGAAAACCCGTAGAATTGCACCAAATTGATTGTGCTATGTCTTTGTTGATTCTATAGTGTTTATTGATTGATTTCGTGTTCCAATTTGTAACCGAATTCCCGATTATGAATTTCTCCGAAATGGAATTAGGTTTTGGTACCATTATCTCGAATTGACCTAATTCCGACTCGAATTGTACCGTGTGGTGCCTTAGCGCACTTATGACTTGATTATTGGTGCCGAAACCGAATGAAAAGCACTATGTGACCTAAACCTATATCATTAGGAACCGAATACGAACCCTAAGCCGTGTTTAACCTAATTCAACTCGGTTTAACCTATCGAATACCAATCGAACGCTGTAATCGAATCTAAGTGTATAAATAGGTGATAATCCTACGAGGCATCGGATCTCGGGATCATTTGAGACGCCTGAGCCTTAGACGAGTGCACTTTATACTCAGGTGCGGGGTTTCTGGACTTGTCTGATATTTCCTTTTCAGAATTAAACTGTTATTCGGTTGTCATGTTGAATATTCATTGATGCATTAGCTGAATTGTGCATTGCATGTGCATAGCCCAATCTGTTTGAAATTGAATTGCTGAAATCTGAATGACTTGCATACTGGTATGGTTTACGATTGTGTCGATCTAATTAGATCTGATTTTAGAGTGTAAGTCACCAGAATTGGATTGTGAATGAGATTGATCACCGGCGTGTGACGGGTCACCATCGTGTGACGAATTTGCAAAGCCTGGCATGCGGGCTTTGGCAGGATCCTAAAGCTTTAGCCTACCTGGGACACCGTAAGTCCCCAACCGGTTGGGGCAGGGTCAGTGATTTGATTGACGGTTATGATTATGGGTGACTAGTGTTATCGTCTAAGTCGTTATCCGGCGTGATAAGGCGTTCGAACGGTCAGTTGATTTTACGTTCCAAAATGATGTTGAATGAATTTTCTTGAAATGACTTGAAACCAGAACTTAGGAATGGTTAAGCCAAAGCATTACAGGTGGGTGTCAGATAAAGGGTCCAGCTCGGTGGAACATCTGTAGGTGTCAGTAACCCTACAGATGTGGGTTTGATAAAGGGTCCAGCTCGAGAGAACACCTGTAGTGCTACCAGCTATAATACGGTAAGTTAAGCCTAATGTTATGTTTATTTGAATATCGAATTTGCGATTCCTGGATGTTGATTTCATTTGATTATTTGTTGTCAGGTATATGCATTTTTATCTTATACACTGGTATAGAACTGTGTTATGTTTTATTTGGCGTTTCTTTTTGAAAATGAAACTTGATTGCAAGTCCAGCAATCCGTTGTGGCAATTATCGCACTGAGAATTTATTCTCACCCCACATTTGGGTTATCTTTTCAGGTTTGGGTGCAGCCGGTAGCGGAGAGGCACGTCGGATTTAGACCATCAGTATATGTCACCTATACCTGAGTTTTTGTTTGGTATTTGACTAGAGATGTACATATGTTTTTGATTGTGATATATTCTCTATGTCATGACCTTTGGTTGTATCCGTACGAGATACTGTTTATATATACTATGACCTGTTTTATATTCGAACCGATTTGTTGTGTGTATTTGTGTTATTGTTGCTTGTTGGGGTTGGTTTTCTATTATATCGTACATGCCTTGTAGGCATACAGGAAACTGTATGTCTACGGCAGGGTCCCGTCACATCCTGCGGGCCGCGGGGTGTGACAGGTCTCCTTTGGTGGTATCAGAGCAAGGTTAAGCCTTAACCTGAACCAGTCTGGTAGGATACGTGAGAGTGACACGTAATAAGGGGATCGTAACGGATAAAGAGGTATTTCGTATAACGATTATACATATACATTATTATAATGTTGTTTTGGTACAGTATAGAATTATGGAGACTCGTAGAGGCCGCGGACGACCTCGAGTGAATCCGGTTGTCATTGAGCCAGCAGCTGCTAGAGATGGAAATGAGTCGGAGGGTTCTGGAGGAGGGCAGAACCGAGACAGAGAACTAGATGATAGGCTGATCGCGGCTTATGAGAGGGGCCGTCAAGCAGCCGAAAGGCGAGAGGCAGCACCAGTGGATCAGAGAGGTACACCTGAGGAATTCCGCAAATTATATGACTCTTTTATGCGCTTAAACCCGCCGCAGTTTGATGGTACCGGTGGGTATTCAGAGGCGGAAGAATGGTTAGAGAAGATAAATGCAAAGCTCGTATTGTGTCGGGCACCGGAGGAGGACATGGTGGAGTTAGCGGAACAAATGCTGAACGGAGATGCAAGATTTTGGTGGAATGGCGCCCGACGGAATTATGTCGGGGAAGCAGTTAAGATCCCTTGGGAGTGGTTCGAGCAGCAGTTTACTCGGAGGTTTCTGAGTAACATCCATAGGGAGGCTTTGAGAAGAAAATTTCTGGAGTTGCGACAAGAAGGACGGTCAATAGCTGATTATAATAATGAGTTTCTAGCTTTGTCTAGGTATGCTACAGAGATACAGACAGACAGAGTTCGATATCACCGACAGTACTTGGACGGGTTGGACGGGGGCATATCCATGATAGTTGACACTCCGAATGCTACTGAGTTACAATCGATAATGGATCATGCTGAGCAGGTTGAGATGCACGCGAAGAGGCGGAAAGAGCAATTTGCAGAAAGAAATGTGAAACAACGGGCTGATTCGAGTCGACCGGTTGTGAGGTCGAGAGGAGGCTCGTCATCATTTAGACCCCCTCAGAGACAGATTATGACTCCTCGGCCATCTTATGGGCCGGCAGCTACTTCAGGATTTCGACCGGGTTTCCGGCCGGGATTCACGCCTATGTGGTGCCGCTCATGCAATCAGGCACATAATGAGGTTGAGTGCAGACGCCGCAACAGTTCGTGTTTCACATGCGGCAGCGGAGATCATTGGGCAAGAGAGTGCCCACAAGCTACAGTGAGATTTCCAAGTGACAGTGGGGCGGGAAGCTCAGTCAACCGTGGTAGGGGCGGATCAGTGTCGCGAGGACGGGGTACTTCTCAAGCTAGCGGAGGCAGAACAGCAGGACATGTGTCAGCACATGCGTTGGATGTTTCAGGGAATATACTCGACACCCCAGACGTGTTAGAAGAAGGCGGGGAAAAGAGGACTTCAGAGTATCAGACGGATGTGATGACAGGTATACTCTCTATCTCGGACCATGATGCATACTGCTTGATAGATACAGGTTGTAGCCATTCCATCGTGTCGAGGGAGTTAGTAGAAAATTGTCGATGGCCAGTGGAGACGGATAACCGGATTCTTAGTGTTCAGACTCCTTTCGGTTCCACCGACCACGCCATTACAATATGCCGTAACCGAAAAATTAAAGTGGATGGAAGGGAATTCGAAGCAGACCTCTTAGTTATGGATATTGCGGGATATGATGTGTTATTGGGAATGGATTGGTTAACGAGACACGAGGCAACTATTGACTGTCCGCATCGACGGATCCATTTTGCGAACTCAAGAGGTATATCATGTACTATGAAGTGTAGAGAACTGGGAAAACTGACATCTTGTATTTCAGCTGTAGAAGTGAAACATTTATTAGAAACAGGGTGTACAGCTTATCTGGCGGCCGTGGTTTATACGGCTGCAGCAGTTCCAGAGATCAGCACTATTCCGGTGGTGTCAGAGTTTTCGGATGTGTTTCCAGATGAGATCGTGGGGTTGCCACCT
Source organism: Carex myosuroides (assembly GCA_028015225.1). Taxonomy (NCBI): domain Eukaryota; kingdom Viridiplantae; phylum Streptophyta; class Magnoliopsida; order Poales; family Cyperaceae; genus Carex; species Carex myosuroides. Next base: position 4,590,358 of record CM051464.1, read on the forward strand.
GAACGAGAAGTGGAGTTCGGTATCAAACTGGTACCGGGCACAACACCTATTTCAAAGGCACCGTATCGAATGGCACCTGCCGAGCTGAAAGAACTTAAGGCGCAGTTGGAAGACATGTTGGAGAATGGATTTATCAGACCTAGCACGTCGCCGTGGGGCGCACCGGTATTATTTGTCAAGAAAAAGGATGGCACGCTGAGGTTATGTATTGACTACCGTGAGCTGAATAAGGTAACCGTGAAGAATAAATATCCGTTACCGCGGATTGATGAATTGTTCGATCAGTTGCAGGGATCTTCGATATATTCAAAGATTGATCTGAGAACAGGGTATCATCAGCTGAGAATACGGCCGAGTGATGTGGACAAGACGGCATTCCGTACGCGGTACGGGCACTACGAGTACTTAGTGATGCCGTTTGGGCTGACGAACGCACCCGCAGCGTTCATGGACTTGATGCACCGAGTATTCCATGACATGTTGGATTCGACAGTGGTGGTGTTTATCGATGATATCTTGGTATACTCGAAATCCCCGGCAGAACATGAGGTACACTTGAGAATTGTATTACAAAGATTGCGCGAACATCAGTTATTCGCAAAATTATCGAAATGTGAATTTTGGTTGGGGGAAATTACATTTTTGGGGCATGTGGTATCGGGAAGAGGATTAGCGGTTGATCCCGAAAAGATTCGGGCCGTGATTGAATGGAAGAGGCCGGAGACGGTCACGGAAATTCGCAGTTTTCTGGGGTTGGCCGGGTACTACAGGAGATTTGTACTCGGATTTTCGCGGCTAGCTGCGCCGCTTACCAAGTTATTGCGCAAAGGTGTAAAGTTCGACTGGGGTAGCGCGCAAGATAAAAGCTTTGAGGAATTAAAGAGTCGGCTGGTATCCGCACCGATTCTTGCTATGCCGACTGCTGATAAAGAGTATACGGTTTACACCGATGCATCGCGATCAGGGTTGGGTTGTGTACTAATGCAAGATGGTCACGTAATTGCCTACGCATCTCGGCAATTGCGACCGCACGAGCAAAACTACCCGACTCATGACTTGGAGTTAGCGGCGGTAATATTTGCGTTGAAGATTTGGCGGCATTATTTGTATGGCGTGACATGCCGTATGTTCACCGATCATCAGAGTCTAAAATACATCTTCACGCAAAGAGAATTGAATTTGAGGCAAAGGCGGTGGTTAGAGTTGATGAAAGACTACGATCTGGATATACAGTATCACGCGGGGAAAGCGAATGTAGTAGCAGATGCGCTGAGCAGGAAGAGTCAGGTAAACCTAGCGTCAGTTATTACAAGTGAAGTGAAACTGCTCGAGGAAATGCGAAGGTTAGAAATACATGTCGGGGCATCACGCGAATTTGCATCGAAGGTTGTATCTAAGAGTATTGGAAGTGGAGTTGAGGCGGGTACAACTGCAATTACATCAGTGGTACTAGCGGCGGTTGAGATCCGATCGGAGTTACACGAGCAGATTCGTGTATCGCAACAGGATGATCCAAAATGTCAGAAATTTAAACTGCACTACGAGTCAAATGCTGATTCCCCCTTTAAAGTCCAAGGAGATGGCATCTTGCGGTTTCATGATCGCATTTGTGTACCAAGTAAAGCTGAACTGAAAGATCTGATTTTATCGGAGGCGCACGACTCGGGTTACGCTATCCACCCGGGTGAAGTAAAAATGTATCAAGACTTGAAGAAGTATTTCTGGTGGCCGAAAATGAAAAGGGACGTGCAAAGGTACGTGGAAAAATGCCAAGTATGTCAGCAGGTTAAAGCGGATCGGCGGAGAAAAGCAGGGTTGCTAAGACCGCTGGAGATACCTACGAGGAAATTTGAGTCGATCACAATGGATTTTGTATCCGGATTTCCGAGAACCGTTGGTAGATATAACACTATTTGGGTTATTGTGGATCGGCTGACAAAGATAGCTCATTTCATTCCGCTTCGAATCGAGACATCGGGGCAAGAATTAGCAGATTTGTTCTTGAGATACCAATTCAAATACCACGGTTGCTCACGCACTATTATTTCGGACCGAGACCCTCGATTTACTTCTCATTTTTGGGCGAGCTTTCAAGAGGCAATGGGTACTAAGCTGAGATTCAGTACGGCCCATCATCCTCAGACTGACGGGCAATCTGAGCGTACTATTCAAACATTGGAGGACATGTTGCGCTCCTGCGCGCTAAGTTTACAAGGTACGTGGGTTGATCACTTGTATCTGGTGGAGTTCGCGTATAACAACAGTTATCACTCGAGCATCGGTATGTCACCGCAAGAGGCGCTGACAGGCCAGCAGTGCAGTACTCCGCTGTGGTGGGGACCAGCAGGTACATATCCGCCTACGGGGCCGCAAATGTTAGAAGAGATTGCTGAGAAAACGAAGAGAGTTCTGAGTCGGCTCAAGTCGGCCCAAGAAAGACAAAGGAAATACGCGGATATACATCGAAGACCGTTGGAATTCCAAGAAAGTGATCACGTATGGCTTCGAGTTTCGCCTGTCAGAGGCGTACACAGATTTGGTGTTTCGGGGAAGCTAAGTCCTCGTTATATTGGGCCATTTCAGATTTTGCGACGAGTTGGACCGGTAGCATACGAACTTGCACTGCCACCAGCGCTGGACCGGGTTCACCCGGTGTTTCATGTATCACAGTTGCGCAGGTATGTGCGAGATCCGGCACATTGTATTGACCATTCTGAGTTACACGTGCAAGATGATCTGACTTATCAAGAGGAACCGATGCGGATATTGGATCGAAAAGAACAACGACTACGAAGAAAAGTGATCCGACTCGTGTTGGTAAAATGGGGGCGACATTCCGATAAGGAAGCGACGTGGGAACTCGAGGAAAGCATCCGAGAAAAGTATCCGGAGTTGTTCGACAATTAAGGTACGAAATCAAGTTCAGCGGACTGAACCTCATTTTAAGTGGGGGAGAATTGTCACACCGTAAACTTTTGAAATTAGATTTATTCAAATTTATTAAGTGGTTAAATCAAATTATATATATATGTATATACAAAAATCAATTATGTGGATAGCAAATGATAATTATACGATTGTTGTGATTTTCGTCGCGGGAAATAACGAAAAATGGTGAAAACAGAGCCCAGTGCGGATGAACCCACCCGCAGTGCGGTTCCATCCACCCACACTGGGTACTTAGCCAATTTTCTAACGTTCAGCCAGTTTTTCCCGAGCCTAGTGCGTCCGCACTGAGAGTCAGTGCGGATGGACCACCCGCACTAAATAACTTAGCCAAATTCTGAGATTTCAGTGACCACCCGCAGTGCGGATGGCCACCCGCACCGCCACCCGCATTCGTGGAAATTCAGAAGTATTAACAGTGAAATTTACAGCCAGTGCGGGTCAGCGAACCCGCAGTGCGGATGGACCCATCCGCATTCGCACACTGAAGGTCTATTTTGCAAAATTCCAAAAGGGAAGTGGGGCCCTTTGTCATACACACCTCTTTCTCTCTTTTCCGTTTCTTTTCCTTTTCTTTCCCCTTCTCTTTTTCTTTCTTCTTTCCTACGCCGACAAAGAGAGAGAGAGAACGAGACAAAGAGAGAGTGAGAGAGAGAGAGCTCCGGGCGACGAAATCCCCCGAAAATCGAGATATCGAACGAGGAACACGTTTCTCGCTCTTTGCTTCCGTTCATTGGTAAATCCCATTTCTATTTCTCTCTCGATTTGTATTTCGTTATTTCTAGGTTTTCGATGAAAACCCGTAGAATTGCACCAAATTGATTGTGCTATGTCTTTGTTGATTCTATAGTGTTTATTGATTGATTTCGTGTTCCAATTTGTAACCGAATTCCCGATTATGAATTTCTCCGAAATGGAATTAGGTTTTGGTACCATTATCTCGAATTGACCTAATTCCGACTCGAATTGTACCGTGTGGTGCCTTAGCGCACTTATGACTTGATTATTGGTGCCGAAACCGAATGAAAAGCACTATGTGACCTAAACCTATATCATTAGGAACCGAATACGAACCCTAAGCCGTGTTTAACCTAATTCAACTCGGTTTAACCTATCGAATACCAATCGAACGCTGTAATCGAATCTAAGTGTATAAATAGGTGATAATCCTACGAGGCATCGGATCTCGGGATCATTTGAGACGCCTGAGCCTTAGACGAGTGCACTTTATACTCAGGTGCGGGGTTTCTGGACTTGTCTGATATTTCCTTTTCAGAATTAAACTGTTATTCGGTTGTCATGTTGAATATTCATTGATGCATTAGCTGAATTGTGCATTGCATGTGCATAGCCCAATCTGTTTGAAATTGAATTGCTGAAATCTGAATGACTTGCATACTGGTATGGTTTACGATTGTGTCGATCTAATTAGATCTGATTTTAGAGTGTAAGTCACCAGAATTGGATTGTGAATGAGATTGATCACCGGCGTGTGACGGGTCACCATCGTGTGACGAATTTGCAAAGCCTGGCATGCGGGCTTTGGCAGGATCCTAAAGCTTTAGCCTACCTGGGACACCGTAAGTCCCCAACCGGTTGGGGCAGGGTCAGTGATTTGATTGACGGTTATGATTATGGGTGACTAGTGTTATCGTCTAAGTCGTTATCCGGCGTGATAAGGCGTTCGAACGGTCAGTTGATTTTACGTTCCAAAATGATGTTGAATGAATTTTCTTGAAATGACTTGAAACCAGAACTTAGGAATGGTTAAGCCAAAGCATTACAGGTGGGTGTCAGATAAAGGGTCCAGCTCGGTGGAACATCTGTAGGTGTCAGTAACCCTACAGATGTGGGTTTGATAAAGGGTCCAGCTCGAGAGAACACCTGTAGTGCTACCAGCTATAATACGGTAAGTTAAGCCTAATGTTATGTTTATTTGAATATCGAATTTGCGATTCCTGGATGTTGATTTCATTTGATTATTTGTTGTCAGGTATATGCATTTTTATCTTATACACTGGTATAGAACTGTGTTATGTTTTATTTGGCGTTTCTTTTTGAAAATGAAACTTGATTGCAAGTCCAGCAATCCGTTGTGGCAATTATCGCACTGAGAATTTATTCTCACCCCACATTTGGGTTATCTTTTCAGGTTTGGGTGCAGCCGGTAGCGGAGAGGCACGTCGGATTTAGACCATCAGTATATGTCACCTATACCTGAGTTTTTGTTTGGTATTTGACTAGAGATGTACATATGTTTTTGATTGTGATATATTCTCTATGTCATGACCTTTGGTTGTATCCGTACGAGATACTGTTTATATATACTATGACCTGTTTTATATTCGAACCGATTTGTTGTGTGTATTTGTGTTATTGTTGCTTGTTGGGGTTGGTTTTCTATTATATCGTACATGCCTTGTAGGCATACAGGAAACTGTATGTCTACGGCAGGGTCCCGTCACATCCTGCGGGCCGCGGGGTGTGACACGTAGCACGGACCCCATCCGTGCTATGCATAGCACCATAGCCTCACTCAAATATTTTTAACATAGGCATTCTATCTTATAGCTTATTCGGTATAAAGTTACATATTGCGACTTCCACGACTTTAAGAAATTTATCACGCCACACACTAAGAACTATTAAGTGAGGTTAGGGCTGCTAATGAGTCAAGCTCGGTTCAAAACTCGACTCAGCTCGTCATGTAACTAAACATGCTTGGCTCGCGGCTCAGCTCGATCTTGAAGAAAAAAACTCGGCTTAATTTAATGAGTTTGAGCCTTCAGCTCGACTCTAACTCGGCTCATAACTCGCGAGCTCAACTCATGTCATAACTCGCGAGCCCAACTCATGGCCATGGACTATTTAGCATATAAAATTGAAATGTGTTATAAACTCATGCCCACGGACTATTTAGCTCAACTCATGCCCACATAATTATTTATGAATAATTAATTCATATAATTGAAATGTGTTATACAAAATAAATTAATTCATATAAAACAAAAATTAAAAACGAAAATTATTTTACTGTGCTTATCCATGGACTTCGTAACAAAAACTACTAAAATTCATATGCTTGCACACGGCCTAAAATTCATATAAAATTTAAATGAACATTCAAATCATATAACACTAAAACTAAACATTCACATGCTTTATAAAATCTACTAAAATTTAAAAATTCACTAAAATTTAAAAATTTAACATATCATTTACCACTTAAAACCACTGGTACCAACCCCTTCAAGTACAAACTGATTTGCCATTAGTAGTATATCATCACATCAAACATCTCACTACACACATTGCCAAAAAGACATTTGCAAATACTAAAAACAACTACTCAAAACCACAAAAATTGTTGCTCATGAGCCGGCTCGGCTCGACTCGGGCTCGGCCCTGTTTGAGGGATCAAATATGAGCCGAGTCGAGTTCGGGCTTTATTTAGTTTAGGGCCTGATTCGATATGATTTATTGAGCTGATCAACTCGTTGGCTCGTGAGCCGGCTCGACTCATTAGCAGCCCTAAGTGAGGTGCTAATGCTTTAATAAAAATATACTAATCATGTACGGGCTATAAACTTAAGATATTAAGACACAAATGAAAATCAATTGATTTTTTTCTTCTTGTAGCTCATTTTACAAATTTCTCATCAAGAGAAATGGCAAGACAACATCAAAAGGCTAACAAAATATGTTAGATTTATTGTTCATTTCAATTCTTCCTTTCACAAATATAAAGTTCAAAATATTACCAAAATTACTATACAAGAAGAATAACATAGTACAAAAGCATATATAAAATGTACAACATAAATTTAAACTACTTATGTAATATTCTATGCTCCTATCAAGCTTTCAAAATTCCTGAAATAAAAAAGAAGCATTTAAAAAATAATAAAATGAAGTAAACGGCTTCATATTAGAAAAAAAAAAAAATCAAGTAGTAGTTAATAAACTTTAAAAGACCAAGCAATCTCACATTAGGTTGACTATTGAAATAACACAATTAAAAAGGTCCAAATGTTAATTAAAAAGATTTTATTGAATAAGCTAATATCAGTATTATTAAGATTAAGTTCAAATATGTATAAAGCTACGTTTTGTTAATATATTACCCATTCAATCAAGTTTGTTAATTAAATAATGGCTATTTCCCACTTATTTGCCGATAAATTTATTATCCTACAATCAAATTTAATTAACAAAATATTGTAGTTCCACAAAGTACATAACAGAAAGCTGATAACAATATCCGTAAAATCTCCGCATCATAACAACCATAACTATCTGGGTACTGCAAAAACTCCAGCATTGAATTTTTTTTCAAAAGTATTAATACCTATGCACGAAAGTATTTGTACCTATGAGGTGAAAAAAATTTACGTAAATAATTGTCTTTCCAACTAAATCTCTCAAACGTACTCATACCATAAATACCTGTGGGGATCACTCAAACTACATGATGGGATCCAAATCTACTGAAATTCGAGATCATGAACAGTAACCCTGAAATTCCTGGAGACTTCAATTTTGTTAAATCTACTGGATTGGCTTTTGTTAAAATAATTTATCTTATTTGCTACATAAGTGATTAGAGGAGACTTCAAATGCATTCATTTTTTCTCTCCATCATGCCTCCATTTTTTAAAAACTTTAATAACTCAAAATTTAAAACTTAAAAGTCAAAATAAAACCGTTATATATTATCTACATCATTTTATCTATGCACGTGTAAAAAATTATAACATTTCAACTTTGTTTTGATTGTCATCAAGAGCTTGTAAAAACGTACTAATGTGGATTATTTCTAGACGTTGATTTTTCAACTTATTGATTCACATAAAAACAAAATCAAAATGTGATAATTTTTTTATGAGCACATAGAAAAAATAAAAGAGATCACATCTATCGGTTTTATTTTAACATTTATGATTTAAATTTTGTGTTATTAACGTTTTAAAAATGGAGACATGGTGAAGACACAAAAAATGAAAGCAGTTGAACCCTCGCCAAATGATTAAGTCATTAAGGGAATTAATTATGCCCTCATTTATTTTTTGAGAGCTGTGATGTAATAGTTGAACACAATTTATTTTTTCCTGTACAATTGACAGCTACTGTCATTATTTCAAACAAAAAGACAGTTGACTCTCAATTAATTGAAAATTTATTGTGCTTGTAAGTTATTATTACACGCCTCATACGAAATTAAATTTATTATTTGCAAATTGATTCAACAAGTGGCACAACTTGATCGGATCTTTCGGGAACTGCATCACACATTATTAAAAAAGAAAATTAAATTTCCTTTGCAATGAAAATTTAGGAAATTTTGAAGGGATGACTAATTTATTAATTTTGACATGTATTGAACTTTTTTTACCAAAATTAAGTACACACGTTGATCATACAAGTACTTAGACTATTCTAACAAAAGCAATTCTCACATTTTCAAAAATATATGTCTGACATTATTTGCATTATATAATTTGCATTGTAATTAATTAAAATTTATATTCATTTGTTTGAAATTACTGTCACGGGTGTCGGGTCTTCAAGACTTCAACAGTTTAAAAATGATCATTGAATATTAAAAGATAAGTAATAGAAGTTTGAGCATTGAAAATTAAAAGATAAAGCATTAATAAATATTAAAAGAATTTCAAAAAATATAAAATTTGGTCTCCAAGCACAAGTTAATATGGAAATCATGTTGAACGGTTCGGATCAACTGTTTGAATTTTAAAATCACAAAATTAACTTATAAAAATATAGTGTCAAGATGTGTCATCATAAAATGGTGTAATTGGATCCCTCCTCAATTTTCAAACACAATTAATTAAAAGAAGTACTCCCCTTTTAAAGTCAAATTTACAATTTCTATACCTTTTAATCTAATATCCTTTTCATTTTTTACCTTTGTAGTTTTTGAATCTTCTCATTTTTTTTATGCCCGAATATATTGGGCCACCATTGTTTTTATCTAGACTAAAGTTATAAATTCCTTCAAATGTTTCTAATTAAGTAAAAGTCGGAATAAAATCACTTAACTATTTAATATTCAAATTAAAGAGATTTTTTTATTCAGATTTCGCGCTCCTTATAATTTTATCTAAGAAAAAGTAAAAACATGAAATTCAATTTAATCAATACTACACACTACTACAAAAACTTAAGGCCATAAACTTGGAGTAAATTACCATTGATTTGATCATTTGCACCAACACACTCAAATAAGAAAATTCTTTCATGTTATCGATCGATGTATTCCATGTTAGGCTCGGATTAATATTTAAGACACATTTAGTATGAATTTAATTACTAGAATCGATGTTAGGAGTGAAAGATGGAACATTTGTATATATATTATTAAATTTTCTGATATTAATTAGAGTCCCTACACTCACTAAACAACATTATCTTCTTTATTTTCTAACTTCTAATTAAGTATAGCAATTTTAATTGTTCATGACAGACTTTAATATATAACTTCTCACCAACTTAATTAATACTTATCTTTAATATTAACTGAATACCAACTAATTAACATATTTAAGTTTATATTTCAAAGATTCCAAATCCATCAAGTTGATCACAGTTGACTTTGCATTTCGTGTCATGACTTACAGTTGACTATTTTAAATAAGTTTTTTTTTTTCTCGGAAAGAGGGATTGGCAGTTTAATTTGAATTAGTACAAGCAATTTGTTGCATAATTAATTTTTTTACTGTGAGTCATTATTACGCATCTCACACCCAGAAAAAAGTCTACCCTGCCTGCATGGGAAAAGTATATTCTCAGGTAGGGGTGAGTAAATCGCTAACAACTAGTAACTCGCTCATAACTCGCTCGCTAAATGCTCATTAACAACTCGTTCATTAACAACTCCCTATAACTCGCTCATTAACAACTCACTCATTAACTTAATGAGCCGAGCATGAGCATACCCCAACTCGCTAATTTAGTATTCATTCATATTAGGCATATACAGTATGGTACTGGATTGGCTTCTGATATATTCCTGAGCTATTCTTATTCATTTTGTTACTGTTAGTATATTCCTGAGCTATTCCTGAGTTATTCTTATTCATTCATATTAGGCATATATAGCATGGTACTGGGTTAGTATATTTCTAAATTATGTTAGTATATTCATTCATTTTGTTAGTATATCCATTCATTTTGTTACTGTTTGTATATTTCTAAATTCTACATTTTTATTATTGTTTTGATAATGCAAATTTGTAGGTACGTGACAAGCCGTGAGAACGACAAGAAGATAGTTTGTTTGATTTTGTTAATTTACTTATGGACAATTTTATGTTAAATTATGTATTGTTTAATTTGCTTATGGATAATTTTTTGTTAAACTTGCTTCTGGATAATTTGTTAAATTCTATAAATGAAAATTAGATTTTGAATGATGTATTGAAAACAACTCGGTAACTCGCTCAGCAACTCGCTCATTAATAACATGCTCATTAACAACTCGCTCATTAACAACTCGCTCTAACTCGCTCATTAACAACTCGCTCATTAAGCTAATGAGCCGAGCATGAGCATACCCCAACTCGCTCATGCTCGCTCATTAATCACCCCTATTCTCAGGTACCGTAAAAAATTCCCCTCACTTTACGGTTTGAGATTAACTCCCACATGTTTTGAGATTCGCGCTATCGTAGGAGGTAGTATTATTAGACTTTGAGATTCGTGCGAAGTTAAAAAGAGCAGTCCAGATCCACTAATTCTAAAAGATTCTCTATTACGGTACCGGGGAGGATCTGAATTCGCCTGCATGCTACTGAAATCAAGTTGGCCTCAAAATAAATTTATTATTTCCTTGTATTAATTCCCCTTGCAAATTGATTAAAGAAGTGGCAAAACTTGATCGGATCTTCGAGGACAGCTGCACACCCCATTATTTATTGATTTTCAACTTCCCTTTAAATGAAAATTTAGGAAGTTTTCGAACGTGATGGATCATGCGGTTCTACCATGACACATTCTCAATGGTGCCTATGGGTAACAGTAGTCTCTGAGGTGCCGAATAAAGTTCACTTAATTATTTAATATTTGTAATATTCAAATTAAAGAGAATTTTCTATTCTGATTTCGCGCTCCTTATAATTTCACTTGTAATTGTAACATTACAATCAATACAAGCAAATAGACGCATCAATCTAATTTTATCTAAGAAAAAGTAAAAACATGAAATCCAATTTAATCAATACTACACACTACTACAAAAACTTAAGGCCATAAACTTGGAGTAAATTACCATTGATTTGATCATTTGCACTAACACACTCAAATAAGAAAATTCTTTGATGTTATCGATATCGATGTATTCCATGTTAGGCTCGGATTAATATTTAAGACACATTTAGTATGAATTTAATTACTAGAATCGATGTTAGGAGTGAAAGATGGAACATTTGTATATATATTATTAAATTTTCTGATATTAATTAGAGTCCCTACACTCACTAAACAACATTATCTTCTTTATTTTCTAACTTCTAATTAAGTATAGCAATTTTAATTGTTCATGACAGACTTTAATATATAACTTCTCACCAACTTAATTAATACTTATCTTTAATATTAACTGAATACCAACTACTTATCTTTAGATAGGTAGAATTTTGATGGTCCAGAATTTTCAGAAAACACTGATTTTTCTACCTATCTAAAAAAATAGTAAAAAAATTCGAAAAAATATAAAATTTAGTTTGCAAGTACATATTCATATGGTTATCACATTGAACGGTTGGATCGACCATTAGGATTTTAAAAAGTCAAATTTTTGACCGTAGCACGGACCCCATCCGTGCTATGCATAGCACCATAGGCTCACTCGTTTCATAAATCATATTGCTGGATACAATACATACGAGGGTTTATATAACACAAATTAGGAGATCGGGATGTCAGGGTTTTCATAATCACATTGCGTTATATTCTCGTTAATACTCCCCTTGATAATAGCGATATCTGAACCGGAAATAGCGATATCTTCACAAATAGTAACTTTTATCGGTTTACCATCGGTAATAGTCTTTTTTATCTCGTGTATACCTCCAGATTCTTGTAGATTCGTTCTTAGAGCAAATAGCTTGATTGATAAATTAGATGATCTCCATATTAAATTGTATTGGAGACCAAATTTTATATTTTTTTTAATTTGTTACTATTTATTTATTTTCTAGAATTTTTTAAATTCACTTTTTTTATGGTCAAGAATTTTCTAAAAAATAGTGAATTTAAATTTTTTTTAAAAATAGTACATTTTTCTAAAATATATAAAATTTAATCTCCAAGCACATTTCAATATGAAGATCACGTTGAACTATTCGCATCGACATTTTTGACTTAAAATATATATATTTACAAACATGTCATCCTTGTTCTTTCATTTATAATTAATTTTAGTCAGTTTGTCTTCTACCAATTTCTTCCTTATTCTAAAATTTCGTATCAAACACCATAATAAAATTGCGGAATAAAATAAAGAAGATTTTTTTTGTTATTACCATTTTTGTACTGTCATTAAGAAAAAGTACGGTACCGAACTACCGACTACCGATTACCGAACAGGCCTAATTATGCAATCATTTCATAATAGCTAACATATATAATTTAGTTTATACCATATATATATCTAACAATCCAAACCAAGAATCATCTATAGTTGCATGCGTAAGCTGTGTACGTTAATATTTATTTTTGTTATTGATGTTAATATGACCAATTGAGAAAGTGATTGCCGATCATTTTAACTTTTGAAAGAAAGCAACAGCGACGGAATGAGAGTTGTAATTAAAAAATTTCTTTAATTCCGAGACATGCATCCTTCTGCATGCAGCTCTCCTTGCCAATGTAAACACATGTTGACCGATCTAGGAGTGTCAATGATATCCTTTTATCCGTTCATCCGACTCATACTTTATCCTATAAGACAAGTACGGATAAGATTTTTTTTTTTTAAACTTGTCGGGTATGAGTACGGATAAATATTTTTTTTTGTTATCTAAACGGATAAGGGTACAGGTAAAACCTATTTCGTACTCATTATCCGATTGGGTTATTATAATATATATATATATATATATATATATATATATATATATTAGGAGGAGGGATCAAGTTACAACAAAGTTACAACAACTATTTTTTCGTTTTCAAAGTCCAAATCGTCGATCCAAACCGTCCAACATGATTATCTAAAAAAAATGTGCTTGCAGATCAAATTTTACATTTTTTTTAATTTTTTTACCTATTTATTAAGATTGGTACAAAATTCAATGGTCTGAATATGACTATTTTTGTGTAAAATACTTAATAAATTGTAAAAAAATTCAAAAATATGTAAAATCTGATCTGCAAGCATATTTTATTATGGAGATCATGTTGAACGGTTTGGATCGACGATTTGGACTTTGAATATGAAAAAAATGGTCGTTGTAACTCAAATTTGTTGAAACTTGATCCCTCCTCATATATTAGATAGATAGAGGTTGGTTATATCAAAACGTTTGTTCCGGAGTCGTGGTGCAACCAACTGGTTTTCTAATTTTCAAAGTCCAAATGGTCGATCCAAACAGTTAGATGTGTTCTCTATATGAAAATGTGTTTAGAGACCAAATTTTACATTTTTTGGATTTTTTTTACTATTTATTAAGTCAGTTTTAAAATCACTCATTTAATTAACAATGAAAAATTTCTGGATCATTGAAAAAACAACAATTTTAAAACTGACTTAATAACTAGTAAAAAAATTTAAAAAATGTAAAATTCGGTCTACAAACACATTTTAATATAGATTGAATATTGAACGGTTTGGATCGACGGTTTGAACTTTGAAAATGTAAAAACATAAGTGTTTGTTCTAAGGCCTAGGAACAAACGTTTTGATATTTAATCCTCTCATCTACGTACATTATGTACTTTACGAATTTTAATTTTTCATCTTTAATTTAAATATTACATTTGATTACCAACTAACAAATTAATTAAGTTCATATTTCTAATAATCCAAAGCCAACAATCTACTATTGTTGGATGAGCTCTCTGCTTTCCTATGAGTTGTTGAGAAAGTGATTGCTGTAATATTTAACTTTTCAAAAGACAAATTCATATTTAATTGACTGCAAAGTTATGAGAAGGAATCCAACACTCGACTTTTTTTCTAGCCAACTGTACTACTCTCATTTCTCAATTCAAGAAAAATTTTAATAAGAGCCTTTTTTAGTTACATATAAAAAGGTTCTGATTAAGAAAAAATTTAATCATAGCCGTTTTATATGTAACTAGTTGGCGGCGTGCTATATCAGTGGTGGCGATAAAACTCTTGTGTAAATATTCGTAATTAGACCGAAATATGAATTACTTTAGATTTACGGTCAATTATAATTGCTCAATAATTCGTTGTACATATCAATTTTTTTAATTACCTAATTCTACTATTTTTAAAATTATTTTTATTATTATTTCATGACTCTTTTTGAAATGAAACATTTTTTATTTATATATCATTTGAGGTTCATCTTTCAAAAATTCTAAATAATAGGAAACAAAATTATAATAGTATATTTTAGAATGTAAAATAATGCTTATATATTTTAGTGCTTATATATATGAAAGCAATGATGAACATCACACGCAATCTAAAAAACGTCCATTCCAAGAAATTTAACAAGTGATTCATTAATTTGGAGGGAATTGACATGTAGTTGACATTGAATTAGTAAAAGCAAGTCGTTGCATAATTGAAAATTAAATTGTGTTTGTAATTAAGTCATTATTACACATCTCAAAAACTGAATTGTGTTTGTAGTTGACATTGAATTAGTAAAAGCAAGTCGTTGCATAATTGAAAATTAAATTGTGTTATAAATTTAGACTTCTACACGTAAAAAAAATCAAAAAGATGCATAAAATCACAAAAAGACAAATTATTTGATTTGAGGACTGATATTCAATCTGAAATTGCATCTTTTAAACACAGTCGTTGGCATATCAGACTTAATATAAGAATGAAGATATATTAGTTTAGTAGGCTATGTAAATAATATATTAATTAAGTAAGCTATCTATACGGAAGGTAGATATAATTATATCAAGGAAAATGTCAACTAATTAAATTAATGGAGTACAACTGTGCAAGCCGGATCAAAAGCCGACATTTTTATTAATATCCAAAGTTTAATACAAATTATTAATTATGCTCAGACTTTCAAACTTTCGCTAAAAATACCCAAACCGGCCAGAAAATGGCCGGTTTACTCCCCCCTAAGTCGGCCAGAAAATGGCCGGTTTAGTCTTCTTCTTCTTTTTTTCTTTTATTTTCTTTTTTTTTTTAGAGACATTATGAAGAGAAAAAAATAATGAAATCTAACACTGAAAATTTGAATTTTGTGTTTAAATTATTTGTTAGATTACTTCTTTTGATTTATAATTAGCATATTTATACTAAAATACACTAGATTACTTGAAATTATGTTGAATTATACTATATTACAATAAATTATGTTGAATTACACTAAATTACGTTAAATTACGCTAAATTACAATAACTTCGCTAATTATGCTGAAATACGGTAAATTACGCTAAAATAAACCGATTCTGTGCCATCTTTCATGAATCATAAAAAATAGTAAAAAAATTCCGAAAATAGTAAAAACTGGTATTCTACAAGTTCATTATGTAACTAATTTACTGAGCTACTTGGATTGAATAATAGAAATGAAAATCTTAATCGGAAACTTCAACTCAAGTTTTGAGGCTCTTCCCTTTGTTTTTTGACGATTCTGAATTTTGGAATCTGGCATCGTGGGCACGGACGCATGCGCATTTTCGCAAGCTTTCCGAAAAGTGGTCATTTGCTGAAATTGGACACTCGAGCGCTGTTTTATGACCGTTTGAAGTTTCGTCGTCGTTTTTCACCTTTTCAGTGAAGATATCGTCTCTATTCATATGTAATTTACCGTAATTTTACCGTATTTTAGCGTAATGTAATATAATTTTGTGTAATTTAACTTAATATAGTCTAATTCAACATAATTTCAAATAATTTCGCGTATTTTATTATAAATATACTAATTATATATCAAAAGAAGTAATCTAACAAATAATTTATACAAAAAAATTCAAATTTTCAGTGTTAGATTTTATTATTTTTTCTCTTCATAATGCCTCTAAAAAAAAAAAAAACTAAACCGGTCATTTTCTGGCCGGTTTAGGGGGGAGTAAGCCGGCCAGAAAATGGCCGGCTTACGGGGGAGTAAACCGACCATTTTCTGACCGGTTTGGGTATTTTTAGCGAAAATTTGAAAGTTTGGGCATAATTAATAATTTGTATTAAACTTTGGATATTAATAAAAATGTCGGGATCAAAAGTGTCATCGGTGCAATCCAAAAGTTTTGAAGGAAGACTATATTGGGAATTATTGGATTCTTTGTAACGATGGGGTAATTTGAATCAAGAGGAAGTCAGGAATTAAATTGGGGAAGAAGGAATTATCAAAATTTAGGAGCTCCTAAAATTAATTATATGCTTCCCGGGGCCGGATTCAGAGTGTTCCGGGGGCAGCTGTCCCTCCTGAATTTTGAGTTTTAGTGGAGATTTATCAGTTCTGACCGACTTTGTTCTCCTGAAATTTTTTTTGTCCTCCTTTGGACGTTTGATTTGTAATTCGAGTTAAATTTAGGGTTTAAATTGAAATAAATCTGTTGAATTTTGATTGGTAATTAGAATTATCAGTCAGAGCATCAGAAATTACAAGTTAAAGCATTGGAAAGTATAAGTTAAAGTATTGTTTTTTTATCGACTACCCAATTGGTTAATGGATTTAAACCCGATTCGATATTTTTTTATCCCCGGACGAAAATCCTGAATCCGCCCTGATGCTTCCAATTCTCTTTTATCCTTGTGTACGTTGTGTAACTGTCAATTTGTTTTATGAAAATTTGCCTACTACCATTATTGAAAAAAATATATATATATATTTTCTAGCGCTTTGAATAATCTGCGTTTTCTGTGAGGGACTTCAATTTGACATACAAAAACTTTTTGCTGCTTGATGTCTTCGCTTCTCAACAGTTTTCTTTTCTTTTGTAATATAAATAATTTGTAATATCAGAAAATAATGATTGTCACTTTTGGATGCTACAAAGCCTACAATGGAAGCTGTAATATTTTATAGGCTATAACTTTTAGTGTCAAAAACTGTCAGCAATAGAAGTAAAAAGAAAAAAAGAAACTATCAGCAATGATTGTCACTTGTACGTTGGATAATATTCCCCATTGGTTACATAAAGATAATTATATTTCTTAGTATATATACAAATTTATCCTTCATTTATTTCTTCCAAGCATTACTTGTATCATATGCCTCAAAAAATTACAAGCTAATATGATAATGGTGAAGAACCAAAAGATCGATGAAATGCTTGTTGGTGGAAGAACTTTTCAAGTATTTTCTTTTGCTTGGTTTTTTTATTGAATCAAATGAAATCGGAAAATTTTATAAAATATCTTTTCTCTTCAAATCAACAAATCAAATACCCCTCTTTCAAAGTAATAATTAACAGCTATTTACTCCAGTTTATTGAACAGCTATTATTTAATTAACAAACTTGATTGTAGGGTAATAAATTAACAAAACGTTGTTTTATACAAAAAATTATAATACATGATATTAGCTTATTCTATAAAATATTTTGAGTGAGCCTATGGTGCTATGCATAGCACGGATGGGGTTCGTGCTACGGCTCAAAATTTGACTTTTCAAAATCCTAACGGTCGATCCAACCGTTCAATGTGATAACCATATGAATATGTACTTGCAAACTAAATTTTATATTTTTTCGAATTTGTCTACTATTTTTTTAGATAGGTAGAAAAATCAGTGTTTTCTGAAAATTCTGGACCATCAAAATTCTACCTATCTAAAAAAATAGTAAAAAAATTCGAAAAAATATAAAATTTAGTTTGCAAGTACATATTCATATGGTTATCACATTGAACGGTTGGATCGACCATTAGAATTTTAAAAAGTCAAATTTTGAGCCGTAGCACGGACCCCATCCGTGCTATGCATAGCACCATAGCCTCACTCAAATATTTTTAACATAGGCATTCTATCTTATATCTTATAGCTTATTCGGTATAAAGTTACATATTGCGACTTCCACGACTTTAAGAAATTTATCACGCCACACACTAAGAACTATTAAGTGAGGTTAGGGCTGCTAATGAGTCAAGCTCGGTTCAAAACTCGACTCAGCTCGTCATGTAACTAAACATGCTTGGCTCGCGGCTCAGCTCGATCTTGAAGAAAAAAAGTCGGCTTAATTTAATGAGTTTGAGCCTTCAGCTCGACTCTAACTCGGCTCATAACTCGCGAGCTCAACTCATGTCATAACTCGCGAGCCCAACTCATGGCCATGGACTATTTAGCATATAAAATTGAAATGTGTTATAAACTCATGCCCACGGACTATTTAGCTCAACTCATGCCCACATAATTATTTATGAATAATTAATTCATATAATTGAAATGTGTTATACAAAATAAATTAATTCATATAAAACGAAAATTAAAAACGAAAATTATTTTACTGTGCTTATCCATGGACTTCGTAACAAAAACTACTAAAATTCATATGCTTGCACACGGCCTAAAATTCATATAAAATTTAAATGAACATTCAAATCATATAACACTAAAACTAAACATTCACATGCTTTATAAAATCTACTAAAATTAAAAAATTCACTAAAATTTAAAAATTTAACATATCATTTACCACTTAAAACCACTGGTACCAACCCCTTCAAGTACAAACTGATTTGCCATTAGTAGTATATCATCACATCAAACATCTCACTACACACATTGCCAAAAAGACATTTGCAAATACTAAAAACAACTACTCAAAACCACAAAAATTGTTGCTCATGAGCCGGCTCGGCTCGACTCGGGCTCGGCCCTGTTTGAGGGATCAAATATGAGCCGAGTCGAGTTCGGGCTTTATTTAGTTTAGGGCCTGATTCGATATGATTTATTGAGCTGATCAACTCGTTGGCTCGTGAGCCGGCTCGACTCATTAGCAGCCCTAAGTGAGGTGCTAATGCTTTAATAAAAATATACTAATCATGTACGGGCTATAAACTTAAGATATTAAGACACAAATGAAAATCAATTGATTTTTTTCTTCTTGTAGCTCATTTTACAAATTTCTCATCAAGAGAAATGGCAAGACAACATCAAAAGGCTAACAAAATATGTTAGATTTATTGTTCATTTCAATTCTTCCTTTCACAAATATAAAGTTCAAAATATTACCAAAATTACTATACAAGAAGAATAACATAGTACAAAAGCATATATAAAATGTACAACATAAATTTAAACTACTTATGTAATATTCTATGCTCCTATCAAGCTTTCAAAATTCCTGAAATAAAAAAGAAGCATTTAAAAAATAATAAAATGAAGTAAACGGCTTCATATTAGAAAAAAAAAAAGATCAAGTAGTAGTTAATAAACTTTAAAAGACCAAGCAATCTCACATTAGGTTGACTATTGAAATAACACAATTAAAAAGGTCCAAATGTTAATTAAAAAGATTTTATTGAATAAGCTAATATCAGTATTATTAAGATTAAGTTCAAATATGTATAAAGCTACGTTTTGTTAATATATTACCCATTCAATCAAGTTTGTTAATTAAATAATGGCTATTTCCCACTTATTTGCCGATAAATTTATTATCCTACAATCAAATTTAATTAACAAAATATTGTAGTTCCACAAAGTACATAACAGAAAGCTGATAACAATATCCGTAAAATCTCCGCATCATAACAACCATAACTATCTGGGTACTGCAAAAACTCCAGCATTGAATTTTTTTTCAAAAGTATTAATACCTATGCACGAAAGTATTTGTACCTATGAGGTGAAAAAAATTTACGTAAATAATTATCTTTCCAACTAAATCTCTCAAACGTACTCATACCATAAATACCTGTGGGGATCACTCAAACTACATGATGGGATCCAAATCTACTGAAATTCGAGATCATGAACAGTAACCCTGAAATTCCTGAAATTCGGAATCCAGCCGTCAAACTGTTTCCAGATGCGTGCACAGAAAAAATTGGACGGCTGGATTCGGAATTTTAGGGATTTCAAGGGTACTGTTCATGGATCTCGAATTTCAGCATATTTAAATTCACATGAGGGACCATATACGTTTTTAGAGGTGATTTTTTTTTCTATTCAATCTCGTTCATATTTCTAAGTATCTGAGAAATTTTGCAAATTTAAAACCACAAACATCTTCTACGCAATTTTCTCTTTCAAATGAGATCCATGATGACGTATTTTCGGGCTCGTCGTCACGCAAATATTTATACGTTCGTGCAAGTATTTATACCTATACTTGCAAATATTTTTAACATATGACACTGGATTACGTCTGAAAGTATTAATATCAAGTATTTATACCTATGATCAACTATTTTTGTTAGAGAAAGGTTGACACGGGGACAATTAGGAAAAGTTGATACGGGAATATAGGGTTCCCACTACTTCATTAGGGGGAGATTGATGCGGAGACGATTGAGGGACTTAAAAAATGATGATCATAATAAGTTACACATTAAAGTGTTAATATCTTATTTTTGTAAGTATGAATATATTATCTTTCAAGTATTTATATCTATGAAGGTTGACGCGGAGACGCGCGGAGAGACTGAAAAAGGGAAGACCATATAATTAGTGAGGATCATAGTACATCATTCCTCTGATGTTGCTGCAGGAATTCTAATACTGAAGTACGGAAACTCTAATAATTATTCGTACATAAAAAGGACTTAAAACAAATCATATAAATTTAAAAAAAATTACAGAAATTTCCATTTATGGTCAATATGATAAGGGTCATATTTTATTTTGTACACGTGCTCATCTACGTTTTATAACTAAGTTGAGTGCTTATGACTGTACATTGTTTAAAAATTTTGATCTCTTTTGTTGGCGAATTTCTAGGTGCACACGACATACTTCTCCGAAATTTTTATTAATAGGAATTTAAATAAAAAAATATCGGAAATGAGAAAGAATTTCGTGGAAATTCGACATATATGAAAAACTTCATAGTCCATAACGTCCAGAAACGTCATGGATCATCGCGGCTCGGTTAACGAATTACTGATGGAGAGTTATTACAGATTAAGCAGGCCGTTATATTTTGTTAATTGTTCTTCTATATTCGCAATTTGAAGTTGGATAGCTTCCTTTAATGAATTTAATTTTGTTATAATATTGTTAGAATTTATGGTTTGTTGATGCACTAATTCATTTTAAGGATGGGATTTTAGTTGAATTGATAACAAGGGTTGTTATTTGGTAATTTGGTTAGCTAGATCAACATAATAGCATTAATTTTAGGGAGAATTCAGTCAAAACTTTAAAGAGCAATATATAGCCGACATTTTTATTAATATCCAAAGTTTAATACAAATTATTAATTATGCCCACATTCCGAAACTTTTGCTAAAAATACCCAAGCTGGCCAGAAAATGGCCGGCTTAGGTACCAGAGTAAACCGGCTATTTTCTGGCCGGCTTACTCCATTTTTTTTTTCTTTAGAGAGAGACACTATGAAGATCAAAATATTGAAACCTAACTCTGAAAATTTGAAATTTTTGTTTAAATTATTTGTTATATTACTTCTTTTAATGTATAATTAGCATATTTATACTAAAATACGTTAGATTACTTGAAATTATGTTGAATTACACTATATTACAATAAATTATGTTCAATTATACTAAATTACGTTAAATTAAATAACTTCGCTAATTATGTTGAAATACGGTAAAAAAAATACTAAACTACACAAAATTACGCTATAGTAGACTGATTTTGCTCATCATTCATGAATCATAAAAAATAGTAAAAAAATTCCAAAAATAGTAAAAATTGGTAATCTGCAAGTTCATTATGTAACTAATTTACTGAGCTACTTGGATTGAATGATAGAAATGAAAATCTTAATCGGAAACTTCAAATCAAGTTTTGAAGCTCTTCCCTTTGTTTTTTCGTGATTTTGAATTTCAGAATTCGGCATCGACATTGCTGGCACGGACGCATGCGCATTTTCGCAAGCTTTCCGAAAAGTAGTCATTTGCTGAAATCGGACACTCGAGCGCCGTTTTATGACCGTTTGAAGTTTCATCGTCGTTTTTCGCCTTTTCAGTGAAGATATCGTCCCTATTCATTTATAATTTAGCGTAATTTACCGTATTTTAGCGTAATTTAATGTAATTTAGCGTAATTTAACATAATTTAGTGTTATTCAACATAATTTCAATTAATCTATCGTATTTTAGTATAAATATGCTAATTATACATCAAAAGAAGTAATTTAACAAATAATTTAAACAAAAATTTCAAATTTTCAGAGTTAGATTTCAATATTTTGATCTTCATAGTGTCTCTCTCTAAAAAAAAAAACAAATTATCTGAATATGACTATTTTTGTAAAATACTTAATAAATAGTAAACAAATTCAAAAAAATGTAAAATTTGATCTGGAAGCACAGTTTATTGTGGAGATCATGTTGAACGGTTTGGATCGGTGATTGGGACTTTGAAAATAAAAAAAATGATTGTTGTAACTTGATCCCTTCTCAAAGAAGTAATATAACAAATAATTTAAACAAAAATTTCAAATTTTCAGAGTTAGATTTCAATATTTTGATCTTCATAGTGTCTCTCTCTAAAAAAAAAAAATGGAGTAAGCCGGCCAGAAAATGGCCGGTTTACTCTGGTACCTAAGCCGGCCATTTTCTGGCCGGCTTGGGTATTTTTAGCAAAAGTTTCGGAACGTGGACATAATTAATAATTTGTCTTAAACTTTGGATATTAATAAAAATGTCGGAATATATAGGTGCTGAAATTATTACACTTGACTTTTTTTGTCGTGTAAAACTGAAGGGGGTGATTCATTTTTTAAACTTACTCTATAATCATGTTGTATGATGTGAAGGATCTACCGGTGCTGGCCATAGATATAACGGAGATGGAGGAGAAAGTGGTTTTGACCCAAAAGTCCTGAGTCTTTTGGGGCTTTGCTCAATCTGGTGTCTATAAGTCCGTTTTAACATAGTAACATATACGAAATTCGCGAAAAATTTGTATTTTATTCTTTTTTTTATGTTTCTGAACCAAATTCCGAATAAAACGCAAAAAAACGTATAATACGTATTCGCGAATCGCGAGAAAAACGCGAAGAAAAAAATTTACTTTTTTTGGGGGGCCTTTTTTTGGGTTTTTTTTTCTGCTTCCTTGTTGTACCGAATCATTTCCGAATTATACCTGAATTATATCCAAATTGCAAATTTTGACCTCACACCGAACCCGAACTATTTGTTTGTCACTATGGGTTTTAAGATTCGTGCCGAGTTAAAAGAATAATCTATGACAAGAAATGGCTAACTGTGGCTAATATTTTCTCCAATAAGTATAGGGTTTTTTGGGGAATTAATCTGCAGCGATTCTAAAAGAATTGTAGATTCTGTGATTCTAAATATACCCTTTCATTTTTTGAAATGCACGAATCTCAACAACACTTATTTTTATGCACGAATCTCCACACAGATGAATGAATGGATTTGAAATAACAGTGCATGTGATTCCAAAGAATCACAGTAAATTTGTATCCGTATCCCATGGAAACGGCTTCTATCCTTCGTAGGATATGTTTGTAGGAAGTTCGCTAGCACTTCAAGACTTATTATTGGGTTAGATAGCCTCACTGGCTGAGCCCAAACTTATTATTGGGCTAGATAGCCTCACTGGCTGAGCCCATATATGTACTCCTACTGGGCTCATAGCAATGATATGAATTTTCTTTTGGAGAAAGTGGGGTTCATGACCCTATTTTCATTGAACTTCAGTTTTGTTACAAGATAACAAACATAAAAGGTCTCAAATGTAATAAAGCAAAATAAACAAAAAAAGGCGAGAAAATCTGAGTCTTATATATGAGCAGTGAAATTGCAAGTTTATTCGGAAAAAAAAAATCAAAATAATATCATTTGCTTTGCACTGCCCTGATGGATCTTGAAGTACTTTAATCAGATCATAAAAGTTGGATATGCAAAATAGATTATGTATATCAAGACTAACATTGAACTATATCCAGAGGCGGACCTACTATATAAGAATGGGGTCAATTGACCTCTATTTTTTTTTTTCAAAAATAGTATTAAAAATATACTTCTCTTATATAGTTATTCTCTTATATAAATTATAGTAAAATACTAGGGGTACAAGAAATTGATCCCCATATTTTTTGTAAAATTTTATACTATTGACCCCAGTCTTAAAAAAAAAAAGATTTGTGTATAATTTGGAGATAGAATTTTTTTAATATAAAAAAAATCAAAAGCTCACATGTAACACTTCTTATTTTATATTATCTCTCTGTCACTCACCATTCTTATTAAAAAAAAAAATTTGACCCCCATTCCATGAATTCCTGGCTCTGCCCCTGACTATACCGGGACAAATTGGTATTTAAGAATTTATAAATTTTACATGTAAACGAATCATTTGTGATGTAAATCTTAAGAACATCTTAGTTCTACTCAAGAATGTCAATATTTTTGTCTCCCTGGATCGTGAAATGCCAATGCGCTAATATTGGTAAGAATGAAGGCATCTGTAAAGATGAATATTTATTTTTTTTAAGAAAAAAATGAGGATCTAAGTCCTCATTTGATTTATTGGATTAAAGAAATGGTTTCAGGTTTCAAAGTAAAACCTGTGTTACAAAAAAATTGCAGTGCTCAGGAGTCATTCGCTTGGTTCAACAAATTCGTCCTACTATTATACTTGGCTAAAAAATTATATGAAGTTCCACATTATTGCATCCATATCATAATAATATATTTCACTTTTAGTTAATTTATGATGACATATGTTATGAATAATTATATTAGTTTCTCTTGGTGCTTCTGTTTGAAGCTTGAAACTTAAGGTATTGAGTGTTCCTGTGCATATGAGTTTGAAGTAGAGAAAAAAGTAAAAAAGAAAAAAAAAAAAAAAGTGGCATTGAATTAATTCAGTAATTCTCTCCATATCAGTTGAGCAATCGGAGGAAAACAAAGTAAATAGATTATATGGATCAAATTCATTCATAAACCTCGTATTTTTTTTCTTTCTACTGAACAAAGTTCCCATATTTTTTTAATCCGGTACATAAACCCGGTTTTACCGGTTCAATAATAATTAAAATTATTCTTTCGAAAAATACATGCGTTGAAGATTAACAAAACAAACAATAAATAAGACTTAGAATTTACACAATGACATGAATGTATTATTACCAATTGATAAAATATTTCTTCTCCAAATCTTATTTCAAATTCTAATAATAAGGATCCGTTTTCTATTGGTCCAACCCGATACGATTTTTATAAAATTATTTTTAAAAATTAATTATGGACCAATAATGCACGTCCTGTATACTTGTCGGTGTTGGACATGGAAATTCAGCTTTATTATATTTCACGAATCTAGTCACCAATCACCAAATCACAAATATAAAAAACAAATACAAGGAAAACGACAGAATTGTTTTATCCCCGCTAAAATCATCACAGTCAGCTGCAACATACTCGCATATATATACATAGAGAGTGGCTAAGGTCAAAGTGGTATGACCAAGGCTTTGGTGCTACCAATTAGTTTTTGCAATTTTAAAGTTCAAATAGTCGATTCAAACCGTTAGATATTCAATCTATATTAAAATATGCTTGGAGATCAAATTTTACATTTTTTTGAATTTTTTTTACTATTTTTTAAGCCACTTTGAAAATGGCAGATTCGGGTGAACAGTAAAAACAGTGCAACCAAATTCTGGACCATGTGATCAACAATTTTCAAAGTGGCTTAAAAAATAGTAAAAAAATTTCAAAAAATGTAAAATTTGGTCTCCAAGCAGATTTCAATATAGAGATCACATCTAACGGTTTAGATCGACCGTTTGGACTTTGAAAATCCAAAAATGACTTGGTAGCACCAAAGGCCTTGGTCATACCACTTTGATCTTAGCCACTCTATATATATATATATATATATATATATATATATATAGACACTAAAATCGCTGATTCACTGTGAACAGTAAAAAACAGTAAAAATTTCTGGACCACCGGATCAGCGCTTTTCAAAGTGCCTTAATAAATAGTAAAAAAATTCCAAAAAATGTAAAATTTAGTCTCCAAGCACATTTCAATATTTAGAACATGTTGAGCGGTTCGGATCGGTTGTTTGAATTTTCAAAATAAAAATATGAGCGTGAAGTAAAAATGACCTCTTACTTCACAACTCACCATAGCCCAGCTCTATATATATCTATCTCTCTCTCTATATATATATATATATATATATATATATATATATATATATATTAAATCACATCATCCATTAATCTATATCTATAATTTTATACTATTTGTATCAATATCTATATTATTATTTGTGTACACCCACATAAAGCTAGAAGAGGCATTTGCCTCCTGATTTAAAAAATTTCAAAAATATATTTTTCAAAAAATATATAAAAATATACTTAAGATTAAAAAAATATAAAGTTATATGTCATCCTAAAATTTTACTCAAAATATGTTTATATTTCTATATTTTTCTCAAAATAAATTATAAAAATATGCTTAATATTAAAAAAATATAAAAATAATATCTTATCATAAAATGTTTCCCTTTCATTAAAAATCATGACTTCGCTCATGTTTGTGAACACGTAAAATTCATAATTGTCAAATATTTATAATAAAAATATTGATGTCAAATATTTGAAGAGTTTGATAAACAAAAGAATTTCATGGATGAGAATCTAAAATTGATCTCTAGAGAATTCGGACAACTTGGATTAACAAAAACAATTCCGGTCATCAATTTGCTGATGCGGGGCCCAATTTGGTACTAGGTATCATGCAGCGTTTTCTCGTGGGAACCACCAAAAAAAATTGAAAAAAATATTAGAAGGCCGAAATTAGAACTATGTTTTGACCAAACGACGGAAAACTTGACTCACAAGTTTGGTAGCCATTTGAAATCTCTTCGGAATGATCTATGCACATGAGAATTGTCACCATATATGTGGAGTGCGTATATATCTCATATCTTGCGTGACAGACGTGTCCGGTGCCTATTTGGGGATAGTGCAGGGGCCAGTATTAGTTGAGTTTTGAGATTCGTACAGAACGTATTTGAATAGTTGAGATTTTTAAAAAAGTCACGCAAAATATGGGATATCTCAGAGGATGTGAATTCATATATGTGACTATTTTAGCACTAAAATCACCTCAAGAGAAATAGATGGAGTAACTTAGAATTTGAATTTTTTTATTTATCCAGAAATGATTTTTGAATCGGAATCAATAATCCAAATTCAAAACATTTTTATTTATTTTTTCTGTATCACACATCAGGAAATATTTTAATTTTTTTATAGCCGTAAAAAATCTTGCCTGAAAAATATTGATCCGGCTTATTTGTCGCAATCTTTCTAGTAAATTTAATTCTATAGTACTCCATCTATCTTCCAAAAAATATAAAAATATTTCTAATATTTTGAAAAAATAAAAAAAATCAGAACATTTTCTATGTAAAAAAAAAGGAAAATCCTCGAGTGGAAATAGGAAAACCGCTAGATTATCTAGCGGAAAGGAGCTATTTCAAAACCGCTGGATAATCCAGCAGTTTGGTTATTTCTGGAAATTTTCAAAAAAACGTGTGTATTTTATGAAATTTGTTCATTTTTCCCAGTATATTATTTAGTATTAATGTTTTGTCAATTTTAAGAAAATTCAAAGAAAAGTTTTACACTTCTATTTAAAATTTAAATGACATAATCACAATATAGTTATTTTAAGCCGAGATTAAATGAGTTACAAACTAGAAGTTTTTCTTCAACTTTAGAAAGTTTCCGTTATAACCGCATGATGGTCTACAAACGAATGATCACATAAAACCCCTGAAATGAGGAGCCAACAGAATTCGCTATAAGTGTGCTCCTGGAAAATTTAATAACTACCACCACCAATCTCTACCAATGTTTTACGGCTGTTCTGTGTTTAATTATGAACTTTTTTTTTAGAAGTTAAAATGGCATGCGGTTGAGAATTCATAAATTTTTATTATGAGGTTACAAAAGCGACATACACTTTCCATGTCAGGTTTTACATGCGGCGACAAGCCGACAATGGGATTTGAAGATAATGTGTAATTTGTCATTTGTCTTTTGAAAATGTAAAAGATGCATCGATTTGTCTTTGTCATTATGTAGCATCTGTTATTTTATAAAAATTGACTAATGTCATACTGTTATAATTTCAGTCTAAATTGTAACGAGTAAGTTTTTGTAATTTTAAAGTTTGAATAGTCAATTCGAACTGCTCAACATCTTTTTCATATTAAAATGTGTTTGGAGATCAAATTTTATATTTTGTTTAAACTTTTTTACTATTTTTCAAGATAGATACTGAATAACTGTTTTTAAGATAATTTTGAACCATCCAAAACAGTGATTTCGTACATATAAAAAAATAGTAAAAAAGTTCAAAAAATATAAAATTTTATCACCAAACATATTTTAACATGAAAATCGTGTTGAGCAGTGGTTCAGATCGATTGTTTAGACTTTAAAATTATAAAATCTTACTCGTTATAACTTAGGCTGAAATTATAACATTAACCGGACTCCTAATTACATTATAGGTATCTTTGTATTATTTTTAACTATTTTAGTTATCAAAGGTACTTCAAATTGTCGCCTGAATGTATGATGTGTTTATAGCAAGAGTCGTCGCAGTTTATAGTAAGATTCAAAATCGTTTACTAATTGTAGAAAAAAGTAAGAAATTTCAATACCAAAGATTCAATCTAGACGGCGCGAATTTCTGTATTTTCAAAGTTGTGTTTATGGTCAACTTTATTGGTGATTTAATGAGAACTTTTAATGTTTAAATTATGAAGGTTTTATTGACTAAAAATTTATTTGTTTTGCAAACTGAAGGTAGATTTTCTTGAGGACAATTTTGCCCTTCTTCATTTATTCTTGAAAAAGAACAGGAATTGCTTTCAATATTATTGTGGACATGAAAACACTCAATCAGAACAAAAAATTCTAAATAAACAAATCCAAATTTGAAATAATTTGCTCACTTTTTATGTATCTGTTGGTTCATATATATGGAACCAGATGAATTGAAAATTTTGTGGACAGAGGTCACCTTCTATTCCTATCCTTGTTATCTGCTTAGTTTCGTTCCTGTTTTTGTGCTGTCAAATTTATTGGATTTTCTTAGGATTTTTGATATAGATAACTTTGCTGGATTATTGATATTGATGTCTTTACTGGATTATTGTGCCAAATAAATTAAAAATATATCCAGTGTTTTTAATTTTTTGATATTGATGTATCTGCAGGATTATATGCACTGTTTGAAAGTAATTATTATTTGACGGCGAGTGTCAGATACATTAATTTATTTTCAGTGTTTTTAACTTTTTGAACGAGACATATGTTTTGATAAGTAATTGTTGTAATTATAATCAGTCTTTGATCTAGTAACTAAAATGATATTATTTGTGTGAGAGATCGTATGTTCAAAACTCAAATAGATATTTTTTTTATGAATATTTAAAGGTGAGAGTCTACTTTTCATCTTTATTGTTACTATCATTGTTTTTATTCTTAGAATTCAGCAAAATAATGTTATCATTTGGTTTAATGATTTTATTATTCAATTTATTTGAATAGGGTCTAGTTAAACGCTGAACTGAAAAAAAATAACACTTACTCAAGAGACAAGAGGTAAACAAACTAGTAAATTTAATATTTCAAGAGATTATGAATCGGTTTTAAGTTCTAGAGTTCTAAATAGCTAACTATACTTGCGTAATAGTGGAGTTATAGTTTTTTCAGACTTTAAAAGCTATAACGCTATCAGCTGGTTTTCTTTTATCAGAGTTCTAAATAACTAGCTATAGGTGCGCTATAGTTTTTTTGGACCCTAAAAGCTATAACGCTATCAGTTGCTTTTCTCTTATCAGGATTCTAAATAGCTAGCTATCGCTGCACAATAGCTGCGATATAGTTTTTTCGGACCTTAAAAGCAATGACGCGATAATCACTATTTAGAACATTGGTTTTAACTGAATCAAATAAAATACATATATATTTATATTCAACTTACAAGCTGCATTATGCTATTTATTTTATTGATTCATTACGAATGAATTCAATTTCATGATAAAATTAAAGTTATCAACTCATGAACTCAACATTGCAATCTCTCTTGTATGAAAAAAAATATATATTAGTGTCTGTTCGGAAAACGAAGTGTGATCCGGAAATCTCAGCGGGCCTAGGGGTGTCAATGGGTACGGTACGGGTTGGGTGGAGGCATTTTCATATTCATACTCATTAAAATTGATCTTATTCATATCCTATTCTTATCTAATAAAAATTAACCTTACCCTACTCTACCCTTACCCGTTAATATTATCAGGTAACGAAATGATAGCGGGTGAATAACGAATAATACTAATATTTATTATATTTTACAAAATAAAAGATCAAAACTCATTATGTTTTACAAATTATATTTTACTCATTACATAAGATATCATTTAAATAGTTTTTTCACTAATTATAATTTTTTATTGCAAAATTTTGAAATTAATTTGAAAACAAAATTGAGTCATAGCCACCATGAAAATTAAAGTGGAAATGTGACTATGCGAGCCAGATCCTTGCAGAATTTACATTCCATTCTTACAATTGAGTAAAAAGGCAAGAAAACGAAGATGAAAGAAAAATATATCAAAGATACAAACTTGGTGCGCTGGAATAGAAAGACGTAATTTAGGGCATTGAAATAGAAGAGTAAATCTAGGTGCACTGAAAATTGAATTGAATATAAATAATTTTAGATTTTATAGTTACACTATAAAATAACGGGTATGAAATAGTCGTTACTCATACTCTTACCCATTTAATGAACGAAAAAAAATTCTTACTCGTACTCATATTCATACTCAATAATCTAACAAAAAAAAAAGTTACTCATACCCGCTTCATGGAATACTATACGGATCGAGTAAAGTAAACGGCTAAAAGTACCATTGACACCCTAAGCTGGCCAGGCGATAAAATGTATTTCTGTAACTATTTTGTCGCTTCCTGAGGCCAGACCTTATAAACGCAAAGAGGCCCGGCTCACAGCCGCCGCGTTACATCTCTCTCTCTCTCTGGCTCACACGTCCTTTCTCCCTCTCTTTCTCTCGCGCGGGAGAAAAAGAGAGGAGAGAGAAACAAACCTAAAGCGCCAGAATCACAAAATTTATGTTATATTAATTTAACCATTTCTTCCGATCTCCTTACGATTTGCAATTAGGCGGGGCCCGTAGCTCAGTCAGAGTCGGCTCGTGCACTGGTTGCTTCAATCTGGTATTATTTGCGTTTTTTCTCGTTGAGTTTTATCGAATTTTTAACACCAATGCTAGCATATTTACATCACGACAAATTACTTGATTTTGTTTTTACAAGTTTCCGAACTTTAGTAGATTTTGATCGCCCCTTTTTGTTGAAGAGTTAGCTAATTTCTGGTGTAATTAGATATGATTTTGGCTCATGATTTAGGATCGGGAAAAAAAATTAGTAAAGCAAGCTCAGTTACAGCTCAAGGTTGTAATTTTGGTTCCTGCTTGCATTTGTATGATTGTGTTGTGTTTGTCTAATTCAGATGTCACAATGTTGCTTACCGAATTAACCCTGAATTAATCAGTTGTTTTTATTTTTCTTTTAGAAATTAAAAAAACTAGAGCTCCTTTCTGTTGCATTTATTTTAACTTTTTCATAATTTTGTCAATTATTGCTTGATAATGTGTTCAATTTGATCTGACACTTTTGTGTAATGCAGATGCTTGAAGCTATGGCGGCTACTCTCCAATTTGGGGCACATGCTCACTGTACAAGACCCAAAATAAATTCCTTCCCCAATTCTCTTTTTATAATATCAAATAAACCCCAATTAAACCCCACTTTAACCTTTCTGTGCAACAAGAGAGATGAGAGAGAATCAAACTTAACTAAGAGGAGAGAGCTAACTTTGTGCTGTCAGAAAGGATGGGAGTCATCAGCAATAATAGACAACAAGGAAATAGTAAATGGAAACCATGAGAATTTTAATCAATTTAGTGTGGTGATGAAGTTCGGTGGATCTTCTTTGGCGTCAGCTGAGAGAATGAGACATGTGGCAGATTTGATTCTAGGGTTTCCAGAGGAGAATCCCATAATTGTTCTTTCGGCCATGGGGAAGACTACTAACAAGCTCCTTCTGGTATCAACTATTTTTGAAACCCTTGTAATTTTTATAAAGAAATTTGCGGAGATGCATTCACTTTGGAAATTGGAAAATAATAAATTTAACCCCCCCAAAAGTCACTCTCCTTTGTAATCTGAGTAGGCTAATTTCTTTTGTTCACATGTGGCACTAGTTGAACTGGGGACTCAGTCATTAGATTCTTCCTAGAATAGACAGTATTACTGAAATAATAAAAAAGAATGGGCTTTCCTGAAAATTCTTGATAATGCATGGATATATTAGCATCCTCGAGCTCAATTTTGGAATTTTAATGTATGGATTTAGGCAGGAGAAAAAGCGGTATCTTGTGGCATGACCAATGTAGATGAGCTTGAAGAATTAAGCTTTATAAGGGATTTGCATCATAGGTAAGTTTTTTTCTTATCATTAGATTTCTATCAATCTGACTTTTTTTCCTCAATTGTACACAAGTGACAAATGTTAATATCTTCCTTTGTTTCGTCTTTTTTCAGGACAATTGAGGAACTAGGCCTAGACAAAGCAATAATCTCTGGTTAGTTACCATAAGATTCTTTTATTGTAAAATTTGTAATAGGCCTTTCACCTGTCTGTTTGTATAATCTGTAGCTTTTCATTTTCTATCAGGCATGCATACATGTATCTAGCATTTATTTATAGTTTATTTTGTAACAACAGTTGCAAGTCATAAAAGCTTTAAACACCAGGTTTTAGTTTTTTTTTTTTTTTTTGGCATTATTGGTGCATTTTAGCTGGCTCCATTTCCTTTTTGTGACAACATTTTCTTTAAACTCCAGTTGGGTTTCATTTCTAGCGTACCCCAACTTGTTTGGGAATAAAGGCTTGGTTGTTGTTGTTGTTGGTGGTGGTGCATTTTAGCTGGTTCCATTTTCTTTTTACTGGAATTTTTGGAATTAATAACTTACAGATTTGTTTTCCTTCAATTGAAGGCTTGTTAGATGAGCTTGCACAATTACTAAAAGGCGTTGCGATGATGAAGGAATTAACACCTCGAGCCACGGACTTTTTGGTATCTTTTGGTGAATGTATGTCAACCCGCATTTTTGCTGCCTATTTGAATAAAATTGGAGCAAAAGCTCGCCAGGTAAGCAAATATTCTCATCCTTTGAAAGAAAAAAATTGAAATGTATGTGTAACCCTGCATGTTTTAATATCTAGGTGTATGCTTATTCATATGTGTATTGTTAAGTATCATCCATGAGCTCTATATAAGTAATATATATTTTTCCATGGTGGTTAAACATATAAAAGTTTTTAAAGTTCAATACATGTAGAAGTTTTATGTTCAAATTTAATATCTTGTTTGATTAACTTCTTTTATTTTATTGAAATAGTTGTGATCATGTATTGTTGCAGTATGATGCATTTGAAATTGGGATAATAACTACTGATGACTTTACTAATGCCGACATTTTAGAGGCTACTTATCCTGCTGTAGCAAAGAGATTACATAGTGACTGGGTGAAAGATCATGCTATCCCTATTGTCACTGGCTTTCTTGGAAAGGTACCTCTTTCTCAAAACTGTCAAATAAATATACTGAGAGATATAAATAAACAACAATAAATAATCTTTTTTTTTATGGTCAACAATAAATAATCTTTGTTTGTCTTTTGCATATTCATAGCTTCACTACGACATTCAATTTTTCCTACATCCTCAATTGTGATTCAGCTGCTTTTTGTGACAATATATAATTAGAAAATAAAAAAAAGCAAGAAGAAAAGCACAAAAAACTTTACAAATGGCGAACATATTGCCTGTTCAACACTGACCAGTACATACTGTTTCAACAAACATTATATATGAATGAGGGATCACTTGACAATGGTATTTCAAAATATTCAAATACAATTGAAAATTGAAAATATATTTATAGGTATGTTGTTGGACATATAGTCTAGATAACCTAACAATCAAATTTCATATAATGGAAGTATTTTTTTTTGTTAATGATTCAACAACCTTTACTTTTGGATTTTTTGAAATTTCAAGTCACTTGATCTATGGTGAAGTATATACCAAATCTCATCATTTTATATAGACAATATGTGGATGATCTAAATCATGCCTATAATATTGGATTCCAAAGTTAAGCTTTATTTTTTTTTTTAAATTGTTAAGATTGTAAAAATAAAGAATTGCCTAGTGATCCCATCTGAATGAATATTTAAACATAGAGAAAAAAAGTCTCTTGTTTTGCAACAGACCTTATCAATGAAATAAAACAACAACAAAATTAATAGTTTATATATGCCAAAAATGACAGGGATGGAAATCATGCGCAATTACTACTTTAGGTAGAGGTGGCAGTGACTTAACAGCTACAACTATTGGTAAAGCTTTGGGCCTTCCTGAAATCCAGGTTTGTTTAATTCAAGATAAGCCAAAAAAATTTGAACTTGTTTTTAGGGTTTAGTCATAATGCCACTGCTCATTCTATAGGTGTGGAAGGATGTCGATGGTGTACTGACATGTGACCCCACTATATACCCCAATGCCAAACCTGTGCCTTATTTGACTTTTGATGAAGCTGCTGAGCTGGCATATTTTGGTGCACAGGTTTATTTCTACTTATTTTCTTTAGATTGTTCTTTTTTGAATTTATCTATATTAAGTGATTTTTGTTTTTTATATTAACAGGTATTGCATCCTCAATCAATGAGACCAGCCAGAGAAGCTGAAATACCTGTCAGAGTAAAGAATTCATACAATCCACAAGCTCCTGGTACACTTATCACTAAATCAAGAGACCTGAGTAAGGTGTGTAATATTCATTTTAAAATTTATGAATTTTGAAATTTATTCTGGCTGCTAGTCCTTTTTGCCCATTGGAACAGCATTTGGATCTCAGAGAATTCTGTATTTCATTTTAGTAGTTCCATACAATAAGATTTGTTACAGTATATGATATAAAAAAATACTACTATAGTAATATAATATTATAAGAAAAGCATATAAAACTTGTTGGTAATGTTGTTGGATTTGCATGTGACCATCAAGAGTTTGATACCCACCACATTTTTCTTCAGAATTTTGATAGATATGAAACACAATCAGGAGTGGAACTTAACATTGCTAATCTCTGAACTATTTGAGACAGAATTGATGGAAATCCTCCCATTTTTAGCTGGAATTGACTGAAATTTGACCCAAACAGAATCAGTACTTGTGGGTTCCATTTTGTTTGTTGGAACAGAATAAAAAAGGAAATCCTGCTGGAATGGAATGGATTTGACAAGTCAAATCCTCTTTTCCCTTAAGCCCTACTCAATATAAAACATCCATACCCTGTCACATGTTTGCTCTCCTAATTTTTTAAAATAATTTACCCCAAATTAAGCCTGAACTATCCTTCATTATGCCGAGAACTCATGCTAGTTTGGTTTTTTAGAACATGTCAATGAGCAATTCATTCATGATTGTTAGGTTTGTTTAGTATTTCATATTTGTTTGAATGAGCAATTCATTCATGATTGTTAGGTTTGTTTAGTATTTCATATTTGTTTGAGAATTTGCATGGTAATTCTAATTTATCAGGTGTACATTATACTTTTTTGAGTTTTTTGCAAGTGTTTTCATTGGTGCATATTTTTGTTTATGAGTACTGCTTTTGTTCAAGATACCTCTTAATTCTGTAATTTTTGTGCCAAAATACCTTCAAATTTTGTTTTTCTGTTCTGACTTGATTCCTTATTTTCAGTCTCATTTTTCTTCTAATGTTATTATACATGGTCATTAATTATTCCAAAGTTGACCTGATTTCCTATATTCGCAGAGCATACTTACAAGCATAGTTCTGAAATCAAATGTGACAATGCTGGATATAGTTAGCACGAGAATGCTTGGTCAATTTGGCTTCCTAGCCAAGGTATGTGCAAGCTGATAATTGACTTCAATAATTTAACTAAATATTATTTTCTAGTTTAATTTCATTTCTTTCCGTTTATTTTTTCTGGAGTAGGTATTTTCTATATTTGAAGACTTGGGTATATCAGTTGATTGTGTGGCTACAAGTGAAGTTAGTGTCTCTCTCACACTTGACCCATCTAAGCTTTGGAGTAGAGAACTAATTCAACAGGTCAGTTATTTTTACTGTCAAGTGTAGTTTAGTGTGTTTACTTGTGAGGCTATTGTACTATGCATAACGCATATTGGTCCATACTATGGATCAATATCTCCATTTTTAAAGTCTAAATAGTCGATCTAAACCACTCAACATGATCTCCACATGAATATGTTTGTAGATCAAATTTTACATTTTTTAGAAATTTTTTTACTATTTTTTTAGATAGGTAGAAAATCACTTTATCTAAAGATTTTAGACCATTCAAAAGTAGTGATATTCTACCTATATAAAAAATAGTAAGAAATTCAAAAAAATATAAAATTTAGTCTGCAAGTACATTTTTATATGGAGATCGTGTTGAACCGTTCAGATCGATTGTTTGGACTTTGAAAACAAAGATATTGTTCCATAGTACGGACCAATATGTGCTATGCATAGTACCATAGCCTCACTCAACATAAATTTATATTCTGAGTTTTTCAATTGCAGGAGCTAGATAATGTAGTGGAGGAACTGGAGAAGATAGCAGTAGTTCGTTTGCTTCAGCACAGATCTATAATATCACTTATTGGTAATGTGCAGAGGTCTTCTTTAATTCTTGAAAAGGTAATTATTTTACTTGTCACCTTAATATAATTTTGAAGTCCCTTTTTTGGTCTTTCACCTTAGTTTCCTCACTTCAAAAATTTTGGGTTTTCAGGCATTCGCTGTGTTGAGAAGAAATGGAGTAAACGTACAGATGATATCGCAAGGGGCATCAAAGGTACATTTCCCTTTTGCTTAGATGCCCTTAAATTTTTTATTTATTTACCGTAAGCCCTATAATTTATATATGATACGTGCATTCTCCAAAGAGTTATTTTTTACAAGGCGGTGTTATTCTTATTACTCTTTTTTCGTGAGTAAGCAACATTTAACCATGAAAAAATGATAGCAAAAAAATAATATTGATGTTACATAAAATTTAATAGCTGTTTACTAATAGTTTCAGCTTATGCACTTACAGGTGAACATCTCCTTGATAGTCAATGATAGCGAAGCAAAACAATGTGTGAAGGCCCTCCATTCAGCATTTTTTGAAAATGGTTTCCAGTCAGAAATTGATGCACCAGTGTTTGCCCACAATGGGTCTTTACGGTGAGAAAATATAATTATGAATATGAATGGAAGTTTGAGCGGATATTTGAAGAGTCATGAATACTGACTCAAGGAGGCCATTTTTTCAATGGAGAAATGCTGAAAACGTGATTTTAGATTAGCATAATAGCATTAGATTATAAATTTCATGTAACTTGAGTACTCAGAAAGTGTATTGGTTGATTGACCAAAATGCGGACAGTTTGTCGACTTATAATATGTGCTTGAGGTATCTATTGTTATTGACGGTACTAGTTGGTGAACAAGTAGCTCTTCCAATAATCTCTTTATGTAGTTAATAGAATCATTCATTTTGCCTTTTGTCTTTGTTTGGCAAAATAGCTTATCCTCTGTAATAATAGACTATGCTCATGTTGGGTTGGATTAAGTTGCTTGCTTCATCTTATTTTTGTTTTACATCTTGTTTGCAATTTAAGTTATGATATAAATAAATTCATTTAGAGAAGAAAGAAATTGAAAAATGAATTTTTGTTTATGATAGTGAGCTTTACACGTGGAGTAACTGTAGTGCAAGTTAATTTTTTTTTTTTATGAATTAACTTATTATATCAGAACTTTATCTTCTCTTATTTTGCACACTCTTTATCTCTTGTGTTATCATCAAATATGGCCTTAAGGATTTTGTTTTGCAATAAAGAAAGATGAACCTTAAAACTTAAAAGAGAATAAGCCTCTATTCAAGCTGCTAAAATTTCCCATTCTAAGGCGAACCTGAAAAAAACGAGAAGAGCTATCAATTAAACGGTGAAATAAATTAATACAAGTACCTACCAAGCAGGCAACTTCAAACTCCGACATTTTTATTAATATCCAAAGTTTAATACAAATTATTAATTATGCTCAAATTTTCAAACTTTTGCTAAAAATACCCAAGCCGGCTAGAAAATGACCGGCTTACTCCATTTTTTTTTTTTTTTAGAGAGAGACTATGAAGATCAAAATATTGAAACCTAACTCTGAAAATTTGAAATTTTTGTTTAAATTATTTGTTATATTACATCTTTTGATGTATAATTAGCATATTTATACTAAAATACGCTAGATTACTTGAAATTATGTTGAATTACACTATATTACAATAAATTATGTTCAATTATACTAAATTACGTTAAATTACAATAACTTCGCTAAATGTTGAAATACGGTAAATTATGCTAAACTACACAAAATTACGCTATAGTAGACTGATTTTGCTCATCTTTCATGAATCATAAAAAATAGTAAAAAAATTCTAAAAATAGTAAAAATTGGTATTCTACAAGTTCATTATGTAACTAATTTACTGAGCTATTTGGATTGAATAACAGAAATGAAAATCTTAATCAGAAACTTCCACTCAAGTTTTGAGGCTCTTCTCTTTGTTTTTTGGCGATTCTGAATTTTGAAATCCGGCATCGTGGCACGGACGCATGCATATTTTCGCAAGCTTTCCGAAAAGTGGTCATTTGCTGAAATCGGACACTCGAGCACCGTTTTATGACCGTTTGAAGTTTCATCGTCGTTTTTCGCCTTTTAAGTAAAGATATCGTCCCTATTCATTTGTAATTTAGCGTAATTTACCTTATTTTAGCGTAATTTAATGTAATTTAGCGTAATTTAACATAATTTAGTGTTATTCAACATAATTTCAATTAATCTATCGTATTTTAGTATAAATATGCTAATTATACATCAAAAGAAGTAATATAACAAATAATTTAAACAAAAATTTCTAATTTTCAAAGTTAGATTTCAATATTTTGATCTTCGTAGTGTCTCTCTCTCTAAAAAAAAAAAAATGGAGTAAGCCGGCCAGAAAATGGCCGGTTTACTCTGGTACCTAAGCCGGCCATTTTCTAGCCGGCTTGGGTATTTTTAGCGAAAGTTTGAAAATCTGGGCATAATTAATAATTTGTATTAAACTTTGGATATTAATAAAAATGTCGGCTTCAAACTTATCTTTTTAAATAGGAAAAAATCAAAATAATTGGACGAGAAATTTAAAATAAACTATCATTTAGAAAATTTCAAAAGCCTATTTCTTATTTGTGTAAAATAAGAGGTTCCTTGCATACAAACAACAAAGACACGTGCTTGCTGCATATCCAAAATATCAAATTAAAAAAAGAGTGATTAAGAGATCTGGAATAAAGACAAGTGGAATAAAGAAAAAAAAGAGTGATCAAGTCTATGTACTACCAACATAGACTTGATCAAAGATCTGTACAATCTTTAACTTGATCTGTCCAATCTGCCATGCAAGGTCCAAACTTATTTAAGACAGATCAAGAGTTTAACCCCATACTGCATGTATTCGCAATCGCAGCTGCACGGCCATGACCAGTAAGGTACAATTAATTGAACAAGGAAAGCTCAAACAATATATGAAATTTAGATGACATCTTCAAACTAGGGAAATTCCGACTGGCTCATTTTCCTTTCTTTTGGAAAGAAGCAAAAGAAATATGGTTCATCTCAAACCCTTTTTTACCAAAATTGCAATACATTAGTTGGTGCAGAAACAATGGCACCAAGTGCTAATTTGTAGACTCCAAAAGAGCAGGTAAAAAAAATAAAAAAAAATTTACCCAAAAACACGGCCAAAACTGTATTAGGCTCATTAATTAAACTGCCCTGTGAGCCCCTTGACCGGTCTTATGCAGTGCTCGTTCCCTGGCCTGAACCCTCCATCTCCTATAATTCCTCAGACAATCTAGAAGCTTCTTCATCCTTCCCCTCTGAACAAAGTCCATCGATCAATGCCAAGTAAACCGGCTGGTTAATCTTTAAATCACATTTCTCCTTCAATCCCAATAGAACCTTTTGTACAAGTTCTGTTTTTCCCACATTACGAAATGCATTAATTACATCTACCAGGAGTCTATCAGGTGGAACAAATTTGTTATTAACCATTGTGATTAAAAATTTCTCGATCTCATCTAGTATCCCCAGCCTGCAAAACCATCTATTAGGGTGATATATACCTTCGCATCAGGTTTTATTTTTCTAGATAACATCTCTTCATATAATCTAATAGCTTCATCAGGATTTCCAAATTTCCAATTTCCATTAATTAAAATTGTGTATGTCACACAATCTGGGGAAATCCCTTTGGTACCCATTACTTCTACCAGCTCAAATGCCTTGTTTATTTCCCCATCCTTGAATAGACCCAAAATTACAGAGCTATATATGTGCTTGTCAGGAAATAAACCTGTGGTGCTTTCTAATTTGGAAAAAATTTCAAACGCCAATTTCATGTGTCCATTTTTGGATAGCTGGTCAATTAATACACTGTAGGTATTCAAATCCGGATTAACCTCTAATTCGACCATGGAAGAAAGTACTGACATGGCCTTGGATGTATCATTTAGTTTGAGATAACCAGAGATAAGCATCGTGCAAATCACCAGATCGGGCTTTGTTCCACTCTTTACCATTTGTTCTATATAAAACTCGGCCTTTTCCATTTTACCCAACCTGCTATATCCCTTTATTAAAGCAGCATATGAGAACTGATTCGGGACAAAGCCAATCTCTTGAATTTTGTCAAAGTACCTAGTAGCCAATTCAATCTGACCTAATCCAAACAAACCATCTATCAACATATTGTAACACTGTAAATCTGGGTCAACACCTCTCTTATGCATTCTATTAAGGGCATCAATTGCCATTGAAAACCCCCCCTCTCTAAGATAGCCTGAAATAAGAGCCGAACAAAAGTATATATTTGGATGTTTGCCATTCTGTACCATTTCGTCCATTAGCCTATCAGCTGTAGCAGTGTCTCCAAATCTGCACAAGTTAGATATCATGGTGTTGTAAATCACCAAACTGGGTTGGAATCCTTTTGCCTCCATTTCATAAAAGAGCCGTTTAGCTGACTCTAGCTCACATCTTTTGAAGTACCCCTTTATAATTATACAATAAGTGTATAAATCAAATCTAACTTGAGAATTTATCATAAATTCATGCACTTTCCAAAACAAATCCATCAAATTGGCCTTCAACAGATCATTGAGCAATACATTGCAACACTTCTCAGATGGTGCCAAGTTGTGCTCTTTCATCAGAAGAAGAACATTTACCGCATCAATCAAACCTCGTTTCTTATAAGCTATAATTAACTCCTCACATACCACCCAATTGGTATTCACAGTTTCCACAGAGAGATATTCTTTTATGCGTTTCAGAATGGATCCTAGCGGATGGGTATTGATCAAGTTGTCTATCAATCCGCCAGCGTGTGGACGCAGGTAAGCATTGCACAGCTTCACCACTAAGATACAATAGGAATCCAACAACTGGGCATCTTTTGGAAATTTATTTCTCGAGTAGTAGAAGAACTTCAAGAGTTTACCGGGGTCAAGGTCGCCGCTGGTTCGTATAACGCAGTTGACCAAGGAGGGGGCAAACTTACCGTGGAGATCAGAGCTGGCGAAGAAGGAGTGCCAGTCGGAGGAGTGGGAGATGACGGACATGACTTGGCGCGCCAATTCATCTAGGGTTGGCGCTGAGTTTGCTGACGTGGAATGAGGAGCTTGGCTCGAGAGAGAGGTTCTAATCGAAACGGAGCGGATTAGAGGCAGTGATCTAGCTCCGATCATGGTGCGGAGAAGGAACGGGGAAGAGAGAGACAGCGTGAGAAGAAAAAAATATCGGGAAGGCTAAAACCCAATCAAAAAGGGTTTTGCGCTGTAAAACTTAAAAGGGCATCCTATCTCCATTTTTAACGACTTTAATAACAAAATTTAAAATTTAAAAGCCAAAATAAAACCGTTAAATATGATCTAAATTATGTTATCTATACATCTCAACTTTGTTTTGATTGTCATCAAAAACTTGTAAAAACGTACTAACGTAGATCATTTTTAGATGTTAATTTTTCAAATGATTAATTCACATAAAAATAAAATCAAAATGTGATATTTATCTGCATGAGCACATATAGAAAATATCATAGATCACATCTAACAATTTTATTTTGACATTTAAGTTTTAAATTTTAATTTATTAACTTTTTAAAAATGAAGACATTTAAACCCTCCTTCTAATATTATATTACATTTAATAATTAAACTAATATTATATTACATTTAAAATAATATTTTTTAATACTAATATAATATTTTATTTATACTAATCTTATATGATATTATATTTATTTAATACTAATCTAATATTATATTTAGTACTAATCTAATATTTAAACTAATATTATATTATATTTAATATTTCAACTAATATTATATTATATTTAATCTAATATTTTATTTAATAATAATCTGATATTTAAAGTAATATTATATTACATTTAATAGTTAAACTAATATTATATTACATTTAATATTTAAACTAATATTATATTAAATTTAATATTTAAACTAATATTATATTACATTTAATATTTAAACTAATATTATATTACATTTAATATTTAAACTAATATTATATTACATTTAATATTTAAACTAATATTATATTACATTAAACAATTTAAATTATTATTGTATTATATTTAATCTAATATTTTATTTAATATTAATCTAATTAGATATTATATTATTTAATACTAATTTAATATTTAAACTAATATTTATTTAATACTAATCTAATATAATATTTATTTAATACTAATCTAATATAATATTATATTTAATACTAATCTAATATTTAAACTAATATTATATTACATTTAACATTTAATTAATATTATATTACATTTAATATTTAAACTAATATTATATTATATTTAATCTAATATTATATTATATTTAATCTAATATTTTATTTAATACTAATTTAAACTTGATACTATATTTATTTAATACTAATTTAATATTTAAACTAATATTATATTACATTGAATATTTAAATGACTACAATATGATATTTAATTTAACATTTTAATTAATATTAATCTAATCTAACATAGATACTTTCTATATTTTCATAGGAGAATTAGTTCCAAGTTCCAACTAAAAATGAGTGGATTTAGCCAGTGCCCGTTCACTTCTATCCCATGTGTCAAAATTTCAGTCAAATTTGACTTTTATTGTCGCACTCGCACAAAGTATACGACTTAATTTGTCAAATATCTAATTTTATGTAACTGGTTTTAAAATACTACTACAATAGTAAGATTAAAGTAAGTCATTAAAAATTAAAAATTATCGATTTGGCTTAATTACTCGAATTTACATTGCATAATCAACCGAATTATCAAAAATAATTTGACATTTAATATGAATGCAATTACTTAACTAGTATTTGTGACAAATTACAAAATTTAGTGACCGATGAACAAAAATTAAAGTGGAACGAGAACGAGTTGTGTTGATTTGGTATCATCTCCTCTCCAACAGTACTTTTTACATAATTTCGACGACTGATACTATAACTTGTATAAGATAGATCTGAATCCTCAATTATATAT
Source organism: Carex myosuroides (assembly GCA_028015225.1). Lineage (NCBI taxonomy): Eukaryota > Viridiplantae > Streptophyta > Magnoliopsida > Poales > Cyperaceae > Carex > Carex myosuroides. Next base: position 4,634,432 of record CM051464.1, read on the forward strand.
CAAACTGTAGAAATCACTTCTGGCCAGTGAATGAACAACCGGGACAGCTTTTGGTCATCAGAAAGAGCAGTCCGATCTTAAATAAGCGGTCAGGATCTCTGTTGGACAGCCATACTCCACTTTCCATTGGAGAGGATCCAAACCGGGGGGAAAGAGTATCCGCTCAGATACCGCATCTGCCTGACCTGAATTAATTCCAGCCGACCGATATTTTTTTGTTCGGACCTGATTTTGCAGGAAGTCGTTAAAATTTGTGCCTGATTAAACTAAACGATCTAGATCTCATTCTAGGTACCCGTACTGGATCGGAATTCATAAAAAGATAAGAGGCGGAGAAAATATCAAGCGCTGGAAGTTTCGAATTGAGCTCTCCTTCAACCCATTCCCATGGCCGTTCTCTCTCTCGCCACCTCGGCGATTCTACTCCGACTTCCTACTACCACTACTTCTACTAGTAGGATTACTTCACCACCGATCAGTTGCCACCTCTCTATACCTCCCTCTTCGTGCCATTCTTTGGGAATCTCTCGGGGTTCTTCGAGGCGGATCGGACGGTGCGCGGCTCTCGGGACTGATCGGACGGTGTACCAAGGCGTGTACGGTCCTTGGACCGTCGAAGATGAAGATGTGCGAGAGGTATTTAATTAAATTACAGTAGCGTTGTATGATTTATAATTGCACTAGAGTCCTCGTTAAATGGTAAAATTGCTGAGACGAGACAGTCACTCATTGCTGCTGAACTTCATTTCCCAAAGAACAAATATTGCATTTTTTGAGGTCAGGATACTATATTTGGTCAGATTACCAGAATCAGACTTATGGAGAAACACTGGTGCAGCCCAGTATACTTAAAACTTAGATCATAGTGCTATTTTACTGGACAGACAGAAAAAATTTAGCCAGTCTGTCAGTATTCTGGTACATTACCCACTAGAGGCACTGATTCAATTTAAGCCAGTCTGCCAGTATTGTGTGCTTGGGTCAGTTAGGGTGTGCTTCAGAGGGGGGGAGAACCCCCTTCATTAAAGGGAAGGAATGGGAACAAAGGTGAACTCCGCGCACGCCCGGGCTGGCCACACCGTTCACCCGCTCAAGAAGAAGGTAATTGGAGAGGGAAAGAAAGGAACACGCTACTGTAATGAGGGGAACGCGCTATACAAACTTCCCAAATTCGTACCCCCAAAATTGGGGTGTAGGTTTCACTGCACCATTGCCTTCCTTTCTCTTTCTTCCCCTTCCTCTCCGTGCTGGTGTTGTGGAGCACACCCTTGGTTTCAGTTTCAATTTGATTAAAAGATTTTAAATTATTTCCGACTTTGATGTTGTATCATTTTGGGTTTTGGTCATTAAGGGTATGGACTTATTTTATGATTCAGCTTGGTATGGGTTTGGTTGTTGTCTCTGGTTGGTTACTCGACAGAATCCAAAATAACCAAACCAGATCAACCTACCTTTTGTTGGGTTTTCAACCCATTATGCTGATACTACCTGCACAGTCAGGTGGTAGATTGATAGTAATTTTTCCAACTGTACTTGCAGCATTTCATCATCTTCCTCTTTATGCATAAAATAAATTAATTACTCTTTCAGGTAATTTTATACAGATCAGGCCTAGTCACTGCTGCCATATCCTTCGTATTAGGTGCCACATCAGCATATCTCCCTCAAGATAACCCTATTTCTGGCATCATCCGAAACCAACTCGACATTATCTACATAGTTGGAGCAGGTGGTCTTGGTTTGTCCCTGGTTTTGATCCATATTTACGTGACCCCCATTAAAAGATTTTTGCAAGCATTGTGGGCTCTTGGTGTTATTGGATCTATTAGTGCTTATTTTGCACTTGCACAACCACTTAATGAGGGTTTAGTTGAGTATGTGGTTGAGCACCCAGTTGCGCTGTGGTTTGTGGGACCCGTCTTTGCAGCCTTAACTGGTCTGGTTTTCAAAGAAGGTATGTTGGATACTTGAATTGATTACTTTTTATGATCTTTAATTTGAATTTGAACCTTTTTAAGTTAATTTTGTATGATTAACAGGTCTTTGTTACGGAAAACTTGAGGCAGGCATCTTGACATTTATCATACCTGGACTTCTTCTCGGCCATTTGGTATTCCTCTCTCTTTATCTCTACCTCAAAGTTGTTGAGACTAAAACCAGTATATAATTGTCTTTATTTTTTTACGTGAGCAGTCTGGTGTAATGGACGATGGAACAAAATTGAGCCTTTTGGGGGTTTGGATGGCATTATTTGTAGTATTTGCCGCGAGAAAATTTCAGCAACCAATTAAGGTATTGTTTTCCATAACATATTTTCAGGAGTGAGGCTACAGTACTATGCATAATGCATTCCATACTATGGATCAATATCTCCATTTTCAGAAGTCCAAACAATCGATCTGAACTGTTTAACATGATCTCCGTATGAAAATGTACTTGTAGATCAAATTTTACATTTTTTGAATTTTTTTTACTATTTTTTTAGATAGGTAGAAAATCACTTGATCAGTTGACCTGGAGATTCTAAACCACTTATAAGTAGTGATTTTCTACCTATCCTAAAAATTAGTAAAAAAATAAAAAAAATGTAAAATTTAGTGTGCAAGTACAATGACATATGGAGATCGTGTTGAATGGTTCAGATCGATTGCTTGGACAATGAAAATGAAAACATTGATCCGTAGTGCAGGCTAATTTGCCTATGCATATTACCATAGCCTCACTCTATTTTCAAAATATCCACATCTGTTTTTTACTTCCATCGACAACAAATCAGTATTCATCTTTTACTCGTATGGTTTTTTTTATTCCTTTTGTCCTTATAGGATGATATCGGTGACAAATCAGTATTCATGTTCAATGCATTACCAGAGGAGGAAAAGAAAGCATTGCTTCAGGAACTCGATCAGAAGCTAGAATAGATGTAATTGTAAAGATATAAAGAAAAATGAATCACTCTTAACTAATATTAATCTCCTATTGGCAAAGCGATACACAGAATAATAGAAAGAGATATTAGCAGAAAAAGGAAAAGCGAAAAATGAAATAGGGGAATTTCAAGAGGCATTGGACCTTCTTCTTAATATTTGTTGATAGATTCGAGTCTGATGGAATTGTTGTTATTGTATAGCAGTTTTGAGTATCCATATTTGACATACTGTTATTCTATTTGTAGTATATATTAGGAATAATCAAATAAATTAATGATGTTGGCTTTCGATTGTGTTAACTACTTGCTGGCTTTTTTTCTTTTTCTTTTTCCTGACAATAATGAAAGAGAACGAACAGAATTTTGTAACTCACCCCTGAATCATTGGTAGGATGATATACTAAACATAGAAGAAATACAAAGATGAATTATACCCTGAAAATCTTAGTATTATAGACAAGAAGAACATTATACTACCCCTCCTCTCTCTCTTCTGGAGCTGACTGCTTGGGGCATGTTCGTTTGTCACGGAATTGTGCTGGATGAGATTTGATAGGGATAAGAACTCATTTTTTAAAAAGTGAGAACCCATAGGTATGAATACGTACGGAATTAATTATGAAATGTGTTAAAATAAGTATTCAGTCGTATTAAATAATTATGTAATTTGTAGTTTCTTATTTATTAGTAAAAAAATAATTTGTATTAAAAAAGTTTGCCTATTTATGTAATTTGTAATTATGTAATTTAAAATAATTTGTATTTAAACTTTTTATCTATTTATATAATTTTTAATTATGTAATTTAAATTAACATTTATTTAAAAATATTACTAGTTTATTTAATTTGTACAAAAAAAAAAAAGACTGTCCGAATTGGGATCGTTTGATTACTCCATGCTGAGAAATCAAGTTAAAACCGAATTATTATATGAGGAGGGATCGAGTTACAACAACCATTTTTTTCATTTTCAAAGTCCAAATCGTCGATCCAAACCGTTCAACATGATTATCTAAATAAATTGTGCTTGCACATCAAATTTTACATTTTTTTTGAATTTTTTTACTATTTATTAAGATGGGTACAAAATTAATTGGTCTGAATATGACTATTTTTTGTAAAATACTTAATAAATAGTAAAAAAATTCAAAAAAATGTAAAATTTGATCTGCAAGCACATTTTATTGTGGAGATCATGTTGAACGGTTTGGATCGACGATTTGGACTTTGAAAATGAAAAAAATAGTTGTTGTAACTTTGTTGTAACTCTTATTATATATAAAACTTTGAGTGTTTTCAGGAAAAGTAAAAAGCTAAAGAGAGAGTGATTCTCAGATTTTTTTTTAAAATCATAATTAAAATAATTAATTTTAAATAAACAACATGATTACTCGGTTTTTTAAAAAATCATAAAAACCGAACTGCCAATTCGGTTTGGACGTTTTTTTTTTCTTTCTACACCGAATTAGCAATTCGGTTTATAGCAATTCGGTTTAGAAATTTTTTTGAGATTGTAGGAACAATGCCACAGAAAATCCGAAAATGATCCGCACCGAATTCCCAATTCGATTTAGTTATTTTTTTTGGCTACACCGAATTTTCAATTCGGTTAAGCTATTTTAATTTCCTGAACCTCCGGTACAAAATTAATAGCCTCCACGTTGCGGTCGCCTGAACAACAACTGAGGACCTAGTATAAATAATCTATAAAGAAATATACACAGAGGATCCTAATGGACAAAGACCAGTGATATCATGCAATTTTCGTGCTGGTTAACTCATATCGCCTAAGGTAACTTAATATGTCTGTTTAGATTCTGACCATCCGATCAGAAACCGCACTACTAAAGAGGCCCGTGCATCCACCTCGACCTGGATTGGCCGGAATTCTGATGGACGGTCCACATCTAAAAGGAAATATCTGTTACCTCAGAGGATATGGGGATATGGGCTCGGCAGAATTACAAAATCTGGTACACCGTACATGGTAGGATGCATTAAATATTTAGAATTAAAAAGACCCTAAACCGAATTGCCAGTTCGGTTTGGGCCCAAAACCACCCTAAACCGAGTTGGCAATTCGGTTTAGTAGATTATACGTAAAGAAAAAAAAAACGTCTAAACCGAATTGACAGTTCGATTTTTATGATTTTTTGTAAGATACCGAGTAATCATGTTGTTTATTTAAAATTAATTATTTTAATTACGGTTTAAAAAAAAAATCCGAGATTCTCTCTTTGCAGAGAAAACATATGATTTCATACACTCACGTGAAGAGTAAAAAGAGGAGAGAGAAGATTGGGATATTTTTTTTGAGAGAATAACATACGAGTGTTTGTGGGAAGAAAAATGAAAACATACGAGTGAATTTGGGCCATCCGAACGGACTTTCGGAATAAAATCCCAATTAGTTGAGAAAAAAGGTCTTTCCTAGATGTACTTTTTTTTTCACCTGAGGCAGGAACAAAATCTCTTTTACCCTTTTTTGTTTACAATACAAACGAACTTCATGTACTGCTTTGAATTAGATATTTAAACAATTTTGAAAGTAGAACAATTGCATGTGTAAATGTAGTAGAAGTTATTTAAATGCAAAATGTAATGGAAGTTAATAAAAAAAATAATAAATTCAAAAGAAAGCGCCGTCTGTGGGAATCGAACCCACGACCACACGGTTAAAAGCCGTGCGCTCTACCAGCTGAGCTAAGACGGCTTGGATATTTTATATCTTATTATGTAATCTTTATAACAATATAATTTAAGAATTATACCAGGATCACACGTGTCATTTAGAGTGCCAACTGCCACCTCCTGGATGTTGCTCGATGAGCGGTAGACAACCCAAAAAAAAAAAACAGAGACAAAAAGGGTTCCATAAATATAAAAAAGAAAGAGGGACATTTTCATTGTAAGGTGAAGTGATGCTGGTCAGGTTGATAACTTGGAGACGCTTGACTTGTCTACCCCGGCGATGGGACCTGCTGCCGCCTCCGGCCAGATCGTTTCCTTTCAGTGCATCAATAACAGGAACAGGTTTCCCTCCTGGCACAGAGTTTAACAGAGGTCAGCAGTTGCCCTTTTTTGTTCATTAATTCTTGCTCTTTAAGAAAAAAAAAATGGTTGATGAAATAAACTAAAAGTTGATCCAAAAGAGAATATGGAAGTGCATTTAAATTATGCAGTGGTTATATATTGGGTAATTTTTTTCTTTTAAAACAAAAAGGAAAAGGAAGGAAAAAAAAATTCTTTAAAAATTGGGCCCATAATGGATCATTAAACGTTAGATTTATTGGGAAGCTCTGTTGGATCTTGAACATAAATTATCCACATATGGTTTTGATCAGTTGGGAAAATGTATGCAAGTTTCAAGAGGAATATTATGATATAAATGCAAACGTTAAAAGACATTTTCAAAGTGCTGCCTTTTCTTTATGTTTGAAAAAATATCTACTGAATATTTTTCTTCTTTCATTAAAAATGTAAATGCTTCAGTGCAAAATTTCCAGAACCAAATAATTATGGCAAATTCTTCTATGCACCTAAGGACCTATTTGTAAAATGAAGATATTTTCATTTTCAAAGTTCAAACAGTCGATCCGACCGTTCAACATTATCTCCATATTAAAATGTACTTGGAGGTCAAATTTTAAATTTTTTTTAATTTTTGTACTATTTATTAAGATGGGTACAAAATTCAATGGTTTGAATTTGACTAGTTTTGTAAAATACTTAATAAATAGTAAAAAATTTCAAAAAAATGTAAAATTTGACCTCCAAGTACATTTTAATATGAAGATAATGTTGAACGGTCGGATCGACTGTTTGAACTTTGAAAATGAAAATATGTTCATTTTACAAATAGGTCCTTAGGTGCATAGAAGCATCCCTCAATAATTATTTGTCTTGTTTTAATGAAAATTTGCTGGAAAAGGAGAATTATAGAAGCCCAAATTATGCAACTTCCGACATAACTAAGCAAATATCCTAGGTGCAGACAAGGCCCATTTGGAACTCTCTTTTTTCTTTTCCTTTTTACAGATGATATAATAATGGAGGCAATGATTTATCAAAATAAATTTTAAATCAATAGATGGAACCAATCAGTTAATCCATTCATACATTGGAGCATGTGAACATATATATGGGTTGGCTTTGTTGCTTTTCACAATAAAAGGAGCCAGCTATTAACCACACAGATATATCACAAGACATTAGCAGATTGCACTGATTAGAGAAGGTAATCCAAGTAAAATCACACACACGCACACGCACACGCACACGCACACGCACACGCACACGCACACGCACACGCACACGCACACGCACACGCACACGCACACGCACACGCACACGCACACGCACACGCACACGCACACGCACACGCACACGCACACGCACACGCACATTCATAACTATATGAAAGGTATGCAAAGTCCAAGTAGGATATATCAAATTTAAAAAATAAACAAATGCCACATACGGTCTGGCAACTTTTTATTGCCGGACAAAGCATTTTCTTTGATCTAATAAGCTATTAAACAGTAGGGTTGTTCTGATTTCTAAATCCTTAACCAGTGTTGTAAAAAACGTCTGTTTAGGCCGATTAATTATTGGCGGTAATCAAACCGTTACGAATTTTCCCGACTAATCGGCCGATTATTCCCAATTATGGCTAATTATTTCCGATTATTCCCGATTAATCATCGGTACCCTGTCCGTCTGACGAGCAGATACTGTTATTTTTCTTTAGCTACATTTTAGTCTATTTTTAGGAAGTCCCCTAATTTTTCATATTTCAGGTTATGCATCGAGGACCCCAGTACCGACTCATCATGACACGGGCCTAGCAGACCTCACCCCAACACTATCAGCAATAAAAAACCCTAACCCTAGAATCAAGTACGACGAAAGCATCCACGAACGGTATCCACCAGGAGACCCGAGCAAGAAAGCATTTGCATACTTCGTTCTCACAGGGGGGCGTTTTGTATATGCATCATTTATCCGTCTCTTGATAATAAAATTTGTTGCTAGCATGTTGCCTACGAAGGATGTGCTCGCACTATCCACACTTGAGGTGGATCTTTCAGGCATCGAACCCGGATCCGTTATGACCGTGAAGTGGCAAGGAAAGCCAGTTTTCATATGGCACCGTACTAACAAGTATATCAAGCTGGCGAACAGTGTTGACCTGGCAGCGCTTCGGGACCCACAGACTGACGGGGAGCGGGTTAAGAAACCTGAATGGCTTGTCCTGGTTGGAGTTTGCACCCATCTAGGATGCATCCCTTTACCAAAAGCAGGGGAATTTGATGGGTTCTTTTGCCCATGTCACGGGTCACATTATGATAGTTCGGGCCGGGTCAGGAAGGGCCCCGCTCCGTTAAACCTTGCAGTGCCACCATATGAATTTTTGGATGAGAATAAGTTGCTTATTGGTACACTAGCTGCATGATTTGTATCTTGTTGCATATGCTTTTTTTACTTGTTATGAAATGAAGCACTCTGAATTACTGATGTTATGAACTTGTAGTTTCAGATTAAGACACTTTTTTATTTAAAAGCAGTTTGGTGAATTTTTGCTTACCGTTTTAATTCTTATTTGCAACCATCATTGATGTTTCTATGCTAAATCTGATCAAATGATTGCCTTAAAATTAGCAAATACAAAAGCCCTCAAAATTATAAGAGAACAAATACTCCTTGGTAACATGGTATAGTACACTTGATGATCGAATATTAAGATCGTTATCTGTAAAAAATTTGAAGAACAACTGATACATTTAACCCAAACATTTTTGTTCCTCAACAAACTAATCTGACAATACTGATCTATGAGCTTAGACTCACTTATTTTCTCTACCAAATATATTGACTGCATAAAAAAAAGGAAATTTCCCTTTTTATATATACCACCTTTAGACCCATAAGTAGGCCTGCCATTTTTCCAGGCATCCATAATAATCTATTGTATTATGAGCATGATCTTGACCCAAAGAAGTGACATGTGATGATGCCAAAACCTGAGGGTTTATATTAATATGTATAGATTTGTATACTTTTTTTGTTTTGGCAAATTTGTCTAATCTCCTATGCAAACAAGCTGGCGCTTTCCACCATACACATCAGGGAGCTGGCTCTCATCAATGTCATTTAATAGCACTGTTTGCAAATCGTTATCATCCACAAAAACAATCTGTAAAAAGAAAACGATGTGTATAAATTGTGAAAATGACATCAAGGAGGTGTAGGGTGCATCTCATTTGAACAATTGATTGAGAAGTTATATATCAGCTTCTGCATGGTACTATGCATAGCGCATAATGGTCCATACTATAAATCAATATCTCTATTTTCAAGGACTAAACAATTGATATGAACCATTCAACATGATCTCCATATAAAAATGTACTTGTACATCAAATCTACATTTTTTTAGAATTCCTTTACTATTTTTTAGATAGGTAAAAAATCAATTGATCTAAAAATTCTAGACCATTCAAAAGTAGTGATTTTCTACCTGTCTTAAAAATTAGTAAAAAAAATGTAAAATTTATCTTGCAAGTACAATTTCATATGGAGATCATGTTGAACGGTACAGATCGACTATTTGGACTTTGAAAATAAAAATTTAGTGCTGATAATATTGCAAATACATTTTTATATGGAGATCGTTTTTATTTTTTACTTTACTCTTTTCTCAATTCGGATTTTGGTCTTCTATTATATATCGGTTACCCCTTACTTGTGTTATCAGGCTGTAAATATATAGACAACAGTACTACCAGTACAGAAAGTGAGAACACCAATGGAAAAAGGGGAAAAAAATATACTTTTTCTCTCGTATTTTTGTCGATAAACGGATATACGATCTTCCATGCCTTCATGAACATCGATGGCACACGGACCAGAAACACCTTTCCAAGCCTTTCAGGGTAGTAATTCTATAACCACAAATAAAAATAGTTCTTAGTCACAGGCAAGAGTTACAGTAATAATATACAAGAACACTCGGTATTTTTATACAAGTCATGTACCTGTAAGATATCGAGAGCAGCAAGATAAGCGCGAATATCGCAATTTGAATATCCCCAGCCTTTCAAATCACAGATGCCCATGAATTTCTCATGACCTTCTGGCATCCTGCATTTTTAATTTTCTTATTTGTCAAAATTTAATTGTTACAGTTGAGGATATATGCAGTCTAACTTCCTATTTATTTCTTTCTTTCTTCATATGACTAAATTTTCTGTGGTCCTTCTGCAGTTTGATAAAGCTCTGTTCTTGCCCGGTGTGATTGTGTGTGCGTTGGTACACAAATTGCATGAGTTAGGTGAATATTAATGTCAAATAATTTTCTAGCTTTTTAATTGGTACTGGTATTGTGCTTCTAGTAGCACTGTGTAAACTTCTTGCCAGTCTATCCCTCATATCACAATTGTGGCAATTAATGTTAAAATTCTTCGAAATTGAACTAAAATAGGGTTTAAATATATATATTTATGCCAAATATGGCGAAATTTGAGAGAATAGATTGATCTTAAATGTGCCATTGATTCTCCAAATTGGTTAATGGTATACTTATCAGTTTTCAAACTGCACCAAATTTGACATTCGTTTTTTTTGTAAATCACAGAGAATATATCCACAAATTTAATCGTTTAATTTTGACAAGTTGCGCCGATTACCATAGTTATCAAGTATATATATTGTCAATATAATCTTATCTCATGTCTAATAGAACATTTCTAGTTGTGTGATCGATTGATAGTGTTATTTACTTGTGTGCTACAGTGTACATTTAAAGGGTACTAGAGTTTAGGTGGCTACTTGCTAGCAATTTATTTCTGACATGACTAGACTAACAAATCAATGATGAAGTACCTTGCACATATTTTCTCAAGGCAGTAGATAACATAACCTACAACAAATAAGAGATTTCGTTAGTTACATCAGAATCTTTTCACTTTTCAGGATATGCAAGCAAGCAACATGCTAACTATATTTTAGTATGTTACCAGAATATATCCAACATACCAGTAGTAGTCTAGTGCTAGACAAAGGATGGTCAATCAGTAAGATTTGGTTAATTAATGATTGTAATTTACAATATTCCTTCTGCTTTTTATTGTTTTTAAGTAATTCATATGAAATTGTTGATAAGAGGATAAGAGGGTATTTTCTCTGCTGGTATATGTCTCTTATTTGATTCAGGTCAAGTCAAAATAATATGATGAACAACAACAAAACTTTTGACAGTTTTGCTGATGACCCTTGGAAAATTAATTTGAACAAGAAGTGATTTAAAGGGTTTTCAAAATACAGGGTTTAAATAGATTAATTTTTTGTTAATGACAGCTGATAGCAAAGATTATTATCTCAAGAAATAATAATAAGAAGAAGTGATTTTATTTGGTTGGAAAGGAAAAATGGATCTTGCTTGAAATTGAATTTGGAAAACTAATAAGAAAAGTTGGATTGGAATTTGGAAGAACAGGAAAATTACAATTTTGTCCTTGTCATTGAATTCATTGCGTCCCCATCTCTCTCTCCGAAAATGATATTTTTCACCAATCAACTTGGTAGCATTTGTCAATTTAGACAAGGGCTTTTTTGTCCTTTAGATAAAGTGAATTGAAATTGTTTACATAATCTGTTAATCCATTCTAGAAAGAAAAAAATGACCAATCAGATTGTAAGCTTCATAAAAGATAATTGGGTCAAAATGTCAAAGGGAAATGCAAATTTGGTTATAATACTAGACTGACCACCAAATGGTTAAGAGCTACATTTGTGGATGTGGATTCCATTTTTTCAAATAATAATAATAATGTGAGTAATATTTTGGTAATAATAATAAGGACAGTTGTAGTAATAATTTCTAATTTGTTTATTTACATTATTGATCTTATTATTATCATATTGTTAATATTGAAAAACAATTAAAATTGATTCTTACGTTTAAACTCGTTCATCTCGCGCTTCGAGTAGTAGTGTCTACCGCCATAAACAACCACCACCGGTCTCCCGGTTTTGTCGAAACCCTGCATGTACACCTTGTCTTGCTCAAGTTCATTTTTTACTTCTTCATCAGAGATAAATCCATTAGGGAATGTACTTTTCCTCCATTTGAGATACTTCAAAAACATTGCTGAGGCCTTGTCGATGTCACGGTCTCGCGCTCGAAGAAACCTCCTCAACGCCTTGTCATCGACCTCCTGCATTTCATGACATTTCATGATTTGTCAAGTTCATTTAGAAATTTTTATTTGATTAGTAGTTATATTTGACTACTCTGTTGGCCCAAGTTGCAAAATTAAATTAGCTTATATATAGATCATAGATGTCGAACACAAGTGAGCTTTTATAATTTAAATGAATTACTGTTTCTGGGTTTTCTCAGTCAATAACGCTGCATAAACAACAATAGGAATTTTTTATTCAAAAATTAATATTCTGAATAAAAATTGATTAAAAAAATGGAGACAGTTCCAAAATATTAAAGCTAGTATAAATGAAAAAAAAATGTTAGTAGTTCATATCAATTAAAAGAGCATTGTGAATGTAGAGTAGAGTCAGAAAGAGGCACTTGTCATATGATGACTCAAAAGAATTCCAAAATATACTTCTATTTATATACTTTTATCACAGAAAATTATAAAAATATACTTAAAATAGAAAAAAAAAAAGTTCTCATGCAAATTTTTTTTTTTTCTAAATTATGATTTTATTTTACGCTTTTCTCAAAAAAATATTTCACCTGAAAATATTGTCTCTATCCTACTAAAATATTTGAACTCTGCTGCTTTCAAAAATCACCGAAAATTTGATATAATTTTTTTTTCTTTTGTAATGTCCACACCGACTACCGATTTTTTTGTTAATCGAAAATAAATAAATAAAATATCGTAAAAAGGGACGATTTGGTGAAATTTTGATATTTAGGTAAACCGGAATTGATTATTCCGTTTCACGGGACGAGACAATTTATCCCGTCCCACTAATCCAAATCTGTAACCCGCTAATTTCTTCTTAGTTAATAGGTTAAACAGAGAAAAAAAAAATTTGTGGAATGGGATAATCTATCCCGTTCCACAATTTTTTTTTTTTGTTTATTCTCTTCTTAGTTAATAAGTTACATAGAAAGAAAATGTAGGACGTGATAGATTAATCCGTCCCATAATTTTTTTTCTTCTAAGAAAATTAGATTAGCGGGGTTACGAATTTGAATTAGTGGAACGTAATAAATTGTCACATCCCGTGAAACGAGATAAATAATTCTGTTTTAACTATATTTCGATTTCCAACATAAACAACGCTCTTTCGCGATATTTTTTATTTTTATTTTCGATTAATAAAAAAATCGGCACCGACTAAGTCACAAATGTTGCCCTTTTATTTGACAGAAAGAAGCAGGCTTGTTTTTCAACCGAAACCAGACACCTGCCCCCTGTGGGCAGGAAAGTAATGATCCTGAAAACAGTAGTATACCAGTGCCTTTTCGAACATTTATTTTCACCAGGAAATTAATGATCCTCTAATGTTAAGTCTATGGCTGGCAGACTGCCAGTCAGCCAAGTGTCTTTTTAATTTCTTTTGGGCCCCCAAATCATGGTCCATTTGTGACTCAAGATTGTACCCAGAGTTCCTTACCAACCGGGTTCCGTACCGCTTCTTGTTCCCTCGTCATACAGTGCATGGAATGTAAGTACATAGATTACCTAAAATTTCATTCCGGATGTTTGGTCAATTTCATTTTTTTTTTTTTTTTGGGTCCATATTCCAAATGAGGTTAAAAAAAAGTTAACAATGAGAGAAATGAACTAAACATAAAAGTTGATTAGGGAAGCCTTAAAAAAGTAGAAAATAGTAAATTATTTGGACTTATGAGAACAGAAACATACTAGCATGTTTAGTTACATCTTAAGAAGAAAAATTGAAAGACTAGTTTTTGATTTAGTAATAATGAGTACGGAGTAGGTCCGATAGGCACCAGAACCGTCCAATGCACTATAAAATCCGTGTGCATGGATCTCAGGGTGAAGCCACACTAATCTTAAAGTACATTGGACGGCTCTGGCTCATTGGAACAAAGGTAGGTCCAAAGTCCATTGAACCTACACTTTTCTTGTGACAAAAGATGATAATGCTCTATGAATATCAGACAGTTGAGTGGTTTGATACCAATTTCTTCTCAAACAAAAAAAATGAAGAAGAAAAAGGACTTGTAAAATAGTGTTAGTAGTACTATCATGTAGGTATAATTAATACGGAATGGAAGTAGGTAGGTACATCCAACTAATTTCAACCTGTAAGTATGAAAAATGAGTTATATATAATAATATGATTGGGACCTGAAAGAACCTAATAGATGTATTTTTTTTTTGATAAAAAAAAAAGAACCTAATAGATATCAATTCTCACAAAAAAAAATATTTGCTCATAAACACATTATTACAAGAATATCCCTGACATCTCTGAATTTCTAGACTACAATAATTTTGACAAATAGCATGACAAAAAAATATTAAACGAGGAAGTAAATTTTAACACATGCATGCGTCAAGAATTGCCTAAATGTATGCACTCAGTTTGAAATTTTCAATGCATAATGTCATACGTATATAATTTCGTTTTGAACTCATGTGTTAAGACAATTCTAGAAGCATGCATTCAAGCTCGGTTCAATAATATCATACTTAAAAAAAATTTATTGAGAACGCATGTCAAATGCATGCGTTCAATTTTAGATATGAAGGTATAAATTTTTTAAATCTGAGAAATTCGTGTTCTATTTTTTTTAACAAAATTACTGGTTGGACAAAGCGTTTTAACTCTCATATGTCACATTCAAAAGCCGTTTTGACTTTTCCATGCCTAAATGTCTCAAAAAAGACTTTCCCCATGCCTAAGAAAAATGAGAGGTGTCTTTCTTGAATATCATAGTTTGAAAGTGTGGTCTCCTACTTTACACTTGTTGACTAAACAAATATTGTTTTTTCTATGAAACACTGTTCCAGAAATTGAATATTCATTTTCCCTTCGTTGATCCTTCCGTTGATTCCTTTTTTTTTTTAATAATTTCTATCTGATAATTGAATTACATTGGATTTGCACACTACTCACTTTTAATTTGACAATAATTTCAACTTCTAATTTAAAAATAATTATATTTGAATTTAGTTTTCTAATTTTCTATTTACTGAACTAGATGACTTTACAGTAAAAAAAAAAATGAAAATAAAAATTGGGACGAGAAATGCTATACTTTATAGCAGTGTTGTTAAAAACTTCCGTTTAGGCCGATTAATCGTCCGATTAGTCGTTGGCGGTGACTAAACCGTCACGAATTTTCTCAAATAATCGGCCGATTATTCTTGAATAATCATTTGGCGGTACCCTGTCCGTCCAACGAGCGCATACCATTATTTACAACACTGCTTAATTCATAGTGTTCTTAATATGTTTCGAGATTTTTCCAAAACAATATTATTATTTAATTTTTTTTTTTTCAAATGCTACACATAATAAAAAGATGGTCATGCGCGCTATCTAGGAACTCGCGCGTTCAAGAACAACGGGTTAAGGTCGAAACAAAGTACACAGCTATTAATTAATGCACCGGCGCCTTACAAAGAGTTTAAACAACAAAACAAAAATTTGATCTGTTCAAATGTTCAATCAGTACAAAAAGAAAATCTGAAAAGGCATCATGCACCTACTTATTAGACCCCCACAACTATATATATATCCCAAAAGAAACAAAGCTGATCTTTGTCTTTAATTTGTTCTAATTGCTTTATCTGCACGCTGATATAGATTTATCACCTAATTATGCTTAATTTATTAATTCTTTTATATGTTCCGCTATTCTCTTATTTTAAAATAAGTTACCTGATTCTGGCTTGAACGCTCTCTACTTGAATTAAAAAATGGTGCAACCAATTAAGTAACTGACAAAATGAGCATATTAATTCAAATTCAAAATTCAGATAGAAACCTTAGCAGAAGGGTCTTGGGCTTCAACAAGAGCTCTCATTTGCGTGATCTTCTTCGATTCTTCATCGTTTTGATCATGAGTTGCTATTGATTCTTTGCTGAGAGAACCCATCGATCGATCGGTGCATATATGCACTTTCTCTCTCTTTCTTTCTAGAGAAGATAGAGCGTGTATGGTTTTGAGGAGGAAGAGAAGGTGTGTGTTGTGTAGGTAGATATAGGTGAAGAACAGTTGGATCTGAACAAAGGTTGGTTTCCGTAGAAGGGTCTTGTGTTGAAGTTCAATTTGTTGAGAGAGGTAAAGGTATGATTTTTGTGGCCTCTTTAGTAGGAGATTGTGGCTTGCGTGGAGAGATTTCCATATTATTCAATCAGAATAATAGGGGGCTATGGCCTATGGAGTACTCCGGGATCATGAAATTAATAACTGAATTTTTAAGTTTGAATCCGGACCGTTCGATCATGAAATAACTAAAATTATTAAGCTAAGATTTTACGAGATCTCTTTAGTATGTGTGCCAAGTCAATCAGACGATCCGGATTTAAACTCAACATTTGAGTTATTTTAGAGGATCCGAATCTAGCGCTATATGCGTATATACTTTTTAATTATTTGGATCCGTTTTTTTTATATAGCATTTAAATTTTGTAAGACATAATTTAAATAGGTTAATAGATAATAGGTGGGATTTCATGTATATCCTGAAAAACATAAAATTATGTATATTTCCTTCCAAAATTCATAATATCGTATTTACCCTTTCAAATTTCAGAAACTCACAAATTTACTCATTTAATTGCCTTTTCTATTAAAACTAATTTTACATTTATAAAGTTCTCAATTTTACCCTTTATTAAAAAGATAAAAAAAAGTGGACCATGTTTAAGAAAAATGTTAGTCTTCTATGGTCAATTTCCAAGGGCAAATGATTTATTTCTTTACTTCTAACCTATGTTGCATGGATACGGGTACGGGTATCGTATCGGATACGATACGGATACGACAATTTTCAAAAATCTAGGATACGATACGTCTATTATATATATATATATATATATATATATATATATATATATATGAGGCATGCTTCTATGCACCTAAGAACCAATTTGTAAAATGAACATATTTTCATTTTCAAAGTTCAAACAGTCGATCCGACCGTTCAACATTATCTCCATATTAAAATGTACTTGGAGGTCAAATTTTACATTTTTTTGAATTTTTTTACTATTTATTAAGTATTTTACAAAACTAGTCAAATTCAGACCATTGAATTTTGTACCCATCTTAATAAATAGTAAAAAATTCAAAAAATGTAAAATTTAACCTCCAAATACATTTTAATATGGAGAAAATGTTGAACTGTCGGATCGACTGTTTGAACTTTGAAAATGAAAATATGTTTATTTTACAAATAGGTCCTTAGGTGCATAGAAGAATTTGCCTATATATATATATATATAGAGAGAGAGAGAGAGAGAGAGATGGGCTATTGTACTTCGCGAAGTAAAACCCCCGTTTACTTCACGCTCATATTTTCATTTTGAAAATACAAACAACCGATCCGAACCATTCAACATGTTCTAAATATTGAAATGTAAAAAAATCATTTAAATAATCATAAACGGTTTGGATCGATTGTTTGGATTTTGAAAATGACAAAATATGGCCCGAAGTAAATGGGGGTTTTACTTCGCGAAGTACAATAGCCCATCTATATATATATATATATATATATATATATTATTTTTTCTTATTTATATATTGTATTTAAATAATCATAAAAAATTTAATTAAAAAGGTGAATATGTCACAAAAGTCTTATTTAGTATTTACTGAATCAAGCTACAAGAGTAGATTAAATACTATAGTTATTGGGAAATATCACAAACAAAATTGTTGTGGAGAATATATTAAATACTATAGTTATTGGGAAATATCACAAACAAAATTGTTGTGGAGTGGTTAAAGGTATTGGTTCCCAACTAAGAGGTCCCAAGTTCGAATCCTGCTGGGCACAAAAAAAACTCCGGTGTATGCGCGGCTCACGGGTGCGGGCCCGGTTCACGAGCGCGACTCACGGGTGTGGGCGCGGTTCACAGCGTATCCACACGTATCCCGCCGTATCCGTGAGTTTCAACTGAGTATCGGCGACCGTATCGGCTGAGTAAGGATACGCCACGTAGGCGGATACGCCAGCTGACGTATCAGACGTATCGGTGCCGTATCGGGCGCGTATCGGTATCCGATACGTGTCCGATACTGATACCCGCCTAAACTGGCGTATCTGTGCAACATAGCTTCTAACGTATACCTAAATATCATTGTGCATGCCTGAATCAATAAGTTGAGAAATTAACCATTTGCGATCGGAAACTGACCAATTAGGATGACATTTTTCTTAATAAAGGATAAAATGGGTGCTTTATAAATTTATAATAAGTTTTAATAGATGAGGTAATAAAATGAGTAAATTTGTGAGTTTTTTAAATTTTGAAGGGTAAATATGATATTATAAATTTAGAGGGGAAAATACGTAATTTCTAATTGTTTGAGGGTTATACATGAAATTCCCCCAAGATAATATTGGTGAATAAGAATTTACGTTTAATTTTATAATAACAACATGAGGAGGGTTCAAATGCCTCCATTTTTCATGCCTCCACCATGCATCCATTTTTAAAAACTTTAATAATTCAAAATTTAAAACTAAAAAGTCAAAAAAAAACCGTCGGATATGATCTACATTATTTTATCTATGCACGTGTAAAAAATTATGACATTTCAATTTTGTTTTGGTTGTCATCAAGAACTTGTAAACAATGTACTAATGTGGATAATTTCTAGACGTTGATTTTTCAACTTATTGTTTCACATAAAAACAAAATCAAAATGTGATAATTTTTTATGAGCACATAGATAAAATGGTTTAGATCATATCCAACGGTTTTATTTTGACTTTTAAGTTTTAAATTTTGAGTTATTAAAGTTTTTAAAAATGGAGGCATGGTGGAGGCACAAAAAATGGAGGCATTTGAACCCTCCTCTAACAACATATGTATATGCTATAATTAAAAATACATTATAAATTTTCTGTAACTTTTTAATTAATAAGATGATATATTATATGTCATATTACATTAAATTTGTAATAATCCAATTAAAATGCAGAATGCAATTTGATTAGATTTCATAATCTTAAAGATTGACACAATTACTTATAGATATTGCATGATTGTCATCCTCAGTTTAATTTAGTTGTAGAGAAGTTAGATTTTATGTTACACTCGTATAAATTTGTTGTAGAGAAGTTCGATTTCATAATCTTAAAGATTGTCACAATAACTTATTATCCTCAAAATCTGATTAAAATTAAGTTCGTTGAAATAATGAATACTTATTTATATTTTTTAATTTTTTAATTTTAATTGAATATAAATTGCGTATAAAATTTTATAACTTTTTTTTAATAAACTTGTACTTGGATAATGCTAGAATTCGGTCTGACATTAATAAACTAACAGCTAAGTAGGCTGTATTAATTAATACGGCACCGGTGCAGATATTAATATCTGCTAGGTACTTCCATGCAATTTTGTCTGAAAGATAGTATTTCCATGCAATTACTACGGCAATAATATACTTTTTTTTTTTTGTCAATATCAATTTACATTGATTTGGACCAATACTGTTCACAAATCACAATCCCAAGATAAAGACAAATTGGTCGAGATCAATATTCGGGTTTTGGGTCGATTCGGGTCAGTACGGATTTCGGATTGTTCAAATTTATGCTCGTATGATTTCAAAGATTTTGAGTTACTAAAATTGTATGGGTTCGGAATTTAGGCCCAGTAAAATTTGTTTAAATTTGCAAGTTATTTTAATTCGAATCGTAAATTAATTAAAATTTGATGGTAAGAATTACGTTTAATATATCTAGTTAAAGTAATATTCTTTTTTTTTTAAAGACTATAACTCTTCCTTAGCTGAATTTGTTAACTTTCAATTTAATCTAATAATATTCAACCTCTTTTTTTAACTGCTTGATTTATATTTAACTAATTAAAACATATATAAATTTTGTATATAAACATATCACCCGTGAAAATACTCGGTTACAATGATTTTGATTCATTGTTTGAAGCTAATATGATATTACAACATGATAATTTTAACATTATATTAATAATAATTAAGTTTGAGAACCGGTTTTTGATGTACATAGGGACTAAGATCTTTTGGGTTGAGAGGTCACAAGCTTAAAATTCAAAAGACTTAATTCCACTTTTATCTAAAAAACTTAAAAACTAAGTTCAAACCATTTTTTTTTGTAGCGCTGACTAAAACCAATTTCTTTCACAAAAAGAAAAAGAAAAAAAGAGACATAACAGGAGGAAAATTAGTGTCAATCGAGAACTGTAGCGCTGACCGTAATTAGCAGAGTTTAGGTGACCAAACTCCAATAAATCAAGCCTTTTATATATATATATATATATATATATATATATAGAGTAGAACTAGGGTGCTCCTAAGCTCATCAAGCCCTTCGTGAGCGCGACTCTAAAACCTATCAAATTGACTTCAAACGACATTTTCAAACCGTTAGATGTTCAATCTATATTAAAATGTGCTTGGAGACCAAATTTTACATTTTTTGGAATTTTTTTACTATTTATTAAGATGGTTTGAAAATCACTGTTTTTATTAAAATTCTGCACCATTGGAAAACAGCGATTTTCAAACCATCTTAATAAATAGTAAAAAAATTCCAAAAAATGTAAAATTTGGTCTCCAAGCACATTTTAATATAGATTGAACATCTAACGGTTTGGAAATGTCGTTTGAAGTCAATTTGATAGGTTTTAGAGTCGTGCTCACGGAAGGGCTTGGTGAGCTTAGGAGCACCCTAGTTCTACTCTATATATATATATATATATATATATATATATATATATAGATGAGCTATGCTACTCCATGGAGTAAAACGCGTTTGTACTTCACGCCGTATTTTTATTTTGAAAGTCCAAACGACCGATCCGAACCGCTCAACATGATCTCCATATTGAAATGTGCTTGGAGACCAAATTTACATTTTTTAGAATTTTTTTACTATTTATTAAGCCACTTTGAAAATCACTGATCCGGCAGTCCAGAATTTTTTATTGTTTTTTACTGTTCATCCGGATTTTCAGATTTTCAAAGTGGCTTAATAAATAGTAAAAAAATTCTAAAAAATGTAAAATTTGGTCTCCAAGCACATTTCAATATGGAGATCATGTTGAGCGGTTCGGATCGGTCGTTTGGACTTTCAAAATAAAAATACGGCGTGAAGTACAAACGTGTTTTACTCCATGGAGTAGCATAGCTCATCTCTCTCTCTCTCTCTCTCTCTCTATATATATATATATACCCCTATTTCTGAATAAAAAAGTAATAAATTCACATATGAAATTTAAATGTATTCTGAGAAATATTATCTGAAACTACACGTCGACATCATAAATTAAAAAAAAAATACAAACATCTGAAAATTAATATATATAATTTAGAATATATAGTAGATAATACTTTAAAGCCTGGTGCAAATTCAGGGCAATACCAGCTAGGGCAGCTAATGAGCGGGCCCCCTGTTCATACCAGGTCCGGTTCAGAATTAAAATGAACAAGGCCCTGTTCATGATCAGCCCGAATAAAAGAGTTCTTGTTCATGATCGGCCCGTTCTATATTGTTCATAACAGAGTTCGGTTCATAACTGAGCCCTGTTCAGAACAGGCCCGCTTCAACGAACTGGGCAGCCCTATGGACAATCAATCGGGCTGCTGCGGAGTGCTATACAAACCTTTACGACTTTGAAGAAAATCATGTTTAGTTAATTGATCAATTTTAATTAGCTTTTCACACCTAATTATACAAAAGCATGTACCACCTAATTATACGAATAAACAAAAGCTTCTCAAAGAATCAACCATAATATATCAATTTTTAACATTCCACACTTCACAAAAACAAAATTAAACCTAAATTATAAGGTTCGACCAATAAATTTAATCTCTTCTACATCCAGAGATGACCCTTGCTCCTCATCTACCTCTTGATGCAAAAAAAGCCCTTTCGCATCCTGTGTTAAAATAACAAGCATGCTAAGATATTTGGTCTGTTTAAGCACTGAATCTATTAGGTTTGTTTAAGCATTACAGAATCTTTCACTAATATCTGCTAAGATATTAGGTTTGTTTAAGCATGCTATGAGATATTCAAGTACCTGACCCGGTACCACTCATTATACAATTAAAAATTTCAATACCAGTACTTTGGTTTCTTAACAATTAAAAATTCAGGAAATAACAGTTTAGAAATATCAACATAAATAATACTAACCTCGTTGAGGACCAGGATTTGACCGTTGCTCTTCTTGACCTTCTTCAGAATTCCAATTAAAAACACTAGATCAAATAAGATTCAAGGATTCATTAGATTTTAGATTTTATTATAAATTAGTTTAACACTGAAGCTAGCATTTTACCTTTAAGGTGCCCGCATGAATGGACGGAATTGGTCCAAGTCAAAGCCACCGTCAACGGAATAAAACCAATCTCTTGAACAAATAAGAGCCTGGATGGTTTCGGCATTCATCGAGTTGCGCGAGTGATCCGTCAATCGACCCGCTGCACTGAACGCTGACTCCGATGCAACGGTTGAGACTTGAACTGCCAAAAAGTCTCTTGCCATCTTTGCTAATGTCGGGTACAAGTCCGAGTTTGGTAACAGCAAGGTAATTATGCAAGACAATGGAGAAAATCTTTAATTTTTTACTTTGCAAATCTTCAAGATCAATGTCGGTGCCATATCAGGTGAAAAGTCCTTGCCAAATTAAATACCCAAATTGCAGATGTGCATTCAGAATTCCAATTAAAAACCCAAATATAAATTTTTGCAACAAATAGATTCCATTAAGAGTAGAAATTGAAATCACTAAAAAAACATTGGCAATTGCTCAAATAAATGGGGCCTGTGTAGCTATAAAGTGGAGAGTAACTTACTGGACGGGGGAAGGAAGACCAAGGAGGGAGAGAGAAGGATGGCGGTGAGGTCAGTCAGGTGGAAGATCGATAAGAAGGACGAGGCAAGGAGGACTGACTGGAGAAGAGGCGGCGAGGCAAGAGGAGGCGTCGGACGGAGGAGAGGCGGCCGGCGCGAGCGAGCGAGCGAGTGAAGTGGCGAACCAACGGATTTGGCGAGCAAAGGAAAATGAGATCGATGGTTGCTCAAACGGGCTTGTCCATGAACAACTCAATGGACAGCTCAACGGGCTATTCGGTATTCAACCAAATCCGGTTCGCCTGAAAAATTTAAGTTGAACCTGGACCGAACATTGAGCCTTGTTCAGACCACAGCTCGTTCAACATTCAAATATTGAGTGCTCAGCCCGTTTGTCCACGGGCCGTCCTGTTCATGTAGCAGCCCTAATACCAGCCCATTCGGTTCAGCTGATTTTAGTTGTTGGAATCTATCAAGATTCGTGCAAGCCTTATATCAAACAAACAAACCAGATGTCTATTCTTCCAGAAAAAAGCATGATTAACAAAACACCTTTACTAAGTCAAAGAAAATATAATATGCACGAGATGGTCACCTCTAATTCTTTAGGGGTTGTTTGGCAACATGCGAGATTAAATATTAATTCGTGCTAAGAAGGGGTTGTTCGGTAAGCTAAAGGAAGGAACAGAGGATTAAGATAGCTAAAGAAAGGGAGAGGTGCCTTAAGGAAGGGCAGGGGATTAAGATCCGAGCAGAAGGAGGCTAAAGGAGGTTGTCTTAATCCGCAACAAGGAACCAGTGTTCGGCAGAATTAAGCAGCTAAGGAAGCTAAAGGAAGCTCCTTTAGCCGGAGGACCTTGCCGAACAAGTACTTAGGGTCTGATCATTTGTCACGGGATTTGATGGAGATGAGAATCCACTTTTGAAAAAGTGGGAACCCATGGGTACGAAAATGTACCGGATTAATTATGAGAATATGCTGAAATGAGTGTTTGGTTGTACTGTGGAATTAATTGTAGAAAATTTTATTTTTCTTTCCAAAATACATGATATTATGCAACTATACTAATAAATAATAATAATATTATAATTAAATATAGTAGACTAACATAATAATGTTTATTAAAATTATTTCATGAAATATAAATATTTATTTTTATAACTAAATAAATTGTACTTAATAAGATGAATATAATCTAATTGTTGTATTTAATAAAATAAAGTTTAAGTTGTTGCATTTATTAATTGAATGAAATTGTTAACAAATTTGTATCTTATCTAATGCTTAAATCATATCTCAAATAAATTTTTTTTGTCAAAATCACTTTTTGCTCCGAAATTCAAAAATTTGCTGTGATTTGTTAAAAAAAAAAAAAAAAATTGAGTCCGGATCAGTTCAGTAGGTTAGTCCCGCATTTGTCTATTTTTTTAGCTTATCATGTGTAAAGTGAATGATAGAATAGAGACTTTAAAAGACTTGAGAGTAGGTCCGATGGGCATCGAACTTACCTCGGTTCAATGGGTTTAATCACCATTGATTTGATTTTAGATTCGTGCGAAATGCTTTAAACCCCATGCGTGTATGTTTCAATTTTCGTGTGCACAAATCTTATACTAGATCGGACGGTCAGCGTGGCGTTGAATCTAAAAGTAGGTCCGATGGGCATCGGACCTACTCCGTTCTCACTTTAAAAAGGCTCTCAGGTGGAGACAGTGGAGAGAGAGATGAGAGAGAAATTGGGGAAAAAAAAATTACTCTGAGAGCGGGTTCATTTGTCTAAAAAATTACATTGTAGGGATGATTGGGAACTACTCAAGAAATATTTTGGGAACAAAACCTGACAACCGAACACATCATAGATACAAATTCCCATTTCTTTAAAAATCTCATGTAACCCATGCCATTCCCTAGCAGCGAACAACCCCTTATATTTTTTTTAGTTGTGAATCACGATTAATATTTTTTTTTAACAAATAGTGATATTAATCAATTCTCTCGGTATAATTTTCTATTTTTTACCTTAAACCTTGTGAAAGATTTTCTTGATAACACTTTCTATAATAACAGGTCAAACACAAAGATGATAATTTATCTGATGAAATCAAACTGGAAGGTATCCTTAACAAATCCCACCGCGCTGAAGATGATATTAATATTGTCAGCACATCTTCCATCTTGATTTTATCAGATAAATTATCATCTTTGTGTTTGACCAATTGTTATACAAAATGTTGTCAATCTTTCACAAGGTTTAAGATAAAGAAATAGAAAACTATACAGAGAGAGTTAATTAATGACGTCATTTACTGGAAATAAAATATGTTAATCATGATTCATATGTGAATAAAATATAAAAGATAAGAGGTGGCCATCTCTTGCGGTTCATACTTTCTTTAACTTAGTAAAGATGCTTTGTTAATCATGCTTTTTTAATCTATCAGGCCTGTTCGGCGTTTACTGTGTTCGTGGGAAAAAAAAAATTCACTCTGAGTGAATTATTTTTTCCCACGAGCACAGTAAAAATCAATTCAAAATTTTGCTCTTCCCATGCCCATTCCCGTTCCTCTCAGTGCGCCGAACAGGCCCTCAAGGACTCAAGGTTCGTAAAGGATTGATTGTACCTATCATTACATTGCCTCTCTAAAATCATTTAAATTAATATTTTCATAAAGTAATTGAGTTTTAAGATCTCTAACTCTGTAAGACATGTCAAATCATTTATTAATACAAATTAATCAATTATTAATTTTTGTTTAATTATATGGATGAAAATTATTTATTTTTTTACTAATAATTATTCATAAATGTGTGGGATATATTAATTCAATATACAAAATTAATTACTTTATTATGTGATTATTTATTCAAAAATATATATTTTTTATATTATTCATTTTAATTTAAAAAATATTTTTAAATTACCTATCTTTATTTCAGAAACAAAATTTAAAAATAATCCTAATTTTATAGGTTTTTTAGTAGCACGTGCGTTTTATTGTGGATCAGAAATGGACGCGTCGAATTATGTGGGACCCGCCACTCTGTGTCTCATCATTCTGTCTCCTCTCTCTTTCTCCACTTATTAAGGGACTTCCATTTGCGTGGGATCACCAATTCACCATTCAGTCCCCTTTCTCTCTCTTTTTCTTTCTTTTGGGTTTCTAGCTAGTCTTTCAGTTTAGGCTTTATCCCAAGTTCCTAACTTCTTTCTCTCCATTGTTTTTTTTTTTCATGACAAAAAAAAAGATTTTTTTTCAAACTACCCGACTTTTTAACAATAAAGATATTGACAGAAGTGGTTTGGTTTCATGATACCTTTTTCATCTTTTATCTTTATTAGTCATGTGCTGCGTGAAGATAATAAAGCTCTGTCAATATTTTTACTCTTCAAACAGAAATATTCTTAGAGCATCTACATTCCAACAACTCAAATGAGTTTTTAAATAACTGCTAACCTCTTTTTAGAAATTAAGGTCTTTAAATTTCTAACTCTCACATTCCTAAAATTAGTTTTAGAGTTTCTATTAAGCTACGTCAACAACAAATTAAAAGTAGAAATAATTTGAGCCAATCATTTAATCAGCATAGAGTTTATAAACATTTTTTTAATAAGAAACTTTACTGCATAGTTTCTAAATAAGAAACTCTCCTACATCCCTGAAACTAGATTAGATTGCCACATCATATTAGAAACTCTAATAGTACCAGGGATGTAGATGCCCTTAGTATTGATTTTTCTTTTTCTTTTTAATTTTTTGAAATCTACAACAACTAATTAATTTAGATCCATACTTGCAATTACCAATATCAAGGTGCAGTAACCAAGACAAAATTTGACGGTTTTTAAACTGACTTCTTGAATTTTGAATTAAATTTCAGCCGAATTTTGGCTTAATTATGATGTTTGAAGAGTAACTGAAAATATTCAATACCTAAAATATAAACAAATGTTATTCAGAAATCTTATTAATGATGATTTGGCACCGTTGATGTTCAAATGACTTGATATATGAAGGTAGTACTAAACTACTAATCAGTAAAGTGATCATGAGATTTCTTTTGGAATCATTGAAACAATTAATGACTCATATACATGCCAATTAAGGCCTTTTTGTACCTTCAAAAGAAAGCAAGAATGATTTTTCAGTTAATAATTATAATTATAATAATAAAAGGAGATCACTTGATAATTTTTTATTTTGATATTTTTAAGAATTTTTAAAAATGGTGATTACATAAAATTCATTATCTGTATATCATGCATGTAAAATATGATGATATTTTATGTATCTTTCACCGTGCACATACGTAACTTCAAATTTTAATAGACCCATCAACAAACAATACTTAAACTTCGTAAATCTAATTATTAAACTATTTATTCAAATAACATATCTATAACTTTTTTTATTTGAAATTTTATTTAAAAAAATATATATTATAAAATTATCAGAATAACCATTGTTAAGTGATCCCTCATAATAATAACAAACTTTTAACTAAAAAAGAATTTGGTTAGGTATCTACTTGACTAATGTACTTGCGAATTCATATCACCGACGGTACCGTAATAGGGAATCTTTTACAATTACTTGATCTGGACCGTTCTTTTTAACTTGGCACGAATCTCAAAGGCCAATAATACTGCCCCCTCAGTCAGCCCGAATTCCAAACCGGCTGAGAGTTAATCTCAAACCGTAAATAGCTAATTGTAAAAGGGAATCTTTTACGGTACCGTCGAGGATATGGAATATAACTTGGCGCACTTATTGTCTTATAACTGGGAAATCTTTTTATGGAATATAAATATTTGATGTTTCCTTGTAAGGATTTGCTAATATGAGGTCGAAATATTGAAACGAAATCAAACATTAAAATGACCTTTAGGAGGCCGTTAGCCCATATGGCCCTTAAATGCTAAACCGTGGGCCTGTTGTGGCCCACATGCTTTCATTGAGCAACAGTTTGTCCCGGGACCACTTTGCAACACATTAGGCATCTCTCTCTACATATTTCAATTGGCTACATAATGTTAGAATTTTCAAATAAAAAAGAAACTAAGATACATGTATATAGTGTACAATGTTTACAAAGACTTTCTTTAATTAGTTAAAAGAAAGTAAATTTAAAAAAGAGACAATTTAATGGAAGCCTAAGGGCTTTTCCTAATATATATATATATTATATATATATATATATATATATAGGAGGGATCAAGTTACAACTAATTTGAGTTACAACAATCATTTTTTTCATTTTCAAAGTCCAAATTTGTTGTTGTAACTCAAATTTGTTGTAACTTGATCCCTCCTCAGATATATATATATATATATATATATATATATATATATATATATATATATATATATATATATATAATGACTTTTATGAAGAAAAAAAAGCTAAATTAGCAAGTTGGTGGTAAGCTTTTGTTTTGGTGTTTCCAATAATTGCATGTTGTCAGTTGGTTTAGTTTTTGTTATTTTGGTACCAAATTGGTTGTTATGTCTTTCTTTGGATTGATACCGCTTGATACGGTCTAGAGATTAGAAGATAGGTTCATCATTTGTGCGGTTGGAATAATTTAATTAGATGCTAGTTGCCTTTTATTTTGACATATTTAGTTTTTGGTACCTTTTCTTCATATGAGCACAGATCTCAGGATCCATCTTCTTTAATGCAATGCAACTAGTATAGATCTTTGCTTTAATTTCTGATTTTCATAAGTATTAGAATCAGTATTTATACAGTGGCAAGAGACAATTTTTAGGAGAATTGCTGATGTATCTGTTGAAAATTTTTATATTGTGTATTTACTCATCAAAATACTTAATTTTTTTATTTTATATTAAGATACTTTCTTATTTACTCTTTTGTTCATTAAATCTAACTACTTATTCTGTCATATTTTTAAATGAGGAGGGTTCAAATGCCTCTATTTTTTGTGCCTCCACCATGCCTCCATTTTTAAAAACTTTAATAACTCAAAATTTAAAAGTTAAAAGTTAAATTAAAACCGTTGGATATGATCTACATCATTTTATCTATGTGCTCATAAAAAATTATCACATTTGGATTTTGTTTTTATGTGAATCAATAAGTTCAAAAATCAAAGTCTAGAAATTATCCCCATTAATACGTTTTTTACAAGCTCTTGATGACAACCAAAACAAAATTTAAATGTCATAATTTTCACACATGTATAGATAAAATGATGTAGATCATATCCAACGGTTTTATTTTGACTTTTAAGTTTTAAATATTGAGTTATTAAAGTTTTTAAAAATGAAGACATGGTGGAGGCATGAAAAATGGAGGCATTTGAACCCTCCTCTTTTTAAATAGACATGTTTATTTAACTTGCAATACTCCGTCTCTTTCTCTGTGTTTACTCCACGACATATTATATCTTGCTCCAATTTCGTTTCTCTCCTGTTAATGGATAGGTGAGGCCGAAGTTAACAGCATCACCGGCGACGGAAGGATGCATAACAGCATAAGCAAAAGGGTGCTAAGCAGTGTCGTAAATAACGGTATACGTTCATCGGACGGATGGAGTATCGCCAAGTAATTAATCGGAATTTTATGGGTAATTTTGTGTTTTCATTAAATTATGTGCATATACTCATAATTTATTTAAAAAATATTAATTTAACTTATCAAATTTATCAGTTGAACTTATTTTAACTTAGTTTTCTTGTTAATTAATAAAGTTTTATGAAAATATCATTTAAACGGGCAAATCGGAGGATTTGACGTCTTCACCCGCCAACAACCTTTTGCATAGGGGTGAAAATGGTGCGAATTCGGAGCGGATAATGCTAATATCAAATTTGTATCCGTCTTTCAGTGAGCGGATACGAATACGAATACGGATAGTAAACAAATGTCAAAATATAAAACCAAATCCCCCTTAAATGAATACTGAGCGGATAATCTAAGAATACGGGTGCGAATACGAATACAAAATAAATAATTGTCGGATAATTGATTCTAAAAAAAAAATCAAACAATGACGCATGTCTCAAGGAGATCCAACGGCCTGTAATATTGATTCTTATTGAATGGACGGGATGACCGGTTTCATCCAGATTGTAAGAATGCTTAGTCCCACAAATGATAGAAACAGTAAGAGAGAGCACGCGGGTCTGAAGAGCTGGAGGATCCGGGTACTGCTGAATATAACCATTATGCTTATGCATCGAAATCCGTTTTTAGCAGTATCCGTTCCGTTTGTGTATTTAAATCCGTTTCCGAATTCGGAGTTGTTATTCTTATTAAGAAATTATCTGAATCCGAATCCGAGAATTATCCGTTTTCATTTCTATTTTTTATCACCATGACCGACTAAATGGCCGATTTATCGAACGACTTAATTTGCAACACTGGTGCTAAATATCCCTATGAATTGAAATTTTTATTTTGTTCATTAATTTTTTTAATTTTTACAAAAATTAATACTTTTAACTCTCTCATCAAATAAAATTAAATGACAATTACTTGTTCAGCCTCAATCTCAATTTTCTGGTTCCCGTACCTGAGAATCACCAATACCAAATTACCAATACAGAAAGAGACCTAATAATGAATGGTGGAGAATGGAGATTGGAGCTTTGGCACACTGCTGCCCTTCCAATAATGACAGAAGATTTGAACTCTGGCACTCAGAGTGCTGTATCAGAACTAACTTAATATAAATCCATGCTTTATGTTATTGACTTCTATTGTCGGCGTGACTTGATAACAATGCTCAACCAGTGTGATGATGTAATTTGTAACAGCATGTGCTAAAATATTAAATGAAAGAAAATAAAAGATGAAATAGACTACTTAATATGTGGTTATGTGTCACCTATAATTCATAATAATTGTCACACCCCAAACCAGAATTTTCGGATTAGGGTGTGATCAATCCCCGTCTCGTGTCTAATGATCGAAAAGACACGCAAGACTAAACAATAAAATAAGCATTCACAGCGGAAGCTAATATAAACAATAAAGCCAAAGTCATAAATATAAAATAAACATAACATAATATACATCACATCATCCATACAAGTCCACCTCGGAATAAAATAAACACAAACTAGTCAAGGGGATACATAATCTATCGAGTCCAATGCGTATAACAAAAACATCGGACTCGCAAAACCCTAAACAAAAGTCCCTAATCTATATCAGGCGATGTGGCCGTCGGGGACAGCTCCTGACGCCTCCTGCTGCGGACCGTCAGACTCTGTACCTGCCCACATCCATAAAAAGGAGGGGATGAGCGAATGATCGCCCAGTATGTGACCCAGAACTATCCCTTCAGGGATCCTCTCGAGTCAAAGCACATTTTTAATTTGAAATCTACGTAAAGTTCGGTAGTCGTTTCATTTTTAAATGAATGCACATGCTACAGAAATTAAACCTGTCATACTAACTACAGAAGAAAATACATATAGTACATGATATGATGTGACTATCCTATGATGCCAACATGATTAAAGTTTCCCAAAATAAAATACAAGCAGAATGAGTATTATAGTCAATCGGAGTCCAGTACAATAGGTACCGTGTGTACAAATTGATATAGTAATAATACGGATAATTTTGTCACCCCGTGCCGTGTCAAATTCAACCAAATTGGATTTATATCTCAATGCGACATAACACAAGGACTGCGATCAGAGGATGCAAAGATACTTGATGCCTAATAACATCGAGCTTTGCCCCAAAGACTTCAACCCGTAGGCAAGGCACGCTAGCCGATGGTTATATCCAAAATTCGTGTATTTTCCTTACTCTAGACGATTCTTCATCCAAACATATCCAATAGGAGAAAACTACAAGCAGGTCGTAAGAATGAGTTAATCCGTTTCCTCATGAGCAGAGACGGAACTCCACCGTCCGGCCAGACTAATGGGACCAGGGCTCGTATCCGGCCCGTGCAATAAAAGTAAATATCTGCCACCGCAAGCTCGGCAGCCGTTCTAGGCAAGTAGCTCCTAATGTAGGGGGGATAACTCCCGAATCGTCTCCGTGCCTCGGGGCTCGAGTCCGGCCCGCACGTAATGGTAAAATGAACGAAAATGATATAGTAACAACTCAATGCATATAATAATAATAATCCTAATAAGACCTCTAAGGAATCAAGTGATCCCTCAGCCCAATGACCCACAAACCGCCTCGCATCCCATGCCTACGAGAACGGAAAGCAGTCATTCGATCTTCTATCTCACACTCACCTATGCACATGCTTAACTACGATAATATGTTGTCCTCTACGAGAAGAGGACAACTAATATCCTAAATTAATATATATTAATTTATTTACTCTACTCCTACAAAACAGTAAATTCTCCATTTAGAAGGGATTATGCAATTTCCTAATTACAGTTCAGAAAGGATTAAACATGCTCTAATGCAACTACAAAATTAAAAGTGCGGATGTCAGGTCAAGTGGTCGACTGGTAAGAGTACGCCACGAAAGAATAATTCAGATATCCCACACCTGATGGCTGTAGGGGTAGAACGCGCTAATAGCCTCCGGGATCCATGTAATCCTCGCCTGCTCTTGTACAAGCGTCAGCGGGATCGATCCACGGATCAGAATCTACGTAGGTCGGCTGACCTGTAATTTAGTCGTAACTTAATTAGAGTCTAAACTAAGTACTCGTAACCCTTATTATCTCATTTGATTAATTTCACTAAGTGTTCGTATTTAATTAATTTAATTAGCTATGGTTCGAATTTAATCTACTCCTCTACTATTTAAGTTATGCTCAATCGGTTCGATCGATTTTATTCGATTCCGATTGAGCGTAAGATTAAGTCAAGTTGGTTTAATTTAATCTATCGTAATTTAAATATTTATTATATTTCAATTCGAAGATAAACTGTTGAACTAATAAGTCGTGACTTTTAACTTAAGTTATTGCATATTTTTACGATAAAATACGTAAGGTATAATTCACGTGATTTAATTTGCTATTATTAATTTCCTATTCACTTGTAAAATAACGTGTTTTTCTTAACTAATTAAGCTACAATACATTTTAAATCCTAAGTACGTAATTTATAAGCGTAAACTATTTAATGATAATATTTCTAAGGTCGTACGAATTAATTTCAATAATTTGTAAAGTCGATAAATTTATAGATGTAAAATAACACGTGATTATCTAATTATCCTAATTAACAAAATTTGGAATAGAATGATGCGAGAATATTAATATGTTGTTAATTAATTGTCCTTTATCAATTAACAACATATTTTCTTTACAATTTATTTTCGTTATGTTCTAATTACTTAATTTATAAAATTCTAATTACTAAATTTTAAACATCTAAATACTTAACTATTTATTTTAAGAATCTAACTTCTTAATTTATTAATTTATTTAAAATCCTAATTAATTTAAATGTGTTAAACTATTTTAATTGGGTGTGTTTCGGGATCATACAGGAGTTCAATTTGGGTTGTATAGTATCTGTTCAAATTATGTTATGAACTCTCACTGAGGCATCAAGACCCTGGACGGTATAATCATCTCCCGAATTAAATTCAAGTTTACATAAGCATCCGATTTTATTCGGTTACATTATTAAAACCTAAATTTTTAAAAGCCGTCATTTTATTCCGTCAATTCCTTTGTACCTTTCGGCCTATTTGGCTTATCAAATACTTTTAATCCAACTCCATTTAATTAAAGGCCCATTCACTCAAATCATTTACACCAATTAGGGGTAATTGCATAACAACCCCTAAACTTTCAAACATTCACAAAATGGTCCCTGTCAGTTCAAGGACTGGTAAACAGAGCCGTATAGTACCAGTATCTACACTGGGCTGTACCAACTGGTGCAGCACCATCTAAATATCAACCAGCAAGCAGAGACAGCAAGCCCAACAAAGAAAAAGGGCAAGGCAATCCCAACAAAATCAGAGCAATAGCAACAGGGGGGGGGGGGGGGGGGGGGGGGGGGGGGGTAGTACCAGCAACAGCAACAAGTCAACACCATACCAGGCACGAAGGCCGCAAGTCAAGTAAGAAGGCACAGAGGCCACAGATCAACAAAGGCTCACAGCCAGCAATAGCAAAACAAACCCGAAGGCCACAGGTCAAGTGCAGTCACAGAACAACAACATCTCACAAGGTACGAAGGCCGCAAACAATAAGGAGGCTCGAAGGCCGTAGGTCAAGTAAAATGGCACGAAGGCCACAGATCAGGGCAACAACCGCAAGCCACAAGGCAAAAACAAAGTAAGGAGTCAAGGGTTACCCGGTAGAGGAAGATTTGCAACGAGAGTCAATATTAGGCCGGTATCGAATCACCTCATCTCCGGCCGTCACCAAGGAAAATCCGAGACACCGAAAAATCAAGCACCGAGACAGAGACACCACACGGAAAAAGGCACCAACAGCAAGCAAAAATCAAAAACCCTAGGGTTTCGATTCTCTCAATCAACAATGGAAAACGGAAAGAGAGAGATAAAGATTCGGGTCTCAACACATGAGCGAAAGATAACAGAGAAAGCAACCCAAAAACGAAAGAGAGAGAGATATATATAGAATCCGATCAAACCAGCAACGCACAAGAGAGGGGGGGTGCAAGGGTCAAACAATTCAGAGAGCAGTTGCGAAATTCCCGCGTCTCAGTGAGCAAAGGTCTTCGCTCGTACACCTCTCTCTGACAAGGGAAGGACAGTGGCGACTTAAGCGCTCAAGGCGCGTGGGAGAGAGAGGGATTCGAAATTTCCAACATCGTCTCCGTTTCCTTCTCCAGGAAGGAACGAGAGATAGAGAGGCAACGGGGGTGTGGGGCTCGGGGTCAGCGAGAGAAGAGAGTGATCGGCTGAGGAAGAAATAGAGAGGCGCCTAGGGTTAGCGATGTGGGGAGCCCAATCGGCAGAGGTAAAGAGACAGAGAGGGAGCGAAGGAAGTAAATTGAGG
Organism: Carex myosuroides; assembly: GCA_028015225.1. Classification (NCBI taxonomy): domain Eukaryota; kingdom Viridiplantae; phylum Streptophyta; class Magnoliopsida; order Poales; family Cyperaceae; genus Carex; species Carex myosuroides. The sequence continues at coordinate 4,669,343 of CM051464.1, forward strand.
GGCCTTCTTTGAGATCCGTGCAAGAGTTAATTTTAACGGTCCAAGCAACTTGCACAAAATTAAGAAGTTAATTGGAATGAAATATTGTCTAATTCAATCGATAACAATCGAGAGGTTTGCAACAGGTTTAATTCAACGAAGTTTTCGCGTTTAAAGTTCACATTAATAAGTCAAAAAAAAAAATTTATTTGTAATTCGTAATTAAATCGGTAATTCTTTTAATTATCAGTTGATTTTAGAACTCGAATAAAAATGGCATTTATATAAAAAAAATGTACGAACTATTTCGAATGTCATCGAGTCTATTTGAAATTCGGTTCGTCAATTTAGAGATTTCCTAACACGACATTTTGATTTACTAATTTATTATACATACAACAATTCATCTATAATTTATTTAAATTCTCGTTTACCCTATCAAATAAATTTATTTAAACAATCGATTACTTATTTATCCTAACTAATTTATTTAGATTTTTAATTAGTTGCAAATTTAATCATTAGGTTAATTAACTAAATTATTTTATACGGGTTATAACAATAATACCAACTAATTAAAACTATGTGACGTGGGTGGATCTAAAACTTAATTAGGAGTGATTAAAAATTAACAATTTTACTTTTTATATTTTTTATCTTTATAAGTATTTATATCTTTTAGCTTCTTTTATAAAATTAAATTATATTATAGTAACTTGTTCATTGCCTCCAATCTTAATTTTTTAAGTTTTGTCCTTATTGTTTGATAAATATTTGATAATGTAAATTCCTCAAAAACCACTTTATCTAATAATCTGTTCACTAAATTTCTATTATTGTACAGTTCATTAACTGATACATATTGACACTAATCAACTTATATCATGATGTTAGCAAAAAATGTATAATTCTTCTAGCTTAAGTATCAGAAATAGGGTCCAAGGTAAGTTAAGCTGTTGTATCATTCAGAATCAACACACAAAATTATAATGATGCAAGTATCTGATAATATTACACAAATTATCTCTTTGTTTAAAATAGCTTACCCTTAAGAATTATAACATATAAATTTGTTTTTTTTGTCTAGTGGTAATAAATTTCAAAAAAAAATAAATTAATTTTCAACTATAAACAAATTATATCAGAATTTATTTAAGTTTAAACTAATTATAATGATTTATGAGCTAAATTCTACAATATCAAATTAACTTCAAATATTAAATCAAAATCATTAAAAACTATCTACTTTTTTTTTCGAGTGTGTTTACATGTCATTTTTACAAGCATTTAAACTTATATAGCATAAAGTTCAATGGTCAAAATATGGGGCATAGACGCACATTTGACTCTCTTTGAAAAAAAATTGGTAACTTATTCTTTATTAATTATTTGAGAAGACAAAATAATAATATCAAGCAGTTTTTATCTTCGTCTTATTCCTTTAGAGTGCGTTGAGGACATTCTTCAATTTATTTTTAATATAAATACTGGATTTCGAACTGTAACATGTAACACAAAGATATATTATTAACCACCAAACTAGATGAGATTCTCAATCAATTTCTATTTTTTTCTGGATAAGAAATAAAAATAGCAATACTCTGTCAAAAGAGTCCGGGTTATTTTTTGCAGTTCTTCACATTTTAAAAGGCAAATTCTACAATTTCAATGAATGACAGCCCTACAAACTATAGTCTTTGGCATTAAATGTCGCATTAACAAAAAACAATATAAACACAAATTGCTCAGATTAGTCAACAAATGGTGAGATGGCCGAGTTGGTCTAAGGCGCCAGATTAAGGTTCTGGTCCGAAAGGGCGTGGGTTCAAATCCCACTCTCGCCATTTTAAGTTTTTTTTTTGTTTTTCTGATTTGGGCCTTGGGCCTTGGGCCTTGGGCTTGTGGATGTATGGGCTTTCGTTCTCTTAAATGTTTAAAAAGAGAAGGGCAAAGGAAAATAAAATTAGGCTGGGTCTTTTGGAGCCGGTTCAGAAATTCAAATAGAAAATACGAAAAAAAGCCTGTGGCCGAGGACTTTTTGAATAGTTGACCATATTTGTTGGACAGTTTCATTAAGGCTGAAATAAAAAAAATTAAAGGATTAATGCAGCAGATTAAAGGATTAAGAAATTAAGGGAATAGTTAATAAATGGATGCAACTATTAAATGAGTACCATTATACATGTGCTCAAATTATGTATATGAGAATTTGAGCACATGTACCATTATATATGTGCTCAAATTATGTATATGAGAATTCTATGCTAATTTAAATGACTGTAAATATCGTTCTTTTAAATTGATTACAAGACTTCATTATTCGTACGTATATAAAATAATTTGAATTTCGTTTTGTATTTATTAACGAGAGGCAAAAAAAAAAATGATACACAACCTGCATAAAGAAACAGAAGAAATTTCTTCAATCAATGCTCTTCGGTTTTCCCGACATTTTTATTAATATCCAAAGTTTAATACAAATTATTATTTATGCCCAGATTCCGAGGTAATATCGAAAAATGCCCAAGCCGGTCAGAAAATGGCCGGCTTACTTGTTTTCTGGCCGACCCCCCCTAAGCCGGCCATTTTCTGGACGGCTTACTGTTTTTTTTTTTTTTTTTTAGAGACACTATGAAAAGCAAAATAATGAAATCTAACGCTGAAAATTTGAATTTTGTGTTTAAATTATTTATTAGATTACTTCTTTTGATTTATAATTAGCATATTTATACTAAAATACACTAGATTACTTGAAATTATGTTGAATTACACTATATTACAATAAATTACGTTGAATTACACTAAATTACGTTAAATTACGCTAAATTATAATAACTTCGCTAATTATGCTGAAATACGGTAAATTACGCTAAAATAGACCGATTATGTGCCATCTTTCATGAATAAAAAAATAGTAAAAAAATTCCAAAAATAGTAAAAACTGGTATTCTACAAGTTCATTATGTAACTAATTTACTGAGCTACTTGGATTGAATAATAAAAATAAAAATCTTAATCGGAAACTTCAACTCAAGTTTTGAGGCTCTTCCCTTTGTTTTTTGGCGATTCTGAATTTCAGAAAACAGTATAACTGTCACGAACGCATGCGCATTTTCGCAAGCTTTTCGAAAAGTGGTCATTTGCTGAAATCGGACACTTGAGCGCCGTTTTATGACCGTTTGAAGTTTCATCGTTGTTTTTCACCTTTTCAGTGAAGATATCGTCTCTATTCGTATGTAATTTACCGTATTTTAGTGTAATGTAATGTAATTTAGTGTAATTCAACATAATTTCAAGTAATTTAGCGTATTTTAGTATAAATATACTAATTATATATCAAAAGAAGTAATCTAACAAATTATTTAAACAAAAAAAATTAAATTTTTAGTGTTAGATTTCATTATTTTGCTCTTCATAATGTCTCTTAAAAAAAAAAAAACGAGTAAGCCGGCCATTTTCTGACTGGCTTGGATATTTTTCGATATTACCTCGAAATCTGAGCATAAATAATAATTTGTATTAAACTTTGGATATTAATAAAAATGTCGGTCGGTTTTCTCTCCTGAAATTTACTCCCAAAATTTGCTAAAGGAGGGAAAATGCATCGTTTCGTAATTTGGTGTCACGGAGGTCGATGAGGCGTTACGAGAATATCTTTATCAATCATTTAAATGTAAATAAAGAATAATTATATAAGGAATACATTTCTTTTAAACAACAAATGGTGAGATGGCCGAGTTGGTCTAAGGCGCCAGATTAAGGTTCTGGTCCGAAAGGGCGTGGGTTCAAATCCAACTCTAGCCATTTCAATTATTTTTTTGTTTTTCGGAATTGGGCCTTGGGCTTGTATATTTTAAATGAATTTAAAAATGGATCTTTGATGTATGGGCTTTCATTCTCTTGAGTGTTTAAAAAGAAAGGAAAATGGAATTGGGCTGGTTCTTTTGAATAGCTGACCAGATTTATTCGACAATTTCTTTAAGGCTAAAATTTAAAGGAAGTTAGAGCAGCGCACAAAAAAATAACCCTTCAAAATAGTTTTCATCATCTAAAATTCATCCGATTGCGTACAAATCTGTTTTTCTACCAATTCATCTAACAGTGAACTATGAGAAGATAAAAAACATAAAATTAAAGAAAATATAGAGAAGGTAGTTTCTGTCCGGTTAGAGAAGAGAGGAGATTTGGTGACGAAATTATATGACGAAACTACGAAACTACCCCCAAAATAATCATTGCAGCTGACTAAGACTGAGGGTATATTCGTCATTATCAACATAGAAAGAGTTAACTCGTTTTTTAGTATTTTTCTTTTTTTTTTCAGATTCCGTACTTTTGATTTTGAAATCAGAAGTTCAGATTCCAAAAAGTAAAACAAACAAAAATATTTTTTATTTTGTTTTTTTACCAGAGAATTAGCAGAGTCATCAGAATATAGGAGGCCAGCATTATTGTGCTTTGAGATTCATATAAAAATATTTAAACGGTTCAGTATTTCTACAAATTAACTCAAATTCTGAGATATATCACGGAATGCGAATTCGAATTGGCATCGGCTTTTCCAAAGAGAGTATCAAATAGGGCTGAAAACAGATGCGGAAATATCCGCTCTGAATTCGCCCCAGATATGAATTCGGATAAACAGATGATAATTTCATGGATTCAAATTCGGATATTCATTAAACGAGAACAAAAGATTCAATTCCGAATTCGGATACTTTTTCTAATGATGGGTCAATTTTTTTTTAGTGTCTATTTGGAATTCGGCATGATCTCGGCCGTTTCAAGGATCCGGTTCTTTTAATTTTAATTGTTTTTCAACCAATATTTTTTATATTTAGAATAATATCTGAATCAATTTTTCTAAACATAATTCTCAGAAGATATCAGTTAAATTTAACCTCTAGCAATTAATGAAACAATAGCAAGTTATAAAACCAAATCTAATTCCTTGTCGGAATTGATTACATAGTATATAATATATCCATTGCATGATGAATTTTCTAAAATAAACAAAGTAATTTTTCCATTCTCTTTCCTTTTTATTCTTGAGAAAAAGGGATCTGAACCATATGACACTTTTTTTTCAATTTTTTTTTTAGATAGAACAATTTTCATACTCTTGTCTGGAAAATAAAAAAACATGTAATATCGTATTTGGCCTTACTCAGGAGAAATTCTAGCTCTGTTCATGTTCGTATACCAAGTAATTTTATAAATTCACTAGACCTTTTATTAGGAAAATAAATTAACTACACTTCATCGAATAAATATTTTAAATAATTTTATGAGTGAATAAATATTATAAAAACTATTGTGCTCTATCTCGCATTACGCCCAAGAAAAAAATAAAAAAAATAAATAAATTATGCAGCGCTGCAAAAAAGGACTTCAGCATATTTCTTCTCCAATGTAATTTATAGATAAATCTAAAAGCACGAGACTAGCGTATTTTCAAAACCATCCGTGAAAATTAACTTCATCGTAAATTATTAGTGTACATAAATTTCTGGACCTAATCATATAAAAAAAATCCTTCTTTCTAGTGAGTGACAATTTGCTACCAAAATATCAAAGCAGGAAATATTTTGTTAAAATAAAATTTTGAAATAAACATTTGAGAAACAAAGTTGATAAAGCTTACAAATATAGAAAACTAAACTATAAGAACGTTATTCAGAACTCGTCATACAAAAAGAATGAGGAGAGATAATGAGAGAGGAGAGAAAAATTTCTTACAAATTTGGATCCGACTAATTGTTCTCAAACATCAATTTCTAGATTTTTTTTTAAAACCAATTGTCGCGACTATTGTTATCAAAATCATACCGGATATCGACCCTATTATATTTCAGATCAATGGTTTACTAGTCGGACTGGTGGGTCAACTGATTCAACACCTGATTTTTTAATAACACTAAATTTATTAATAAATAGAAATGTTATTCTTCAAATAAAATAAAAGTATTGGTCCTCGATTATTTCAACACCTGAAACGAGCTTTGGTTTTTTAAGAAAAAAACAAGCAAAATTGATCCCCATTTAATTTTAATTTTTTATATTATATATAATTTTTAATATAATTCGAGTAAAATGTTATGGGTACTGTAAAATTGACTCTCACTCGCAGCATGAAAATTTTATATAATCGACTATTATCCACGTTTGATCTCCATAGTTTGAATGTCTAGCTCCGTCCCTGAGAAATAAGAGAATATGCTGAAGTTCGGTAATTCAATCATGGTGTTGATTGAAGAATCATGACAGTTGCTTTTGTGGAGAAGAAATTAGAAGCTCAAGAATTACATATATACGAGACATGGAACTTTTCTGATGAATTTATGGTTTAATTGTTTTAATTACTTTTGCTATAAAATTCTACTATATATATGGTAATTAATATACCTACTATTTTGATTTTTCCAAAAGAAAAGGAAACAAATAAGAAAATATAGATAGATATTAATATAGATAAAATATTTATTTTGAAAAGGAAATAATTAGGAAAGAGCAAATTTGTCTAAACAATTAATATATTTGAATGTGTTGTGTTAATAAAATAATTAGTGTTGTTAATATCATCACCCACCTCCAATCTGTGTATATACGTTCATATAGAATTAAGTGTGTATTGTATAGATATAAGAAAAAGAGGAGGTATCACTTGACAAACATTTATTTTGACAATCTTCAGAAATAAAATTTAAACATGATATCCAACGTTATAAACACAATGTATAAGTGTTGTGTATATACGTAAAATTTAATATATTGCCTCACCATTAAGATTGCTTGGTTAGGTCAAATTGACACCCCTGAACAAAACATTTAAAAAGAGGTATAAGCTGCAATGAAATGTGAGAACCCTTTCCTAGATTTTACAAAGTCTTTTGGTAAACTTATGCTCAAAATATGCAGGATTGAGCCCAGAGTTGAAATCAACACTGGACAAGGTGGTCAATTCCCATAAAGTCCTCTTGTTCATGAAGGGCAAAAAAGACTTCCCTCAGTGTGGCTTTTCTCACACAGTTGTGCAAATATTGAAGTCCCTGAATGTACCTTTTGAAACCCTAGATGTGCTCTCAAATGAGGCATTTCGTCAGGGTCTGAAGGAGTACTCAAGCTGGCCTACTTTTCCACAACTGTACATTGATGGCGAGTTTTTTGGAGGTTGTGACATCACTGTTGGTGAGTTATTTGCTTTTTGGGGGTTTGATTTGCAAACTTTATGAGCTTATGTTTTTTCAGGAGTTCCGCAATGAGTATAAATGTTTAATCATAGTCAGATACAGGTTCCTCTTTTTTCGGAGACTCAGAAATGGTTTTTGACCTTTTAAGTTTGTTTGAATGGAAAAATTTATGTTATAGCTAAAATAATATATTGACAATTTGACCCTATTCTAGCTTATTTTTTTTTGTCTTAAGCTTAAATTGACAGAAATCAAGCAAACTGATCAATAAACTGTGTTCCAGCTTCCATAATAGACTAGATTTACCAGTATATATAGTTGTTAGGTATCTGCTTATGCCCTTAAAAATGTTGGGTGCTAATTCGGGATACAAAAAAACTATTGGTTCGTTAGCAAGTATTGTGAAAAGTTGTGTACTACTTGCAACTAAAAAGAATAAAAGAGAGTGATTGGGTCCGTGCTACGGCTCAAAATTTAGTTGAGTGATCTAACGGAGTCAAAGTTAAGACTTAAAAAGAGTGTTATAATTGAATGTTCTAAAATGATAAATTTGAATTTGTTCAGTGCCTCAAAGTAGCTGTCTGAAATTCAAAATCAGAAGCATGCATTTGGTATTTTTAACTGCACTTGATGACCCTATTGTAAACCAACTACATTAGGTTCTTTTTTTTTTTTCATTGCAAATTGCACCTAGTAATCAGTATGCACAAATAACTCCTACATTTCTCACTTTTCAAACAATCCCCAGATCCTAAAAGAAGATGAAATCAATATTAAATGACAAAAATGCTATAACTTGTTCATCTTAATTAAAATCGGATCTCTCTGTAGTTAGCTCATATGAACTTACGAACAGACATCTTATCTGCACTGCAGTTGTATGTTACTCTTAGGCTTAAAAATGGCTCAATGAATGGAGTTGGGGACAATAATTATTTGATCATATATACCTTTTAATCAACTACTTTTATCTTCTGGATAAATTGCAAATGTTTAAATAATATTGCAAACCTCAAAAATTCTGGATCTTGTATGTAAGAATGAGAAATATCCATTTTTTTATACAACAACAACAACAACCAAGCCTTTAGTCCCAAACAAGTTGGGGCGAAATATCCATTTTTTTATGCAAAATACAAAATTGCTTTCTTGTCAGTTTAGAAGCAAAAAAAAGCTAATTTAAATTATGTTAACTTTTAGATAACAACTGGGAAGAATGACAAGGGAATAAAGCTTTATGATCCTGAATATCTCAACACAGCTCCAGTTCGGTCTTCTATAAGTTATATCGATGGAGATTTGGGTATTCTTCGGTATAGAGGCTATCCAATTGAGGAATTGGCTGAGAATAGTACCTTTATGGAGGTTGCATATCTACTCAGTAAGCCAACAAATCAGTAAAAATTTCATTATCTTGGTTCTTTTTATACTTTTTAATTTAATACTTGTTCATTTCAGCGAATTGGGTTCTTGCAGTGGTTGACTGGTAAGCTTACTAACGTCACATGAACTGAAGTTAATAGTAAAAAGAAACTGTTGATTTGCAAAATCTCGTAAATTAAACAACAAGAAACCGCTAACATAATAGAGCTTATGTCCCGCTCCAAATTGGCATGTTACAACATGTCTGGTTAAGCATGCCAAATATGTTAACCTTTTTTTGTCACGTTGCACCTTGAGCTGTTTCATAACTGCACCAAATTTATATTTTCTCTGAGAAAACTAATGAACAGAAGTATGAATTGTAACTTTCATATTTGATGAGTATATTGATTAATCATTTATTGACCTCCTGAAGTTTGCTGTTTATTTGTTCGTGAACTTTGTGTGCGGCTCAATTTGGTACAGTGATACCTTATCCATGGTGTATTTCAACAAATGTTTGATTTTTATCCTTTACTGCAGTGTATGGAAATTTGCCTTCTGAGAGTCAATTGGTAGATTGGGAGTTTGCCATTTCGCAACACTCTGCTGTACCTCAGGGTCTTTTGGTAAACACATTCATCTATCTTATAAAATTGATGAAATTTTCTAAAATAACAAATTGTTGTAAACAGTAACCATTTCGGCCATCCTTTAAAATCAAATCCAGAGATCAGATTAGCAACATTAGCAAGACCCTAAGAATTCAACACTGCGCAGTTTATATTCCAGAATAGGGGTAGGCGACATTAGATTTAGTCAGAAAATGAGTTTTTTAGTGCTCAATGGTCTTTCTGAAAGCTATTGGAGGTTGAATTTTTCAAGGATGGGAAGGGTCCTGCCACGAAGTTACATTTTTTTTTTGAATTTTTTGAGTTTGAAAATTTGTTTTTCTATAAACAGAATATAATACAAGACATGCCTCATGATACGCATCCTATGGGCGTGCTTATTAGTGCAATGAGTGCTCTTTCGGTGTTCCATCCAGACGCTAATCCTGCTCTGAGGGTGAGTACTTGCCTTGCAATATATTAGGTTCTCAAATATTTTGTAAAAAATACATTTTTGTTTTTTGGGTTTTCGCAGGGTCAGGATCTGTACAAGTCAAAGCAAGTTAGAGACAAACAGATCGTGCCGATACTTGCAAAGGTTTTCCTGGATTTACACATTACAAATACATATAAAACTAAGAAATTTGCAAAAACGAAAGTGGGTTCTGAACTCCCAACTTTCTGTTAAATGTTGCCCTTGATAAACTTTGTGTCAGTTGAGTCTTTAAATATTTAGTTAGTTCTGTTAAATTAAATCCTTTGTTAGCACCTTTACCAGAATTGAAAATGCCAAGGGTACAAGTGGTACAAATCAAGTGATAGAAGCCACGTTCAAGACAAAAAGCTGAGCCTTTTGCTTCTATTTTTGCTAAATTGGCTTCAAATTCACAGAACAAACATTTCACATGTAATATAATGTTGGTTGATATAACATTGTGCCTTTACAGGCACCTACGATTGCTGCTGCAGCTTATTTGAGATTAGCAGGGAGGCCTTCAGTTCTTCCTTCGACACATCTCTCTTATTCTGAGAACATGTTGTATATGTTAGATTCCTTGTAAGTTAACCTTTATATCCTTTGGAAAATCATGCATTTTCAAAGAACACTGGAGAGAGAGAGAAGAAAAATGGATGTTTGTTCTTCAAGGGGCATTAACGGGTCTATTTACTTTTTAAATTGATGCAGGGGTGATAAGTCATACAAGACTAACCCCCGGCTAACTCGAGCAATTGATATCCTCTTTATATTACACGCTGAGCATGAAATGAACTGCTCAACTTCTGCCGCAAGGCATCTTGCTTCAAGGTACATAGATTGGTCCACAAATCATGGCAAATTTTCAGTTATGTTTTTCTTAATTTTTTGCTATATTTTTATAGTGGGGTGGATGTTTATACTGCTATTGCGGGAGCAGTTGGAGCACTCTATGGGCCGCTCCATGGTGGGGCAAATGAGGTCATTTTCAAATATTTTAATTGCAAATTTCTTGTAGTTATGTTTAATTTCGTTGAATAGGAATCTAAAATAATTTGGTAATTGCAAGGTAAAATTTTGAATTGTAGGCCATAAGCTCAATCTAACAATACTGAAAGTGGGTTTCACTCTGAATTTTAGCATTCTTTTTTGTTTGTTATCTGTTTTTTTGTAGGCTGTAATTAAAATGCTTAGTGAGATCGGAAGTGTAGAAAACATCCCTACTTTTATTGAAGGAGTGAAAAATAGGTAATTTATTTTTTTAATAGATGATTTTTGCTATTTTATTATCTTTTTTTACCTTAGCTAACATTAAGTTATTTGGTATGCTTTTACTTGTTGATTTTTGTTTTTTATTTCTATTTATCTTTGCACTAGAAAGCGCAAGATGTCGGGTTTTGGGCACCGGGTGTACAAAAATTATGACCACGTGCCAAGGTCATAAAAAAATTAGCTGAGGAAGTGTTCTCCATCGTTGGGCGGGACCCACTTATTGAGGTAGCTGTAGCATTGGAGAAGGCCGCATTATCGGATGAATACTTTGTGAAAAGGAAGCTTTATCCCAATGTTGACTTCTATTCGGGTTTAATTTATAGGTACAATGTATAAGTGGATCATTGAACATAAGGTTACTTGTTGATAGTGTGATTAACATTTTTCAAAATTTTTATTAGGGCTATGGGATTTCCTACTGAGTTTTTCCCTGTGTTATTTGCTGTGCCACGCATGGCTGGATACTTGGCGCATTGGAGGGAATCGCTTGACGATACTGATACTAAGATAGTGAGGCCTCAACAAGTGTGCTAATTTTTGTTTCCCTTTTATTTAATTTTTTTTTTCCGAATTTTAGTTTCTGTTGGTAAGCTAAAATTTTGGTCAGTATATATGGTGTAGATTCCTGTTTTATGATATGGTAATCAAGCCCAATTGAGCCTCAATATACCCCAATTTTCTATAGTAATCTAATTAAAACTTGCCTTGATTAATTGCACAGCAAGAGTTGTGAAAGTCAAAGGAAGCCAGAAAATGTGCAAAATAAATGCGGTGACCTGTGCAAACATTGTACTGAATGAATAAGTACTTGGTAAATAATATATATGAGTAACTATTTCCTGTTATATGATATGCTAGGTTTACACGGGCGTATGGCTCAGGCATTATATGCACGTCCAAGAAATAATGCTTACTGATGAGTCTGACAAGCTTGGTCAGCTTGCCGGGTCTAATGCCAGCAAGAGGCGGCTTGCCGGGTCTAAGATGTAGGTTATTATGTCATGTAAATAACAAAATAGTTTTAGCATGGCAGTTTGATGGTGGCACTGGAATTGGAAAATAAGATCATAATCTCTTGCATGGTATATATTTTGTAGTCATGTATCACGACCAAGTTATTTGATGTTGAGCTCTTTATTCAAAATATGCCTAAAGTATTTGACGGCACTAGCACTGTTGAGTCTGAGTAAACAAACTTAGGCTGAATATACAGGAGGACACTTAAATTTCTCTGTCTGTTTATGGAGTTGAATTACAATTTTGGGTATATTTATTTAGGACTTGTGTAAAGAATTAATACTAACTAACTACCACGTGTGGATTGCTAATGCACCAATTAGTTATCCTGCTTAAGCTCGTAAAATATGACCAGCCAAAAGGGCACTAACAGCGACTCCAGACAGACTCGAATCCATCCCAGGTCCCAGCCAAACCCAATTAAATTAAAAGAAGGGTTGTAAATTTACTTTATTCAACAATTGACACGGGAGCCTGACCACGACATTGTTAGAGACATGGCACATGCTTTAGACTTCCTTGTGTCACAACTCACAAGGAGGGAACCAATTTGAATTTGGGTCCGAGTACGTTTGACACGGACGCTTACATAAACCCGAACCCGATAGTGCATACTAATTCTAATTTGCAAGTACCGAAAATACCCCGCGAAACAACACAATTACATAAACCCTAATTTTCAAGTGCCGTGGCCTTTTTGCTTAATTCTCTCCGCAGCGGCAACAGGAGAAAAATAAAATAAATCCTCTCTCTCTCAAAAATAATCAATCTCCTGCGCCATTGTTTCTCTCAAAAACAATCTTAAATGGAGGTGAGCCTGGGTGCCATACCCTTCGACCTCGATTTTCATCCTTCCTCTCCTATCGTTGCTTCTGGCCTGATCAATGGAGATCTCCATTTGTAAGTCTGAAGCCTAGCTTCAACAAACCCTAATTTTAGTAATTTGGACTGCGCTTTGATTCTTGTTTCCTAGTCTTAGTAATTGACTTCCATTCCTGTGTTCTAGGTACCGCTACTCAGTGGGCTCTCGACTAGAGAGGTAAATTGACTGAGGCAATCTCATTTCGTTTTGGTATTCTTAGTTTCCTGGTAAATTTCATTTTGATAAACTATTTTGCTCTATGTTTTCTTTTATAGAGTGTTTGAAATTAACGCACATGGGGAGGAATCCTGTAGATCTGTTCGCTTTGCAGATTTTGGAAAAAGTAAGGAGCTCATGGTTCTCTTTTCTTTACTTGAACACTTTTTATGCTACAGTTTATCTGAGGTCGTATGATTTTACTAGTTTATCTGAGGTCGTATACATTTAACAATGAAATGAACTGCTCTACTTCTGCCGCAAGGCATCTTGCTTCAAGGTACATAGATTGGTCCACAAATCATGGCAAATTTTCAGTTATGTTTTTCTTAATTTTTTACTATATTTTTATAGTGGGGTGGATGTTTATACTGCTATTGCGGGAGCAGTTGGAGCACTCTATGGGCCACTCCATGGCGGGGCAAATGAGGTCATTTTCAAATATTTTAATTGCAAATTTCTTGTAGTTATGTTTAATTTCGTTGAATAGGAATCTAAAATAATTTGGTAATTGCAAGATAAAATTTTGAATTGTAGGCCATAAGCTCAATCTAACAATACTGAAAGTGGGTTTCACTCTGAATTTTAGCATTCTTTTTTGTTTGTTATTTGTTTTCTTGTAGGCTGTAATTAAAATGCTTAGTGAGATCGGAAATGTAGAAAACATCCCTACTTTTATTGAAGGAGTGAAAAATAGGTAATTTATTTTTTTAATAGATGATTTTTGCTATTTTATTATCTTTTTTTACCTTAGCTAACATTAAGTTATTTGGTATGCTTTTACTTGTTGATTTTTGTTTTTTATTTCTATTTCTCTTTGCACTAGAAAGCGCAAGATGTCGGGTTTTGGGCACCGGGTGTACAAAAATTATGACCACGTGCCAAGGTCATAAAAAAATTAGCTGAGGAAGTGTTCTCCATCGTTGGGCGGGACCCACTTATTGAGGTAGCTGTAGCATTGGAGAAGGCCGCATTATCGGATGAATACTTTGTGAAAAGGAAGCTTTATCCCAATGTTGACTTCTATTCGGGTTTAATTTATAGGTACAATGTATAAGTGGATCATTGAACATAAGGTTACTTGTTGATAGTGTGATTAACGTTTTTCAAAATTTTTAATAGGGCTATGGGATTTTCTACTGAGTTTTTCCCTGTGTTATTTGCTGTGCCACGCATGGCTGGATACTTGGCGCATTGGAGGGAATCGCTTGACGATCCTGATACTAAGATAATGAGGCCTCAACAAGTGTGCTAATTTTTGTTTCCCTTTTATTTAATTTTTTTTTTCCGAATTTTAGTTTCTGTTGGTAAGATAAAAGTTTGGTCAGTATATATGGTGTAGATTCCTGTTTTATGATATGGTAATCAAGCCCAATTGAGCCTCAATATACCCCAATTTTCTATAGTAATCTAATTAAAACTTTCCTTGATTAATTGCACAGCAAGAGTTGTGAAAGTCAAAAGAATCCAGAAAATGTGCAAAATAAATGCGGTGACCTGTGCAAACATTGTACTGAATGAATCAGTACTTGGTAAATAATATATATGAGTAACTATTTCCTGTTATATGATATCCTAGGTTTACACGGGCGTATGGCTCAGGCATTATATGCACGTCCAAGAAATAATGCTTACTGATGAGTCTGACAAGCTTGGTCAGCTTGCCGGGTCTAATGCCAGCAAGAGGCGGCTTGCCGGGTCTAAGATGTAGGTTATTATGTCATGTAAATAACAAAATAGTTTTAGCATGGCAGTTTGATGGTGGCACTGGAATTGGAAAATAAGATCATAATCTCTTGCATGGTATATATTTTGTAGTCATGTATCACGACCAAGTTATTTGATGTTGAGCTCTTTATTCAAAATATGCCTAAAGTATTTGACGGCACTAGCACTGTTGAGTCTGAGTAAACAAACTTAGGCTGAATATACAGGAGGACACTTAAATTTCTCTGTCTGTTTATGGAGTTGAATTACAATTTTGGGTATATTTATTTAGGACTTGTGTAAAGAATTAATACTAACTAACTACCACGTGTGGATTGCTAATGCACCAATTAGTTATCCTGCTTAAGCTCGTAAAATATGACCAGCCAAAAGGGCACTAACAGCGACTCCAGACAGACTCGAATCCATCCCAGGTCCCAGCCAAACCCAATTAAATTAAAAGAAGGGTTGTAAATTTACTTTATTCAACAATTGACACGGGAGCCTGACCACGACATTGTTAGAGACATGGCACATGCTTTAGACTTCCTTGTGTCACAACTCACAAGGAGGGAACCAATTTGAATTTGGGTCCGAGTACGTTTGACACGGACGCTTACATAAACCCGAACCCGATAGTGCATACTAATTCTAATTTGCAAGTACCGAAAATACCCCGCGAAACAACACAATTACATAAACCCTAATTTTCAAGTGCCGTGGCCTTTTTGCTTAATTCTCTCCGCAGCGGCAACAGGAGAAAAATAAAATAAATCCTCTCTCTCTCAAAAATAATCAATCTCCTGCGCCATTGTTTCTCTCAAAAACAATCTTAAATGGAGGTGAGCCTGGGTGCCATACCCTTCGACCTCGATTTTCATCCTTCCTCTCCTATCGTTGCTTCTGGCCTGATCAATGGAGATCTCCATTTGTAAGTCTGAAGCCTAGCTTCAACAAACCCTAATTTTAGTAATTTGGACTGCGCTTTGATTCTTGTTTCCTAGTCTTAGTAATTGACTTCCATTCCTGTGTTCTAGGTACCGCTACTCAGTGGGCTCTCGACTAGAGAGGTAAATTGACTGAGGCAATCTCATTTCGTTTTGGTATTCTTAGTTTCCTGGTAAATTTCATTTTGATAAACTATTTTGCTCTATGTTTTCTTTTATAGAGTGTTTGAAATTAACGCACATGGGGAGGAATCCTGTAGATCTGTTCGCTTTGCAGATTTTGGAAAAAGTAAGGAGCTCATGGTTCTCTTTTCTTTACTTGAACACTTTTTATGCTACAGTTTATCTGAGGTCGTATGATTTTACTAGTTTATCTGAGGTCGTATACATTTAACAATGAAATGAACTGCTCTACTTCTGCCGCAAGGCATCTTGCTTCAAGGTACATAGATTGGTCCACAAATCATGGCAAATTTTCAGTTATGTTTTTCTTAATTTTTTACTATATTTTTATAGTGGGGTGGATGTTTATACTGCTATTGCGGGAGCAGTTGGAGCACTCTATGGGCCACTCCATGGCGGGGCAAATGAGGTCATTTTCAAATATTTTAATTGCAAATTTCTTGTAGTTATGTTTAATTTCGTTGAATAGGAATCTAAAATAATTTGGTAATTGCAAGATAAAATTTTGAATTGTAGGCCATAAGCTCAATCTAACAATACTGAAAGTGGGTTTCACTCTGAATTTTAGCATTCTTTTTTGTTTGTTATTTGTTTTCTTGTAGGCTGTAATTAAAATTCTTAGTGAGATCGGAAATGTAGAAAACATCCCTACTTTTATTGAAGGAGTGAAAAATAGGTAATTTATTTTTTTAATAGATGATTTTTGCTATTTTATTATCTTTTTTTACCTTAGCTAACATTAAGTTATTTGGTATGCTTTTACTTGTTGATTTTTGTTTTTTATTTCTATTTCTCTTTGCACTAGAAAGCGCAAGATGTCGGGTTTTGGGCACCGGGTGTACAAAAATTATGACCACGTGCCAAGGTCATAAAAAAATTAGCTGAGGAAGTGTTCTCCATCGTTGGGCGGGACCCACTTATTGAGGTAGCTGTAGCATTGGAGAAGGCCGCATTATCGGATGAATACTTTGTGAAAAGGAAGCTTTATCCCAATGTTGACTTCTATTCGGGTTTAATTTATAGGTACAATGTATAAGTGGATCATTGAACATAAGGTTACTTGTTGATAGTGTGATTAACGTTTTTCAAAATTTTTATTAGGGCTATGGGATTTTCTACTGAGTTTTTCCCTGTGTTATTTGCTGTGCCACGCATGGCTGGATACTTGGCGCATTGGAGGGAATCGCTTGACGATCCTGATACTAAGATAATGAGGCCTCAACAAGTGTGCTAATTTTTGTTTCCCTTTTATTTAATTTTTTTTTTCCGAATTTTAGTTTCTGTTGGTAAGATAAAAGTTTGGTCAGTATATATGGTGTAGATTCCTGTTTTATGATATGGTAATCAAGCCCAATTGAGCCTCAATATACCCCAATTTTCTATAGTAATCTAATTAAAACTTTCCTTGATTAATTGCACAGCAAGAGTTGTGAAAGTCAAAAGAATCCAGAAAATGTGCAAAATAAATGCGGTGACCTGTGCAAACATTGTACTGAATGAATAAGTACTTGGTAAATAATATATATGAGTAACTATTTCCTGTTATATGATATGCTAGGTTTACACGGGCGTATGGCTCAGGCATTATATACACGTCCAAGAAAGAATGCTTACTGATGAGTCTGACAAGCTTGGTCAGCTTGCTGGGTCTAATGCCAGCAAGAGGCGGCTTACCGGGTCTAAGATGTAGGTTATTATGTCATGTAAATAACAAAATAGTTTTAGCATGTCAGTTTGGTGGTGGCACTGGAATTGGCAAATAAGATCAATAATCTCTTGCATGGTATATATTTTGTAGTCATGTATCACGACCAAGTTATTTGATCTTGAGCTATTTATTCAAAATATGCCTAAAGTATTTGACGGCACTAGCACTGTTGAGTCTGAGTAAACAAACTTAGGCTGAATATACAGGAGGACACTTAAATTTCTCTGTCTGTTTTTGGAGTTGAATTACAATTTTGGGTATATTTATTTAGGACTTGTGTAAAGAATTAATACTAACTAACTACCACGTGTGGATTGCTAATGCACCAATTAGTTATCCTGCTTAAGCTCGTAAAATATGACCAGCCAAAAGGGCACTAACAGCGACTCCAAACAGACTCGAATCCATCCCAGGTCCCAGCCAAACCCAATTAAATTAAAAGGAGGATTGTAAATTTACTTTATTCAACAATTGACATGGGAGCCTGACCACGACGTTGTTAGAGATATAGCACATGCACATGCTTTAGACTTCCTTGTGTCACAAGGACAGTTCAAATACCTCTATTTTTTTTTGTGTTCCGTTGTGCTTTTATTTTTTTAAACTTTGATAATTTAAAATATTTAACTCAAATATCAAATAAAAACCGTTACAATTGATCTATAACATTTTTTCTATGAATATATAAAAAATAATGATGTTTTGATTTTGTTTTGATCAATATCAAGAGCTTAAAAAAAATACATTGATATGGATAAATTATGGACGTTGATTTTTCAATTTATTAATTCATATAGAAACAAAAGAAAAAAATAATAATTGTTTATGTGCATGTAGAGAAAATAATATAAATCACATTTACGATTTTATTTTGACATACAAATTTTAATTTTTTGTTATTGGACGTTTAAAAAATGAATGCGTGATGGCAGCAGAAAAATCAATGTATTTGAACCCCCTCTTACTATTGTATGGACTTCTCTTATTTTACACACTCTTTGTACATTGGGTGTAAACGAGTCCATCTGAACCGAGTTAGGTCAAGCTTGAATTCGGCTCATACCACAACGTGTCGAGCCTGACTTTAGTCAAGTCACTCATGAGCTGAGCCAAGCCAGTTTGTTCACTCTATGAGTCGTGCATAGATTTTTGCTAATTTAGTGATGTAAGTTGCCTATAGATCACAAGCAACCTCTCATGGTGGATGATACGTCCTATCTCGGGAGATGAGGCCGTATGGAAGATTGGGCTGAGTTGGATTC
Organism: Carex myosuroides; assembly: GCA_028015225.1. Taxonomy (NCBI): domain Eukaryota; kingdom Viridiplantae; phylum Streptophyta; class Magnoliopsida; order Poales; family Cyperaceae; genus Carex; species Carex myosuroides. The sequence goes on from CM051464.1 coordinate 4,688,134, forward strand.
GCCCTGCCAAAGGATGGAAGGCCGAGGTGTGGATCGAGTTAAGAACTCGGGATGGATTGTGAGAGATTCGAAATCATAGAAGTTATAAGTAATCATTGATATCGTAAAAACAGAATAAGCCTAAACATATAAGAAAACATCGAAATCATACAACGCCTCGATCTAGTAAAATATCGAAATCATACAACGCCTAATTAGACTAAACATGGGACATGAAATATGTGGTTCTTGGAAGAATATTTCCACTACTGGCGTCATGTCTGTCATTTCACGCCTTCCAAGCACCACGGTGTCATGTTCGGCAAAAAGACGGGTGTGATGTCGTTTCTCGGACAACACTTATACCATCTCATTGTCGGTGTCTTCAAACCAATTATCGGCGTTGATTTCATCTTGGGTAGTGGTGTACAAGCTCGGGCCTCCAGCATTGCGGGATAAACACCCCGGGCACTTCCAAAAACGACGGCGAGGGTCCGAACGGCCTTCGATGTCATAGTGGGTGAAGCAACTCCACTCATAGCACATCCGACATTTCACCATCTCGTGCTTGGCCCATTGATCGTTGCATATGACACACCAACACAACTTGGGTTCGAGGTCAAATTTGTAAATGTCGTTTTCATCTTCCTTTGTGAACGAGGGTGCCCCTGCAAGGGTGAGGTCGATGAGGTCGCAAATTTGGAGGTCCTCGTTCTCGAGCATCCAATCCAAATCCTCCTCGGGAAAATGTTAGAGGAGAGTCCATCTCTCAGGCCGAGATAGGACTCGTCGCGGGATATGAGAGTGACGGTGAGTAGGGCGAGGTTGGTTGCGGTTACGTTTGGGAGTCTGGTCATGGCTACTCTGACCCTGGTCAAGGGGTTTTCTGCCTTTAGAAACTACTTTTTTGAAAGGCATCTCGGAAGTATATAGGTGAAAACGATAAGAGGTAAAGAGTGAAATGTGCCTTTTACCGTATGGTGACTCTGGTATTTATAGTCGTTAGGGGGAAATATTGCCATAAATAACGTGGGCCATATTGCCTAAATAGGTAGCCGTCAGCTACTAGCCATAAATGTCATTGGGCGTCATGTAAGTTGTAGGCGATGACAGGCTTTCGGCGTGTTCGAGGTGGTCAAATTGACTCGCATTTAGGCGGTATTAAGAAGTATTAATGAAACGATTATGCGAAACAGACATTAATCAAAACACCACGAGATGATTACCTCGTCTGAATTTTATAATATAAGCATATATGTAAACTTGAAAAGTTGATATAGAATTAAAACAAAAGGCGGGCTATTCCCGCGATAACTTATAGAGCTAAGCCTATTCATGACGGGAGCGCTTAGCTCGACGTTCTTGATCCAGGCATCCCCTGCAGCTGAAAGATGTGAAGCGGGGATCATCATGGTTCCGAGGTGACCTGCGGGAGAGACATCCGGGATGAAAAGCTTCTTCACATCCATCACAATGGAACATGAGTCGATAATTCCCTCGGGTTCTGCAAACAGCACATCTATCCCAAGCTAACGGGTCATCTTCTTCTTCCCCGAGGTTGATCGCGGGGTTCCGATGTTGGGGAGATGGGTGTGGCGATGGAATGTCGTCATTCTCCTTCTTAACCCCGTCTTTTACTAAGTTGTTAGCCGCCATCGTGTTATAGCTCGAGTTGGAAGGGATAGTTGTGATCGCTGGATTATCCGTTAAAAGGAGACGGAAGGAGTATATATAGTATGTTGGCATTAATTACTCGACGCCTCGTCTTCCGTTAACCATCGTCAGCCATCAAATCAGCCGTCAAATCAGTCAGAGGTACGTGGTTATGATGCAATCTCCGCATGACACCTGGCGCGCATCAACTCGGTAAGAGCCCGATTCCCTGGATTATGCGCGGGAATCGAGGCGTCGCTATGATGAAACGCGACGCTTCGCGGCTCTTTTTTGAAATTCGTGCGAGTATTGGGCGGGAAAATAGAGACCCCTATATATATCTCATCCCACCTTACTCATTCATTATTGTTTGTTGGGAGCAAATTGATCTCGGATCCACAAAGCGAAAGCATTCTCGGTAATAGCGGAGCGAATTCAGAGCGTTCAGAAGACCTCGGAGAAGACATCGGCCGAAGACCGCTTTGCAAAGAAATCTCTACATAAGGTAATTCTTTACCATCTCGGTAGTCGGCCTTATTAAACAAGAATTTTTGGAACTGTATATGAATATTTGCCGAGGTCAATAGTAATGTAGTTGACCACATAAGTATGGTAATGTTGTCAACCTTAGGATTAGTGACCTTAAAGGGACCTTCCCATTGAGGAGCCAGTTTGCTGACATGTTTGCCAGTTGCTTCCACATTTTTGAGTACCAAATCCCCCGGCTGAAAGTCTCGAGGTACCACGTGTTTGTCGAATGCACGTTTAACCCGGCGTTGATATTCCATGGTGCGGATGCGGGCCTTCTCTTGACCTTCTGTGTTGAGGTCGAGTTCCACGGCACGCGCATCGCGGTTGGTGTCAGTGGAATATGTCAAAGTACGGAGAGATGGTTCCATCATTTCAATTGGAGTGACGGCTTCCATTCCAAACACCAGAGAGTAAGGTGTTTGCTGTGTGGCTTCTCTAGGTGTAGTGCGGTAGGCCCATAGAATTCCATCGAGGATATCGGGCCAATTATTTCTGTTTTCGGCAACTTTCTTCTTGAGGCCATTCAGAATAGTACGGTTTGTGACCTCTGCCAAACCATTGCTAGCAGGGTGGCTGACCGAGGTAAAGTTGTTATGAATACCCAGGTTGGAGAGGAATGTCATGGTGCGTGCTGCATTGAATTGGGTTCCGTTGTCCGAGATAAGGGCGTGCGGTATGCCAAAACGAAAAATGATGTTCTGCCAGATGAACTTCTCTGCTGCTGCGGCAGTGATAGTTGCTAACGCTTCGGCTTCGACCCATTTAGTGAAGTATTCAACGGCTACGATAATCCAACGGCGCTGTCCGACAGCTTTGGGAAATGGCCCAACTATGTCTATGCCCCATAAATCAAAAGGCCAGGCTCCCGAGATGGATATCTGATCGTAAGCTGGGATGTTGCTTAACTTGCCGTGGTATTGGCATCGCTCGCATTTGCGGACTAAGTTTGCCGCATCATGTTGCATGGTTGGCCAGTAAAAGCCGGCCCTGAGAATTCGTTTGGCAAGTGTTTTCGCTCCTTGATGGCTTCCATAGATGCCTTCATGTACCTCAGATAGCATTTTTGAGGCTGTCTCCTCATTGATGCATTTGAGCCAAGGTTGCACGTACCCTCGTTTGTAAAGATGATTGTTGAATATAGAGTACATCGGCGCGATCCTTTTCAAATGTCGGGCTTCCAGCTGGTCGGTGGGGGAGAACTCCGGTGCTAAGGAGATTCCACATCGGGGTGAACCAGGACTCACCGGGTTCACTGATGGCGAGTACGGCCACGGTATCAAGGGTGATGCTGGATTCCGAAATATCCATAACAATCACGGGTCAATCTTTGTCAAGGTTGCCTGCGGCGCCAAGTTTGGATAAAGCATCGGCTTGGCAGTTCTTGTTACGCGAGACATGCTGAATATTAACCTCGTTCGAAATGGCTTTTGAGTAGGTGAAATTGATGTCGGTACTTGCGCAACTTCTCATCCATGACCCGACATTCATCGTTTATCTGCTTAACTGCTAACTCGGAGTCACTGCGAAGATGAACCTCGCGGGCGCCCAATTCTTTGGCTAGTTTAAGGCCCGCTATCATGGCTTCATATTCCGTTGTGTTGTTTGTTACTGGGAATTGAAAATGGAGAGCATAATTCAGGGTTTCCCCGTGTGGACCAGTGAGGGATATCCCGGCTCCAGCCCCTTGTAACGAAGAGGCGCCATCGACATAGATAATCTAACGATTCTCAGACTCGGGAGGAACTTCGGAGTACTCGGCGATAAAATCGGCAAAGATCTGAGACTTTAAAGCATTTTGGAGGTGGAACGAGACATCGAACTCGGATAATTCGAGCGCCCAGGCTAACAATCATCCAGACGAGTCAAAATTCGCGAACGCCTTCTTGAGTGGGATCCCGGTGTAAACTTTTATGGAGTGCGACTGAAAGTAAGGCCTTAACTTTCTAGCAGCTATGACGAGAGCATATGCTGCCTTTTCGATCTGGGAATACCTGGTTTCGGCATCCCGAAGCACATGAGAGACGAAATAAATGGGCTTTTGATCTCGTCCCTCTTCCCGAACAAGGGCAGCACTTACCGCATGACCCGATGTTGCCAGGTACAACACCAGGATATCGCCTGCGGTCGGCCTGCTAAGACATGGTGGATTAGCGAGGTAAGTTTTGACTTTCTCGAAAGCCGTGGCACACTCCTCTGTCCATTCAAATTTGGCTAACTTGCGCATGGCTTTGAAGAAGGGAAAACATACATCCCTGGATCTCGCAATAAACCTGTTGAGAGCGGCCAACTTGCCCGTGAGATATTGCAGTTCTTTGAGGTTCCGGGGCGGTTTCATGTCGAGGATGGCTTGTGATTTTGAAGGGTGAATCTCAATGCCTCGCATAGAAACCATGAAACCAAGGAATTTACCGCCAGTCAGGCCGAAGAAACTCTTCTTTGGATTGAGTTTCATGCTAGTTGAGTTCAGCGTCGCAAAGGTTTCTCGAAGATCTCGGATATGGTCAAGGTCGGACATACTCTTAACAAGCAGGTCATCTACGTATGCCTCTACATTCCGTCCGATCTGGTCATGGAACACAGTATTGACCATGCGTTGGAACGTAGCACCAGCATTGCGCAACCCGAAAGGCATGACCTGGTAGTAGTATAGCCCCGAGTTGGTGGTGAAGGCGGTCTTCTCTTCGTCATCTTGGCTCATCCGGATTTGATTGTACCCGGAGAACGCATCCATGAAACTGAGGTAGGCATGTCCCGAAGTAGAGTCGACCAGTTGGTCAATTTTGGGCAGTGGGAATGGATCCATAGGGCATGCCTTGTTAAGGTCAGTATAATCAATACACATACGCCAGTCGCCATTGGATTTCTTGACCAGTACGGGATTGGCTGTCCATTCAGGGCACTCGACATTCCTGATAAAACCAGCATCGAGTAATTTCTGTACTTCGCGTTTCACGGCCTGCTGCCGTTCTTCCCCCATGTTACGTTTCCGTTGTCTAACTGGTCTTGAGCCCGACTTAATATGCAGGCGGTGCTCCGCTATTGATCTCGGAATACCTAGCATGTCGGCTGCGGTCCAGGCAAAAACGGACTGGTTTTCTCGGAGAAACTTGATTAGTTCGTCCTTTGCTTGCCCCTGTACTGCCTTTCCGATGTTGAGTGTCTTGCCATCACCCAAAACGAGTTGTTCGACTTCGTCGGCAGGCTCAAGGGAAGCGCTGACCTCCGCTTTATCAACCGGATCTAGTGCAAGGTTGGTGTTTGGAGGTAAGTAATCAGTACTTGAGCGCAACCGCTGTTGGACAAATATTGGATAGAACCTCCTTGACCTTGAATGGATGTCATGTAGCATTCACGAGCCACCTGTTGTTGGCCACTTTCTTCCCCGATCCCGTTATCTGTGTGAAACTTAATTTTAAGATGAGAAGGGGAGATGATGGCGCCGATTTTGTTCAAGGTCCCTCTTCCCAGGATCGCGTTGTATGCAGAGGGGGCGTTAACGATGAGGAAGTCCACCATGACTTCCACCGTTCGAGGGGACGTACCAAACGTCACCTTGAGTGGCATCATACCCCGAGGTCGAAGGGCATCTCCCGTAAAACCTATCAAAGGTGAGATATGTTGTTGGAGGGCACGAGTGTCGAGGCCCATTTGTGTGAAGGCCGACAAATACAGGATGTCTGCTGAGCTTCCCGTATCAACTAACACCCTCTTAACCCGGTGCGTGTTAATCTTGAGGTTCAACACCACGGGATCATCGTGCGGACTAGAAATCTCACCGAGGTCCTTCTCGAAAAAAGATATTGCTTCTTCAGGTCGGGGTCGTTTTTTGTCAGTCACGGTTTCAACCTGTAGAACGGTAGGGTACGGTTTTCGGCTGTCGCGAGGTAAGATTTTTTGAACGGCCCCGTGATGGCCACCACTGATCACATTGATGACATGACTGTTCTGTCGCTCTTGGCGTCTAGTCTCGGGACCATCCTGGGTGCGAGGACTGGTCTCACCAACTCGGGGTCCTGTATAGTCCTGCCTGTAGGGAATATGTTTCTTAAAAACCTTACCTTTACCGTTGTACTTCCTGGAGAATTTTTGGAAGAAATCGGGGTTGATGAACTCGACCAACTTGCCCTCTCGGGCTAGTCTCTCCAGGATGTCTTTGAGTTGAAGGCAATCCGCAGTGGAGTGCCCATTAAATCTGTGGTATTCACACTTCTGGGAGTTATCTTGTACCGTAAAAATGCCTTCAGGCAATGGCGGAGGTAGGTCGAACATGCCCTCGATGATGTTGTACATCTCGTGTCGCTTCTTGGTGAGAGGTGCATATCTCACGAAGTGTTGGCGATATCCCTCGGTGCCAGTTTTGTGTTCTTGCTCGGTCGGTCGGTTGGGTTGGTTTCTTCGAGGTTCTCTTTGGTTGCGAAACCTTTCCTGAGCTGGCTGTTTGTTAGTTTGGTGACGGGGAGACCGAGACCTAGGTCTTGTGGGACTCCCGTTGTCATCCTCGGTGCGGATGTAACCCTCCGCAAATGTGACAAACTCCCTTAGAGTGGTCATCTTTTTCAGGTGGGCTTCATAACGCAAAGTACCCGGCCCTCCTTTGCGAAGTCCTTTCTTGATGGCGGCTAGGGAGAATTCCTCGTTGAGGCTCTGAATTTGCTGAGATGCTTGTATAAAGCGATTGACAAACGCACCCGTTCTTTCGCGCTGTCCTTGGACAATATCCAACAGCATCTCGCATGTCGCTGGCGGTGGTTTGATAATCGTGTACCTTTCCAAGAATAGTTTTGCGAAATCTTCAAATTTGTTGATGGACCTCCGGGGTAATGTCATGTACCAGTCCCATGCTTCTCCAGTCAAGCAAGTGGTAAAGACTCGGCACATGATGGCATCTGTGGCTCCAAGAAGGCAGAGTCGTTCGAGGAACCCGTACACAAAGTTGTGCGGATCCTGTGTATCTCCACTACCCCGGAAGCTGGGAAGGGTTGTCGGATACTTGAAGTCTGTCATTGATTGGCGGTAGATGTCTCTTGAAAGAGGGCCATCTTCGATTCCCATAGGCCGAGAGTAGGTGCCTGTCTTCTGGGATTCGAGTTCGGCTAGTTTGGCCGCAAGTTTGGTTTGGATCAGCTCTTCAACTTGAGCCATATTGATACCTCGGGTTGAGGTAGGTGATTGCCAGCTCCTTCTTCGGTCATCGCGGTGAGTTCTATCCCGACCTCGGGGTGGGCTCCGTTCGTGTTCTCTACGGGAGCGAGATTGTTCTCTGCGGGATGGTCTGGGCCCTCTGCTGTGATTAGCTGATTCTCGCTCGTTATTGTGGTGAATTATGGGACCTCCGGCATTAGGCTCTCTCTCGGGATCAGGTCCCCTATTCTCGTCTTGCCCTTCCGGCCGTCTTCCTTCGTCGGGATGGACCCTATTGGCAGAGCATTATGGTCCTTGCGTTCGGACTGGACCTGTTGTTCTGGTGGGATAAGTGTGCCTGTCTCCTCACCAGTTCGGACCTGCACGAATTCTCTGTCCAGATTTCGTGGCGAAACATTTGCCGGTCGGCTGTGGACACGATTTGCGGATAGAGGTCGTGGTATAGGTGCAGTGGTCGGTACGGTCTGATGTACAGGTCGCGGTGGTGCTTGCTGAGAACACGGTATTGGACCTGTCATGGGATACATCCCGTGAACCCCTCCCGGGCCCCATTGCCCAGGGGATGTGACATAGGGATACTGGGGACCCGTTGGTGTGTAAGGAGTGTAAGCGGTCGCGCCGTAGTGATACAACGGTGTTTGTTGAGGGTAGTACGGTATGTAGGGTATCTGGTATGTACCAGTTACCGGGTTGTGCTCGGTATAGAGAGATCTAGTTGTGTTCCCTTCAATGAACGAAGGTCGATTAGCGATGTCGGGTCCCGTGTGGCGAGACTGTGCAGGTTGGGGACCATGGTGTCGTATCATCGAGTTGCTAGGCCTCACCCCTTGAGGCTGGCTCTGGGAGGGGTGTCCTGTAGGCGGTGTGACCAAAGGAGTTGGTCTGATTGTTACTCCTGGCGGAGGGGTCGTCACCCCAGGTGGGAGCGGGATTGATGTGTTTGGAAGAGCCATCTAATTCTGTATGTTTGGTAGGCGTGGCCCCACGGTGGTTGATACGTCCTATCTCGGGAGATGAGGCCGTATGGAAGATTGGGCTGAGTTGGATTCGCCCTGCCAAAGGATGGCAGGCCGAGGTGTGGATCGAGTTAAGAACTCGGGGTGGATTGTGAGAGATTCGGACTCTGGCCTGTATGATCTCCCTCTTAGTTCAAAGTTTCGTCCCCCGTTTCATGGGAATCACTGCCTTATATAGTCTAGCCATAACTGCCATCTCGGGCGTTTATGGAGAACGTGGGCAGTTATGTCAGCCGTTACTGGGACGTGGGCATTAAGCTAGCCGTTACTGGGACATCGGCATTAAGATAGCCGTTTCCCCGGCGATCCCGTATGTCGGTTGGCATGGGCCTATTTTAAGGCTCTGGTTTGGGGCCGGCAGATTGGGCCCCGGCTTAACAAGTTATTGGGCTTTTTTCATATGACGTCGGGTTGGCCTTGAAAAGGTCCGAATCCCAGTCTTTCATGGCCCAGTTTGGAACAAGTAAAAGGGCCTGTGGAACATGGCCCTATCAGTGGATACAAAGAAGAACAGGGGAATTATTAGATTTTTTTTTTTTGCAACAAGTTGAGGAAGCTCGTGCTGAGTCAACTTTGAACTTAACTCGTGATGAGCCGAGTCATGATCAAACAAGTTAACTAGAAAATTATTTCGAGTCAATATCGAACGAGCTACGAGCTACGAATATTTTTGTCGGACTTATGTCATACTATGTAAATACTTGTAACTTTTTCTTTTCTCTTGGTTAATGAAATAATGAAATAATGAAAAAAATCGATATCAATGCAATAATGAAATAAATAATGAGGTGAATTACGTTGCTTTGCAAGATACTTAAGTTCTAAAATATAATTTAATTTAGTTAAAATGAAATAAACCATAAAACTACTTAAAAACCTGCTTATCCTAATCAACTGAAATTTTTATTTTTACCATTCATAAAAGAAGACAAACTAAAAAATTACAAATCTGAAAATTCTATTTTTAACAATGGATGTAACTCGAAGTTGCGTCCACTCTATTTATGCGTCCAAAACTCTTTTCTTTTCCTGCTACAATCCGCTTCGGAATAGCAATGTGCATCCAAACAACATTTTTGTTATTCTGAATAACTATAGTAACTGATATTCTCTATTCCTTAAGATATGTTTGGTTGCAAAACAAGAATAGTTAGAATAGCCACAAAAATAGCTGTCGATTGTCTTATTAGAATAGCTAAATCTCAAAATCCTTAGGAATAACCTATTTTAATAAGACAAAAAGTTTGGATTCCCTATTCTAGCTATTCTAACCCAACCAAATACCAAATAAGCTATTATGAATAGCATAATCTCATAAATAGCTTATTCTCAACCCAACCAAACATACCCTATTGGGTACGTTTGGATGAACTCTAGAATAGCTAGAATAGCTACTGTTTAAAATAGTAAATAAGAATAGCTACTGTTTAAGAACAGTGCTAACTCAAGCTATTCGGAATAGTGAAAAAGTTGTTTGGATTGCATATTTGGAATAGAGTTTGGAGGGAATGAATAAAGTAATAATTTATGTGTTTGATTAAATATAATACAATATAATATTAATTTAAATATTAAATGTAATATAATATTATTTTAATATTAGATTAGGATTAAATAAAATATTATATTAAATATAATATAATATTAGTTTAAATATTAAATATAATATAATATTAGGTTAAATGTTAAATGTAATATAATATTAATTTAAATATTAGATTAGTATTAAATAAAATATTAGATTAAATGTAATATAATATTTAAATATTAAATGTAATATAATATAATATTATTTTAAATATTAAATGTAATATAATATTATTTTAAATATTAGATTAGTATTAAATAAAATATTAGATTAAATGTAATATAATATTAGTTTAAATATTAAATGTAATATAATATTATTTTAAATATTAGATTAGTATTAAATAAAATATTCGATTAAATGTAATAATATTAGTTTAAATATAATACAATATAATATTATTTTAAATATTAGATTAGTATTAAATAAAATATTAGATTAAATATAATATAATGTAATATAATATTAATTTAAATATTAAATAAGATTAAATATAATAATGTAATATTAATTTAAATATTAAAGTAATATAATATTAGTTTAAATATTAGATTAGTATTAAATAAAATATTAGATTAAATATAATATAATATTATTAAATATAATACAATATAATATTAATTTAAATATTAAATGTAATATAATGTTAGTTTAAATATTAGATTAGTATTAATATTGAAAGCAACAAATGTTATTCCATGTTTTTGTAAGAATAGAGAATAGTCCTATTCTCTCTATTACGAATAGCTCTATTTCTCGTTTGGATTATCCTTGTTCCGAATAGCAATGTTATTCTAAGAATAGTGCTATTCTTAGTGCATCCAAACATAGCCTAAATGTTGGAATAGCTACTATTCGGAAGTGTGAAGAGAGAGAAAAAAAATACTTCCTTCTTGAATTGCCGCTAACACAATTCTGAAATGACAAAATTGACACCATTTCTGTTATCTCCGCGTCGTGACAGCTCGTTTGAGACCCCACTTCCTATCTTTTCTTTTAATTAGCACATTGTTAACACTATTTTTTATCAGTTACAGCTATTTACTATTCCAAATATAAATCCAAATAACATTTTTACTAATCCGAATAACACCAATTTCACACTAATCTTAAAATCACTATTTTTTTCTCAATTTTCATTTAATATTCTCAAATTTTGCTATTTTAGCTATTCTAGTTCACATCCAAACGTACTTGCAGCCACTCCATTTCTTGCGTCTGTGTCAAAAATAAAAAATTTCGGATTTCGTGATTTTTCTGATTGTCTTTTTATGAATGGTAAAAATAAAATTTTCGACGTAACCAACCCGAACCCGATAGCGCATACTAAGGGTCTGATCGGAACGGAGACACCTCCTCTTAAACAGGAATAGAAATAGAATTCGCGTCGGGTTTGTGATCGGAAGCAGCCAAAGCAAGAGAAACGATTTCAGTCAGCGCAATTTGGAGAGGCTGAAATTGAGCCAAAAGATTAGAGATTTGGCGAGAAATGATTTTGTAATGGTGAAAATACGTTTGCACCATCGTCTTTTTGTTTGTTTCTCTCCTTCGGACCGAAGCAGTCCATTTTACTTGATAATGGCATGTATTGTAAATTAAATGAATTTTGGGGGCTTTTTTTTTACCATCAAATATTGAATTCTTCTATCTACGTACTTCTTCCGATCAGTAAAATTCAATCATGAGTCTATTCTAATCGTTTCTTTTCTATTTAATTGAATTCTATTTTTTATAATTGTTATTCCGATCACAGTGTAATTCTAATTTGGAAGTACCGAAAATACCCCGCGAAACAACACAATTACATAAACTCTAATTTTGAAGTGCCGTCGCGTTTTTGCTTATTTCTCTCCGCAGCGGCAACAAGAGAAAAATAAAGTCTGCGAAATAGGCCTGCTAATTGGACGAGTTTGTCCATGGGCAACCGGACTGGACAAATATTGGATAAAGTCTGGACGGGCTGTAATATAAATGGGCTTAATATCCGGTTCAGATTCAATTGAAAAGAATAAATGCGGACTGGTCACGGACTGAGCATGAACAGTAACCGAACAAAAATTTAATTGATAAATAATGAGCAGCCCGGTTTAGAGCCCGGTTGAGCCCGGTTGAGCAATGATCGGTAATTCATGTTCTCTTCTCTCTCAGACTCGGTCACTTAGCAAACCGATCTCTCTCCATGGCGCCGCCTCTTCTCCATCACGCCGCATGTCACGCTTCTGGATTACTAACGTAGAGGCACGCCTTCTTCGTTACTAACCGATCTAGCAAACCTAGAGCACGCTTCTGGGTTACCTCTTCTCCATCTCGCCGCCTCTTAGCAAACCTAGAGGCACTGAGGCACGCCTTCTGGGTAATATCAAGTTCCTTAAATTGATAGGTATCTATTAAGGTTTTGGGTAATATCAAGTTCATTTTCATTTATTTCACTACTTGAATTTTCCTCCACAATAAGCAATTTTTACTGCGTACTGCAACCCCCAATTTTAGAATAGTAGGCACCAATTTGTCCGGTACTAACCCCCAATTTTTGTCTTGCATAGTGAGGCTTTATCTCTCCTTACAAGGAAAGAGCTTTTCAACGTTATAGATCAGGCCCAACTTTTCATAACAGAATCAAACAATTAATCGCCATTAGAATTTCATGGCAAACTTGTGGAATTGGTATCTTTACATTTCTGTTCTCTTTTTGTTGTTTGGCATAATATTCAACCTAAAATATTGGATAAGATTTCAAATTTAGTTTAGGATATTTTAAAACATATTATTCAACCTAAAATATTTGAATTTCTAAATGTGTTCATCATCATTAAATATATTTAATCGTATATCAAATTTTAGTTAATTTGAAAATTTAATTGATCAGTTATTAAAAGAATATAAATCCGTCAAACTCTTTTAACTTGTTTGATAAAAAGCAAAATAACTCTAATATTAGCCAAATTTTGATATGCTCTATTTAAACAACTATTTTTTTTTTCTGCCAGAATAATATTTTTCTACAGTATTGGGTATACTGTAAAAAGCACATGTGTTAGAATAAAAGTTAAAAAAACCAATTAAACTTAAGAGAAGGATTGTGATATTTGATTTGGTTAGTACCAGACAAATTAGGTACAGGCAGAATGGGTCTAATAGCCTATGATGTGTTTTCTGCAGTTGTTTACCAGTGTGACCAACTATTTCCCCTTTTTTCTTTCTGCCTTTTATTGGGCATCTTACTGTTTGTTTAAAAAGAAACTTGATACTAAATTGAGACTAATTAGTGGTAAATGGATCAAGTACAAATTTGAAGGTTTAGTTGGGTTTAAGTGGCACTCAATTGCTCAGTTCGAGTAACTCGTGCCTTAAATGGTTCTTTTTGCCTTCTCTTCTTTTTCTGAAAACCGGTTACTCCTGCCAATTCCAGACTTGTGCAAGGATTGTGATTGAGCTTTGTTGACAGACTTGTGTCTCTTGTAATTTACATGTATGCCCTTGGGATTTCTCTAAATTTAAGCCTGAATTGAATTTTAAGCCTCAATTTTTCAATTGTCAAACTGGTACAGGTTCTGTATTTTTCACTATCAACCCTGTCTTTTTTCATTATATTCTTGTTCCTTGTAATAGTTACATATATGCCCTTGGACTTCTCTAAATTTTATATGCAATCCAGCTTATGAATGTGATATAGATGAATAGTGCCAAAATAGTGCCAAAATAAATCCTACGACACGACAAAGCGTCTCTCTCAAAAATAATCTCCTGCGCCATTGTTTCTCTCAAAAACAATCTTAAATGGAGGTGAGCCTGGGTGCCATACCCTTCGACCTCGATTTTCATCCTTCCTCTCCTATCGTCGCTTCTGGCCTGATCAATGGAGATCTCCATTTGTAAGTCTGAAGCCTAGCTTGAACAAACCCTAATTTTAGTAATTTGGACTGAGCTTTGATTCTTGTTTCCTAGTCTTAGTAATTGACTCCATTTCTGTGTTCTAGGTATCGCTACTCAGTGGGCTCTCGACCAGAGAGGTAAATTGACTGATGCAATCTCATTTCGTTTTGGTATTCTTAGTTTCCTGGTAAATTTCATTTTGATAAACTATTTTGCTCTATGTTTTCTTTTATAGAGTGTTTGAAATTAACGCACATGGGGAGGAATCCTGTAGAGCTGTTCGCTTTGCAGATTCTGGAAAAAGTAAGGAGCTCATGGTTCTCTTTTCTTTACTTGAACACTTTTTATGCTACAGTTTATAATCTGAGTGCCAATATTTCTCTAGTAATTCTCACTGCTTCACCGGACTGCTCAATTCTTGCAACTGATGTGGAGACTGGAAAGACTATTGCTCGCCTGGAAAATGCTCATGAGTAACTTTCCTTAATACATTGCACACTCATGTAGTCATGTTTCCTTTTTTGCTGTTCTGAATTGTTGCGTGGGTGACCACTCAACTCTGCTAGAGGGAAAAACATAACATGTATCTGTTTGGTGAATTACTAGTTTGCCGTCCAAAAGTTTGAAATTTTCATAGTTACCTCTAATTCATTTTTATAGCCTCTGAATTACTTGAAAGAAACCCATCAAAGTAATTACCTTTAGCTCACCTGTATATTGGATGAAACGCAAATACAGGGACGCTGTAAACCGACTTGTTAATTTGACAGAGACAACAGTTGCATCTGGTGATGATGAAGGATGTATTAAGGTATGAAATATGAACACTCTTTCTGACAAGTGTTTTACATTTTTTGTGGTGCTCATTAAGTTTAATGTTATTTTTTTTATAACAGTAATAGTTCATTTTTATTAATTTGTTGTTGGTTTATAAATTTCTACTGTTTTATAGGTATGGGATACCCGACAGCATGCTTGTTGCAACTCCTTTAATGCCCATGAAGATTATGTCTCTGACCTGACCTATATGCCAGATACCAAGGAAATCTTGGGTACCAGGTACTATCTTTTTCAGCCCTTCAAATTATTTACTTGCAGTTATTTTCCTATCAGTCTAAGGAATCACAAAACAGTTGACCAGATTGTGTCTAAAGAAAATTGATCAGGGCAATCTTGTGAGATTTTCTTTATTTATTAACCCTTAACCCTAAAAAAGATAGGTTATCTCTTCCAAAATATGAAAAATTTATCATCTTCATACTCTCTTTCTTCAAATGACCCTGAGCTGCATATTTTTCATACTCCTCTCTGTGAAAATGAGGAATGCATGGGTACTTCACAAAAGAAAAAATGATACTGTGAAGGAAAGGTTCACGTACACATTGTAGGAGTGCATTCTTTTCTAGTTTGTTTTTTTTTGGACATTTTTTAAGGTCATAAATGATTACTTCAGTTATGTGGATCTTTTCTCTATAAAAAATGTTGTACCTAACTAATATCTTGTGTTTCTCACATTTACAGTGGTGATGGAACTCTATCAGTTTGTAGCTTGAAAAAAAAGAAAGTAAGCCTTTCTATTGCATTTAAATTACCGAGATGTTTCTCTGGTTTTGAATTGATTATCAATTCTCCTATGTTCTTTAATTTTTTTTATGCTAGGTGAAATCCCAGTCTGAGTTTTCAGAAGATGAACTTCTCTCTGTGGTTGTGATGAAGGTGACCTTATTATTTTAATGCTTAATTATGATTTATTGTTCAAGCTTTATAAAAGTGGTCAGTACGTGTTTTCTAATCTATTATATGTTCTTCAGAATGGTAAAAAGGTGATTTGTGGAACTCAGACCGGAGCTCTGTTGCTGTATTCTTGGGGCTATTTTAAAGATTGCAGGTACCATATCTTGATTTTTCTTTTTGTATGCTAATTGGAACTGAATATTTTGATCCATGCAATTTAACTTTATATGTATCTTTTTTATTCAGTGATCGGTTCGTAGGCCATCCAATGTCAGTTGATACATTATTGAAGGTGAAGAATACTTAATTGTAAATCTTTTCTTTCCAAACTAACTTGTGTTTTCCCCGTTACTCCTAAATTTTTTTTTTCTATTTTGTTTATTATTTTCAGCTTGACGAAGATAGATTAATATCCGGATCATATGATGGTGTGATCAGGTAAAATTCCTCTTTAATGTTTCTTTCTCTGGCTTAACTGAAAAAAAAGGAATAACCTGACATTTAGAAATTTATACAGGTTGGTGGGTATACTACCGAATAATATAATTCAACCTCTTGCAGAGCATTCAGAATTCCCTATTGAGCGCCTTGGTAAATCCCACTTTCTTGAAAATTTGTTCTGTTTCTTATTTCATTGTCTTTTAGGAATAGATCTGTTTTGCCAACAAAGCGTCAATATATTCTAGTTCCTACATAACCTTGCAAATGAGAGAAAATACTCATTATAACTCTACAAAGCACAGGGAATATTAACTCTTTCCTCTCGATTAAATTTCATTAAAAAGCTATTGGACTGCTTCATTACCAGTTTTTATTTGGTTATGTTGTGCAGCTTTCTCAACTGATAGAAAATTTCTGGGAAGCATTTCACATGACCAAATGCTTAAGGTGATTTTACTCTTTCCTCAAATTTTGTTGGAGAATACAATTTCTTTCGCCACTAGACCTCAAACTACAAGAATTCACATCATCTGAGATATCTCAAATTTTGAGCTGATATGTGGGAAAAACTGGACTGTTCAAACCCTTTCTGCACGACTCTCAAGGCACAATAATACTGCCCCCCTGCATTCCGAATAGGCACCGGAAAAAAATTTGACCCGGCTTTAGATAATTGAAAATTTGACATATCTCAGAGGATACAGACTCAAACTTCAATGGGATGTAACCCTGCAAAATGGAAGTATTATGTTCTATCTTATTGCCTGAACGTATCTTGTATTTACTTGCAATGTGCACTCAACACAGTTGGAGACATTTGCACTCAACCCTTTTGCCTTACTATTGATAATTGTGGTTCCAACTTGGCAAGTTAAACTTCAATCCGAACAATTATCGTGCCAGGTATATTTACATGTGGGGCTTTGAGTTGTTTTGAACAAGTTAGGAAATTGTTTTGGGAGTTGAGATAAGGTCGTTTGGCAATTTGGTTATACTTTAATTACTATGTAG
This sequence comes from Carex myosuroides, assembly GCA_028015225.1. Lineage (NCBI taxonomy): Eukaryota > Viridiplantae > Streptophyta > Magnoliopsida > Poales > Cyperaceae > Carex > Carex myosuroides. Next base: position 4,705,102 of record CM051464.1, read on the forward strand.
TTTGCCAATTTTCTTTTATTTGCAAACTCCTCGAAAATGAGCGGCTGTTAATTGCAACTACAAAAAATGTTGTCTTTTATATGCAAATATGGCAAATGCTGAGTCATGTTTGCAAGGAACCTTGTTTTCATCTTCTCATGTAATGTGCAATTTACAGTTATGGGATTTAGAGGAACTACTGAATACACCTCAAGAAAATAATCACGAAGAAAATGAAGCTGTTCAAGATGATAGTGATGATGATGACGATGATGACGAGATGGATATTGACATAGTTCCCCCTAAATCATCAGGTAATTAAACTAAAAATATATACTAGGTATCCCTACCCTCAATTTCTGAAAAAAATAAATCCAAAGTGCCCTTGTGATGAAATATTTCCTGTTTAGAGGGGTGTATTGGATGCTTTTTTCATACCAAGGGGTATTCATATGCATTTTTCTAGGGGCATATATGAAATAATTCTTTTCTTTATAATATGGCGGTATGATCTGATCTGACCCACGATAAGGATGACAAGTGTGGAAGGATTCAGCCTGATATTTAATTTGAAAAGATGCAGATATTTTTACAACCACACAAATAACAAATTACTTGGATATACACCACTGTTCCCAGTCATCCTCTTTAATTAGTGGAATGGTTAATCTTGGTTTTTAATAGGCACTATATATTTGAACAACTTTTTAACTTCAATACAAATGCTCATGTTCTCTGAAATAGACAAATTCTCATTTGTTAATCCTTTCAATATTGGGGTTGTGATTTCTTGTTCTAAATAGGATCCAAGAGGAGGAAGTCAAGCAAGGGAGGAAGCTCGAAAACTTGTTCATTCTTTGCAGATTTGTAGCAAATGTGAGAGTTTTTTATATTTTAATTAGCATGACGTGCTGAGTTGAAATTTGTCCTAAATTTTGACTGGTGGCCATGAAGGGTCATTGGTCCTTGCTTTTAGCGTATAGAGCTTTCCGGAATATTGTTGAGTAAAGCTTGTTTTATTGTCCTAAATTTCATGTTGAGTTCCTTTTCATTCAATTGTTTGTTAGATACCTGTAACCCAACTGATGTCCAATTTTGTCAAAATTAAAAATTAAATTATAGATGTATTTTTTTATTAATTACATAGCATGTAATATCAAGGTCGTTGTAAAACTAAAATATCCATTTTTTAAATAATCTGATGATGACCAATAAACTTTTAAATTGTATAGGGGTGGGGCCAGTTTTCTTCTCTTCGAAGTAGCCTTATTTTGTTTATTCTGACGAAGGGGTTTAACTTCCGAACATTTTGGTGGTGTTTGGTTGTGGACTTTGTTATTTCAACTTAGGTCGGTCTAAATTATTTATGTTTGGTTGAGGTCTAAAGTTAGACCACGGCTTAAAGTATTCCTTGTTTGGTTAGAGTTGGTGGAGGACTAAAGTTTTGGAAGTCTAAGTTAGTTAATTATTAATAACAAGATACTAATTATATAATATTAATTATTAATTATAACTATAATATAATATAACATTTTTATAATAATTATTTAATATATTAACAATATAAGATATTAATTATATAATTATATATTAATAATAAGATACTAATTATATAATATTAATATATTAATAATATAAGATATTAATTATATAATTATATATTAATAATAAGATACTAATTATATAACATTAATATATTAATAATCACTATAATATATTATAATATTATTATAATATTATTTAATATATTAACAATATATGATATTAATTATATAATTATATAATTATATAATTAATAATAATTATTAATAATAAGATACTAATTATATAACATTAATATATTAATAATCACTATAATATATTATAATATTATTATAATAATTATTTAATATATTAACAATATATGATATTAATTATATAATTATAAAATTAATAATAATTATTAATAATAAGATACTAAGAGTAGAACTAGGGTGCTCCTAAGCTCACCAAGCTCTTCCGTGAGCGCGACTCTAAAACCTATCAAATTGACTTCAAATGACATTTCCAAACCGTTAGATGTTCAATCTATATTAAAATGTGCTTGGAGACCAAATTTTACATTTTTTGGAATTTTTTTACTATTTATTAAGATGGTTTGAAAATCGCTGTTTTCCAATGGTGCAGAATTTTAATAAAAACAGCGATTTTCAAACCATCTTAATAAATAGTAAAAAAATTCCAAAAAATGTAAAATTTGGTCTCCAAGCACATTTTAATATAGATTGAACATCTAACGGTTTGAAAATGTCGTTTGAAGTCAATTTGATAGGTTTTAGAGTCGCGCTCACGAAGGGCTTGGTGAGCTTAGGAGCACCCTAGTTCTACTCAGATACTAATTATATAATATTAATATATTAATAATAACTATAATATATTATAATATTATTGTTAATAATTATTTAATATATTAAGAATATAACATATTAATTATATAATTATATATTAATGGGGGAATCGGTTATATACCCATCAAAAGTTTGGAATTTGGATATTTGCCCATCAAATCTTCAAAAGTTAAGAATTTGGATATTTTTAATACAGATTTTTGTTGGAAATTATCAGTTTTAATATCAATATGGGTAAATTTCCAAATTATCAGTTTTAAAAATATCCAAATTTACCCATATTGTATTAGAAATTTACCCCAATTTGAAGATTTGATGGGCAAATATCCAAATTCCAAACTTTTGATGGGTATATAACCGATTCCCCCTATATTAATAATAATTAGTAATAAAAAGATACTAATTATATAATATTAATATATTAATAATAACTATAATATATTATAATAATTATTTAATATATTAATAATATAATTAATATTAATAATATACTAATTATATACTAATAATATATTATTACTAATTAATGAGGAGAGGGGTGAAATGGTTGAAGGTGAATGACAGTGGGCCCCAGTGGCGTAAAATTGAAGTCTAAATTTAAGGCACCTCAAGAGGTGGTTTAATTTAGACCCGTTTAGGCCGGCCTAACTTTTAGGCTATTCCATGTTAGGCCAATTAGTTTAAATCGTGTTTGGTGGAATAACAGTGGCCTAAAGCCTTTAAGCCACCTTTAAATCACAACCGAACATGGATTTTGGTTTTATTGTGCTTCTTAAAAGTTTGGTTTGTTGAAACCTAAATGAATCTTGCTCTACAGACCATAAATGAATTTCGTTTGTTCGAACATACATCTGTGCTCTTGCAACCTACTACATATTGACGAGTGGACTGTTCTTCTATTGCAATTGCAATTGTTGCCAAACAAATCCTAGTTATAGAAGATGATAATTTGAAGTTGGAACAACTAAGTTGCGAAAGAGGAAAATGAAGCACTATTATTGTTGTGTCATTACGAATTTTGCTTTTTAAAAAAAATAAAAATTTCACATGAAAAAGCAAAAGAACTCCCACGAATAGAAAAATTCTTATTCACTGCCTTTTTAAAAGAAAAAGTAGAACTTTACTATTTTAATTTTAATTTTAATCGAGGCCGTATACTTTTAGAATAAAGTATGATTTTACTAGTTTATCTGAGGCCGTATACATTTAACAAGGAGATAAAATTAATAGAAGGGAAAGGGAATAAGACAGAGTGAGGTTCCCCTCCCCTCCCCTCTGTACAGTGTTCTAACATTCCGATTTGAAAGTGAACGGCTTCGACAAAAATCAATACAACTCTAACTTTCTAACCTCTGCTTCTCTCTGCTCCTTCGAAAGAGGAAAGTGAACTCACCCGATCAGATGCAATGCAGTCTAACAATGGCTCCACTTTTCCTCCCTCCGCGCATCCCTTTCTGGAACAGGCCCTTAGAAAAAAAAAGTGGAGAATACTTGCTACAAAAACCGACATTTTTATTAATATCCAAAGTTTAATACAAATTATTATTTATGCCCAGATTTCGAGCCAATATCGAAAAATGCCCAAGCCGGCCAGAAAATGGCCGGCTTACTCCCTCCCTAAGCCGGCCATTTTCTGGCCTGCTTAGTACTTTTTTTTTTTTAAACCGCAAAAACTCTATAAAAGGGCACCATCTGGACGTGGTAGTATTAGTATGATTTAAAATTTGAATGCATTTGAGTTTGGTTATAATAATTAGTATTTTATTGTAGTTGGATGAAGTAGGTTGTAATTTCTTTGAGTATTAATTAATTTCATTACTTCTTATTTAGTAGTTTTGTACAAAATAATAAAGTACACACAAATTGTAAATAGAGTCCACACAATTTTTACAACATGCATATAAATCACCTATTACTACCACGTCTAAAATTTAATCCCCGAAGTAAACCACTTGCGAAAGATGCCCTACGAGATGGCCTAGCAGATGGCTCTGGTTGCTCACTAGATGGCCCGGCTTGGGTTCCAGATGGCGCTGCTTGGCTTGTAGATGGCCATGCTTGGCTTGTAGATGCCCTTGTTGTGCGTCTAGTAGTGGACCTCCTCGGTTGGATCACAGATGGCTCCCCTTCCACCCCAACCGCCTCTCCTCCTATGGCAACCGCCTCTCCCATTGCTTCGGCATACATAGCAGTTGCATCTAAACGGCTCGTAGCTGTGCTTAGGGTTTAGGGTTTAGGGTTTAGTTGCATCTAAATTGCTCCGGACCCACTTCCCGACGCCATTACTCGCTCATTTTCTGCCGCATTTGCTGCGTTTCTTGCCTCTGCATTTGCATGTGTTACTTAGTAAGTTGGTATAAATTGAAAAGAAAAATAATTTTGGATGAATGTTACATACCTCTTCGTTGTCTATCGGAAGTGGAACGGCGAGGCTAATGCCTCCTTCGTCTACCTTCCATTTCATCCATCGTCATTATATGATGGGTGTGTTTTCGCCTCCCCTTCCTAATCCAACCACTACTCGGAAGGATTCTGTCTCCAGTATTAGGAGGCCAGTCTCCCATATTGCCAATTGGAATGAACACATGGTTCCAAGTACTCACAAGATAGTTTGTTTTATACCAGTCTGCAACAAAGTCGTCCTCTTGCCAGTTTCGGTCACGGCAAATAGCTAAGACATGAGCGCACGGAATAGAAGTTAATTGGATACCTCTGCAAGTGCATTCCATTTGTCTGTCGGGACCGCGTGTCACAATATACATGAACTCTCTGTGAGTGGGTTCCATGTTGCCCATGTCGCTATGGGTGGAAGGAACGTACTCATTTGGGGATGAAACTTGGTACTGACCTTGGCCCTGCGTGTAACGCACCAACCGCATTTTTGCAGCTTTCACCCAACGTGCTCTCATCTTTTGCAAAACCCGGTCAGAAAGAACCTGTCCCTTGTCTTGTAATTCCATTGCTCGCTGTAGCCGCTGAACAAACCATCTGTTGCACGTGTAGAACGTATCCTCCACTATGGCACAAACAGGCAATCTACGACTTGTTCGGAAGACATTGTTGAGTGACTCGGAGCCGTTTGTTGTCATGATACCAAACCGGTATCCTCCGTCACTGGTTTGGAAAATCTTCTCATAATTGGACGGCTCCATCGCATCATGAGGACGTATTTTGCCCACCCTCTTTAAATATGCATTACACTTCGGATTTAGCTGCACAAAAATAAAATGGTGTTATTTCATTTTCATAAAATTCTTATAAGATAATTAAACGAAATATTATAAGTTAGACATACATGAGCAAACTCTTCGAACATCTCTCTCAACCTTCTCGGCTTCTTCCTCTTTGCTCTTTCCCTGAACCTCTATTCGTACTACCTGTCTCCTCCACAGTTCTGGACCAGGTTGTCAGCAACATGCTACATACAATACTTGTGCACAAAAAGCTCGGGAGGCCATCCGTATTCAGCTGTCAGTGCAGCTTTGATCCCCTTGTGCTGGTCCGATATAACACATACAAATTTACTACATCCGAGCACTTCATTCCTCAACCACTGCAAGAAAAAACCCCAATTCTCAGTATCCTCATGCCGCACAATTGCAAATGCAATAAGCAACAATTGGTTCTCGGCATCGTAGCCATCCATTTTCCGCTGGAGGGATGGCAATATCGGGTTGCCAATTCTAGGTCCCACCTTTCTGGGTTGTAACCGGTGTGTGTGTAAACTATGGATTTCAAGTCTAAAAGTGAGATGTCATCTGAAATCATTAATGAATGAGCTGCATCTTTGTTGTAATAAGCCCCTTGTGTATTAGTAAGCATCTTCCCACCATAGTGTAATGAAATAAAGGCCATAGTAAACAAACTACATTTTAGAAAATGGTAAACAATTGTCAGGTTACTAAATGGTAAACATTTGTCAGGTAACTAAATAGTAAACAATTGACAGATTACTAAATAGTAGACAATTGACACATTTGTATAGGGTATAGGGTATAGGGTTTTGGGTTTAGGGTTTAGGGTTTAGGGTATAGGGTATAGGGTGTAGGATTTATGGTTTAGGGTTAGGGTTTTGGGTTTTGGGTTTAGGGTTTAGGGTATAGGGTATAGGGTATAGGGTATAGGGTATAGGGTATAGGGTTTTGGGTTTTGGGTTTAGGGTTTAGGGTATTGGGTTTTGGGTTTTGGGTATAGGGTTAGGGTTAGGGTTAGGGTTAGGGTTAGGGTTAGGGTTTATGGTTTATGGTATTGAGTTTTGGGTTTTTTTAATTAAATTTAATTTTTTTAATAATATAATTAATTATTCTATAAAATAAAAAATAATATAAAATTACCTTAACAGTAATTTGCGCTGCTGCCTCGGGCTGTGTGCCTTGGGACGAAGGGAGGGGTGTCATTTTATAGAGTTTTTGCGGTTTTAAAAAAAAAAAAAAGTACTAAGCCGGCCAGAAAATGGCCGGCTTAGGGAGGGAGTAAGCCGGCCATTTTCTGACTGTCTTGGGCATTTTTCGATATTGGCTCGAAATCTAAGCATAAATAATAATTTGTATTAAACTTTGGATATTAATAAAAATCGGCTACAAAAAGGACCACACGTTGAAGAGAAGCCTTAAAGCACGATATATTTGTTAATTAAAAAACCAAACAAAGTAAAGAAAAAAATACTGTTTTGATAAATCGTAAAGCACAATGCCATAATCACTCTCACCTAAACTTATTGACGCACCTAAAATAAAAGTTTAGCCCTGGCCCCTGGACCAGATCATGACTCACTCACGAGGTCCTCCCAAGGAGAGGACCCAAACGCATCGGAGGACAGGGTCACAGGAGGAGGCAACAGAGACTGGACTGCAACTGCACCTCATTGGTTGTTACTTGTTAATGCAACTGCACCGTATTTGATCTTCTATGGCCGATGCGGCGTAGATATATTTATTGTGCTGTTTCGCATTTTGTGATGATTGATTGGCTGGACTCGTGCGGGTCGCTCGGATCGGGACAATCAGGGTCCCTTTTGGTGGGCCCCACTCAGATCCCGCCTTCCACTTTCGACAATGGCTAGGCTCTCCAACGCACCAATTTGTACCCCATCGCTTTTCCCCTTTTTTGCAAGCGATAAAAACTATTTATTCCCAAACACAGACGCGATCGCATCTTAACCTAACCCCCACATCATGGCCGTTCATTCCATCTCTGGTACTTGAAATGAACAAAGGATGTGTCAACACGTCATGGTTCAATGCATCTGGATGCGACCAAATGTGTCTTGGGTTATTATCACTCCCTCCTGATCTAATTTTATTTCTCCGTCTGGAATTGGTTCGGATACGCAGTAATAAGTTGAATTCGGTAGATTCTTCTTTCTTTTGAAGTGAATTTATGCCGGTTTTTTAATTGATTTTGTAAATAATGTTCAATTTTTACGAGAAATTAACTTATTCGGACTTCTGATTTGCTCATGAATTCTTTGTATTATGATTGGGAAGATTGCCGTCATTAGTTCACTCTCCAATGTATAAATGGATATTCTATAGTGTACTTAATTTAAAGCGCATACATAGAAAATAACTGGAATCATCTGGATATTTGTTGACTGAGGTCCGTCAATGTCTAACAAATCTTACAATATCCTGAAATTTATACACTCAACTTTTTAAAGGTCGCTAGATTGAAAGATGGATGCATCGGGCAAAGGAGGTAGCAGTGGTGCTGAGGCACTGCAGAGAAACTACCGAATTGGTAAAACTTTGGGTATTGGGTCTTTCGGCAAAGTAAAGATTGCAGAGCACATTTTGACAAGTCACAAGGTAGCCATCAAGGTGCTCAACCGTCGTAAAATCAAAAGCATGGAGATGGAAGAAAAAGGTAATTTTACAATGATTTGTTTTTTATCTCCTCACTTAACTCTCTTTTCTTACTGCTTTCGAGGTATAAATTACATTAAATGAGCTGTTTCGGTGCATTGATTTTTGGTGCTAGTTGCCTGTGCCAATGAAAATTTTATAAACATCCAAAAGCAGAGGAAGCCGTGTCCAAAAATTTATTTTATCTTTATATGATGCTAATAGGCCTGCTGCATGAATGGAAAGTTAGAAAGTATTAAATAACTGGTAATGTAATGAAACACAGGTACTCGTAACTCACTAACAAGAATGAGAGTATTCATATTTATTTCACTAGAATTTCCTATTTAAAAGCATCAGAGTTGGCAATCCATGTGAGTAGAAGGGGGTTTATTAGGAATATACATTAAATTTGTCGTGCCTTTCCTTGTTGTAGTGAAGAGAGAGATAAAGATATTGAGGCTGTTCATGCACCCGCATATAATACGCCTGTATGAGGTCATAGATACACCAACTGATATATATGTGGTGATGGAGTATGTTAAATCAGGAGAATTATTCGACTATATTGTAGAGAAAGGTAGGTTGCAAGAGGACGAGGCTCACCGATTTTTCCAACAGGTATGAATTTTTGCTCTGTACACTATAATTTGAAAACTATGTTGATAACAGGACAAGCTTCTTCGATTACTTTACTGAAATAGATTTTGGTAGGTGCTAGTCGCATCCTTTGAAACTTCACTAGCAATGAAACTGTTAGCAATTTATGGTAAATACATAATTTCTTAAAGATAATATCTGCCCGCCTTTCATATAACTTTCCTATTGCACCAAAGGAAATGCCATTTTGCACTGCATTTATTGCTATATATTGCATTTTTTGATATACCTCAACTTCCTTGCTGACAGAATTCGAAATTGTACTAACAGATAATATCAGGTGTGGAGTACTGCCATAGAAACATTCGTGCACCGAGATTTGAAGCCTGAGAATTTGTTATTAGACTCGAAATGCAATGTGAAAATAGCCGATTTTGGCCTAAGTAATGTAATGCGTGATGGTCATTTTCTCAAGACAAGTTGTGGCAGCCCCAATTATGCTGCACCTGAGGTATGGTTTCTATATTTAATATTAGAAGTATACTGTACTGCTTTATTAGTATATGTTATTTACATAAGCTTTTTGGTAAAGGTGATTTCGGGTAAACTATATGCTGGTCCTGAGGTGGACGTGTGGAGCTGTGGTGTCATCCTGTACGCACTTCTGTGTGGTACTCTTCCCTTTGACGATGAAAACATCCCCAACCTTTTCAAGAAAATAAAGGTAAATGAGCAGTCTACCAATGAATAAATAGTTATATATGACATTCTACTTCTGTAGAAGCATAATTACCATGTGCAATTTTAAATATATCTTTGCAAAACCTTAGAAAAATATGGACTTGCAGCCGTTACTATTTTAACAAAACGATGCCGATAATACCCTTTTGTAACGCTTGGTTAGGGTCAAGTGGCTATTGCAATATTAAATGGCAGCCAGAATGAATTATTAACTGAGGCTTAATTGAAGTTAGTTCCAATACCAGGGAACAGTAACATACATCTAGCTATCAGTGTAAATTTTCACCCTTTGATTAACATGAGGTTTTCTACAATGACCCACTAAAAGAATTTGATTAGCTATCAGCATTAATTTTCACCCTTTGATTAACATCAATGACCCACTAAAAGAATTTGATTAGCTATCAACCTTACTTTTCAGTTATTTTTGGCCTTTATAATGTGTTAGCTGAGTTTTCATTATGGTATCGCAATTAAAATTGGCGCTTGTTATTTAACACCGAACTGAGTTTTCATTATGGTATCACAATTAAAATTGGCGCTTCTTATTTAAACACTGAACTGTAATTTTGTGGGGAAACCAAATGAATGCTAAATTCTTTGCAAGTACTAGGTAATATATCAAAAGAAATGTTTCCTATTTGTTTTTTTTTTGTTTTTTTCAGGGAGGGATATACACTCTGCCAAGCCACCTGTCAGGACTGGCACGTGATCTGATACCTCGGATGCTGGTGGTGGACCCAATGAAGCGAATCACAATCCGCGAGATAAGAGAGCATCCCTGGTTCCAGGCCCGCCTACCTCGCTACCTTGCCGTGCCTCCTCCTGACACCACTCAACAAGCCAAAAAGGTAATATTTTCTATACAAAATAATAGTATCAAGTTGTATAAACATGACCTTGTTAGAACAGTTTATATTTGATAGTCACCATGCCATATTATAATCTATTGCATAAAAAGCTAACCTTGTCAAGAAAAGTCGATAGGGCTTCATTTTATATGAAAAAGGTGGAATTTTCTCAATATGCTCGTAAAACCTTGAAATAGTAAGAGATTTCGAAAAAAATGTATAATTTGATCTCCAAGCACAATTTAATATGGAGATCATGTAGAGCTGTTCGGATCAGCTGTTTGGACCTTGAAATCGCAAATATGGTTGTGAATTAAAACCAAAACAGGGGTTTTAATTTCCGATGCAATAGTGGGTAATATGTGACATTCTGGTGAATTTTCGGGTTGTCTCTGATATATCAGGTTTTATGAGGGTATTTTGAGGTCTTGCAGTGGCATAAATGAAATTGCACTTTGAGAAATGGTAGACTTTTGGAGGGTTTCTTTAGTAGATTATTATGGTATTTAAAATAAAGCTCGATATTTCTTCCAAGTTGCAATTAGCACCTACCCTGTTCTTAGATATTAGCAAATTTACTCAGCCTCTACATAATTCCCTTATAAAATGTCAGTTTCCTTAGTTGAAGCAACCAACTAGGATGAGTTGATATATAATTCCAAGGCAATTAAGCCATTTTGTTGTTCAACTTATCCTTGTTGTAAATTCTTAACTGTTCTTTTATAGTTTTAAAATTCCAAAAAATATTGGATTAGTTGCTAACTATGACGAATCTTGGGTGTACTTTGCAAACATAGCAAGTTTTTGTGTCTAATTCGCAAGAAAATCCCCAAAAGACTAAAACATATTATAAATAACTAGGTAACCTAGAAAGGTGAAAAGGTGAACTTTTGATGTGGATAACAGTTTGATAGGGATTGACAGTATCTGTGGCTACTCCCTTGAACCATAATTTATATTGCTAGTCCACGAAGGTTCCTTTGTGGGTTAATTACCTATACCCTTTTTATTTATTTTTTATATAATACTCGTTTGGTTATACCATCTGTTGATTTATGCTAGGAAAGCTGATCCAGCTAAATTTACATACTGGTATCAATCTAGTACCTATTCCAGGAGGTGCAGTATATACATAAAAGGGTGTGTGTGAAAAGACACTTCCAGGGGTTTATGTATTTTTTACGTATACTAGAACTACTTATGAATAAGCACTCTTAATTGATGTGCCTGAATCTCTGACGCGTCTTGTTACTTGTACAATATACCTTTTGATAATTATCCACTATTTTGAATGGTCCTATTTTATATGGTTCCTGTTGCATTATAGGCATTGCATGGCTTTTTATTAGTAATGATTCATTTTGGCATTTAATTTTCTTCAAATAACGTAGATCGATGAAGATACACTGCAAGAAGTTGTGAAGATGGGTTATGACAAAAATCAGGTGGTTGATTCACTCCAAAACAGAATGCAAAATGAGGTAATTGTTATAGCAAGCCCTCTCTCTCTCTCTCTTTCTCTGTCTCTCTCTCTAACTTATTATTTTTTTATTTTATGTGCAGGCAACAGTGGCATATTATTTACTTCTAGATAATCGCCTCCGTGCCACTAGCGGCTATCTTGGTGCTGAGTATCAAGAAGCCATGGTTCGTTTTCTTTTTTGCTAAATTTTTATTACGTTGATGATTACTACCCATGATTTTCTTGATTTGCATACAACGTTATCCCATTGCACGTTTGGCAAAATTACGCTTGCTATATTTCAATTCTGTTACTGGCATATGCCAGCCAAAATATACCAATGAATGCATGTCCTTTTTTTTGTTTTATTGACCTGCTTTGGTCATTAATATCTCAAAGTAGACTCTAGCTCAATAGCAAATTTCAAATAGTTAATTGAGGCACAGTTGCATTGAGAAGTAACTTATTATGATTGGAGCCTAACAAGAGGTTTAATATAAGAGTTTAAAAGGGTCAAGTGATACTTGTAATTTAGCAAGTATCACTTAGCTTCTAATTAAAGAGTTTAGAAGTTATCCCTTCTGATGGTCTGACTTCTCTTAGGATTCTGCTTTGGCATTATCTCGAATGACTTCATATGAAGCCCCGAGTTCAACAATTACGCCCCGGTCCTCCATTTACATGGACTCACAATGGTCTGGTGCCATGCGGCCCCACTTTCCTTCTGAAAGAAAATGGGCACTTGGTCTCCAGGTCTTTTTTCTTTGTAAAACTTTTCATTTTTCTTTTGTTTTTTTCCCTGTATGTGACAAATCTATGCATATTTGAACTTGTTGACTTTCAGCATGCCTAATTAATTGTAATCATGTTGAATTAAAATAAAAAAAGAACAAATTGTCAACAATCTTCAATTTTATTATGAACTGAGAAACATCAGCCCCCCAAAACGCCACATATAGAAAAATGTAGAAGTCTTTTAACACAAGAACTAAACTACAAGCCCCCAAAACATGAAATATGCATACTGATATCAACCACAATTTGCATGGAACTGAAAACTGTACTAAATTTCTCATCGCAAGACTTAATTGCAATCTTATTTTGGATTTTGATAGTCTCGAGCACATCCTCGGGAAATAATGACAGAGGTGCTGAAGGCGCTACAGGAATTGAATGTGTATTGGAAGAAGATTGGCCATTACAACATGAAGTGTAGGTGGGCCCGGCACATACCTGGCCAGAACGAGACCATGCTGAATTTGAATCATGGTTTTGGGGAGGAGACTGGAATTATTGAAAATGATGATTGCGGTAGCGAGAACTTGCAAAATGTTGTCAAATTTGAAATTCAGGTGAGCTGCCTCTTCCCTATAAGAAAGACTCCAAAAATTCCAAGTAATGGTATCCTTGATTTGCACCAAGCATCATATGTTTTTATTTATTTATTTGTTGTTATGTTTGTGATATGTAGCTTTACAAGACGAGAGATGAGAGATATCTACTAGACTTGCAGAGGCTGGGTGGGCCCCAGCTACTCTTCATGGACCTATGTGCTGCTTTCCTTCTCCAGCTCAGGGTCCTGTGAATTTATGTTACTTTATATTTTATAATTTTAATTTATCGACCTCCTGATCAGTAGCTATCTATCTTTGATTTTAAGTTTTAACTGCCATGACATGTACATATAGGATATAGCTGCTTGTACTAGAGTTGTCTTTTTAGTATTTCTTTTGTTCTTTTTTTTTTGTTTTGACTGGACTACGTAAAAGCTTGGTGGCTGTAATGTTCGCTACCTGAGATGGGATGGGAAGGGAAGCTTCTGAATTTTTTGAAGCTTCCACCAGATGGATACCAACTTTTGAAATCCATTTTATATCTAAGCTATCTCAAAATCTTCTTTTGTTGCGTGAATTGCGAAAACGTTTAAGCCAATGCCTGTTGGCTGTTGGCTGTTGGTACTGGATACTCTATATTTATATGATTTTGATTTGAGAAAATTAATCTAATGTGAATTAATGCATTTTCTAATTCAGGAAAAACTATCGAGCTTCGAGTTGAGAATTTGCTAAAAAAAGTTAAAACGTTAGCTAATCTTAGAATTCTAATTAGGGTTAGGTTAGCTAATCTTAGAATTCTACTTATTGTAACCACATCCACATGATCTCTCTCTGACTCTCTCCATAGTCCATACCAGCCGACCAGCGTACTCTCACTGTTTAATCTTCAATTAATGGGTTCCTTCAAGCACCGAAATAATAGCATACATCATACATGATACGTAGACAGAAGAGAGGATTGGAAAAACGAAATCTAGATAAAGAGCAACTGTTCGATCATATACAAACATGAGTAAGTACATGTGATCGATGACAATATGACATACAAGTTCCATAATTCAAATAATAAAAGGAACCCTCAACTCAAAATCTAGTCTCAATACCAATTCTGAAACTGAAAACCCATTACTGATCAGTGAAAACACTCGGCGTCAAAAATCCTCTTCAGATCTGATCTCTAAGAGATGGTGGGATCACAAGAGAAAACTTGGCGAGGCAACCTCAGTGCCTCAGCCAATTCAAAGCACATATCGTCAAGCACCTCACTTGGACACCATCTACAAAACTTGGATCTGATCCGGCACGATCTGTTTGTCTCTAACTTGCTTTGACTTGTACAGATCCTGACCCTGCGAAAACCCAAAAAACAAAAATGTATTTTTTACAAAATATTTGAGAACCTAATATATTGCAAGGCAAGTACTCACCCTCAGAGCAGGATTAGCGTCTGGATGGAACACCGAAAGAGCACTCATTGCACTAATAAGCACGCCCATAGGATGCGCATCATGAGGCATGTCTTGTATTATATTCTGTTTATAGAAAAACAAATTTTCAAACTCAAAAAATTCAAAAAAAAATGTAACTTCGTGGCAGGACCCTTCCCATCCTTGAAAAATTCAACCTCCAATAGCTTTCAGAAAGACCATTGAGCACTAAAAAACTCATTTTCTGACTAAATCTAATGTCGCCTACCCCTATTCTGGAATATAAACTGCGCAGTGTTGAATTCTTAGGGTCTTGCTAATGTTGCTAATCTGATCTCTGGATTTGATTTTAAAGGATGGCCGAAATGGTTACTGTTTACAACAATTTGTTATTTTAGAAAATTTCATCAATTTTATAAGATAGATGAATGTGTTTACCAAAAGACCCTGAGGTACAGCAGAGTGTTGCGAAATGGCAAACTCCCAATCTACCAATTGACTCTCAGAAGGCAAATTTCCATACACTGCAGTAAAGGATAAAAATCAAACATTTGCTGAAATACACCATGGATAAGGTATCACTGTACCAAATTGAGCCGCACACAAAGTTCACGAACAAATAAACAGCAAACTTCAGGAGGTCAATAAATGATTAATCAATATACTCATCAAATATGAAAGTTACAATTCATACTTTTGTTCATTAGTTTTCTCAGAGAAAATATAAATTTGGTGCAGTTATGAAACAGCTCAAGGTGCAACGTGACAAAAAAAGGTTAACATATTTGGCATGCTTAACCAGACATGTTGTAACATGCCAATTTGGAGCGGGACATAAGCTCTATTATGTTAGCGGTTTCTTGTTGTTTAATTTACGAGATTTTGCAAATCAACAGTTTCTTTTTACTATTAACTTCAGTTCATGTGACGTTAGTAAGCTTACCAGTCAACCACTGCAAGAACCCAATTCGCTGAAATGAACAAGTATTAAATTAAAAAGTATAAAAAGAACCAAGATAATGAAATTTTTACTGGTTTGTTGGCTTACTGAGTAGATATGCAACCTCCATAAAGGTACTATTCTCAGCCAATTCCTCAATTGGATAGCCTCTATACCGAAGAATACCCAAATCTCCATCGATATAACTTATAGAAGACCGAACTGGAGCTGTGTTGAGATATCCAGGATCATAAAGCTTTATTCCCTTGTCATTCTTCCCAGTTGTTATCTAAAAGTTAACATAATTTAAATTAGCTTTTTTTTGCTTCTAAACTGACAAGAAAGCAATTTTGTATAACGTTGGATATCATGTTTAAATTTTATTTCTGAAGATTGTCAAAATAAATGTTTGTCAAGTGATACCTCCTCTTTTTCTTATATCTATACAATACACACTTAATTCTATATGAACATTATATCATTTTGGGCAATTACATATAAAATTATGTTGCTGCCAGAAATTTATAAGATGCTCACTCATAATTCCTTGAATACAAAAAGAAAAGAAAAAGAATGAGACCTTGTATCAATTCTAGTGATTTAAACTTAAAGAAAAAGTAGGAAATAGCTAGTATCCTCCAGGTCGGGTCAGGTCGGGTCTGGGTGAAACACGTCGAGTTGTTGGATCTATAGTTTTGTGACTTTTGTCTAGTGTACTGTAGTAAAATATCAGTAATTCAGCAGCAATTAACAAAACAGAAGGAAAACAATCTAAATTTGAAAGAAGATTTTGTCCCTACTCACTACCTGCTGGACTGGTATCAAATATCATATTGTACATAGGTCACTACAGTTGAGCTGCTAACTTAATTCATGAGGCCAGTACAAATATAATGTAGCATACACGGAAACTACAGGACTTGATTCAAGAGCTAACTTAATTCACGATTCTCTGCCATTTCATTCTAATTAACCTTTCAGAAGTCCATCCGACATCGTAAATTTGAAATTCGCCTTCACGGGCCTTCCAAAAGTTTGCAACATGATTAAGTTGCAGTACCGAATGCTATTGGTAGAACCATCTCTAGCAAAAATTGATAGCTCCTAGAGAAAAAAAATGAGGGAGGGAGAGAGGTGGGGTTACCGGAACTGCACCGAACGGAGCCAGGCCTCGATCGTCGGTGCGCATGGGAGAAAGGAGCGGCGCACGAGCGCAGCGAAGGGAAGCTTCTAGAAGAGAGCGCAGAAGCGGAGATTTTGAAAGAGTTTCTAGGAGAAGATGAGCAGAGAGGAAGAGATGGTCTCAGCGGCGTTCTCGCTGATGCGGTGGTGGTTGAAGCCATTAGAGAAGGAGAGAGAACTGGAAACTGGAAACTGGAGTTGGGGATTTTCCTGGTTTGGGTTGTTTGACGAACTGTACGGGCCACATAAAATCTTTCTAGAAGAACTGGGAATTTTGTAAGAAAACCCTCAAGATACCTATATTTGTGGACCACAGTTGGGAATAGCCAAACCTTGTGAAATGTTGGAAATTAATTTTCTTTTGGGTCGCCCCCTAATAAGGATACGATTATGCATACAAATGTGTAGAGAGTGAACAACAGGTAAATAACGGGTTGAGACTTGAGAGCTACAAAAGATCAACAAGAAGAGGAGAGAGAGATTGCGGGGTGGGACCCTGCTTCTACTGGGATCCACTAAGGCTGGCCTGGCGGCCCTGGCCAACCACCAAGCGACACCGCAAGGTTATCGGTAGAAAGCGGGCCTGCCGATCAGTGTATCGTTATCTATGTAATTTCTCTGTATGAGACTTAACATTGTTATATTTCCGCTTGCTACACCAAATTTACACGATAGACGTCATACGTTCTGTAAATAATTTCCTTATTTTACGAGTCGGCCCTGCAAAGTTTTTAAACTTGCAAGAGTTGTTCTTCAAAGAATGATTGCCCAGTTTTTCCTGCAAATTTTTTTTTATAGCATTGAGAATTTGAGATATTTTTTTTAATAATATTGTTGAATACACGAAAGGTGTTTTGTATGCACGGCGGGTTTAGAAAATGGAAGAATTACCGAACCAATTAATATTGTAGTTAAAATTCGCAACAAGTGACAATAATTAATGAAATTATGTAAAACATAATAGTGAAAACAGAAAAAATTAACAACAGCAGCAACACATAATTATATCCACTTGAAGATGCATATAATAAAAATTATTGACCAAGCAATAAAGCAACTAAACATTAATTACTTGTGTGATGATGTATTTTGTATAACAATGCTCAACCAGTGTGATGATGTATTTTGTAATAGCATGTGCTAAAATATTAAATGAAAGAAAATAAAAGATGAAATAGACTACTTAATATGTGGTTATGTGTCACCTATAATTCATAATAATACCAACTAATTAAAACTATGTGACGTGGGTGGATCTAAAACTTAATTAGGAGTGATTAAAAATTAACAATTTTACTTTTTATATTTTTTATCTTTATAAGTATTTATATCTTTTAGCTTCTTTTATAAAATTAAATTATATTATAGTAACTTGTTCATTGCCTCCAATCTTAATTTTTAAGTTTTGTCCTTATTGTTTGATAAATATTTGATAATGTAAATTCCTCAAAAACCACTTTATCTAATAATCTGTTCACTAAATTTCTATTATTGTACAGTTCATTAACTGATACATGTTAACACTAATCAACTTATATCATGATGTTAGCAAAAAAAATGTATAATTCTTCTAGCTTAAGTATCAGAAATAGGGTCCAAGGTAATTTAAGCTGATGTATCATTCATAATCAACACACAAAATTATAATGATGTAAGTATCTGGTAATATTACACAAATTATCTCTTTGTTTAAAATAGCTTACCCTTATGAATTATAACAGATAAATTTGCTTTTATGTCTAGTGGGAATAAATTTCAAAAAAAAATAAATTAATT
This sequence comes from Carex myosuroides, assembly GCA_028015225.1. Taxonomy (NCBI): domain Eukaryota; kingdom Viridiplantae; phylum Streptophyta; class Magnoliopsida; order Poales; family Cyperaceae; genus Carex; species Carex myosuroides. The sequence continues at coordinate 4,723,627 of CM051464.1, forward strand.
TTCAACTATAAACAAATTATATCAGAATTTATTTAAGTTTAAACTAATTATAATGATTTATGAGCTAAATTCTACAATATCAAATTAACTTCAAATATTAAATCAAAATCATTAAAAACTATCTACTTTTTTTTTCGAGTGTGTTTACATGTCATTTTTACAAGCATTTAAACTTATATAGCATAAAGTTCAATGGTCAAAATATGGGGCATAGACGCACATTTGACTCTCTTTGAAAAAAAATTGGTAACTTATTCTTTATTAATTATTTGAGAAGACAAAATAATAATATCAAGCAGTTTTTATCTTCGTCTTATTCCTTTAGAGTGCGTTGAGGACATTCTTCAATTTATTTTTAATATAAATACTGGATTTCGAACTGTAACATGTAACACAAAGATATATTATTAACCACCAAACTAGATGAGATTCTCAATCAATTTCTATTTTTTTCTGGATAAGAAATAAAAATAGCAATACTCTGTCAAAAGAGTCCGGGTTATTTTTTGCAGTTCTTCACATTTTAAAAGGCAAATTCTACAATTTCAATGAATGACAGCCCTACAAACTATAGTCTTTGGCATTAAATGTCGCATTAACAAAAAACAATATAAACACAAATTGCTCAGATTAGTCAACAAATGGTGAGATGGCCGAGTTGGTCTAAGGCGCCAGATTAAGGTTCTGGTCCGAAAGGGCGTGGGTTCAAATCCCACTCTCGCCATTTTAAGTTTTTTTTTTGTTTTTCTGATTTGGGCCTTGGGCCTTGGGCCTTGGGCTTGTGGATGTATGGGCTTTCGTTCTCTTAAATGTTTAAAAAGAGAAGGGCAAAGGAAAATAAAATTAGGCTGGCTCTTTTGGAGCCGGTTCAGAAATTCAAATAGAAAATACGAAAAAAAGCCTGTGGCCGAGGACTTTTTGAATAGTTGACCATATTTGTTGGACAGTTTCATTAAGGCTGAAATAAAAAAAATTAAAGGATTAATGCAGCAGATTAAAGGATTAAGAAATTAAGGGAATAGTTAATAAATGGATGCAACTATTAAATGAGTACCATTATACATGTGCTCAAATTATGTATATGAGAATTTGAGCACATGTACCATTATATATGTGCTCAAATTATGTATATGAGAATTCTATGCTAATTTAAATGACTGTAAATATCGTTCTTTTAAATTGATTACAAGACTTCATTATTCGTACGTATATAAAATAATTTGAATTTCGTTTTGTATTTATTAACGAGAGGCAAAAAAAAAAATGATACACAACCTGCATAAAGAAACAGAAGAAATTTCTTCAATCAATGCTCTTCGGTTTTCCCGACATTTTTATTAATATCCAAAGTTTAATACAAATTATTATTTATGCCCAGATTCCGAGGTAATATCGAAAAATGCCCAAGCCGGTCAGAAAATGGCCGGCTTACTTGTTTTCTGGCCGACCCCCCCTAAGCCGGCCATTTTCTGGACGGCTTACTGTTTTTTTTTTTTTTTTTTAGAGACACTATGAAAAGCAAAATAATGAAATCTAACGCTGAAAATTTGAATTTTGTGTTTAAATTATTTATTAGATTACTTCTTTTGATTTATAATTAGCATATTTATACTAAAATACACTAGATTACTTGAAATTATGTTGAATTACACTATATTACAATAAATTACGTTGAATTACACTAAATTACGTTAAATTACGCTAAATTATAATAACTTCGCTAATTATGCTGAAATACGGTAAATTACGCTAAAATAGACCGATTATGTGCCATCTTTCATGAATAAAAAAATAGTAAAAAAATTCCAAAAATAGTAAAAACTGGTATTCTACAAGTTCATTATGTAACTAATTTACTGAGCTACTTGGATTGAATAATAAAAATAAAAATCTTAATCGGAAACTTCAACTCAAGTTTTGAGGCTCTTCCCTTTGTTTTTTGGCGATTCTGAATTTCAGAAAACAGTATAACTGTCACGAACGCATGCGCATTTTCGCAAGCTTTTCGAAAAGTGGTCATTTGCTGAAATCGGACACTTGAGCGCCGTTTTATGACCGTTTGAAGTTTCATCGTTGTTTTTCACCTTTTCAGTGAAGATATCGTCTCTATTCGTATGTAATTTACCGTATTTTAGTGTAATGTAATGTAATTTAGTGTAATTCAACATAATTTCAAGTAATTTAGCGTATTTTAGTATAAATATACTAATTATATATCAAAAGAAGTAATCTAACAAATTATTTAAACAAAAAAAATTAAATTTTTAGTGTTAGATTTCATTATTTTGCTCTTCATAATGTCTCTTAAAAAAAAAAAAACGAGTAAGCCGGCCATTTTCTGACTGGCTTGGATATTTTTCGATATTACCTCGAAATCTGAGCATAAATAATAATTTGTATTAAACTTTGGATATTAATAAAAATGTCGGTCGGTTTTCTCTCCTGAAATTTACTCCCAAAATTTGCTAAAGGAGGGAAAATGCATCGTTTCGTAATTTGGTGTCACGGAGGTCGATGAGGCGTTACGAGAATATCTTTATCAATCATTTAAATGTAAATAAAGAATAATTATATAAGGAATACATTTCTTTTAAACAACAAATGGTGAGATGGCCGAGTTGGTCTAAGGCGCCAGATTAAGGTTCTGGTCCGAAAGGGCGTGGGTTCAAATCCAACTCTAGCCATTTCAATTATTTTTTTGTTTTTCGGAATTGGGCCTTGGGCTTGTATATTTTAAATGAATTTAAAAATGGATCTTTGATGTATGGGCTTTCATTCTCTTGAGTGTTTAAAAAGAAAGGAAAATGGAATTGGGCTGGTTCTTTTGAATAGCTGACCAGATTTATTCGACAATTTCTTTAAGGCTAAAATTTAAAGGAAGTTAGAGCAGCGCACAAAAAAATAACCCTTCAAAATAGTTTTCATCATCTAAAATTCATCCGATTGCGTACAAATCTGTTTTTCTACCAATTCATCTAACAGTGAACTATGAGAAGATAAAAAACATAAAATTAAAGAAAATATAGAGAAGGTAGTTTCTGTCCGGTTAGAGAAGAGAGGAGATTTGGTGACGAAATTATATGACGAAACTACGAAACTACCCCCAAAATAATCATTGCAGCTGACTAAGACTGAGGGTATATTCGTCATTATCAACATAGAAAGAGTTAACTCGTTTTTTAGTATTTTTCTTTTTTTTTTCAGATTCCGTACTTTTGATTTTGAAATCAGAAGTTCAGATTCCAAAAAGTAAAACAAACAAAAATATTTTTTATTTTGTTTTTTTACCAGAGAATTAGCAGAGTCATCAGAATATAGGAGGCCAGCATTATTGTGCTTTGAGATTCATATAAAAATATTTAAACGGTTCAGTATTTCTACAAATTAACTCAAATTCTGAGATATATCACGGAATGCGAATTCGAATTGGCATCGGCTTTTCCAAAGAGAGTATCAAATAGGGCTGAAAACAGATGCGGAAATATCCGCTCTGAATTCGCCCCAGATATGAATTCGGATAAACAGATGATAATTTCATGGATTCAAATTCGGATATTCATTAAACGAGAACAAAAGATTCAATTCCGAATTCGGATACTTTTTCTAATGATGGGTCAATTTTTTTTTAGTGTCTATTTGGAATTCGGCATGATCTCGGCCGTTTCAAGGATCCGGTTCTTTTAATTTTAATTGTTTTTCAACCAATATTTTTTATATTTAGAATAATATCTGAATCAATTTTTCTAAACATAATTCTCAGAAGATATCAGTTAAATTTAACCTCTAGCAATTAATGAAACAATAGCAAGTTATAAAACCAAATCTAATTCCTTGTCGGAATTGATTACATAGTATATAATATATCCATTGCATGATGAATTTTCTAAAATAAACAAAGTAATTTTTCCATTCTCTTTCCTTTTTATTCTTGAGAAAAAGGGATCTGAACCATATGACACTTTTTTTTCAATTTTTTTTTTAGATAGAACAATTTTCATACTCTTGTCTGGAAAATAAAAAAACATGTAATATCGTATTTGGCCTTACTCAGGAGAAATTCTAGCTCTGTTCATGTTCGTATACCAAGTAATTTTATAAATTCACTAGACCTTTTATTAGGAAAATAAATTAACTACACTTCATCGAATAAATATTTTAAATAATTTTATGAGTGAATAAATATTATAAAAACTATTGTGCTCTATCTCGCATTACGCCCAAGAAAAAAATAAAAAAAATAAATAAATTATGCAGCGCTGCAAAAAAGGACTTCAGCATATTTCTTCTCCAATGTAATTTATAGATAAATCTAAAAGCACGAGACTAGCGTATTTTCAAAACCATCCGTGAAAATTAACTTCATCGTAAATTATTAGTGTACATAAATTTCTGGACCTAATCATATAAAAAAAATCCTTCTTTCTAGTGAGTGACAATTTGCTACCAAAATATCAAAGCAGGAAATATTTTGTTAAAATAAAATTTTGAAATAAACATTTGAGAAACAAAGTTGATAAAGCTTACAAATATAGAAAACTAAACTATAAGAACGTTATTCAGAACTCGTCATACAAAAAGAATGAGGAGAGATAATGAGAGAGGAGAGAAAAATTTCTTACAAATTTGGATCCGACTAATTGTTCTCAAACATCAATTTCTAGATTTTTTTTTAAAACCAATTGTCGCGACTATTGTTATCAAAATCATACCGGATATCGACCCTATTATATTTCAGATCAATGGTTTACTAGTCGGACTGGTGGGTCAACTGATTCAACACCTGATTTTTTAATAACACTAAATTTATTAATAAATAGAAATGTTATTCTTCAAATAAAATAAAAGTATTGGTCCTCGATTATTTCAACACCTGAAACGAGCTTTGGTTTTTTAAGAAAAAAACAAGCAAAATTGATCCCCATTTAATTTTAATTTTTTATATTATATATAATTTTTAATATAATTCGAGTAAAATGTTATGGGTACTGTAAAATTGACTCTCACTCGCAGCATGAAAATTTTATATAATCGACTATTATCCACGTTTGATCTCCATAGTTTGAATGTCTAGCTCCGTCCCTGAGAAATAAGAGAATATGCTGAAGTTCGGTAATTCAATCATGGTGTTGATTGAAGAATCATGACAGTTGCTTTTGTGGAGAAGAAATTAGAAGCTCAAGAATTACATATATACGAGACATGGAACTTTTCTGATGAATTTATGGTTTAATTGTTTTAATTACTTTTGCTATAAAATTCTACTATATATATGGTAATTAATATACCTACTATTTTGATTTTTCCAAAAGAAAAGGAAACAAATAAGAAAATATAGATAGATATTAATATAGATAAAATATTTATTTTGAAAAGGAAATAATTAGGAAAGAGCAAATTTGTCTAAACAATTAATATATTTGAATGTGTTGTGTTAATAAAATAATTAGTGTTGTTAATATCATCACCCACCTCCAATCTGTGTATATACGTTCATATAGAATTAAGTGTGTATTGTATAGATATAAGAAAAAGAGGAGGTATCACTTGACAAACATTTATTTTGACAATCTTCAGAAATAAAATTTAAACATGATATCCAACGTTATAAACACAATGTATAAGTGTTGTGTATATACGTAAAATTTAATATATTGCCTCACCATTAAGATTGCTTGGTTAGGTCAAATTGACACCCCTGAACAAAACATTTAAAAAGAGGTATAAGCTGCAATGAAATGTGAGAACCCTTTCCTAGATTTTACAAAGTCTTTTGGTAAACTTATGCTCAAAATATGCAGGATTGAGCCCAGAGTTGAAATCAACACTGGACAAGGTGGTCAATTCCCATAAAGTCCTCTTGTTCATGAAGGGCAAAAAAGACTTCCCTCAGTGTGGCTTTTCTCACACAGTTGTGCAAATATTGAAGTCCCTGAATGTACCTTTTGAAACCCTAGATGTGCTCTCAAATGAGGCATTTCGTCAGGGTCTGAAGGAGTACTCAAGCTGGCCTACTTTTCCACAACTGTACATTGATGGCGAGTTTTTTGGAGGTTGTGACATCACTGTTGGTGAGTTATTTGCTTTTTGGGGGTTTGATTTGCAAACTTTATGAGCTTATGTTTTTTCAGGAGTTCCGCAATGAGTATAAATGTTTAATCATAGTCAGATACAGGTTCCTCTTTTTTCGGAGACTCAGAAATGGTTTTTGACCTTTTAAGTTTGTTTGAATGGAAAAATTTATGTTATAGCTAAAATAATATATTGACAATTTGACCCTATTCTAGCTTATTTTTTTTTGTCTTAAGCTTAAATTGACAGAAATCAAGCAAACTGATCAATAAACTGTGTTCCAGCTTCCATAATAGACTAGATTTACCAGTATATATAGTTGTTAGGTATCTGCTTATGCCCTTAAAAATGTTGGGTGCTAATTCGGGATACAAAAAAACTATTGGTTCGTTAGCAAGTATTGTGAAAAGTTGTGTACTACTTGCAACTAAAAAGAATAAAAGAGAGTGATTGGGTCCGTGCTACGGCTCAAAATTTAGTTGAGTGATCTAACGGAGTCAAAGTTAAGACTTAAAAAGAGTGTTATAATTGAATGTTCTAAAATGATAAATTTGAATTTGTTCAGTGCCTCAAAGTAGCTGTCTGAAATTCAAAATCAGAAGCATGCATTTGGTATTTTTAACTGCACTTGATGACCCTATTGTAAACCAACTACATTAGGTTCTTTTTTTTTTTTCATTGCAAATTGCACCTAGTAATCAGTATGCACAAATAACTCCTACATTTCTCACTTTTCAAACAATCCCCAGATCCTAAAAGAAGATGAAATCAATATTAAATGACAAAAATGCTATAACTTGTTCATCTTAATTAAAATCGGATCTCTCTGTAGTTAGCTCATATGAACTTACGAACAGACATCTTATCTGCACTGCAGTTGTATGTTACTCTTAGGCTTAAAAATGGCTCAATGAATGGAGTTGGGGACAATAATTATTTGATCATATATACCTTTTAATCAACTACTTTTATCTTCTGGATAAATTGCAAATGTTTAAATAATATTGCAAACCTCAAAAATTCTGGATCTTGTATGTAAGAATGAGAAATATCCATTTTTTTATACAACAACAACAACAACCAAGCCTTTAGTCCCAAACAAGTTGGGGCGAAATATCCATTTTTTTATGCAAAATACAAAATTGCTTTCTTGTCAGTTTAGAAGCAAAAAAAAGCTAATTTAAATTATGTTAACTTTTAGATAACAACTGGGAAGAATGACAAGGGAATAAAGCTTTATGATCCTGAATATCTCAACACAGCTCCAGTTCGGTCTTCTATAAGTTATATCGATGGAGATTTGGGTATTCTTCGGTATAGAGGCTATCCAATTGAGGAATTGGCTGAGAATAGTACCTTTATGGAGGTTGCATATCTACTCAGTAAGCCAACAAATCAGTAAAAATTTCATTATCTTGGTTCTTTTTATACTTTTTAATTTAATACTTGTTCATTTCAGCGAATTGGGTTCTTGCAGTGGTTGACTGGTAAGCTTACTAACGTCACATGAACTGAAGTTAATAGTAAAAAGAAACTGTTGATTTGCAAAATCTCGTAAATTAAACAACAAGAAACCGCTAACATAATAGAGCTTATGTCCCGCTCCAAATTGGCATGTTACAACATGTCTGGTTAAGCATGCCAAATATGTTAACCTTTTTTTGTCACGTTGCACCTTGAGCTGTTTCATAACTGCACCAAATTTATATTTTCTCTGAGAAAACTAATGAACAGAAGTATGAATTGTAACTTTCATATTTGATGAGTATATTGATTAATCATTTATTGACCTCCTGAAGTTTGCTGTTTATTTGTTCGTGAACTTTGTGTGCGGCTCAATTTGGTACAGTGATACCTTATCCATGGTGTATTTCAACAAATGTTTGATTTTTATCCTTTACTGCAGTGTATGGAAATTTGCCTTCTGAGAGTCAATTGGTAGATTGGGAGTTTGCCATTTCGCAACACTCTGCTGTACCTCAGGGTCTTTTGGTAAACACATTCATCTATCTTATAAAATTGATGAAATTTTCTAAAATAACAAATTGTTGTAAACAGTAACCATTTCGGCCATCCTTTAAAATCAAATCCAGAGATCAGATTAGCAACATTAGCAAGACCCTAAGAATTCAACACTGCGCAGTTTATATTCCAGAATAGGGGTAGGCGACATTAGATTTAGTCAGAAAATGAGTTTTTTAGTGCTCAATGGTCTTTCTGAAAGCTATTGGAGGTTGAATTTTTCAAGGATGGGAAGGGTCCTGCCACGAAGTTACATTTTTTTTTTGAATTTTTTGAGTTTGAAAATTTGTTTTTCTATAAACAGAATATAATACAAGACATGCCTCATGATACGCATCCTATGGGCGTGCTTATTAGTGCAATGAGTGCTCTTTCGGTGTTCCATCCAGACGCTAATCCTGCTCTGAGGGTGAGTACTTGCCTTGCAATATATTAGGTTCTCAAATATTTTGTAAAAAATACATTTTTGTTTTTTGGGTTTTCGCAGGGTCAGGATCTGTACAAGTCAAAGCAAGTTAGAGACAAACAGATCGTGCCGATACTTGCAAAGGTTTTCCTGGATTTACACATTACAAATACATATAAAACTAAGAAATTTGCAAAAACGAAAGTGGGTTCTGAACTCCCAACTTTCTGTTAAATGTTGCCCTTGATAAACTTTGTGTCAGTTGAGTCTTTAAATATTTAGTTAGTTCTGTTAAATTAAATCCTTTGTTAGCACCTTTACCAGAATTGAAAATGCCAAGGGTACAAGTGGTACAAATCAAGTGATAGAAGCCACGTTCAAGACAAAAAGCTGAGCCTTTTGCTTCTATTTTTGCTAAATTGGCTTCAAATTCACAGAACAAACATTTCACATGTAATATAATGTTGGTTGATATAACATTGTGCCTTTACAGGCACCTACGATTGCTGCTGCAGCTTATTTGAGATTAGCAGGGAGGCCTTCAGTTCTTCCTTCGACACATCTCTCTTATTCTGAGAACATGTTGTATATGTTAGATTCCTTGTAAGTTAACCTTTATATCCTTTGGAAAATCATGCATTTTCAAAGAACACTGGAGAGAGAGAGAAGAAAAATGGATGTTTGTTCTTCAAGGGGCATTAACGGGTCTATTTACTTTTTAAATTGATGCAGGGGTGATAAGTCATACAAGACTAACCCTCGGCTAACTCGAGCAATTGATATCCTCTTTATATTACACGCTGAGCATGAAATGAACTGCTCAACTTCTGCCGCAAGGCATCTTGCTTCAAGGTACATAGATTGGTCCACAAATCATGGCAAATTTTCAGTTATGTTTTTCTTAATTTTTTGCTATATTTTTATAGTGGGGTGGATGTTTATACTGCTATTGCGGGAGCAGTTGGAGCACTCTATGGGCCGCTCCATGGTGGGGCAAATGAGGTCATTTTCAAATATTTTAATTGCAAATTTCTTGTAGTTATGTTTAATTTCGTTGAATAGGAATCTAAAATAATTTGGTAATTGCAAGGTAAAATTTTGAATTGTAGGCCATAAGCTCAATCTAACAATACTGAAAGTGGGTTTCACTCTGAATTTTAGCATTCTTTTTTGTTTGTTATCTGTTTTTTTGTAGGCTGTAATTAAAATGCTTAGTGAGATCGGAAGTGTAGAAAACATCCCTACTTTTATTGAAGGAGTGAAAAATAGGTAATTTATTTTTTTAATAGATGATTTTTGCTATTTTATTATCTTTTTTTACCTTAGCTAACATTAAGTTATTTGGTATGCTTTTACTTGTTGATTTTTGTTTTTTATTTCTATTTATCTTTGCACTAGAAAGCGCAAGATGTCGGGTTTTGGGCACCGGGTGTACAAAAATTATGACCACGTGCCAAGGTCATAAAAAAATTAGCTGAGGAAGTGTTCTCCATCGTTGGGCGGGACCCACTTATTGAGGTAGCTGTAGCATTGGAGAAGGCCGCATTATCGGATGAATACTTTGTGAAAAGGAAGCTTTATCCCAATGTTGACTTCTATTCGGGTTTAATTTATAGGTACAATGTATAAGTGGATCATTGAACATAAGGTTACTTGTTGATAGTGTGATTAACATTTTTCAAAATTTTTATTAGGGCTATGGGATTTCCTACTGAGTTTTTCCCTGTGTTATTTGCTGTGCCACGCATGGCTGGATACTTGGCGCATTGGAGGGAATCGCTTGACGATACTGATACTAAGATAGTGAGGCCTCAACAAGTGTGCTAATTTTTGTTTCCCTTTTATTTAATTTTTTTTTTCCGAATTTTAGTTTCTGTTGGTAAGCTAAAATTTTGGTCAGTATATATGGTGTAGATTCCTGTTTTATGATATGGTAATCAAGCCCAATTGAGCCTCAATATACCCCAATTTTCTATAGTAATCTAATTAAAACTTGCCTTGATTAATTGCACAGCAAGAGTTGTGAAAGTCAAAGGAAGCCAGAAAATGTGCAAAATAAATGCGGTGACCTGTGCAAACATTGTACTGAATGAATAAGTACTTGGTAAATAATATATATGAGTAACTATTTCCTGTTATATGATATGCTAGGTTTACACGGGCGTATGGCTCAGGCATTATATGCACGTCCAAGAAATAATGCTTACTGATGAGTCTGACAAGCTTGGTCAGCTTGCCGGGTCTAATGCCAGCAAGAGGCGGCTTGCCGGGTCTAAGATGTAGGTTATTATGTCATGTAAATAACAAAATAGTTTTAGCATGGCAGTTTGATGGTGGCACTGGAATTGGAAAATAAGATCATAATCTCTTGCATGGTATATATTTTGTAGTCATGTATCACGACCAAGTTATTTGATGTTGAGCTCTTTATTCAAAATATGCCTAAAGTATTTGACGGCACTAGCACTGTTGAGTCTGAGTAAACAAACTTAGGCTGAATATACAGGAGGACACTTAAATTTCTCTGTCTGTTTATGGAGTTGAATTACAATTTTGGGTATATTTATTTAGGACTTGTGTAAAGAATTAATACTAACTAACTACCACGTGTGGATTGCTAATGCACCAATTAGTTATCCTGCTTAAGCTCGTAAAATATGACCAGCCAAAAGGGCACTAACAGCGACTCCAGACAGACTCGAATCCATCCCAGGTCCCAGCCAAACCCAATTAAATTAAAAGAAGGGTTGTAAATTTACTTTATTCAACAATTGACACGGGAGCCTGACCACGACATTGTTAGAGACATGGCACATGCTTTAGACTTCCTTGTGTCACAACTCACAAGGAGGGAACCAATTTGAATTTGGGTCCGAGTACGTTTGACACGGACGCTTACATAAACCCGAACCCGATAGTGCATACTAATTCTAATTTGCAAGTACCGAAAATACCCCGCGAAACAACACAATTACATAAACCCTAATTTTCAAGTGCCGTGGCCTTTTTGCTTAATTCTCTCCGCAGCGGCAACAGGAGAAAAATAAAATAAATCCTCTCTCTCTCAAAAATAATCAATCTCCTGCGCCATTGTTTCTCTCAAAAACAATCTTAAATGGAGGTGAGCCTGGGTGCCATACCCTTCGACCTCGATTTTCATCCTTCCTCTCCTATCGTTGCTTCTGGCCTGATCAATGGAGATCTCCATTTGTAAGTCTGAAGCCTAGCTTCAACAAACCCTAATTTTAGTAATTTGGACTGCGCTTTGATTCTTGTTTCCTAGTCTTAGTAATTGACTTCCATTCCTGTGTTCTAGGTACCGCTACTCAGTGGGCTCTCGACTAGAGAGGTAAATTGACTGAGGCAATCTCATTTCGTTTTGGTATTCTTAGTTTCCTGGTAAATTTCATTTTGATAAACTATTTTGCTCTATGTTTTCTTTTATAGAGTGTTTGAAATTAACGCACATGGGGAGGAATCCTGTAGATCTGTTCGCTTTGCAGATTTTGGAAAAAGTAAGGAGCTCATGGTTCTCTTTTCTTTACTTGAACACTTTTTATGCTACAGTTTATCTGAGGTCGTATGATTTTACTAGTTTATCTGAGGTCGTATACATTTAACAATGAAATGAACTGCTCTACTTCTGCCGCAAGGCATCTTGCTTCAAGGTACATAGATTGGTCCACAAATCATGGCAAATTTTCAGTTATGTTTTTCTTAATTTTTTACTATATTTTTATAGTGGGGTGGATGTTTATACTGCTATTGCGGGAGCAGTTGGAGCACTCTATGGGCCACTCCATGGCGGGGCAAATGAGGTCATTTTCAAATATTTTAATTGCAAATTTCTTGTAGTTATGTTTAATTTCGTTGAATAGGAATCTAAAATAATTTGGTAATTGCAAGATAAAATTTTGAATTGTAGGCCATAAGCTCAATCTAACAATACTGAAAGTGGGTTTCACTCTGAATTTTAGCATTCTTTTTTGTTTGTTATTTGTTTTCTTGTAGGCTGTAATTAAAATGCTTAGTGAGATCGGAAATGTAGAAAACATCCCTACTTTTATTGAAGGAGTGAAAAATAGGTAATTTATTTTTTTAATAGATGATTTTTGCTATTTTATTATCTTTTTTTACCTTAGCTAACATTAAGTTATTTGGTATGCTTTTACTTGTTGATTTTTGTTTTTTATTTCTATTTCTCTTTGCACTAGAAAGCGCAAGATGTCGGGTTTTGGGCACCGGGTGTACAAAAATTATGACCACGTGCCAAGGTCATAAAAAAATTAGCTGAGGAAGTGTTCTCCATCGTTGGGCGGGACCCACTTATTGAGGTAGCTGTAGCATTGGAGAAGGCCGCATTATCGGATGAATACTTTGTGAAAAGGAAGCTTTATCCCAATGTTGACTTCTATTCGGGTTTAATTTATAGGTACAATGTATAAGTGGATCATTGAACATAAGGTTACTTGTTGATAGTGTGATTAACGTTTTTCAAAATTTTTAATAGGGCTATGGGATTTTCTACTGAGTTTTTCCCTGTGTTATTTGCTGTGCCACGCATGGCTGGATACTTGGCGCATTGGAGGGAATCGCTTGACGATCCTGATACTAAGATAATGAGGCCTCAACAAGTGTGCTAATTTTTGTTTCCCTTTTATTTAATTTTTTTTTTCCGAATTTTAGTTTCTGTTGGTAAGATAAAAGTTTGGTCAGTATATATGGTGTAGATTCCTGTTTTATGATATGGTAATCAAGCCCAATTGAGCCTCAATATACCCCAATTTTCTATAGTAATCTAATTAAAACTTTCCTTGATTAATTGCACAGCAAGAGTTGTGAAAGTCAAAAGAATCCAGAAAATGTGCAAAATAAATGCGGTGACCTGTGCAAACATTGTACTGAATGAATCAGTACTTGGTAAATAATATATATGAGTAACTATTTCCTGTTATATGATATGCTAGGTTTACACGGGCGTATGGCTCAGGCATTATATGCACGTCCAAGAAATAATGCTTACTGATGAGTCTGACAAGCTTGGTCAGCTTGCCGGGTCTAATGCCAGCAAGAGGCGGCTTGCCGGGTCTAAGATGTAGGTTATTATGTCATGTAAATAACAAAATAGTTTTAGCATGGCAGTTTGATGGTGGCACTGGAATTGGAAAATAAGATCATAATCTCTTGCATGGTATATATTTTGTAGTCATGTATCACGACCAAGTTATTTGATGTTGAGCTCTTTATTCAAAATATGCCTAAAGTATTTGACGGCACTAGCACTGTTGAGTCTGAGTAAACAAACTTAGGCTGAATATACAGGAGGACACTTAAATTTCTCTGTCTGTTTATGGAGTTGAATTACAATTTTGGGTATATTTATTTAGGACTTGTGTAAAGAATTAATACTAACTAACTACCACGTGTGGATTGCTAATGCACCAATTAGTTATCCTGCTTAAGCTCGTAAAATATGACCAGCCAAAAGGGCACTAACAGCGACTCCAGACAGACTCGAATCCATCCCAGGTCCCAGCCAAACCCAATTAAATTAAAAGAAGGGTTGTAAATTTACTTTATTCAACAATTGACACGGGAGCCTGACCACGACATTGTTAGAGACATGGCACATGCTTTAGACTTCCTTGTGTCACAACTCACAAGGAGGGAACCAATTTGAATTTGGGTCCGAGTACGTTTGACACGGACGCTTACATAAACCCGAACCCGATAGTGCATACTAATTCTAATTTGCAAGTACCGAAAATACCCCGCGAAACAACACAATTACATAAACCCTAATTTTCAAGTGCCGTGGCCTTTTTGCTTAATTCTCTCCGCAGCGGCAACAGGAGAAAAATAAAATAAATCCTCTCTCTCTCAAAAATAATCAATCTCCTGCGCCATTGTTTCTCTCAAAAACAATCTTAAATGGAGGTGAGCCTGGGTGCCATACCCTTCGACCTCGATTTTCATCCTTCCTCTCCTATCGTTGCTTCTGGCCTGATCAATGGAGATCTCCATTTGTAAGTCTGAAGCCTAGCTTCAACAAACCCTAATTTTAGTAATTTGGACTGCGCTTTGATTCTTGTTTCCTAGTCTTAGTAATTGACTTCCATTCCTGTGTTCTAGGTACCGCTACTCAGTGGGCTCTCGACTAGAGAGGTAAATTGACTGAGGCAATCTCATTTCGTTTTGGTATTCTTAGTTTCCTGGTAAATTTCATTTTGATAAACTATTTTGCTCTATGTTTTCTTTTATAGAGTGTTTGAAATTAACGCACATGGGGAGGAATCCTGTAGATCTGTTCGCTTTGCAGATTTTGGAAAAAGTAAGGAGCTCATGGTTCTCTTTTCTTTACTTGAACACTTTTTATGCTACAGTTTATCTGAGGTCGTATGATTTTACTAGTTTATCTGAGGTCGTATACATTTAACAATGAAATGAACTGCTCTACTTCTGCCGCAAGGCATCTTGCTTCAAGGTACATAGATTGGTCCACAAATCATGGCAAATTTTCAGTTATGTTTTTCTTAATTTTTTACTATATTTTTATAGTGGGGTGGATGTTTATACTGCTATTGCGGGAGCAGTTGGAGCACTCTATGGGCCACTCCATGGCGGGGCAAATGAGGTCATTTTCAAATATTTTAATTGCAAATTTCTTGTAGTTATGTTTAATTTCGTTGAATAGGAATCTAAAATAATTTGGTAATTGCAAGATAAAATTTTGAATTGTAGGCCATAAGCTCAATCTAACAATACTGAAAGTGGGTTTCACTCTGAATTTTAGCATTCTTTTTTGTTTGTTATTTGTTTTCTTGTAGGCTGTAATTAAAATTCTTAGTGAGATCGGAAATGTAGAAAACATCCCTACTTTTATTGAAGGAGTGAAAAATAGGTAATTTATTTTTTTAATAGATGATTTTTGCTATTTTATTATCTTTTTTTACCTTAGCTAACATTAAGTTATTTGGTATGCTTTTACTTGTTGATTTTTGTTTTTTATTTCTATTTCTCTTTGCACTAGAAAGCGCAAGATGTCGGGTTTTGGGCACCGGGTGTACAAAAATTATGACCACGTGCCAAGGTCATAAAAAAATTAGCTGAGGAAGTGTTCTCCATCGTTGGGCGGGACCCACTTATTGAGGTAGCTGTAGCATTGGAGAAGGCCGCATTATCGGATGAATACTTTGTGAAAAGGAAGCTTTATCCCAATGTTGACTTCTATTCGGGTTTAATTTATAGGTACAATGTATAAGTGGATCATTGAACATAAGGTTACTTGTTGATAGTGTGATTAACGTTTTTCAAAATTTTTATTAGGGCTATGGGATTTTCTACTGAGTTTTTCCCTGTGTTATTTGCTGTGCCACGCATGGCTGGATACTTGGCGCATTGGAGGGAATCGCTTGACGATCCTGATACTAAGATAATGAGGCCTCAACAAGTGTGCTAATTTTTGTTTCCCTTTTATTTAATTTTTTTTTTCCGAATTTTAGTTTCTGTTGGTAAGATAAAAGTTTGGTCAGTATATATGGTGTAGATTCCTGTTTTATGATATGGTAATCAAGCCCAATTGAGCCTCAATATACCCCAATTTTCTATAGTAATCTAATTAAAACTTTCCTTGATTAATTGCACAGCAAGAGTTGTGAAAGTCAAAAGAATCCAGAAAATGTGCAAAATAAATGCGGTGACCTGTGCAAACATTGTACTGAATGAATAAGTACTTGGTAAATAATATATATGAGTAACTATTTCCTGTTATATGATATGCTAGGTTTACACGGGCGTATGGCTCAGGCATTATATACACGTCCAAGAAAGAATGCTTACTGATGAGTCTGACAAGCTTGGTCAGCTTGCTGGGTCTAATGCCAGCAAGAGGCGGCTTACCGGGTCTAAGATGTAGGTTATTATGTCATGTAAATAACAAAATAGTTTTAGCATGTCAGTTTGGTGGTGGCACTGGAATTGGCAAATAAGATCAATAATCTCTTGCATGGTATATATTTTGTAGTCATGTATCACGACCAAGTTATTTGATCTTGAGCTATTTATTCAAAATATGCCTAAAGTATTTGACGGCACTAGCACTGTTGAGTCTGAGTAAACAAACTTAGGCTGAATATACAGGAGGACACTTAAATTTCTCTGTCTGTTTTTGGAGTTGAATTACAATTTTGGGTATATTTATTTAGGACTTGTGTAAAGAATTAATACTAACTAACTACCACGTGTGGATTGCTAATGCACCAATTAGTTATCCTGCTTAAGCTCGTAAAATATGACCAGCCAAAAGGGCACTAACAGCGACTCCAAACAGACTCGAATCCATCCCAGGTCCCAGCCAAACCCAATTAAATTAAAAGGAGGATTGTAAATTTACTTTATTCAACAATTGACATGGGAGCCTGACCACGACGTTGTTAGAGATATAGCACATGCACATGCTTTAGACTTCCTTGTGTCACAAGGACAGTTCAAATACCTCTATTTTTTTTTGTGTTCCGTTGTGCTTTTATTTTTTTAAACTTTGATAATTTAAAATATTTAACTCAAATATCAAATAAAAACCGTTACAATTGATCTATAACATTTTTTCTATGAATATATAAAAAATAATGATGTTTTGATTTTGTTTTGATCAATATCAAGAGCTTAAAAAAAATACATTGATATGGATAAATTATGGACGTTGATTTTTCAATTTATTAATTCATATAGAAACAAAAGAAAAAAATAATAATTGTTTATGTGCATGTAGAGAAAATAATATAAATCACATTTACGATTTTATTTTGACATACAAATTTTAATTTTTTGTTATTGGACGTTTAAAAAATGAATGCGTGATGGCAGCAGAAAAATCAATGTATTTGAACCCCCTCTTACTATTGTATGGACTTCTCTTATTTTACACACTCTTTGTACATTGGGTGTAAACGAGTCCATCTGAACCGAGTTAGGTCAAGCTTGAATTCGGCTCATACCACAACGTGTCGAGCCTGACTTTAGTCAAGTCACTCATGAGCTGAGCCAAGCCAGTTTGTTCACTCTATGAGTCGTGCATAGATTTTTGCTAATTTAGTGATGTAAGTTGCCTATAGATCACAAGCAACCTCTCATGGTGGATGATACGTCCTATCTCGGGAGATGAGGCCGTATGGAAGATTGGGCTGAGTTGGATTCGCCCTGCCAAAGGATGGAAGGCCGAGGTGTGGATCGAGTTAAGAACTCGGGATGGATTGTGAGAGATTCGAAATCATAGAAGTTATAAGTAATCATTGATATCGTAAAAACAGAATAAGCCTAAACATATAAGAAAACATCGAAATCATACAACGCCTCGATCTAGTAAAATATCGAAATCATACAACGCCTAATTAGACTAAACATGGGACATGAAATATGTGGTTCTTGGAAGAATATTTCCACTACTGGCGTCATGTCTGTCATTTCACGCCTTCCAAGCACCACGGTGTCATGTTCGGCAAAAAGACGGGTGTGATGTCGTTTCTCGGACAACACTTATACCATCTCATTGTCGGTGTCTTCAAACCAATTATCGGCGTTGATTTCATCTTGGGTAGTGGTGTACAAGCTCGGGCCTCCAGCATTGCGGGATAAACACCCCGGGCACTTCCAAAAACGACGGCGAGGGTCCGAACGGCCTTCGATGTCATAGTGGGTGAAGCAACTCCACTCATAGCACATCCGACATTTCACCATCTCGTGCTTGGCCCATTGATCGTTGCATATGACACACCAACACAACTTGGGTTCGAGGTCAAATTTGTAAATGTCGTTTTCATCTTCCTTTGTGAACGAGGGTGCCCCTGCAAGGGTGAGGTCGATGAGGTCGCAAATTTGGAGGTCCTCGTTCTCGAGCATCCAATCCAAATCCTCCTCGGGAAAATGTTAGAGGAGAGTCCATCTCTCAGGCCGAGATAGGACTCGTCGCGGGATATGAGAGTGACGGTGAGTAGGGCGAGGTTGGTTGCGGTTACGTTTGGGAGTCTGGTCATGGCTACTCTGACCCTGGTCAAGGGGTTTTCTGCCTTTAGAAACTACTTTTTTGAAAGGCATCTCGGAAGTATATAGGTGAAAACGATAAGAGGTAAAGAGTGAAATGTGCCTTTTACCGTATGGTGACTCTGGTATTTATAGTCGTTAGGGGGAAATATTGCCATAAATAACGTGGGCCATATTGCCTAAATAGGTAGCCGTCAGCTACTAGCCATAAATGTCATTGGGCGTCATGTAAGTTGTAGGCGATGACAGGCTTTCGGCGTGTTCGAGGTGGTCAAATTGACTCGCATTTAGGCGGTATTAAGAAGTATTAATGAAACGATTATGCGAAACAGACATTAATCAAAACACCACGAGATGATTACCTCGTCTGAATTTTATAATATAAGCATATATGTAAACTTGAAAAGTTGATATAGAATTAAAACAAAAGGCGGGCTATTCCCGCGATAACTTATAGAGCTAAGCCTATTCATGACGGGAGCGCTTAGCTCGACGTTCTTGATCCAGGCATCCCCTGCAGCTGAAAGATGTGAAGCGGGGATCATCATGGTTCCGAGGTGACCTGCGGGAGAGACATCCGGGATGAAAAGCTTCTTCACATCCATCACAATGGAACATGAGTCGATAATTCCCTCGGGTTCTGCAAACAGCACATCTATCCCAAGCTAACGGGTCATCTTCTTCTTCCCCGAGGTTGATCGCGGGGTTCCGATGTTGGGGAGATGGGTGTGGCGATGGAATGTCGTCATTCTCCTTCTTAACCCCGTCTTTTACTAAGTTGTTAGCCGCCATCGTGTTATAGCTCGAGTTGGAAGGGATAGTTGTGATCGCTGGATTATCCGTTAAAAGGAGACGGAAGGAGTATATATAGTATGTTGGCATTAATTACTCGACGCCTCGTCTTCCGTTAACCATCGTCAGCCATCAAATCAGCCGTCAAATCAGTCAGAGGTACGTGGTTATGATGCAATCTCCGCATGACACCTGGCGCGCATCAACTCGGTAAGAGCCCGATTCCCTGGATTATGCGCGGGAATCGAGGCGTCGCTATGATGAAACGCGACGCTTCGCGGCTCTTTTTTGAAATTCGTGCGAGTATTGGGCGGGAAAATAGAGACCCCTATATATATCTCATCCCACCTTACTCATTCATTATTGTTTGTTGGGAGCAAATTGATCTCGGATCCACAAAGCGAAAGCATTCTCGGTAATAGCGGAGCGAATTCAGAGCGTTCAGAAGACCTCGGAGAAGACATCGGCCGAAGACCGCTTTGCAAAGAAATCTCTACATAAGGTAATTCTTTACCATCTCGGTAGTCGGCCTTATTAAACAAGAATTTTTGGAACTGTATATGAATATTTGCCGAGGTCAATAGTAATGTAGTTGACCACATAAGTATGGTAATGTTGTCAACCTTAGGATTAGTGACCTTAAAGGGACCTTCCCATTGAGGAGCCAGTTTGCTGACATGTTTGCCAGTTGCTTCCACAGTTTTGAGTACCAAATCCCCCGGCTGAAAGTCTCGAGGTACCACGTGTTTGTCGAATGCACGTTTAACCCGGCGTTGATATTCCATGGTGCGGATGCGGGCCTTCTCTTGACCTTCTGTGTTGAGGTCGAGTTCCACGGCACGCGCATCGCGGTTGGTGTCAGTGGAATATGTCAAAGTACGGAGAGATGGTTCCATCATTTCAATTGGAGTGACGGCTTCCATTCCAAACACCAGAGAGTAAGGTGTTTGCTGTGTGGCTTCTCTAGGTGTAGTGCGGTAGGCCCATAGAATTCCATCGAGGATATCGGGCCAATTATTTCTGTTTTCGGCAACTTTCTTCTTGAGGCCATTCAGAATAGTACGGTTTGTGACCTCTGCCAAACCATTGCTAGCAGGGTGGCTGACCGAGGTAAAGTTGTTATGAATACCCAGGTTGGAGAGGAATGTCATGGTGCGTGCTGCATTGAATTGGGTTCCGTTGTCCGAGATAAGGGCGTGCGGTATGCCAAAACGAAAAATGATGTTCTGCCAGATGAACTTCTCTGCTGCTGCGGCAGTGATAGTTGCTAACGCTTCGGCTTCGACCCATTTAGTGAAGTATTCAACGGCTACGATAATCCAACGGCGCTGTCCGACAGCTTTGGGAAATGGCCCAACTATGTCTATGCCCCATAAATCAAAAGGCCAGGCTCCCGAGATGGATATCTGATCGTAAGCTGGGATGTTGCTTAACTTGCCGTGGTATTGGCATCGCTCGCATTTGCGGACTAAGTTTGCCGCATCATGTTGCATGGTTGGCCAGTAAAAGCCGGCCCTGAGAATTCGTTTGGCAAGTGTTTTCGCTCCTTGATGGCTTCCATAGATGCCTTCATGTACCTCAGATAGCATTTTTGAGGCTGTCTCCTCATTGATGCATTTGAGCCAAGGTTGCACGTACCCTCGTTTGTAAAGATGATTGTTGAATATAGAGTACATCGGCGCGATCCTTTTCAAATGTCGGGCTTCCAGCTGGTCGGTGGGGGAGAACTCCGGTGCTAAGGAGATTCCACATCGGGGTGAACCAGGACTCACCGGGTTCACTGATGGCGAGTACGGCCACGGTATCAAGGGTGATGCTGGATTCCGAAATATCCATAACAATCACGGGTCAATCTTTGTCAAGGTTGCCTGCGGCGCCAAGTTTGGATAAAGCATCGGCTTGGCAGTTCTTGTTACGCGAGACATGCTGAATATTAACCTCGTTCGAAATGGCTTTTGAGTAGGTGAAATTGATGTCGGTACTTGCGCAACTTCTCATCCATGACCCGACATTCATCGTTTATCTGCTTAACTGCTAACTCGGAGTCACTGCGAAGATGAACCTCGCGGGCGCCCAATTCTTTGGCTAGTTTAAGGCCCGCTATCATGGCTTCATATTCCGTTGTGTTGTTTGTTACTGGGAATTGAAAATGGAGAGCATAATTCAGGGTTTCCCCGTGTGGACCAGTGAGGGATATCCCGGCTCCAGCCCCTTGTAACGAAGAGGCGCCATCGACATAGATAATCTAACGATTCTCAGACTCGGGAGGAACTTCGGAGTACTCGGCGATAAAATCGGCAAAGATCTGAGACTTTAAAGCATTTTGGAGGTGGAACGAGACATCGAACTCGGATAATTCGAGCGCCCAGGCTAACAATCATCCAGACGAGTCAAAATTCGCGAACGCCTTCTTGAGTGGGATCCCGGTGTAAACTTTTATGGAGTGCGACTGAAAGTAAGGCCTTAACTTTCTAGCAGCTATGACGAGAGCATATGCTGCCTTTTCGATCTGGGAATACCTGGTTTCGGCATCCCGAAGCACATGAGAGACGAAATAAATGGGCTTTTGATCTCGTCCCTCTTCCCGAACAAGGGCAGCACTTACCGCATGACCCGATGTTGCCAGGTACAACACCAGGATATCGCCTGCGGTCGGCCTGCTAAGACATGGTGGATTAGCGAGGTAAGTTTTGACTTTCTCGAAAGCCGTGGCACACTCCTCTGTCCATTCAAATTTGGCTAACTTGCGCATGGCTTTGAAGAAGGGAAAACATACATCCCTGGATCTCGCAATAAACCTGTTGAGAGCGGCCAACTTGCCCGTGAGATATTGCAGTTCTTTGAGGTTCCGGGGCGGTTTCATGTCGAGGATGGCTTGTGATTTTGAAGGGTGAATCTCAATGCCTCGCATAGAAACCATGAAACCAAGGAATTTACCGCCAGTCAGGCCGAAGAAACTCTTCTTTGGATTGAGTTTCATGCTAGTTGAGTTCAGCGTCGCAAAGGTTTCTCGAAGATCTCGGATATGGTCAAGGTCGGACATACTCTTAACAAGCAGGTCATCTACGTATGCCTCTACATTCCGTCCGATCTGGTCATGGAACACAGTATTGACCATGCGTTGGAACGTAGCACCAGCATTGCGCAACCCGAAAGGCATGACCTGGTAGTAGTATAGCCCCGAGTTGGTGGTGAAGGCGGTCTTCTCTTCGTCATCTTGGCTCATCCGGATTTGATTGTACCCGGAGAACGCATCCATGAAACTGAGGTAGGCATGTCCCGAAGTAGAGTCGACCAGTTGGTCAATTTTGGGCAGTGGGAATGGATCCATAGGGCATGCCTTGTTAAGGTCAGTATAATCAATACACATACGCCAGTCGCCATTGGATTTCTTGACCAGTACGGGATTGGCTGTCCATTCAGGGCACTCGACATTCCTGATAAAACCAGCATCGAGTAATTTCTGTACTTCGCGTTTCACGGCCTGCTGCCGTTCTTCCCCCATGTTACGTTTCCGTTGTCTAACTGGTCTTGAGCCCGACTTAATATGCAGGCGGTGCTCCGCTATTGATCTCGGAATACCTAGCATGTCGGCTGCGGTCCAGGCAAAAACGGACTGGTTTTCTCGGAGAAACTTGATTAGTTCGTCCTTTGCTTGCCCCTGTACTGCCTTTCCGATGTTGAGTGTCTTGCCATCACCCAAAACGAGTTGTTCGACTTCGTCGGCAGGCTCAAGGGAAGCGCTGACCTCCGCTTTATCAACCGGATCTAGTGCAAGGTTGGTGTTTGGAGGTAAGTAATCAGTACTTGAGCGCAACCGCTGTTGGACAAATATTGGATAGAACCTCCTTGACCTTGAATGGATGTCATGTAGCATTCACGAGCCACCTGTTGTTGGCCACTTTCTTCCCCGATCCCGTTATCTGTGTGAAACTTAATTTTAAGATGAGAAGGGGAGATGATGGCGCCGATTTTGTTCAAGGTCCCTCTTCCCAGGATCGCGTTGTATGCAGAGGGGGCGTTAACGATGAGGAAGTCCACCATGACTTCCACCGTTCGAGGGGACGTACCAAACGTCACCTTGAGTGGCATCATACCCCGAGGTCGAAGGGCATCTCCCGTAAAACCTATCAAAGGTGAGATATGTTGTTGGAGGGCACGAGTGTCGAGGCCCATTTGTGTGAAGGCCGACAAATACAGGATGTCTGCTGAGCTTCCCGTATCAACTAACACCCTCTTAACCCGGTGCGTGTTAATCTTGAGGTTCAACACCACGGGATCATCGTGCGGACTAGAAATCTCACCGAGGTCCTTCTCGAAAAAAGATATTGCTTCTTCAGGTCGGGGTCGTTTTTTGTCAGTCACGGTTTCAACCTGTAGAACGGTAGGGTACGGTTTTCGGCTGTCGCGAGGTAAGATTTTTTGAACGGCCCCGTGATGGCCACCACTGATCACATTGATGACATGACTGTTCTGTCGCTCTTGGCGTCTAGTCTCGGGACCATCCTGGGTGCGAGGACTGGTCTCACCAACTCGGGGTCCTGTATAGTCCTGCCTGTAGGGAATATGTTTCTTAAAAACCTTACCTTTACCGTTGTACTTCCTGGAGAATTTTTGGAAGAAATCGGGGTTGATGAACTCGACCAACTTGCCCTCTCGGGCTAGTCTCTCCAGGATGTCTTTGAGTTGAAGGCAATCCGCAGTGGAGTGCCCATTAAATCTGTGGTATTCACACTTCTGGGAGTTATCTTGTACCGTAAAAATGCCTTCAGGCAATGGCGGAGGTAGGTCGAACATGCCCTCGATGATGTTGTACATCTCGTGTCGCTTCTTGGTGAGAGGTGCATATCTCACGAAGTGTTGGCGATATCCCTCGGTGCCAGTTTTGTGTTCTTGCTCGGTCGGTCGGTTGGGTTGGTTTCTTCGAGGTTCTCTTTGGTTGCGAAACCTTTCCTGAGCTGGCTGTTTGTTAGTTTGGTGACGGGGAGACCGAGACCTAGGTCTTGTGGGACTCCCGTTGTCATCCTCGGTGCGGATGTAACCCTCCGCAAATGTGACAAACTCCCTTAGAGTGGTCATCTTTTTCAGGTGGGCTTCATAACGCAAAGTACCCGGCCCTCCTTTGCGAAGTCCTTTCTTGATGGCGGCTAGGGAGAATTCCTCGTTGAGGCTCTGAATTTGCTGAGATGCTTGTATAAAGCGATTGACAAACGCACCCGTTCTTTCGCGCTGTCCTTGGACAATATCCAACAGCATCTCGCATGTCGCTGGCGGTGGTTTGATAATCGTGTACCTTTCCAAGAATAGTTTTGCGAAATCTTCAAATTTGTTGATGGACCTCCGGGGTAATGTCATGTACCAGTCCCATGCTTCTCCAGTCAAGCAAGTGGTAAAGACTCGGCACATGATGGCATCTGTGGCTCCAAGAAGGCAGAGTCGTTCGAGGAACCCGTACACAAAGTTGTGCGGATCCTGTGTATCTCCACTACCCCGGAAGCTGGGAAGGGTTGTCGGATACTTGAAGTCTGTCATTGATTGGCGGTAGATGTCTCTTGAAAGAGGGCCATCTTCGATTCCCATAGGCCGAGAGTAGGTGCCTGTCTTCTGGGATTCGAGTTCGGCTAGTTTGGCCGCAAGTTTGGTTTGGATCAGCTCTTCAACTTGAGCCATATTGATACCTCGGGTTGAGGTAGGTGATTGCCAGCTCCTTCTTCGGTCATCGCGGTGAGTTCTATCCCGACCTCGGGGTGGGCTCCGTTCGTGTTCTCTACGGGAGCGAGATTGTTCTCTGCGGGATGGTCTGGGCCCTCTGCTGTGATTAGCTGATTCTCGCTCGTTATTGTGGTGAATTATGGGACCTCCGGCATTAGGCTCTCTCTCGGGATCAGGTCCCCTATTCTCGTCTTGCCCTTCCGGCCGTCTTCCTTCGTCGGGATGGACCCTATTGGCAGAGCATTATGGTCCTTGCGTTCGGACTGGACCTGTTGTTCTGGTGGGATAAGTGTGCCTGTCTCCTCACCAGTTCGGACCTGCACGAATTCTCTGTCCAGATTTCGTGGCGAAACATTTGCCGGTCGGCTGTGGACACGATTTGCGGATAGAGGTCGTGGTATAGGTGCAGTGGTCGGTACGGTCTGATGTACAGGTCGCGGTGGTGCTTGCTGAGAACACGGTATTGGACCTGTCATGGGATACATCCCGTGAACCCCTCCCGGGCCCCATTGCCCAGGGGATGTGACATAGGGATACTGGGGACCCGTTGGTGTGTAAGGAGTGTAAGCGGTCGCGCCGTAGTGATACAACGGTGTTTGTTGAGGGTAGTACGGTATGTAGGGTATCTGGTATGTACCAGTTACCGGGTTGTGCTCGGTATAGAGAGATCTAGTTGTGTTCCCTTCAATGAACGAAGGTCGATTAGCGATGTCGGGTCCCGTGTGGCGAGACTGTGCAGGTTGGGGACCATGGTGTCGTATCATCGAGTTGCTAGGCCTCACCCCTTGAGGCTGGCTCTGGGAGGGGTGTCCTGTAGGCGGTGTGACCAAAGGAGTTGGTCTGATTGTTACTCCTGGCGGAGGGGTCGTCACCCCAGGTGGGAGCGGGATTGATGTGTTTGGAAGAGCCATCTAATTCTGTATGTTTGGTAGGCGTGGCCCCACGGTGGTTGATACGTCCTATCTCGGGAGATGAGGCCGTATGGAAGATTGGGCTGAGTTGGATTCGCCCTGCCAAAGGATGGCAGGCCGAGGTGTGGATCGAGTTAAGAACTCGGGGTGGATTGTGAGAGATTCGGACTCTGGCCTGTATGATCTCCCTCTTAGTTCAAAGTTTCGTCCCCCGTTTCATGGGAATCACTGCCTTATATAGTCTAGCCATAACTGCCATCTCGGGCGTTTATGGAGAACGTGGGCAGTTATGTCAGCCGTTACTGGGACGTGGGCATTAAGCTAGCCGTTACTGGGACATCGGCATTAAGATAGCCGTTTCCCCGGCGATCCCGTATGTCGGTTGGCATGGGCCTATTTTAAGGCTCTGGTTTGGGGCCGGCAGATTGGGCCCCGGCTTAACAAGTTATTGGGCTTTTTTCATATGACGTCGGGTTGGCCTTGAAAAGGTCCGAATCCCAGTCTTTCATGGCCCAGTTTGGAACAAGTAAAAGGGCCTGTGGAACATGGCCCTATCAGTGGATACAAAGAAGAACAGGGGAATTATTAGATTTTTTTTTTTTGCAACAAGTTGAGGAAGCTCGTGCTGAGTCAACTTTGAACTTAACTCGTGATGAGCCGAGTCATGATCAAACAAGTTAACTAGAAAATTATTTCGAGTCAATATCGAACGAGCTACGAGCTACGAATATTTTTGTCGGACTTATGTCATACTATGTAAATACTTGTAACTTTTTCTTTTCTCTTGGTTAATGAAATAATGAAATAATGAAAAAAATCGATATCAATGCAATAATGAAATAAATAATGAGGTGAATTACGTTGCTTTGCAAGATACTTAAGTTCTAAAATATAATTTAATTTAGTTAAAATGAAATAAACCATAAAACTACTTAAAAACCTGCTTATCCTAATCAACTGAAATTTTTATTTTTACCATTCATAAAAGAAGACAAACTAAAAAATTACAAATCTGAAAATTCTATTTTTAACAATGGATGTAACTCGAAGTTGCGTCCACTCTATTTATGCGTCCAAAACTCTTTTCTTTTCCTGCTACAATCCGCTTCGGAATAGCAATGTGCATCCAAACAACATTTTTGTTATTCTGAATAACTATAGTAACTGATATTCTCTATTCCTTAAGATATGTTTGGTTGCAAAACAAGAATAGTTAGAATAGCCACAAAAATAGCTGTCGATTGTCTTATTAGAATAGCTAAATCTCAAAATCCTTAGGAATAACCTATTTTAATAAGACAAAAAGTTTGGATTCCCTATTCTAGCTATTCTAACCCAACCAAATACCAAATAAGCTATTATGAATAGCATAATCTCATAAATAGCTTATTCTCAACCCAACCAAACATACCCTATTGGGTACGTTTGGATGAACTCTAGAATAGCTAGAATAGCTACTGTTTAAAATAGTAAATAAGAATAGCTACTGTTTAAGAACAGTGCTAACTCAAGCTATTCGGAATAGTGAAAAAGTTGTTTGGATTGCATATTTGGAATAGAGTTTGGAGGGAATGAATAAAGTAATAATTTATGTGTTTGATTAAATATAATACAATATAATATTAATTTAAATATTAAATGTAATATAATATTATTTTAATATTAGATTAGGATTAAATAAAATATTATATTAAATATAATATAATATTAGTTTAAATATTAAATATAATATAATATTAGGTTAAATGTTAAATGTAATATAATATTAATTTAAATATTAGATTAGTATTAAATAAAATATTAGATTAAATGTAATATAATATTTAAATATTAAATGTAATATAATATAATATTATTTTAAATATTAAATGTAATATAATATTATTTTAAATATTAGATTAGTATTAAATAAAATATTAGATTAAATGTAATATAATATTAGTTTAAATATTAAATGTAATATAATATTATTTTAAATATTAGATTAGTATTAAATAAAATATTCGATTAAATGTAATAATATTAGTTTAAATATAATACAATATAATATTATTTTAAATATTAGATTAGTATTAAATAAAATATTAGATTAAATATAATATAATGTAATATAATATTAATTTAAATATTAAATAAGATTAAATATAATAATGTAATATTAATTTAAATATTAAAGTAATATAATATTAGTTTAAATATTAGATTAGTATTAAATAAAATATTAGATTAAATATAATATAATATTATTAAATATAATACAATATAATATTAATTTAAATATTAAATGTAATATAATGTTAGTTTAAATATTAGATTAGTATTAATATTGAAAGCAACAAATGTTATTCCATGTTTTTGTAAGAATAGAGAATAGTCCTATTCTCTCTATTACGAATAGCTCTATTTCTCGTTTGGATTATCCTTGTTCCGAATAGCAATGTTATTCTAAGAATAGTGCTATTCTTAGTGCATCCAAACATAGCCTAAATGTTGGAATAGCTACTATTCGGAAGTGTGAAGAGAGAGAAAAAAAATACTTCCTTCTTGAATTGCCGCTAACACAATTCTGAAATGACAAAATTGACACCATTTCTGTTATCTCCGCGTCGTGACAGCTCGTTTGAGACCCCACTTCCTATCTTTTCTTTTAATTAGCACATTGTTAACACTATTTTTTATCAGTTACAGCTATTTACTATTCCAAATATAAATCCAAATAACATTTTTACTAATCCGAATAACACCAATTTCACACTAATCTTAAAATCACTATTTTTTTCTCAATTTTCATTTAATATTCTCAAATTTTGCTATTTTAGCTATTCTAGTTCACATCCAAACGTACTTGCAGCCACTCCATTTCTTGCGTCTGTGTCAAAAATAAAAAATTTCGGATTTCGTGATTTTTCTGATTGTCTTTTTATGAATGGTAAAAATAAAATTTTCGACGTAACCAACCCGAACCCGATAGCGCATACTAAGGGTCTGATCGGAACGGAGACACCTCCTCTTAAACAGGAATAGAAATAGAATTCGCGTCGGGTTTGTGATCGGAAGCAGCCAAAGCAAGAGAAACGATTTCAGTCAGCGCAATTTGGAGAGGCTGAAATTGAGCCAAAAGATTAGAGATTTGGCGAGAAATGATTTTGTAATGGTGAAAATACGTTTGCACCATCGTCTTTTTGTTTGTTTCTCTCCTTCGGACCGAAGCAGTCCATTTTACTTGATAATGGCATGTATTGTAAATTAAATGAATTTTGGGGGCTTTTTTTTACCATCAAATATTGAATTCTTCTATCTACGTACTTCTTCCGATCAGTAAAATTCAATCATGAGTCTATTCTAATCGTTTCTTTTCTATTTAATTGAATTCTATTTTTTATAATTGTTATTCCGATCACAGTGTAATTCTAATTTGGAAGTACCGAAAATACCCCGCGAAACAACACAATTACATAAACTCTAATTTTGAAGTGCCGTCGCGTTTTTGCTTATTTCTCTCCGCAGCGGCAACAAGAGAAAAATAAAGTCTGCGAAATAGGCCTGCTAATTGGACGAGTTTGTCCATGGGCAACCGGACTGGACAAATATTGGATAAAGTCTGGACGGGCTGTAATATAAATGGGCTTAATATCCGGTTCAGATTCAATTGAAAAGAATAAATGCGGACTGGTCACGGACTGAGCATGAACAGTAACCGAACAAAAATTTAATTGATAAATAATGAGCAGCCCGGTTTAGAGCCCGGTTGAGCCCGGTTGAGCAATGATCGGTAATTCATGTTCTCTTCTCTCTCAGACTCGGTCACTTAGCAAACCGATCTCTCTCCATGGCGCCGCCTCTTCTCCATCACGCCGCATGTCACGCTTCTGGATTACTAACGTAGAGGCACGCCTTCTTCGTTACTAACCGATCTAGCAAACCTAGAGCACGCTTCTGGGTTACCTCTTCTCCATCTCGCCGCCTCTTAGCAAACCTAGAGGCACTGAGGCACGCCTTCTGGGTAATATCAAGTTCCTTAAATTGATAGGTATCTATTAAGGTTTTGGGTAATATCAAGTTCATTTTCATTTATTTCACTACTTGAATTTTCCTCCACAATAAGCAATTTTTACTGCGTACTGCAACCCCCAATTTTAGAATAGTAGGCACCAATTTGTCCGGTACTAACCCCCAATTTTTGTCTTGCATAGTGAGGCTTTATCTCTCCTTACAAGGAAAGAGCTTTTCAACGTTATAGATCAGGCCCAACTTTTCATAACAGAATCAAACAATTAATCGCCATTAGAATTTCATGGCAAACTTGTGGAATTGGTATCTTTACATTTCTGTTCTCTTTTTGTTGTTTGGCATAATATTCAACCTAAAATATTGGATAAGATTTCAAATTTAGTTTAGGATATTTTAAAACATATTATTCAACCTAAAATATTTGAATTTCTAAATGTGTTCATCATCATTAAATATATTTAATCGTATATCAAATTTTAGTTAATTTGAAAATTTAATTGATCAGTTATTAAAAGAATATAAATCCGTCAAACTCTTTTAACTTGTTTGATAAAAAGCAAAATAACTCTAATATTAGCCAAATTTTGATATGCTCTATTTAAACAACTATTTTTTTTTTCTGCCAGAATAATATTTTTCTACAGTATTGGGTATACTGTAAAAAGCACATGTGTTAGAATAAAAGTTAAAAAAACCAATTAAACTTAAGAGAAGGATTGTGATATTTGATTTGGTTAGTACCAGACAAATTAGGTACAGGCAGAATGGGTCTAATAGCCTATGATGTGTTTTCTGCAGTTGTTTACCAGTGTGACCAACTATTTCCCCTTTTTTCTTTCTGCCTTTTATTGGGCATCTTACTGTTTGTTTAAAAAGAAACTTGATACTAAATTGAGACTAATTAGTGGTAAATGGATCAAGTACAAATTTGAAGGTTTAGTTGGGTTTAAGTGGCACTCAATTGCTCAGTTCGAGTAACTCGTGCCTTAAATGGTTCTTTTTGCCTTCTCTTCTTTTTCTGAAAACCGGTTACTCCTGCCAATTCCAGACTTGTGCAAGGATTGTGATTGAGCTTTGTTGACAGACTTGTGTCTCTTGTAATTTACATGTATGCCCTTGGGATTTCTCTAAATTTAAGCCTGAATTGAATTTTAAGCCTCAATTTTTCAATTGTCAAACTGGTACAGGTTCTGTATTTTTCACTATCAACCCTGTCTTTTTTCATTATATTCTTGTTCCTTGTAATAGTTACATATATGCCCTTGGACTTCTCTAAATTTTATATGCAATCCAGCTTATGAATGTGATATAGATGAATAGTGCCAAAATAGTGCCAAAATAAATCCTACGACACGACAAAGCGTCTCTCTCAAAAATAATCTCCTGCGCCATTGTTTCTCTCAAAAACAATCTTAAATGGAGGTGAGCCTGGGTGCCATACCCTTCGACCTCGATTTTCATCCTTCCTCTCCTATCGTCGCTTCTGGCCTGATCAATGGAGATCTCCATTTGTAAGTCTGAAGCCTAGCTTGAACAAACCCTAATTTTAGTAATTTGGACTGAGCTTTGATTCTTGTTTCCTAGTCTTAGTAATTGACTCCATTTCTGTGTTCTAGGTATCGCTACTCAGTGGGCTCTCGACCAGAGAGGTAAATTGACTGATGCAATCTCATTTCGTTTTGGTATTCTTAGTTTCCTGGTAAATTTCATTTTGATAAACTATTTTGCTCTATGTTTTCTTTTATAGAGTGTTTGAAATTAACGCACATGGGGAGGAATCCTGTAGAGCTGTTCGCTTTGCAGATTCTGGAAAAAGTAAGGAGCTCATGGTTCTCTTTTCTTTACTTGAACACTTTTTATGCTACAGTTTATAATCTGAGTGCCAATATTTCTCTAGTAATTCTCACTGCTTCACCGGACTGCTCAATTCTTGCAACTGATGTGGAGACTGGAAAGACTATTGCTCGCCTGGAAAATGCTCATGAGTAACTTTCCTTAATACATTGCACACTCATGTAGTCATGTTTCCTTTTTTGCTGTTCTGAATTGTTGCGTGGGTGACCACTCAACTCTGCTAGAGGGAAAAACATAACATGTATCTGTTTGGTGAATTACTAGTTTGCCGTCCAAAAGTTTGAAATTTTCATAGTTACCTCTAATTCATTTTTATAGCCTCTGAATTACTTGAAAGAAGCCCATCAAAGTAATTACCTTTAGCTCACCTGTATATTGGATGAAACGCAAATACAGGGACGCTGTAAACCGACTTGTTAATTTGACAGAGACAACAGTTGCATCTGGTGATGATGAAGGATGTATTAAGGTATGAAATATGAACACTCTTTCTGACAAGTGTTTTACATTTTTTGTGGTGCTCATTAAGTTTAATGTTATTTTTTTTATAACAGTAATAGTTCATTTTTATTAATTTGTTGTTGGTTTATAAATTTCTACTGTTTTATAGGTATGGGATACCCGACAGCATGCTTGTTGCAACTCCTTTAATGCCCATGAAGATTATGTCTCTGACCTGACCTATATGCCAGATACCAAGGAAATCTTGGGTACCAGGTACTATCTTTTTCAGCCCTTCAAATTATTTACTTGCAGTTATTTTCCTATCAGTCTAAGGAATCACAAAACAGTTGACCAGATTGTGTCTAAAGAAAATTGATCAGGGCAATCTTGTGAGATTTTCTTTATTTATTAACCCTTAACCCTAAAAAAGATAGGTTATCTCTTCCAAAATATGAAAAATTTATCATCTTCATACTCTCTTTCTTCAAATGACCCTGAGCTGCATATTTTTCATACTCCTCTCTGTGAAAATGAGGAATGCATGGGTACTTCACAAAAGAAAAAATGATACTGTGAAGGAAAGGTTCACGTACACATTGTAGGAGTGCATTCTTTTCTAGTTTGTTTTTTTTTGGACATTTTTTAAGGTCATAAATGATTACTTCAGTTATGTGGATCTTTTCTCTATAAAAAATGTTGTACCTAACTAATATCTTGTGTTTCTCACATTTACAGTGGTGATGGAACTCTATCAGTTTGTAGCTTGAAAAAAAAGAAAGTAAGCCTTTCTATTGCATTTAAATTACCGAGATGTTTCTCTGGTTTTGAATTGATTATCAATTCTCCTATGTTCTTTAATTTTTTTTATGCTAGGTGAAATCCCAGTCTGAGTTTTCAGAAGATGAACTTCTCTCTGTGGTTGTGATGAAGGTGACCTTATTATTTTAATGCTTAATTATGATTTATTGTTCAAGCTTTATAAAAGTGGTCAGTACGTGTTTTCTAATCTATTATATGTTCTTCAGAATGGTAAAAAGGTGATTTGTGGAACTCAGACCGGAGCTCTGTTGCTGTATTCTTGGGGCTATTTTAAAGATTGCAGGTACCATATCTTGATTTTTCTTTTTGTATGCTAATTGGAACTGAATATTTTGATCCATGCAATTTAACTTTATATGTATCTTTTTTATTCAGTGATCGGTTCGTAGGCCATCCAATGTCAGTTGATACATTATTGAAGGTGAAGAATACTTAATTGTAAATCTTTTCTTTCCAAACTAACTTGTGTTTTCCCCGTTACTCCTAAATTTTTTTTTTCTATTTTGTTTATTATTTTCAGCTTGACGAAGATAGATTAATATCCGGATCATATGATGGTGTGATCAGGTAAAATTCCTCTTTAATGTTTCTTTCTCTGGCTTAACTGAAAAAAAAGGAATAACCTGACATTTAGAAATTTATACAGGTTGGTGGGTATACTACCGAATAATATAATTCAACCTCTTGCAGAGCATTCAGAATTCCCTATTGAGCGCCTTGGTAAATCCCACTTTCTTGAAAATTTGTTCTGTTTCTTATTTCATTGTCTTTTAGGAATAGATCTGTTTTGCCAACAAAGCGTCAATATATTCTAGTTCCTACATAACCTTGCAAATGAGAGAAAATACTCATTATAACTCTACAAAGCACAGGGAATATTAACTCTTTCCTCTCGATTAAATTTCATTAAAAAGCTATTGGACTGCTTCATTACCAGTTTTTATTTGGTTATGTTGTGCAGCTTTCTCAACTGATAGAAAATTTCTGGGAAGCATTTCACATGACCAAATGCTTAAGGTGATTTTACTCTTTCCTCAAATTTTGTTGGAGAATACAATTTCTTTCGCCACTAGACCTCAAACTACAAGAATTCACATCATCTGAGATATCTCAAATTTTGAGCTGATATGTGGGAAAAACTGGACTGTTCAAACCCTTTCTGCACGACTCTCAAGGCACAATAATACTGCCCCCCTGCATTCCGAATAGGCACCGGAAAAAAATTTGACCCGGCTTTAGATAATTGAAAATTTGACATATCTCAGAGGATACAGACTCAAACTTCAATGGGATGTAACCCTGCAAAATGGAAGTATTATGTTCTATCTTATTGCCTGAACGTATCTTGTATTTACTTGCAATGTGCACTCAACACAGTTGGAGACATTTGCACTCAACCCTTTTGCCTTACTATTGATAATTGTGGTTCCAACTTGGCAAGTTAAACTTCAATCCGAACAATTATCGTGCCAGGTATATTTACATGTGGGGCTTTGAGTTGTTTTGAACAAGTTAGGAAATTGTTTTGGGAGTTGAGATAAGGTCGTTTGGCAATTTGGTTATACTTTAATTACTATGTAGTTTGCCAATTTTCTTTTATTTGCAAACTCCTCGAAAATGAGCGGCTGTTAATTGCAACTACAAAAAATGTTGTCTTTTATATGCAAATATGGCAAATGCTGAGTCATGTTTGCAAGGAACCTTGTTTTCATCTTCTCATGTAATGTGCAATTTACAGTTATGGGATTTAGAGGAACTACTGAATACACCTCAAGAAAATAATCACGAAGAAAATGAAGCTGTTCAAGATGATAGTGATGATGATGACGATGATGACGAGATGGATATTGACATAGTTCCCCCTAAATCATCAGGTAATTAAACTAAAAATATATACTAGGTATCCCTACCCTCAATTTCTGAAAAAAATAAATCCAAAGTGCCCTTGTGATGAAATATTTCCTGTTTAGAGGGGTGTATTGGATGCTTTTTTCATACCAAGGGGTATTCATATGCATTTTTCTAGGGGCATATATGAAATAATTCTTTTCTTTATAATATGGCGGTATGATCTGATCTGACCCACGATAAGGATGACAAGTGTGGAAGGATTCAGCCTGATATTTAATTTGAAAAGATGCAGATATTTTTACAACCACACAAATAACAAATTACTTGGATATACACCACTGTTCCCAGTCATCCTCTTTAATTAGTGGAATGGTTAATCTTGGTTTTTAATAGGCACTATATATTTGAACAACTTTTTAACTTCAATACAAATGCTCATGTTCTCTGAAATAGACAAATTCTCATTTGTTAATCCTTTCAATATTGGGGTTGTGATTTCTTGTTCTAAATAGGATCCAAGAGGAGGAAGTCAAGCAAGGGAGGAAGCTCGAAAACTTGTTCATTCTTTGCAGATTTGTAGCAAATGTGAGAGTTTTTTATATTTTAATTAGCATGACGTGCTGAGTTGAAATTTGTCCTAAATTTTGACTGGTGGCCATGAAGGGTCATTGGTCCTTGCTTTTAGCGTATAGAGCTTTCCGGAATATTGTTGAGTAAAGCTTGTTTTATTGTCCTAAATTTCATGTTGAGTTCCTTTTCATTCAATTGTTTGTTAGATACCTGTAACCCAACTGATGTCCAATTTTGTCAAAATTAAAAATTAAATTATAGATGTATTTTTTTATTAATTACATAGCATGTAATATCAAGGTCGTTGTAAAACTAAAATATCCATTTTTTAAATAATCTGATGATGACCAATAAACTTTTAAATTGTATAGGGGTGGGGCCAGTTTTCTTCTCTTCGAAGTAGCCTTATTTTGTTTATTCTGACGAAGGGGTTTAACTTCCGAACATTTTGGTGGTGTTTGGTTGTGGACTTTGTTATTTTAACTTAGGTCGGTCTAAATTATTTATGTTTGGTTGAGGTCTAAAGTTAGACCACGGCTTAAAGTATTCCTTGTTTGGTTAGAGTTGGTGGAGGACTAAAGTTTTGGAAGTCTAAGTTAGTTAATTATTAATAACAAGATACTAATTATATAATATTAATTATTAATTATAACTATAATATAATATAACATTTTTATAATAATTATTTAATATATTAACAATATAAGATATTAATTATATAATTATATATTAATAATAAGATACTAATTATATAATATTAATATATTAATAATATAAGATATTAATTATATAATTATATATTAATAATAAGATACTAATTATATAACATTAATATATTAATAATCACTATAATATATTATAATATTATTTAATATATTAACAATATATGATATTAATTATATAATTATATAATTATATAATTAATAATAATTATTAATAATAAGATACTAATTATATAACATTAATATATTAATAATCACTATAATATATTATAATATTATTATAATAATTATTTAATATATTAACAATATATGATATTAATTATATAATTATAAAATTAATAATAATTATTAATAATAAGATACTAAGAGTAGAACTAGGGTGCTCCTAAGCTCACCAAGCTCTTCCGTGAGCGCGACTCTAAAACCTATCAAATTGACTTCAAATGACATTTCCAAACCGTTAGATGTTCAATCTATATTAAAATGTGCTTGGAGACCAAATTTTACATTTTTTGGAATTTTTTTACTATTTATTAAGATGATTTGAAAATCGCTGTTTTCCAATGGTGCAGAATTTTAATAAAAACAGCGATTTTCAAACCATCTTAATAAATAGTAAAAAAATTCCAAAAAATGTAAAATTTGGTCTCCAAGCACATTTTAATATAGATTGAACATCTAACGGTTTGAAAATGTCGTTTGAAGTCAATTTGATAGGTTTTAGAGTCGCGCTCACGAAGGGCTTGGTGAGCTTAGGAGCACCCTAGTTCTACTCAGATACTAATTATATAATATTAATATATTAATAATAACTATAATATATTATAATATTATTGTTAATAATTATTTAATATATTAAGAATATAACATATTAATTATATAATTATATATTAATGGGGGAATCGGTTATATACCCATCAAAAGTTTGGAATTTGGATATTTGCCCATCAAATCTTCAAAAGTTAAGAATTTGGATATTTTTAATACAGATTTTTGTTGGAAATTATCAGTTTTAATATCAATATGGGTAAATTTCCAAATTATCAGTTTTAAAAATATCCAAATTTACCCATATTGTATTAGAAATTTACCCCAATTTGAAGATTTGATGGGCAAATATCCAAATTCCAAACTTTTGATGGGTATATAACCGATTCCCCCTATATTAATAATAATTAGTAATAAAAATATACTAATTATATAATATTAATATATTAATAATAACTATAATATATTATAATAATTATTTAATATATTAATAATATAATTAATATTAATAATATACTAATTATATACTAATAATATATTATTACTAATTAATGAGGAGAGGGGTGAAATGGTTGAAGGTGAATGACAGTGGGCCCCAATGGCATAAAATTGAAGTCTAAATTTAAGGCATCTCAAGAGGTGGTTTAATTTAGACCCGTTTAGGCCGGCCTAACTTTTAGGCTATTCCATGTTAGGCCAATTAGTTTAAATCGTGTTTGGTGGAATAACAGTGGCCTAAAGCCTTTAAGCCACCTTTAGATCACAACCGAACATGGATTTTGGTTTTATTGTGCTTCTTAAAAGTTTGGTTTGTTGAAACCTAAATGAATCTTGCTCTACAGACCATAAATGAATTTCGTTTGTTCGAACACACATCTGTGCTCTTGCAACCTACTACATATTGACGAGTGGACTGTTCTTCTATTGCAATTGCAATTGTTGCCAAACAAATCCTAGTTATAGAAGATGATAATTTGAAGTTGGAACAACTAAGTTGCGAAAGAGGAAAATGAAGCACTATTATTGTTGTGTCATTACGAATTTTGCTTTTTAAAAAAAATAAAAAATTTCACATGAAAAAGCAAAAGAACTCCCACGAATAGAAAAATTCTTATTCACTGCCTTTTTAAAAGAAAAAGTAGAACTTTACTATTTTAATTTTAATTTTAATCGAGGCCGTATACTTTTAGAATAAAGTATGATTTTACTAGTTTATCTGAGGCCGTATACATTTAACAAGGAGATAAAATTAATAGAAGGGAAAGGGAATAAGACAGAGTGAGGTTCCCCTCCCCTCCCCTCTGTACAGTGTTCTAACATTCCGATTTGAAAGTGAACGGCTTCGACAAAAATCAATACAACTCTAACTTTCTAACCTCTGCTTCTCTCTGCTCCTTCGAAAGAGGAAAGTGAACTCACCCGATCAGATGCAATGCAGTCTAACAATGGCTCCACTTTTCCTCCCTCCGCGCATCCCTTTCTGGAACAGGCCCTTAGAAAAAAAAAGTGGAGAATACTTGCTACAAAAACCGACATTTTTATTAATATCCAAAGTTTAATACAAATTATTATTTATGCCCAGATTTCGAGCCAATATCGAAAAATGCCCAAGCCGGCCAGAAAATGGCCGGCTTACTCCCTCCCTAAGCCGGCCATTTTCTGGCCTGCTTAGTACTTTTTTTTTTTTTTAAACCGCAAAAACTCTATAAAAGGGCACCATCTGGACGTGGTAGTATTAGTATGATTTAAAATTTGAATGCATTTGAGTTTGGTTATAAGAATTAGTATTTTATTGTAGTTGGATGAAGTAGGTTGTAATTTCTTTGAGTATTAATTAATTTCATTACTTCTTATTTAGTAGTTCTGTACAAAATAATAAAGTACACACAAATTGTAAATAGAGTCCACACAATTTTTACAACATGCATATAAATCACCTATTACTACCACGTCTAAAATTTAATCCCCGAAGTAAACCACTTGCGAAAGATGCCCTACGAGATGGCCTAGCAGATGGCTCTGGTTGCTCACTAGATGGCCCGGCTTGGGTTCCAGATGGCGCTGCTTGGCTTGTAGATGGCCATGCTTGGCTTGTAGATGCCCTTGTTGTGCGTCTAGTAGTGGACCTCCTCGGTTGGATCACAGATGGCTCCCCTTCCACCCCAACCGCCTCTCCTCCTATGGCAACCGCCTCTCCCATTGCTTCGGCATACATAGCAGTTGCATCTAAACGGCTCGTAGCTGTGCTTAGGGTTTAGGGTTTAGGGTTTAGTTGCATCTAAATTGCTCCGGACCCACTTCCCGACGCCATTACTCGCTCATTTTCTGCCGCATTTGCTGCGTTTCTTGCCTCTGCATTTGCATGTGTTACTTAGTAAGTTGGTATAAATTGAAAAGAAAAATAATTTTGGATGAATGTTACATACCTCTTCGTTGTCTATCGGAAGTGGAACGGCGAGGCTAATGCCTCCTTCGTCTACCTTCCATTTCATCCATCGTCATTATATGATGGGTGTGTTTTCGCCTCCCCTTCCTAATCCAACCACTACTCGGAAGGATTCTGTCTCCAGTATTAGGAGGCCAGTCTCCCATATTGCCAATTGGAATGAACACATGGTTCCAAGTACTCACAAGATAGTTTGTTTTATACCAGTCTGCAACAAAGTCGTCATCTTGCCAGTTTCGGTCACGGCAAATAGCTAAGACATGAGCGCACGGAATAGAAGTTAATTGGATACCTCTGCAAGTGCATTCCATTTGTCTGTCGGGACCGCGTGTCACAATATACATGAACTCTCTGTGAGTGGGTTCCATGTTGCCCATGTCGCTATGGGTGGAAGGAACGTACTCATTTGGGGATGAAACTTGGTACTGACCTTGGCCCTGCGTGTAACGCACCAACCGCATTTTTGCAGCTTTCACCCAACGTGCTCTCATCTTTTGCAAAACCCGGTCAGAAAGAACATGTCCCTTGTCTTGTAATTCCATTGCTCGCTGTAGCCGCTGAACAAACCATCTGCTGCACGTGTAGAACGTATCCTCCACTATGGCACAAACAGGCAATCTACGACTTGTTCGGAAGACATTGTTGAGTGACTCGGAGCCGTTTGTTGTCATGATACCAAACCGGTATCCTCCGTCACTGGTTTGGAAAATCTTCTCATAATTGGACGGCTCCATCGCATCATGAGGACGTATTTTGCCCACCCTCTTTAAATATGCATTACACTTCGGATTTAGCTGCACAAAAATAAAATGGTGTTATTTCATTTTCATAAAATTCTTATAAGATAATTAAACGAAATATTATAAGTTAGACATACATGAGCAAACTCTTCGAACATCTCTCTCAACCTTCTCGGCTTCTTCCTCTTTGCTCTTTCCCTGAACCTCTATTCGTACTACCTGTCTCCTCCACAGTTCTGGACCAGGTTGTCAGCAACATGCTACATACAATACTTGTGCACAAAAAGCTCGGGAGGCCATCCGTATTCAGCTGTCAGTGCAGCTTTGATCCCCTTGTGCTGGTCCGATATAACACATACAAATTTACTACATCCGAGCACTTCATTCCTCAACCACTGCAAGAAAAAACCCCAATTCTCAGTATCCTCATGCCGCACAATTGCAAATGCAATAAGCAACAATTGGTTCTCGGCATCGTAGCCATCCATTTTCCGCTGGAGGGATGGCAATATCGGGTTGCCAATTCTAGGTCCCACCTTTCTGGGTTGTAACCGGTGTGTGTGTAAACTATGGATTTCAAGTCTAAAAGTGAGATGTCATCTGAAATCATTAATGAATGAGCTGCATCTTTGTTGTAATAAGCCCCTTGTGTATTAGTAAGCATCTTCCCACCATAGTGTAATGAAATAAAGGCCATAGTAAACAAACTACATTTTAGAAAATGGTAAACAATTGTCACGTTACTAAATGGTAAACATTTGTCAGGTAACTAAATAGTAAACAATTGACAGATTACTAAATAGTAGACAATTGACACATTTGTATAGGGTATAGGGTATAGGGTTTTGGGTTTAGGGTTTAGGGTTTAGGGTATAGGGTATAGGGTGTAGGATTTATGGTTTAGGGTTAGGGTTTTGGGTTTTGGGTTTAGGGTTTAGGGTATAGGGTATAGGGTATAGGGTATAGGGTATAGGGTATAGGGTTTTGGGTTTTGGGTTTTGGGTATTGGGTTTTGGGTTTTGGGTATAGGGTTAGGGTTAGGGTTAGGGTTAGGGTTTATGGTTTATGGTATTGGGTTTTGGGTTTTTTTAATTAAATTTAATTTTTTTAATAATATAATTAATTATTCTATAAAATAAAAAATAATATAAAATTACCTTAACAGTAATTTGCGCTGCTGCCTCGGGCTGTGTGCCTTGGGACGAAGGGAGGGGTGTCATTTTATAGAGTTTTTGCGGTTTTTAAAAAAAAAAGTACTAAGCCGGCCAGAAAATGGCCGGCTTAGGGAGGGAGTAAGCCGGCCATTTTCTGACTGTCTTGGGCATTTTTCGATATTGGCTCGAAATCTAAGCATAAATAATAATTTGTATTAAACTTTGGATATTAATAAAAATCGGCTACAAAAAGGACCACACGTTGAAGAGAAGCCTTAAAGCACGATATATTTGTTAATTAAAAAACCAAACAAAGTAAAGAAAAAAATACTGTTTTGATAAATCGTAAAGCACAATGCCATAATCACTCTCACCTAAACTTATTGACGCACCTAAAATAAAAGTTTAGCCCTGGCCCCTGGACCAGATCATGACTCACTCACGAGGTCCTCCCAAGGAGAGGACCCAAACGCATCGGAGGACAGGGTCACAGGAGGAGGCAACAGAGACTGGACTGCAACTGCACCTCATTGGTTGTTACTTGTTAATGCAACTGCACCGTATTTGATCTTCTATGGCCGATGCGGCGTAGATATATTTATTGTGCTGTTTCGCATTTTGTGATGATTGATTGGCTGGACTCGTGCGGGTCGCTCGGATCGGGACAATCAGGGTCCCTTTTGGTGGGCCCCACTCAGATCCCGCCTTCCACTTTCGACAATGGCTAGGCTCTCCAACGCACCAATTTGTACCCCATCGCTTTTCCCCTTTTTTGCAAGCGATAAAAACTATTTATTCCCAAACCCAGACGCGATCGCATCTTAACCTAACCCCCACATCATGGCCGTTCATTCCATCTCTGGTACTTGAAATGAACAAAGGATGTGTCAACACGTCATGGTTCAATGCATCTGGATGCGACCAAATGTGTCTTGGGTTATTATCACTCCCTCCTGATCTAATTTTATTTCTCCGTCTGGAATTGGTTCGGATACGCAGTAATAAGTTGAATTCGGTAGATTCTTCTTTCTTTTGAAGTGAATTTATGCCGGTTTTTTAATTGATTTTGTAAATAATGTTCAATTTTTACGAGAAATTAACTTATTCGGACTTCTGATTTGCTCATGAATTCTTTGTATTATGATTGGGAAGATTGCCGTCATTAGTTCACTCTCCAATGTATAAATGGATATTCTATAGTGTACTTAATTTAAAGCGCATACATAGAAAATAACTGGAATCATCTGGATATTTGTTGACTGAGGTCCGTCAATGTCTAACAAATCTTACAATATCCTGAAATTTATACACTCAACTTTTTAAAGGTCGCTAGATTGAAAGATGGATGCATCGGGCAAAGGAGGTAGCAGTGGTGCTGAGGCACTGCAGAGAAACTACCGAATTGGTAAAACTTTGGGTATTGGGTCTTTCGGCAAAGTAAAGATTGCAGAGCACATTTTGACAAGTCACAAGGTAGCCATCAAGGTGCTCAACCGTCGTAAAATCAAAAGCATGGAGATGGAAGAAAAAGGTAATTTTACAATGATTTGTTTTTTATCTCCTCACTTAACTCTCTTTTCTTACTGCTTTCGAGGTATAAATTACATTAAATGAGCTGTTTCGGTGCATTGATTTTTGGTGCTAGTTGCCTGTGCCAATGAAAATTTTATAAACATCCAAAAGCAGAGGAAGCCGTGTCCAAAAATTTATTTTATCTTTATATGATGCTAATAGGCCTGCTGCATGAATGGAAAGTTAGAAAGTATTAAATAACTGGTAATGTAATGAAACACAGGTACTCGTAACTCACTAACAAGAATGAGAGTATTCATATTTATTTCACTAGAATTTCCTATTTAAAAGCATCAGAGTTGGCAATCCATGTGAGTAGAAGGGGGTTTATTAGGAATATACATTAAATTTGTCGTGCCTTTCCTTGTTGTAGTGAAGAGAGAGATAAAGATATTGAGGCTGTTCATGCACCCGCATATAATACGCCTGTATGAGGTCATAGATACACCAACTGATATATATGTGGTGATGGAGTATGTTAAATCAGGAGAATTATTCGACTATATTGTAGAGAAAGGTAGGTTGCAAGAGGACGAGGCTCACCGATTTTTCCAACAGGTATGAATTTTTGCTCTGTACACTATAATTTGAAAACTATGTTGATAACAGGACAAGCTTCTTCGATTACTTTACTGAAATAGATTTTGGTAGGTGCTAGTCGCATCCTTTGAAACTTCACTAGCAATGAAACTGTTAGCAATTTATGGTAAATACATAATTTCTTAAAGATAATATCTGCCCGCCTTTCATATAACTTT
This sequence comes from Carex myosuroides, assembly GCA_028015225.1. NCBI lineage: Eukaryota > Viridiplantae > Streptophyta > Magnoliopsida > Poales > Cyperaceae > Carex > Carex myosuroides. The sequence continues at coordinate 4,767,286 of CM051464.1, forward strand.
CCTATTGCACCAAAGGAAATGCCATTTTGCACTGCATTTATTGCTATATATTGCATTTTTTGATATACCTCAACTTCCTTGCTGACAGAATTCGAAATTGTACTAACAGATAATATCAGGTGTGGAGTACTGCCATAGAAACATTCGTGCACCGAGATTTGAAGCCTGAGAATTTGTTATTAGACTCGAAATGCAATGTGAAAATAGCCGATTTTGGCCTAAGTAATGTAATGCGTGATGGTCATTTTCTCAAGACAAGTTGTGGCAGCCCCAATTATGCTGCACCTGAGGTATGGTTTCTATATTTAATATTAGAAGTATACTGTACTGCTTTATTAGTATATGTTATTTACATAAGCTTTTTGGTAAAGGTGATTTCGGGTAAACTATATGCTGGTCCTGAGGTGGACGTGTGGAGCTGTGGTGTCATCCTGTACGCACTTCTGTGTGGTACTCTTCCCTTTGACGATGAAAACATCCCCAACCTTTTCAAGAAAATAAAGGTAAATGAGCAGTCTACCAATGAATAAATAGTTATATATGACATTCTACTTCTGTAGAAGCATAATTACCATGTGCAATTTTAAATATATCTTTGCAAAACCTTAGAAAAATATGGACTTGCAGCCGTTACTATTTTAACAAAACGATGCCGATAATACCCTTTTGTAACGCTTGGTTAGGGTCAAGTGGCTATTGCAATATTAAATGGCAGCCAGAATGAATTATTAACTGAGGCTTAATTGAAGTTAGTTCCAATACCAGGGAACAGTAACATACATCTAGCTATCAGTGTAAATTTTCACCCTTTGATTAACATGAGGTTTTCTACAATGACCCACTAAAAGAATTTGATTAGCTATCAGCATTAATTTTCACCCTTTGATTAACATCAATGACCCACTAAAAGAATTTGATTAGCTATCAACCTTACTTTTCAGTTATTTTTGGCCTTTATAATGTGTTAGCTGAGTTTTCATTATGGTATCGCAATTAAAATTGGCGCTTGTTATTTAACACCGAACTGAGTTTTCATTATGGTATCACAATTAAAATTGGCGCTTCTTATTTAAACACTGAACTGTAATTTTGTGGGGAAACCAAATGAATGCTAAATTCTTTGCAAGTACTAGGTAATATATCAAAAGAAATGTTTCCTATTTGTTTTTTTTTTGTTTTTTTCAGGGAGGGATATACACTCTGCCAAGCCACCTGTCAGGACTGGCACGTGATCTGATACCTCGGATGCTGGTGGTGGACCCAATGAAGCGAATCACAATCCGCGAGATAAGAGAGCATCCCTGGTTCCAGGCCCGCCTACCTCGCTACCTTGCCGTGCCTCCTCCTGACACCACTCAACAAGCCAAAAAGGTAATATTTTCTATACAAAATAATAGTATCAAGTTGTATAAACATGACCTTGTTAGAACAGTTTATATTTGATAGTCACCATGCCATATTATAATCTATTGCATAAAAAGCTAACCTTGTCAAGAAAAGTCGATAGGGCTTCATTTTATATGAAAAAGGTGGAATTTTCTCAATATGCTCGTAAAACCTTGAAATAGTAAGAGATTTCGAAAAAAATGTATAATTTGATCTCCAAGCACAATTTAATATGGAGATCATGTAGAGCTGTTCGGATCAGCTGTTTGGACCTTGAAATCGCAAATATGGTTGTGAATTAAAACCAAAACAGGGGTTTTAATTTCCGATGCAATAGTGGGTAATATGTGACATTCTGGTGAATTTTCGGGTTGTCTCTGATATATCAGGTTTTATGAGGGTATTTTGAGGTCTTGCAGTGGCATAAATGAAATTGCACTTTGAGAAATGGTAGACTTTTGGAGGGTTTCTTTAGTAGATTATTATGGTATTTAAAATAAAGCTCGATATTTCTTCCAAGTTGCAATTAGCACCTACCCTGTTCTTAGATATTAGCAAATTTACTCAGCCTCTACATAATTCCCTTGTAAAATGTCAGTTTCCTTAGTTGAAGCAACCAACTAGGATGAGTTGATATATAATTCCAAGGCAATTAAGCCATTTTGTTGTTCAACTTATCCTTGTTGTAAATTCTTAACTGTTCTTTTATAGTTTTAAAATTCCAAAAAATATTGGATTAGTTGCTAACTATGACGAATCTTGGGTGTACTTTGCAAACATAGCAAGTTTTTGTGTCTAATTCGCAAGAAAATCCCCAAAAGACTAAAACATATTATAAATAACTAGGTAACCTAGAAAGGTGAAAAGGTGAACTTTTGATGTGGATAACAGTTTGATAGGGATTGACAGTATCTGTGGCTACTCCCTTGAACCATAATTTATATTGCTAGTCCACGAAGGTTCCTTTGTGGGTTAATTACCTATACCCTTTTTATTTATTTTTTATATAATACTCGTTTGGTTATACCATCTGTTGATTTATGCTAGGAAAGCTGATCCAGCTAAATTTACATACTGGTATCAATCTAGTACCTATTCCAGGAGGTGCAGTATATACATAAAAGGGTGTGTGTGAAAAGACACTTCCAGGGGTTTATGTATTTTTTACGTATACTAGAACTACTTATGAATAAGCACTCTTAATTGATGTGCCTGAATCTCTGACGCGTCTTGTTACTTGTACAATATACCTTTTGATAATTATCCACTATTTTGAATGGTCCTATTTTATATGGTTCCTGTTGCATTATAGGCATTGCATGGCTTTTTATTAGTAATGATTCATTTTGGCATTTAATTTTCTTCAAATAACGTAGATCGATGAAGATACACTGCAAGAAGTTGTGAAGATGGGTTATGACAAAAATCAGGTGGTTGATTCACTCCAAAACAGAATGCAAAATGAGGTAATTGTTATAGCAAGCCCTCTCTCTCTCTCTCTTTCTCTGTCTCTCTCTCTAACTTATTATTTTTTTATTTTATGTGCAGGCAACAGTGGCATATTATTTACTTCTAGATAATCGCCTCCGTGCCACTAGCGGCTATCTTGGTGCTGAGTATCAAGAAGCCATGGTTCGTTTTCTTTTTTGCTAAATTTTTATTACGTTGATGATTACTACCCATGATTTTCTTGATTTGCATACAACGTTATCCCATTGCACGTTTGGCAAAATTACGCTTGCTATATTTCAATTCTGTTACTGGCATATGCCAGCCAAAATATACCAATGAATGCATGTCCTTTTTTTTGTTTTATTGACCTGCTTTGGTCATTAATATCTCAAAGTAGACTCTAGCTCAATAGCAAATTTCAAATAGTTAATTGAGGCACAGTTGCATTGAGAAGTAACTTATTATGATTGGAGCCTAACAAGAGGTTTAATATAAGAGTTTAAAAGGGTCAAGTGATACTTGTAATTTAGCAAGTATCACTTAGCTTCTAATTAAAGAGTTTAGAAGTTATCCCTTCTGATGGTCTGACTTCTCTTAGGATTCTGCTTTGGCATTATCTCGAATGACTTCATATGAAGCCCCGAGTTCAACAATTACGCCCCGGTCCTCCATTTACATGGACTCACAATGGTCTGGTGCCATGCGGCCCCACTTTCCTTCTGAAAGAAAATGGGCACTTGGTCTCCAGGTCTTTTTTCTTTGTAAAACTTTTCATTTTTCTTTTGTTTTTTTCCCTGTATGTGACAAATCTATGCATATTTGAACTTGTTGACTTTCAGCATGCCTAATTAATTGTAATCATGTTGAATTAAAATAAAAAAAGAACAAATTGTCAACAATCTTCAATTTTATTATGAACTGAGAAACATCAGCCCCCCAAAACGCCACATATAGAAAAATGTAGAAGTCTTTTAACACAAGAACTAAACTACAAGCCCCCAAAACATGAAATATGCATACTGATATCAACCACAATTTGCATGGAACTGAAAACTGTACTAAATTTCTCATCGCAAGACTTAATTGCAATCTTATTTTGGATTTTGATAGTCTCGAGCACATCCTCGGGAAATAATGACAGAGGTGCTGAAGGCGCTACAGGAATTGAATGTGTATTGGAAGAAGATTGGCCATTACAACATGAAGTGTAGGTGGGCCCGGCACATACCTGGCCAGAACGAGACCATGCTGAATTTGAATCATGGTTTTGGGGAGGAGACTGGAATTATTGAAAATGATGATTGCGGTAGCGAGAACTTGCAAAATGTTGTCAAATTTGAAATTCAGGTGAGCTGCCTCTTCCCTATAAGAAAGACTCCAAAAATTCCAAGTAATGGTATCCTTGATTTGCACCAAGCATCATATGTTTTTATTTATTTATTTGTTGTTATGTTTGTGATATGTAGCTTTACAAGACGAGAGATGAGAGATATCTACTAGACTTGCAGAGGCTGGGTGGGCCCCAGCTACTCTTCATGGACCTATGTGCTGCTTTCCTTCTCCAGCTCAGGGTCCTGTGAATTTATGTTACTTTATATTTTATAATTTTAATTTATCGACCTCCTGATCAGTAGCTATCTATCTTTGATTTTAAGTTTTAACTGCCATGACATGTACATATAGGATATAGCTGCTTGTACTAGAGTTGTCTTTTTAGTATTTCTTTTGTTCTTTTTTTTTTGTTTTGACTGGACTACGTAAAAGCTTGGTGGCTGTAATGTTCGCTACCTGAGATGGGATGGGAAGGGAAGCTTCTGAATTTTTTGAAGCTTCCACCAGATGGATACCAACTTTTGAAATCCATTTTATATCTAAGCTATCTCAAAATCTTCTTTTGTTGCGTGAATTGCGAAAACGTTTAAGCCAATGCCTGTTGGCTGTTGGCTGTTGGTACTGGATACTCTATATTTATATGATTTTGATTTGAGAAAATTAATCTAATGTGAATTAATGCATTTTCTAATTCAGGAAAAACTATCGAGCTTCGAGTTGAGAATTTGCTAAAAAAAGTTAAAACGTTAGCTAATCTTAGAATTCTAATTAGGGTTAGGTTAGCTAATCTTAGAATTCTACTTATTGTAACCACATCCACATGATCTCTCTCTGACTCTCTCCATAGTCCATACCAGCCGACCAGCGTACTCTCACTGTTTAATCTTCAATTAATGGGTTCCTTCAAGCACCGAAATAATAGCATACATCATACATGATACGTAGACAGAAGAGAGGATTGGAAAAACGAAATCTAGATAAAGAGCAACTGTTCGATCATATACAAACATGAGTAAGTACATGTGATCGATGACAATATGACATACAAGTTCCATAATTCAAATAATAAAAGGAACCCTCAACTCAAAATCTAGTCTCAATACCAATTCTGAAACTGAAAACCCATTACTGATCAGTGAAAACACTCGGCGTCAAAAATCCTCTTCAGATCTGATCTCTAAGAGATGGTGGGATCACAAGAGAAAACTTGGCGAGGCAACCTCAGTGCCTCAGCCAATTCAAAGCACATATCGTCAAGCACCTCACTTGGACACCATCTACAAAACTTGGATCTGATCCGGCACGATCTGTTTGTCTCTAACTTGCTTTGACTTGTACAGATCCTGACCCTGCGAAAACCCAAAAAACAAAAATGTATTTTTTACAAAATATTTGAGAACCTAATATATTGCAAGGCAAGTACTCACCCTCAGAGCAGGATTAGCGTCTGGATGGAACACCGAAAGAGCACTCATTGCACTAATAAGCACGCCCATAGGATGCGCATCATGAGGCATGTCTTGTATTATATTCTGTTTATAGAAAAACAAATTTTCAAACTCAAAAAATTCAAAAAAAAATGTAACTTCGTGGCAGGACCCTTCCCATCCTTGAAAAATTCAACCTCCAATAGCTTTCAGAAAGACCATTGAGCACTAAAAAACTCATTTTCTGACTAAATCTAATGTCGCCTACCCCTATTCTGGAATATAAACTGCGCAGTGTTGAATTCTTAGGGTCTTGCTAATGTTGCTAATCTGATCTCTGGATTTGATTTTAAAGGATGGCCGAAATGGTTACTGTTTACAACAATTTGTTATTTTAGAAAATTTCATCAATTTTATAAGATAGATGAATGTGTTTACCAAAAGACCCTGAGGTACAGCAGAGTGTTGCGAAATGGCAAACTCCCAATCTACCAATTGACTCTCAGAAGGCAAATTTCCATACACTGCAGTAAAGGATAAAAATCAAACATTTGCTGAAATACACCATGGATAAGGTATCACTGTACCAAATTGAGCCGCACACAAAGTTCACGAACAAATAAACAGCAAACTTCAGGAGGTCAATAAATGATTAATCAATATACTCATCAAATATGAAAGTTACAATTCATACTTTTGTTCATTAGTTTTCTCAGAGAAAATATAAATTTGGTGCAGTTATGAAACAGCTCAAGGTGCAACGTGACAAAAAAAGGTTAACATATTTGGCATGCTTAACCAGACATGTTGTAACATGCCAATTTGGAGCGGGACATAAGCTCTATTATGTTAGCGGTTTCTTGTTGTTTAATTTACGAGATTTTGCAAATCAACAGTTTCTTTTTACTATTAACTTCAGTTCATGTGACGTTAGTAAGCTTACCAGTCAACCACTGCAAGAACCCAATTCGCTGAAATGAACAAGTATTAAATTAAAAAGTATAAAAAGAACCAAGATAATGAAATTTTTACTGGTTTGTTGGCTTACTGAGTAGATATGCAACCTCCATAAAGGTACTATTCTCAGCCAATTCCTCAATTGGATAGCCTCTATACCGAAGAATACCCAAATCTCCATCGATATAACTTATAGAAGACCGAACTGGAGCTGTGTTGAGATATCCAGGATCATAAAGCTTTATTCCCTTGTCATTCTTCCCAGTTGTTATCTAAAAGTTAACATAATTTAAATTAGCTTTTTTTTGCTTCTAAACTGACAAGAAAGCAATTTTGTATAACGTTGGATATCATGTTTAAATTTTATTTCTGAAGATTGTCAAAATAAATGTTTGTCAAGTGATACCTCCTCTTTTTCTTATATCTATACAATACACACTTAATTCTATATGAACATTATATCATTTTGGGCAATTACATATAAAATTATGTTGCTGCCAGAAATTTATAAGATGCTCACTCATAATTCCTTGAATACAAAAAGAAAAGAAAAAGAATGAGACCTTGTATCAATTCTAGTGATTTAAACTTAAAGAAAAAGTAGGAAATAGCTAGTATCCTCCAGGTCGGGTCAGGTCGGGTCTGGGTGAAACACGTCGAGTTGTTGGATCTATAGTTTTGTGACTTTTGTCTAGTGTACTGTAGTAAAATATCAGTAATTCAGCAGCAATTAACAAAACAGAAGGAAAACAATCTAAATTTGAAAGAAGATTTTGTCCCTACTCACTACCTGCTGGACTGGTATCAAATATCATATTGTACATAGGTCACTACAGTTGAGCTGCTAACTTAATTCATGAGGCCAGTACAAATATAATGTAGCATACACGGAAACTACAGGACTTGATTCAAGAGCTAACTTAATTCACGATTCTCTGCCATTTCATTCTAATTAACCTTTCAGAAGTCCATCCGACATCGTAAATTTGAAATTCGCCTTCACGGGCCTTCCAAAAGTTTGCAACATGATTAAGTTGCAGTACCGAATGCTATTGGTAGAACCATCTCTAGCAAAAATTGATAGCTCCTAGAGAAAAAAAATGAGGGAGGGAGAGAGGTGGGGTTACCGGAACTGCACCGAACGGAGCCAGGCCTCGATCGTCGGTGCGCATGGGAGAAAGGAGCGGCGCACGAGCGCAGCGAAGGGAAGCTTCTAGAAGAGAGCGCAGAAGCGGAGATTTTGAAAGAGTTTCTAGGAGAAGATGAGCAGAGAGGAAGAGATGGTCTCAGCGGCGTTCTCGCTGATGCGGTGGTGGTTGAAGCCATTAGAGAAGGAGAGAGAACTGGAAACTGGAAACTGGAGTTGGGGATTTTCCTGGTTTGGGTTGTTTGACGAACTGTACGGGCCACATAAAATCTTTCTAGAAGAACTGGGAATTTTGTAAGAAAACCCTCAAGATACCTATATTTGTGGACCACAGTTGGGAATAGCCAAACCTTGTGAAATGTTGGAAATTAATTTTCTTTTGGGTCGCCCCCTAATAAGGATACGATTATGCATACAAATGTGTAGAGAGTGAACAACAGGTAAATAACGGGTTGAGACTTGAGAGCTACAAAAGATCAACAAGAAGAGGAGAGAGAGATTGCGGGGTGGGACCCTGCTTCTACTGGGATCCACTAAGGCTGGCCTGGCGGCCCTGGCCAACCACCAAGCGACACCGCAAGGTTATCGGTAGAAAGCGGGCCTGCCGATCAGTGTATCGTTATCTATGTAATTTCTCTGTATGAGACTTAACATTGTTATATTTCCGCTTGCTACACCAAATTTACACGATAGACGTCATACGTTCTGTAAATAATTTCCTTATTTTACGAGTCGGCCCTGCAAAGTTTTTAAACTTGCAAGAGTTGTTCTTCAAAGAATGATTGCCCAGTTTTTCCTGCAAATTTTTTTTTATAGCATTGAGAATTTGAGATATTTTTTTTAATAATATTGTTGAATACACGAAAGGTGTTTTGTATGCACGGCGGGTTTAGAAAATGGAAGAATTACCGAACCAATTAATATTGTAGTTAAAATTCGCAACAAGTGACAATAATTAATGAAATTATGTAAAACATAATAGTGAAAACAGAAAAAATTAACAACAGCAGCAACACATAATTATATCCACTTGAAGATGCATATAATAAAAATTATTGACCAAGCAATAAAGCAACTAAACATTAATTACTTGTGTGATGATGTATTTTGTATAACAATGCTCAACCAGTGTGATGATGTATTTTGTAATAGCATGTGCTAAAATATTAAATGAAAGAAAATAAAAGATGAAATAGACTACTTAATATGTGGTTATGTGTCACCTATAATTCATAATAATACCAACTAATTAAAACTATGTGACGTGGGTGGATCTAAAACTTAATTAGGAGTGATTAAAAATTAACAATTTTACTTTTTATATTTTTTATCTTTATAAGTATTTATATCTTTTAGCTTCTTTTATAAAATTAAATTATATTATAGTAACTTGTTCATTGCCTCCAATCTTAATTTTTAAGTTTTGTCCTTATTGTTTGATAAATATTTGATAATGTAAATTCCTCAAAAACCACTTTATCTAATAATCTGTTCACTAAATTTCTATTATTGTACAGTTCATTAACTGATACATGTTAACACTAATCAACTTATATCATGATGTTAGCAAAAAAAATGTATAATTCTTCTAGCTTAAGTATCAGAAATAGGGTCCAAGGTAATTTAAGCTGATGTATCATTCATAATCAACACACAAAATTATAATGATGTAAGTATCTGGTAATATTACACAAATTATCTCTTTGTTTAAAATAGCTTACCCTTATGAATTATAACAGATAAATTTGCTTTTATGTCTAGTGGGAATAAATTTCAAAAAAAAATAAATTAATTTTCAACTATAAACAAATTATATCAGAATTTATTTAAGTTTAAACTAATTATAATGATTTATGAGCTAAATTCTACAATATCAATCAACTTCAAATATTAAATCAAAATCGTTAAAAACTATCTACTTTTTTTTTCGAGTGTGTTTACATGTCATTTTTACAAGCATTTAAACTTATATAGCATAAAGTTCAATGGTCAAAATATGGGGCATAGACGCACATTTGACTCTCTTTGAAAAAATTTGGTACTTATTCATTATTAATTATTTGAGAAGACAAAATAATAATATCAAGCAGTTTTTATCTTCGTCTTATTCCTTTAGAGTGCGTTGAGGACATTCTTCAATTTATTTTTAATATAAATACTGGATTTCGAACTGTAACATGTAACACAAAGATATATTATTAACAGCCAAATTAGATGTGATTCTCAATCAATTTCTATTTTTTCTGGATAAGAAATAAAAATAGCAATTCTCTGTCAAAAGAGTCCGGGTTATTTTTTGCAGTTCTTCACATTTTAAAAGGCAAATTCTACAATTTTGACAGCCCTACAAACTATAGTCTTTGGCATTAAATGTCACATTAATAACAATATCAAACTAAATTTCTTAGATTAGTCAACAAATGGTGAGATGGCCGAGTTGGTCTAAGGCGCCAGATTAAGGTTCTGGTCCGAAAGGGCGTGGGTTCAAATCCCACTCTCGCCATTTCAATTTTTTTTTTTGGTTTTCTGACTTGGGCCTTGGGCTTGTGGATGTATGGGCTTTCGTTCTCTTAAATGTTTAAAAAGAAAAGGGCAAAGGAAAATAGAATTATGCTGGGTCTTTTGGAGCCGGTTCAGAAATTCAAATAGAAAATACGAAAAAAAGCCTGTGGCCGAGGACTTTTTGAATAGTTGACCATATTTGTTGGACAGTTTCATTAAGGCTGAAATAAAAAATTTAAAGGATTAATGGATCAAATTAAAGGATTAAGAAATTAAGGAATAGTTAATAAATGGATGCAACTAATTTAAATGAGTACCATTATACATGTGCTCAAATTATGTATATGAGAATTTGCCAAATTCCCTACTTTCTTTTCCTTTGTTTAACTTTGATTTGGACCGGAATATCCAATGCAGATTATGTACATTGTACAGTGATTAAAAAATAATTACTACCAACAACTCTGTTTTGCTACCTGGGAAAATTATTCTAATTTTTCATGAATTTTCAATTTCACATTTTGATTTGGACCGGAATATCCATTGCAGATTATGTACAGTGATTAAAAACTAATTACTACCAACAACTCTGTTTTTCTACCTGGGAAAATTATTTTAATTTTTTCATGAATTTTCAATTTCACACTTTTTATCATCGAAAACTTCTTAATTTCATATTTAACCTTGTACTTTTTTATTATATCTAAATATCTCTTAATTATATTTATCCTTTTTATATTTACTCGTAGAATTAATTATCCATCTTCAAACAGTGTCTTATTGACATGAGTGAGTTGTGAGAGGTAGGAGAGAGAAAGATGAATCTTTATTAGGTCTGAAACAGCAAAAAGAAAAGAAAAAAAGTCCCAACTGGTCATTAAATGGCCGATTGAGAATAAAATTGGGGACCGGCCATTAAATAGCTGGTTTAGGCATTTTTAAAAATACCCAGTTAAGGTGGGCATTATTATTATTTTATAATTAACTTTGGATATTAATAAAAATGACGGAACGATGAATGTAATTTATGTTTAATTAATAAAAATTATACTTGACTGTCACTACTAAGGTTTCAAGAAAAATTTAAACATTTAAGATGGGAAGCAAACATTAACTATTGGATGCATTAATAGCAATGGCTAATGCTTGGTTATTATATAGCATGAGGTATTGTGCTCATTAATAACAATGGTCGGAGAGGTACTGTGCTCATATTCACCCTTCTAAATTTTAAAAATTCAACAGATTTATTCAATTTATTGATTTTCTATTAAAAGTTTAAAACTTATTTAAAAATTTTAAATTATCAATTTCACTCTTTAATAAAAAAACTATGTAGAATATTTTAGAGAAAAATATTTAGTCTTCTAATGAAGTGGTCACTTGTGAGAGCAAATTGTTTATTTTTCTTACTTTGAATGCACACATTATTATGTATGCGTCACAAATAGATAAATGAACAATTTGTTCTCGAAAACTAATAAGTTTAAAGACGAACATTTTTCTTACACGGACTAAATATATTTTATTTTGAAAGAGTAAATGAGTACTTTCTAAACTTAAAATGAGTTTTAATAAAAAAAAATTAATGAATTTTGTCAATTTGCGATTTTTTAAATTTATAAGGGTATGTATGCTATTATGAATTTTAGATGGGAAAATACGTAGTTTTAAAAAATTTGAGAGGTATAGTAAAATTCCATTATATCTTAAAAATATTCTGACACTGTCTATTAAATTCATATTTTTCTGACCAAAATTAAATTTAGTCAAAGTCCTATAAATTTTCATTTTTGAAATTATCAATGACCTTGACCACACGGCTTATACCTTTCTCTATATATCTCGACTAAATTTTAAGTTAATTGTTTTAACCAATTAATTTATGCGTCTAGGATAAGTTCTAACAAGTAGTAACACGCTCTACCTCTACACACAAAATATACTTTCAATAATTCTTTTGACTGTAAATATCGTTATTTTAAATTGATTACAAGACTTCATTATTCGTACGTATATAAAATAATTTGAATTACGTTTTGTATTTATTAACGAGAGCAAAAAAAAAATGATACACAACCTGCATAAACAAACAGAAGAAATTTCTTCAATCAATGCTCTTCGGTTTTCTCTCCTGAAATTTACTCCCAAAATTGCAAAAGGAGGGAAAATGCATCGTATCGTAATTTGGTGTCACGGAGGTCGATGAGGCGTTACGAGAATATCTTTATCAATCAATTAAATGTAAATAAATATTAAAATATATAAATAAAACACTTGGTTTAAACAATAAATGGTGAGATGGCCGAGTTGGTCTAAGGCGCCAGATTAAGGTTCTGGTCCGAAAGGGCGTGGGTTCAAATCCCACTCTCGCCATTTCAATTTTTCTTTTGTTTTTCGGAATTGGGCCTTGGGCTTGTGCATTTTAAATGAATTTAAAAATGGATCTTTGATGTATGGGCTTTCGTTCTCTTGAGTGTTTAAAAAGAAAGGAAAATGGAATTGGGCTGGTTCTTTTGAATAGCTGACCAGATTTATTCGCCTATTTCTTTAAGGCCTATTTCTTTAAGGCTAAAATTTAAAGGAAGTTAGAGCAGCGCACAAAAAATAACCCTTCAAAATAGTGTGGATTTTTCATCATCTAAAATTCATCCGATTGCGTACAAATCTGTGTTTCTACCAATTCATCTAACAGTGAACTATGAGTTCGGATTTTCTACCTGTCACTTAAAATTAGTTTTTTCTTTAAAAACAAATTTGTAGAAATAATCTGCAATTATATTATCAATTTTTTATTTCTCCCTAATATAAAATAATTATAAATAACTCCAATCTTATTGAACATCTTTTCTTAAAAAAAACATAAAATTAAAGAAAATATAGAGAAGGGAGTTTCATATAAAAATATTTAAACGGTTCAGTATTTCTACAAATTAACTCAAATTCTGAGATATATCACGGAATGCGAATTCGAATTGGCATCGGCTTTTCCAAAGAGAGTATCAAATAGGGCTGAAAACAGATGCGGAAATATCCGCTCTGAATTCGCCCCAAATATGAATTCCGATAAACAGAGGATAATTTCATGGATTCAAATTCGGATATTCATTAAACGAGAACAAAAGATTCAAATCCGAATTCGGATAATTTTTCTAATGATGGGTCAATTTTTTTTTAGTGTCTATTTGGAATGCAGGAGACTAAGGAGAGTATCAACTATAAAAAAGATCTGGCCATTTTGATTTTTATTTATTTAAGATCCGAATTGGCATGATCTCGGCCGTTTCAAGGATCCGGTTCTTTTTAATTTTAATTGTTTTTCAACCAATATTTTTTATATTTAGAATAATATCTGAATCAATTTTCCTAAACATAATTCTCAAAAGATATCAGTTAAATTTAACCTCTAGCAATTAATGAAACAATAGCAAGTTATAAAACCAAATCTAATTCCTTGTCGGAATTGATTACATAATATATAATGGAGTAGGGTTAAAATGCACCATTGGAGTTGTGCTCCAATCATGCTCCATGTCTTTTTTTCTGTTTTCAAAGTTCGAACAATTAATCCGAACCGTTCAATATGATCTTTGTATTAATATGTGTTTGGAGACCAAATTTTATATTTTTTGGAACTTTTTACTAATTTTTTAGATAGGTACAAAATAACTGTTTTCAGAAGATTATGGACCATCCAAAATAGTGATTTTGTATCTATCTAAAAAAAGAGTAAATAAATTTCAAAAAAATATAAAATTTTGTCTCCAAGCATATTTTAATATAAATATCATATTGAGCGGTTCGGATTGATTGTTCAAATTTTAAAAACGGAAAAAAATACGTGGAGCATGATTGGAGCACAAAACCAATAGTGCATTTTAACCCTACTCTATATAATATATCCATTGCATGATGAATTTTCTAAAATAAACAAAGTAATTTTTCCATTCTCTTTCCTTTTTATTCTTGAGAAAAAGGGATCTGAACCATATGACACTTTTTTTTCAATTTTTTTTTTAGATAGAACAATTTTCATACTCTTGTCTGGAAAATAAAAAAACATGTAATATCGTATTTGGCCTTACTCAGGAGAAATTCTAGCTCTGTTCATGTTCGTATACCAAGTAATTTTATAAATTCACTAGACCTTTTATTAGGAAAATAAATTAACTACACTTCATCGAATAAATATTTTAAATAATTTTATGAGTGAATAAATATTATAAAAACTATTGTGCTCTATCTCGCATTACGCCCAAGAAAAAAATAAAAAAAATAAATAAATTATGCAGCGCTGCAAAAAAGGACTTCAGCATATTTCTTCTCCAATGTAATTTATAGATAAATCTAAAAGCACGAGACTAGCGTATTTTCAAAACCATCCGTGAAAATTAACTTCATCGTAAATTATTAGTGTACATAAATTTCTGGACCTAATCATATAAAAAAAATCCTTCTTTCTAGTGAGTGACAATTTGCTACCAAAATATCAAAGCAGGAAATATTTTGTTAAAATAAAATTTTGAAATAAACATTTGAGAAACAAAGTTGATAAAGCTTACAAATATCGAAAACTAAACTATAAGAACGTTATTCAGAACTCGTCATACAAAAAGAATGAGGAGAGATAATGAGAGAGGAGAGAAAAATTTCTTACAAATTTGGATCCGACTAATTGTTCTCAAACATCAATTTCTAGATTTTTTTTTAAAACCAATTGTCGCGACTATTGTTATCAAAATCATACCGGATATCGACCCTATTATATTTCAGATCAATGGTTTACTAGTCGGACTGGTGGGTCAACTGATTCAACACCTGATTTTTTAATAACACTAAATTTATTAATAAATAGAAATGTTATTCTTCAAATAAAATAAAAGTATTGGTCCTCGATTAATTCAACACCTGAAACGAGCTTTGGTTTTTTAAGAAAAAAACAAGCAAAATTGATCCCCATTTAATTTTAATTTTTTATATTTATATATAATTTTTAATATAATTCGAGTAAAATGTTATGGGTACTGTAAAATTGACTCTCACTCGCAGCATGAAAATTTTATATAATCGACTATTATCCACGTTTGATCTCCATAGTTTGAATGTCTAGCTCCGTCCCTGAGAAATAAGAGAATATGCTGAAGTTCGGTAATTCAATCATGGTGTTGATTGAAGAATCATGACAGTTGCTTTTGTGGAGAAGAAATTAGAAGCTCAAGAATTACATATATACGAGACATGGAACTTTTCTGATGAATTTATGGTTTAATTGTTTTAATTACTTTTGCTATAAAATTCTACTATATATATGGTAATTAATATACCTACTATTTTGATTTTTCCAAAAGAAAAGGAAACAAATAAGAAAATATAGATAGATATTAATATAGATAAAATATTTATTTTGAAAAGGAAATAATTAGGAAAGAGCAAATTTGTCTAAACAATTAATATATTTGAATGTGTTGTGTTAATAAAATAATTAGTGTTGTTAATATCATCACCCACCTCCAATCTGTGGTGCTTCATATGTCCATAAATGTTGCAATTTTAGTGCCAAAAAGAGCACAGAGAAATTCACCTCTAATCTTTACTAAAAAGAAATATTGACATAAATGTTGCACTTTTAGTGCCAAAATGAGCACTCCTGATTAAAGAAATAAAAACAAAATATAATTTCTTGTCTGAATTTATTACATAATATTAAATACATCAAATGCATGATCAATTTCCTAATATATACTCTAATTCTAACACTATAATTCTCCAGAGCAACAACAAAGAAATTCACCTCCAATCTGTGGTGTTTCATATTTTTTTTTTTCCCAAATACATCCATTAATTCATAGTAGCGCTATCACAAATTAACATGAATGTTAGAATCAAAGCACTAATGTATAGCAGCAGTCACCCATTGCACAACCGTGAGTTTCAAGTGCAGATTAATGCTGATGATACTATCTCTACACTAAAAAATAGAGTCCGTCAGCAAACAGGGATGCAATCAATAAAACAAGTTCTTAAAAAAGATGGCAGGGTGCTTTATGACTCTCAAACCGTTGGATCTTACGACATTGAAGAAGGCAATGAGATTATATTAACAATGAGTATGGTCTCTGGTTCCTGGTAGTCATTTCCAAACTCTCTCTCAAAAAAAAAAATGTGGTCTCTGCTTCAAAATAGATTTTAAGAGTATCTTTTGTGCTTAGAGCACACATTTATAGTTTTGTTATACTAATGCTTAGTTAGTGTTATGTTAGAAGTTCAATAATTAATGTTTAGTTGCTTTATTGCTTGGTCAATAATTTTTATTATATGCATCTTCAAGTGGATATAATTATGTGTTGCTGCTGTTGTTAATTTTTTCTGTTTTCACTATTATGTTTTACATAATTTCATTAATTATTGTCACTTGTTGCGAATTTTAACTACAATATTAGTTGGTTCGGTAATTCTTCCATTTTCTAAACCCGCCGTGCATACAAAACACCTTTCGTGTATTCAACAATATTATTAAAAAAAATATCTCAAATTCTCAATGCTATAAAAAAAAATTTGCAGGAAAAACTGGGCAATCATTCTTTGAAGAACAACTCTTGCAAGTTTAAAAACTTTGCAGGGCCGACTCGTAAAATAAGGAAATTATTTACAGAATGTATGACGTCTATCGTGTAAATTTGGTGTAGCAAGCGGAAATATAACAATGTTAAGTCTCATACAGAGAAATTACATAGATAACGATACACTGATCGCCAGACCCGCTTTCTACTGATAACCTTGCGGTGTCGCTTGGTGGTTGGCCAGAGCCGCCAGGCCAGCCATAGTGGGTCCCAGTAGAAGCAGGGTCCCACCCCGCAATCTCTCTCTCCTCTTCTTGTTGATCTTTTGTAGCTATGTACCGTTTGAAGTACGAAAATATGTAACTCTCAAGTCTCAAGTCTCAAGTCTCAACCCGTTATTTATCTGTTGTTCACTCTCTACACATTTATCTGCATAATCGTATCTTTATTAGGGGCGACCCAAAAGAAAATTAATTTCCAACATTTCACAAGGTTTGGCTCTTTCCAACTGTAGTCCACAAATATAGGTATCTTCAGGGTTTTCTTACAAAATTCCCAGTTCTTCTAGAAAGATTTTATGTGGCCCGTACAGTTCGTCAAACAACCCAAACCAGGAAAATCCCCAACTCCAGTTTCCAGTTTCCAGTTCTCTCTCCTTCTCTAATGGCTTCAACCACCACCGCATCAGCGAGAACGCCGCTGAGACCATCTCTTCCTCTCTGCTCATCTTCTCCTAGAAACTCTTTCAAAATCTCCGCTTCTGCGCTCTCTTCTAGAAGCTTCCCTTCGCTGCGCTCGTGCGCCACTCCTTTCTCCCATGCGCACCGACGATCGAGGCCTGTCTCCGTTCGGTGCAGCTCCGGTAACCCTACCTCTCTTTCCCTCCCTCATTTTTTTTCTCTAGGAGCTATCAATTTTTGCTAGAGATGGTTCTACCAATAGCATTCGGCACTGCAACTTAATCATGTTGCAAACTTTTGGAAGGCCCGTGAAGGCGAATTTCAAATTTACGATGTCGGATGGACTTCTGAAAGGTTAATTAGAATGAAATGGCAGAGAATCGTGAATTAAGTTAGCTCTTGAATCAAGTCCTTTAGTTTCCGTGTATGCTACATTATATTTGTACTGGCCTCATGAATTAAGTTAGCAGCTCAACTGTAGTGACCTATGCACAATATTTGATACCAGTCCAGCAGGTAGTGAGTAGGGACACTGCTAATCTTCTTTCAAATTTAGATTGTTTTCCTTCTGTTTTGTTAATTGCTGCTGAATTACTGATATTTTACTACAGTACACTAGACAAAACTATAGATCCAACAACTCGACGTGTTTCACCCAGACCCGACCTGACCTGACCTGGAGGATACTAGTTATTTCCTACTTTTTCTTTAATTTTAAATCACTAGAATTGATACAAGGTCTCATTCTTTTTCTTTTCTTTTTGTATTCGAGGGATTATGAGTGAGCATCTTATAATTTTCTGGAAGCAACATAATTTTTTATGTAATTGCCCAAAATGATATAATGTTCATATAGAATTAAGTGTGTATTGTATAGATATAAGAAAAAGAGGAGGTATCACTTGACAAACATTTAGTTTGACAATCTTCAGAAATTAAATTCAAACATGATATCCAACGTTATAAACACGATATATAAGTGTTGTGTATATACGTAAAATTTAATATATTGCCTCACCATTAAGATTGCTTGGTTAGGTCAAATTGACACCCCTGAACAAAGCATTTAAAAAGCGGTATAAGCTGCAATGAAATGTGAGAACCCTTTCCTAGATTTTACAAAGTCTTTTGGTAAACTTATGCTCAAAATATGCAGGATTGAGCCCAGAGTTGAAATCAACACTGGACAAGGTGGTCAATTCCCATAAAGTCCTCTTGTTCATGAAGGGCAACAAAGACTTCCCTCAGTGTGGCTTTTCTCACACAGTTGTGCAAATATTGAAGTCCCTGAATGTACCTTTTGAAACCCTAGATGTGCTCTCAAATGAGGCATTTCGTCAGGGTCTGAAGGAGTACTCAAGCTGGCCTACTTTTCCACAACTGTACATTGATGGCGAGTTTTTTGGAGGTTGTGACATCACTGTTGGTGAGTTATTTGCTTTTTGGGGGGTTTGATTTGCAAAATTTATGAGCTTATGTTTTTTCAGGAGTTCAGCAATGAGTATAAATGTTTAATCATAGTCAGATACAGGTTCCTCTTTTTTCGGAGACTCAGAAATGGTTTTGACCTTTAAGTTTGTTTGAATGGAAAAATTTATGTTATAGCTAAAATAATATATTGACAATTTGACCCTATTCTAGCTTTTTTTTTTTTTTTTGTCTTAAGCTTAAATTGACAGAAATCAAGCAAACTGATCAATAAACTGTGTTCCAGCTTCCATAATAGACTAGATTTACCAGTATAGTTGTAGGTATCTGCTTATGCCCTTAAAATGTTGGGTGCTAATTCGGGATTAGAAAAAACTATTGGTTCGTTAGCAAGTATTGTGAAAAGTTGTGTACTACTTGCAACTAAAAAGAATAAAAGAGAGTTCTTCCATTTTCTGTCAGTGTCATTTTTATGTAAAAATATTGTTTTGTTCGCAGAAGCATACAAGAGTGGAGAGCTGCAGGAGCTCTTGGAGAAAACAATGCTTTCTTAACTAGCAATTAATGTAATGTTTGTTTGTTCTCCAGTGTTATACTTCTTTCGCATATATTCTCAGAAAAGTTTCAAACATGTAATGTAAGCTATTCATCATTGAAACTAAAATTGAACCTGATTTGATAACCTTCTTCATTAATTGGTCCAATAATTTAGACCAATAAACATGGTTTTCATGTTGTTAAATTGTCGAGAACTTAAATTAAACCTAATGATACAGCTCTACTGGTTGCTTTACAGTTGAAATGTCTTGGAGAAAACAATGCTTTCTTAGCTAGCAATTAATGTAACTTCTGTTCTCCAGTGTTATACTTCTTTCGCATATCTTCTCCAAGAAGTTTCAAGCATGTAATGTAAGCTATTCATCATTGAAATTTAAATTGAACCTGATCTGATAACCTTCTCCAATAGTTGGCATATAATTTAGACCAATAAACTTGGTTTTTTTGTTGTCAAATTGTCAAGAACCTAAATTTAACCTAATGATACAGCCCTAGTGTTTGCTTTACAATTGAAATGTCCTGGAATAAGTTTGATTCTATTACAACGTGTTATTTTGTTTGTTCGACATTGAACTTGGATGCATAGCAATACATTCAAGCTAATAAATTTTTTAAGAAAGAAACAGACTTTTCAATGTTCTTGTAACTTTTGGTACATACCGGGAAGTTGTAAATAAGCTAACCAAATTAATTGTGTTTGTACTACACAAGTTCTAGGACATTGACTTCCTTAATTTGTGTAAAATAAATTTAAACTTTATAAATGTTCAACGTGCATGCTTTTCGTGCAAAAAAAAAGATGAAGATCAACTGATAAGACTAGAAATTTGAATTTTATTGTTTGAAATGTTAGTGCAAGAAAGATGTTTTTTTTGTCAACTTGTAACTTGAAAAAATTATGACAGCAAAATCTCGCTCGATAGAATATAAAATGTCGCATAACACGTATAAATTGTGTGGATGAAAAGTGTATTAAACAAAAAACTTGTCATCATTTGGATTCCGATCACCAATCCACGATGACTCTCAAGATTTTTTGCATGAATGTAACTCGGTCAAATTGGCCAGTGCCGCTGCCTTTCACAATACCTAGTTCATGATTGACATAATTTGACAGTATCTAAAATTTACAAGTTAAATATAGTTCTTTATATTATAACGCAAATAACATAGAAAAATATTGCTAAATTTACAAAAATAAATAAATAGTTTGTTAATAATACGAATAATTTAAAATAATTTTGTATTGTTAGCACAATTCGTTAAATTGAAAAATAATTCAAAGCGATATTAAAAATTATATTTCAAATATTATACTGATAAATTTTATTTTTTTATTAATTTGGCGTCTTGTGACAATAGTTGCATCGTGCCAACTAATTTCTAGTCCGTATCCTCCCAGTGATTACAATTAGCTATTATTAAATTCTGAAATTCGGTGTTTATTTAGATACAGAGAATCCGTTGAGGTTCGTGCCAACTTAAACCGACGACTGAGATTTAGTTGTACTCGGTCAGTTATTGCACTGGATCTGAATTCACTAATTTCAGGCACGAAAAGAATATATATTGTTTCGTTGTTTGTAATTTTTTTTCTGACACTAGTTAACTCGTGTCAGTGTACCGTCTAAACAGAGTTTTCATGCTCTCCCGTCCCGTCCTGAAAAAACCCTCTTGATACACTTGGTTCAAACATTCCATCTCACGAAAGAACTGTGAAACCCAACTCTCAGTTTACGATAGTGTATTGCAAACGGGCTGGGCCGATCCGGACCTGGTCGGGTCATGGTTCTGCACAGTTCACGGTTTCACGGATCTATGGGTCTACACGGTCTAGGTTCGGTGGATCTGACTTAAAATGGTTGGCCCAAACTCGTGATAGGACCATGGTCTAGTTGACCACTGTCCGGTTCGGTCCGTACGGGTCCACGGGTCTATTTTTTTGTTTTTTTAAAAGGTTAAATTGTTAAATAAATAGAAAAAACCAGTTTATCACGGTTTTGACCACGGTCCGGTCTGGTTCTGCTCCGGTTTAGCACGGTTAGGCACGATTTAGAACGGTTTAGCACGGTTTTGACCATGAGTTATCATGGCTTTAGTCCAGTTTATCACGGTTTAGGTATGGTCCGGTCCGGATTTAGTCCGGTTATGATCCGGTACGGTCCACGGGTTTAGAACCGCCCGGGTTAGTCCGAGTCTAGTGGAAAAAAACACACCAAAAACTGTGCTAAGACGAGAGGTTTATCCTCAGTTCAAGCCGGTCTGGGTTTTGACCATAGTCCGAGTCAGTACGAGTTGGTTTCACGGGTCGTCCGGTCCGGTCCTGCACTAGCTTAGTTTTTTCAAAATACTAGTTTACGAGGACCGTTTTTTTCATTTTCAAAGCCCAGACAGTTCGATTTATAAAGAACGATCATAGCCGTCCAAATGACCGTGCTGTAGCTCACGTTTTCCTCCACGTTTGTCGGACAAATCCTCTTAAATTTAAGTGCACCCGGAGCACAATATGTGGGGAACTGAAAGTGGGTCCACGGATGATTCCGCGTTCACCTATTTTCCGGGTAGCTGAAGTGTCCAAAATGTCACTTTATAACTCGCGCCTCGATTTCATTCCACATTTCCACCTCAGTTTCTTTCTAGCGACTCGTCGGATCTCCCTTTTTTTCGCTAAAACCCTCTCTACCTGTTTCTCCACAATATTGCCTTGATATCTATAGAAGATGAGGTACTACGACGAGGAAGAAGAAAGGGACGGAGAAGGAGTCGATGGAGAAGAGGAAGGAGGTGAGCGTGAGAAGCGGCGATCTCTTATGCACACGATATTTTCTTGGTCAATTGAAGAAACAATGGACAAAGATCTATATCGAGGCAAGGTATCAGTAATATCTCTTCTACATTGAACGATTTCTCACTTTTTCTTTTCACTCGCTTTCAACTTGAATATGAAATACTTAAAAGGTCGAGTTATCATTGTTATTGCGCTCCATTCCAGTGAACTTGGAATTCAAAACGATTTAGCAGGTGTTTTTTCAATTGGGGATTTATAATTCAGTAATGTCAGAAAAAAAAAAGCTTTGAGGATCAATATTCTTCAAACTTGGTTATTTTAGTGAATTTTATGGCTAACAGGACAATTGAATTATTAATGAGCACTGCTTCAAATCTCTTAATGATTCTCCGTTCATTATAAGTAATACTGTTGTGCTTATTGACTATGTTAGTCAGTTTATTTAAGGAAAAAAGCTACAAATAGTTGATTAATGAAACTGGCAATTAGTTCTTTCTGTTTAGCATTTATTTCAGTCGGATCATTAAGTTATACAGAAGTACCAAAATGAGACAGTGTCTGCAGCACTATTACCAGTATAATAAGGGTATGAGCTCTGGTATCGTGCTACTTATCAATTTTATTAAGAGTGAATAAAACATTGCATACTTTCAAGATTCAAATGTAAAATCGAAGCTAACCTTATTAGAAACAATTAAGCTCCACAGTAACTATTCCTTCGATTCCATGCACTGATGTCAAATCAAAACTTTAATATTGTTCTCCAATATAATAATATTATTTTAAATGCAGGTATCTACAATACCAGAGTCATTCTCATCTTCAGAGCAATACATCAATTCTTTCTTCCCTCCTCTTATAGAAGAAGTGCATGCCGACATCTCATGTAGCTTAGAGGCGGTATCTCAGGCACCTACCGCTAGTGTATTATGGATCCAACAGAGCAAACTCGACAAGTATAACAAATCAGCGCTATACGAAATGTCAATTGACATGGAGGGGAGTGTTGGGACACACACACCAAAGCCCGCTGACATCATTCTAATTTCTGAGAGTATTCGACCCGAGAATCAATCTCAGATAAGAAAGAATGCGAGCTCATGCACACTTGGTTGGGTCATCAAGGTAGAAAGAGGAAGGATTTTACATGTCAGGGCTTCAAGAAGAATTGACATAGTAGCCTCGGGAACTAAAAAAGAAAACAGATACTTACCTTTGACGAAAAATGAAGCTATGTTGCCTGATCAGGTGGTTGAAGTCAAAGAGTGCAGTGACTCCTCTAGTCATCCATTAGATGTTGAAAATTACATCAAATGGGCTGAGAAAACAGCTGAAGAATTTAAGGTTGTGGAAAATGAAGACAATCAAGAGAAGCCAAGGGAAAGTGATGAAGCAGGTAATTTGCCCAAGTTTCGGTCTTTTTATGTGGTGTTTCTATCAAATGTGACGACTTATCATCGCACTTGGAAAGTACTTCGTACAGGCCTTACAAAGGGCTCGAAAATTATTCAGAGCATTTTGGGTACTAATGTGAGTTTCTCTTGAACTATTCTGTTATGTAATGATCTATGTTCTTCTGAGACTATAATCTAAATTTTTTGTGTTAGGAACTTGATGGATGCGAAACCTGTTCAGCAGTTACCTACACAAATACACAAGAAGAAATGCGCCATTTTAAACTTAATCCGTCACAGTCCAAAGCCGCCGTAAGCTGTGTTTCGGCAAGCAACTGTTGGCATACGTCCTCGGTCGAGCTTGTGTGGGGCCCACCTGGTACTGGAAAAACGAGAACTATTGGTGCTGTTCTAAAGGTTCTTCTGGGAAAGACATGTAGAACCCTAACGTGTGCGCCAACCAACACTGCTATCATGCAAGTTGCCTCCCATCTTCTCTCGTTGGTCAATAAGTCACAAAGAAGTGACACTTGTTACCTAGGTGATGTGGTTTTATTCGGTAACAAAGACCGACTGAAGGTTGATGAAGAGTTATCATCAATTTACGTAGATGATCGTGTGAAGAGGTTAATGGATTTTTTTCGTTCACAGACTGAGTTGAAAGATAAAGTGGGTTGCATGATAGATATCCTCTCAAATCAACCACCTCTGTACAACACCTTTTTGGTATTGAAGAGAAGAGCTGACAACACTAGGTTGACTTTCAGGGGGTTTCTGATTGACCGGATTGATTCTGTGGCAAGAGACTTGAAGAATTATCTTGCTATGTTGAGGAATGATTTACCAAGTAGTTTATTTAATGAGAAGGGATTTTATGACCTAGTTCTCGCGCAAAACATGGTCTATAAAATTGAGGAGTTACTTTATGCCAAGTCCCTCCGTGACAAAGATTTGAGAGAGGCTTTTGAGAAATCCAATGAGGTTAAAGGGCTGGATATTGATTGGTCAGGTTCTGAGTTAGTCATGTTGCAGAAGGAGATATGCATTTGCCTCCAAACCTTAAAGAATGTTTTCAGGAGGAACTTGCAATTTTCACTTCCTGTCAAATTTGATGATCGGTCAATCAGGAATTATTGCATAGAAGAGGCAAAGCTACTATTCTGCACAGTTGCTTCAGCTTATGAACTGCATGAAAGAAAAATGGATCCCATTGAGATGCTAGTTATAGATGAGGCTGCACAATTGAAGGAATGCGAGGCACTGATCCCTCTCCAGCTTGTCGACATACGCCATGCCTTCTTAATTGGAGATGAGAATCAGCTAGCAGCCATGGTGAAAAGTCAGGTGGGTTTTACTTGGTATATGAAACAGTTACCTAAGAGATAAATTTTAGTTTCGAGTAATGTTTTGGGAGTTACTTTGCTCTCTTTTGATATTCATTTAAGCATCGATTCTGCTATTGAGCAGGAACAAACTAGACCAAAAGAAACTACTACTGAAGTCCCTTGGTTGTCGGGACTCTTAGGTTGTGCCCGAAACAAACTAGCCCAAAAAAAGCATCTAACTTTGTCCTAAACTCTTATATTCAAGTACATTTTCTTATTTTTTTAATAATTTCTAGATGCTCTAGCTTTTGGTTTCTCACAAGGGAATAAGTGTAACTTTTCCAAACTACTAATCTCAACAGATATCTGAAAAGGCTGCTTTCGGAAGGAGCCTCTTTGAGAGACTGAGCTTGACAGGCCATAGGAAGCACCTGCTCAATGTTCAATATAGAATGCACCCACGCATCCATGAGTTTCCAAACAGGAAGTTCTATTCGGCCCGAATATCAGATGGACCCAATGTCACACACGAGAGCTATTCTAGGAGTTACCTCAAACAGCCAATGTATGGTGCTTACTCATTCATTGATATAGTGAATGATAATGAGACCTCTGACCAGCTCGGGCAGAGCTGCAGGAATTTGGATGAGGTTGCAGCTGTCCATCATATCATCAAAAGTCTCGCTGAAGGTAAAGCAGCTATGTATATGCTTATTTTCTTATCCTCACAAATATAATCCTAAGAGTTTGTTGGTTATTTATTATTAGTTTTTTGGGTTGCAACTTTGAATTTTGTTCTAGTTCTAATGGATTCTAGTTCTAATGGATTTTGTGCACCATTTCCACCTTACTGTAAGTTACTGCAAGTTAATTGCAGTAAAAAAGTTTCTGATGGAACCAAGTAAAATAATTAATAGGATTAAAATAAAATTGGCAATGATACTTGCCGGAGTGCTTTCTCTTTCTAATTAGCTAGCTTATCGATCATCATGAAACCTTAAATTAAGATTATTACGCAAGGCCCTGCATTATTTTTGGATGATCTTTGCAGTTGCACGCCCACACGGACACACTAAATGCCAACTAATGCTTTGTAAATCTGACAGCATCTGAGACTGCCGGGGAACATGTAAATGTGGGTGTAATATCCCCTTACACGGCACAAGTAAAAGCAATCCAGGAGAGACTTGGAAGAAGATATTTGAAGCATGAGTTCCTTACTGTGAAGGTAAGGTCAATAGATGGTTTCCAAGGTGGAGAAGCTGATGTAATTTTGATGTCCACTGTCAGGTCAAATAGAGATGGTACCATAGGCTTTCTGTCTGATGTTCGAAGGATCAATGTGGCCTTGACTAGGGCAAAGTATGTTTCTTCTTGCTGTTCTTTTTAGTGGCTAAATTTTCAACCCATTCTAGTAAGAAATAACACTGTCATTAGTTATTACCACCTGCCAATCTAGCATGATACATATAATTCACAGATCAAAAGGGAACTATAACAACAGTATCAATTTCTCGAGATAAATTTCTGTCCCATGCATGCATAATGAGTTCTTTATAACATGCATTAGAATATGTGTAAACTATGCAGATGTGATGCACAATTTTCCAAGCAACAATGTCATGTCCAATTTCCTTTTACACTTTTTATACTCCATTTTATGGTGGACCAAAGACCATAGTGAAGTTTATGTTTTATTTGATTCAGATAGCATATGTTTTTACTTATTGAAAATGTAAATTGCTAAAGTTAAACAAGTACTGCTGGCTTATTCTTGTAGGCACTGCCTTTGGATTCTAGGAAATGGGTCAACTTTAACAGATAGCAATTCTGTCTGGAAAGATCTAGTACTAGATGCAAAAGACCGAGGATGCTTCTTTAACGCCCATGATGATGCAAATCTTACAGAGATGATAAAAAGTTCCATTGAAGAACTTGAAAAACCTAGAAGAAGATTCAACCGAGATGATATTTTGGTATAATTGTCTTTCTTAATGTTTAGTTTACAGCTTTAGCAATCTTATTGAAGTGTTGCAGCTTTGCACAATATTATCAGTATTAACCCTGTATCTGTCTAATACCAGCAAGTGATTTTCTGGTCCCTTTTGTTTTGCTTGTGTTGAATGAAACTCAAATAGTCCTCTATGTACCATTAATGGTACAGTAATGCATGGAATATATGTATGGAATTTTAGTGCAATTCACTCCTGACCTTTGACATAATATCACGGTAATCTGTCTGCTCCTATTGCATACACATTATGATTTCTTACATAAACAATCATCTTTCATTTATAATTTCTACATTGGTAGTCTTCATTACAATGTGACTTAACTGTAGTTTTTAAATTAACAGGACAACCCATGTGAGGAAAAGGCAGGTGAGACAACATCATCTCTTGCTGTTTCAGTCCACCAAAATCTGCAATTATTGGAAGAAGCCTCAAACTGCGAAGGCCCTGAATCTTCTAACTCGAGAGAATCTACCAATGGAGCCACTGAGCCACAGCTACAAAAAACCGATAGTATTATATCAGCACGACCAATCCAACCTGAGCAAAAAAACATCCCCCGGTACCAAAACAACCAGTGGCAGAGACCCGCCAACAAATATGGAAGGCATCAATATGTTGACACCTGGCGGCATCAGGGTCATTACTACCATGGGACGAATAACCAGCAATCGAGGCACAGTTATCCCAACAAATCCTGGCATGAAATGCTGATGGGGGAGGTTAAGACAGCAGAGAAAAACTGGGATAGTTGGGATGAGGTGGGCTCACAGAGGAGGGATGGTGATGAGAGACAGGTGGTGCGAGAAGGTTGGGCTGGTACCCATGCCAGAACATCCTGGGACAACAGGAGTGAATTACCAAGGAGACAGTTGGCACGAGATGGTTGGTCCGATACCTGTGCCAGTACATCGTGGAACAATCATTGGAACGGAACACCAAGGAGAGGGTTGAAGAGGGGTGGAGTTTGCCGTGACTGGGATACTAAATGTGATGACTGGCGAAATGACACATCCCATAGTGAGGTAAAGAGAGCACGTGCTTTTATGCCTGAACAGAACAAAGTTGACTGCTGGAAGGTGGGACCTGGTAGAGAGACAAGAGAACAGTCGTCCTGTGGGTGGTCCCCGTGGCCTTTTCAGGTAAAACTACAGCTGGATTAGCCTAACTATTATTTCTATCTGTAGACACATGTAAACTATACAAAACCCTAATCCAGCCTTTATCACTTACCCTGGTCTAAAGATACTGTAACTCACCAGCTCACCAACTAATCCAACTATATGGCCTCCTCAACATTGCCTGAGAGTATCCCATGGGGAGGTGGAAGGCTTTACCTGAAAAGGCCACGGGGACCACCTCCCCATGGGATACTCTCAGGCAATGTTGAGGAGGCCATATAGTTGGATTAGTTGGTGAGCTGGTGAGTTACAGCATCTTTAGACCAGGGTAATTGATAAAGGTTGGATTAGGGTTTTGTATAGTTTACATGTGTCTACAGAGAAATAATAGATAGGCTAATCCAGCTGTAGTTTTAGCTGGTTAGGATGACTATGTTTTTACATTTTGGTTTAGGGAAGTGCAATAGTAGAACTAGCTAATTAATAGTTATACTCTCTTATGTGACATTACTTAACAATATGTAACAGGTGTCGTGGGACTTAGTTAGAGATGCTATATTACTATGATCTAATCTATTTACATAATATTATTACTGGTACTTGCCATGTCTGTTTGTTGGAATGTGGTTTGCGTGGTATTATCATTTTTTTGTTTTGTTTTCTGAAGGTTAAATATCGAGGCAATTTTGTCTTAGATTATATTGAAATAGTTTGTGATGGTTCGCCCCCCAAACAAAACTTGCTACTTAATAATGTTATCATTCTTTTTGAATTCTGACAAACCTACTTGTTTCTATGCTCCCTTTTTAGTCTGATTTTGTTTTGTTTCTCTTGTTATCATTTGTTCGATTGCGAATTGTGAGTGTATCTAAAAATCATTTTGATTGAGCTTGAGCAGGGATTAAGGGCCGCGTAAACTTAGAGAGCTTGATTGCTTTAACCCTAACCTATCAATGCAAATAAAAACCAAGGTGAGAAATAAAATCTGAGACAAGTTCTTATTTGTCAGAACTTACCAAATTATTGAGATGCTGTTTTGGAGAGCGGTGGACAGTGTAAAGTGTAAACAGATAGATCAATATAGTTGGGACTCGATTGAAATTCAAAATAATGAAGGGATTGACAAATGTATCTTTTGCACAGACTCTCAACAATTGGTACACTCCCTTACTGCAAGCCAATCCCCACTCTGCATGGATTGGAGAGCATACTCGGAAGTAATGTGCATTTGGCTCATGTTGGCACAATTTCAGGGTTAATGTGCATATATATACAGAGGGATAATAATCTCGAGGACCACTGCATAGCTAATATGGCTAGGATGCATAATTTTGAATACCATGGTTATAAATTCCCTTTGTTTATCCATTGTGCCTCTAAACCGCTCAGGTACCTGCTGTTTTGCTCAGCATATCTGATACTGGTGTAAAGTTTCTGTACAGGGGCGCTTATATGGTACAAGGTTGCTGCCGCTCTCTCACAACTTCAAATTTGGCTCACTGTTTAGTGTTTATTGACACGGTACTTCAAATCATACAGGGGTATTGCCAAGGGCATTGGCCTTTCTAATGGTATTGCTATGTAATTACAATATTATCATGGGTTTGATGATTATGGGAACTGGGTTTTCATGATTCTGGGGGACTGCTATGTAATTACAATATTGTCATGGGTTTGTTTTATCTCTGTACCGGCACTGGTATTTTTTCAATGGTCATGGCCTGGACACCAGTACTGGTTCGGGTTGGATCTATGTTCCAGGTACTAGTTTGGGTCTGAACACCGATACTGGTATTGTCAAGGAATGGGTGGTCATATATAATGGGTTTGTCTTTATTCACCCTTTGGTACCAGCACTGGTATTGTCAAAGAATGGGTGTTCATATATAAGGGGTTGGTCTTTATTCAGCTTTTGGTATCGGCACTGGTATTGTCAAAGAATGAGTGCTCATATAATGGGTTTGTCTTTGTCAGAGGTTTTTCTCTATTGACCATGAGTTTCAGAGTTTCTAATAGTCAATAAGAAGAAAAGCAAAAAGGACGCAGAGGCAAAACATAAAGATCTAAAATCGCCAAAATTAAGAAGTGACAGTGAAAGAAATATTTTTCTTGGTCGAACTCAGAGATTGACAGGTTATATTGTATAGGGTAAATACAAAAAATATATATTTTTTTTAAGATATAAAGATGGAGGTTTAACCTTCCAATTTTTTAAAAATTGTCATTTTTTAGACACAAAATGTTTCTTTTTCCTCTCAATTTTTGGGAAAAAAATAAAAAAAATTCGAGTGGATCAATCCAACTTAAATCAACATTAACTAGTCTATTTTTCAGTCTCTGTTTAAGAAAAATCAATATATTCTGAATGAAAAGTTAAATTTTAAAATAAAATAATTTATATAGAAAAGACATACAATGGTAAATAAATACCACTATTTTATAAAACTTAGTGGTTCACTATAATATAGCAGAGACGTACAAAAAATATATATATTATTTTAAGAACTATATTGTATTTTAGACACATCAAATGCATATTTTTAGATTAGGAGGAAATACATAATATAAAAGTCATACATTAAAAAAATAAGGCGAGAAAAACTAAATCAAATGTAAAAAAAATATCAATAACATGATCCAACTAAAAAAGTTTAACACTGAATACATGAAAGGAATTAAGGATACATCAAACCAAGTTTATCGACGGTGCACATCGCTCAACGCAAAAGGAAGCTCAGGGATTAAATTATAAAACCGCAAGGTTTTTAGGGTCTAAATAAAACAAACAAATTATATAGTTTTGCAAGGATTTTTGCTGAAGTGGCCATTTTATTTTTCTTTTCCGCTCCGCCGCTGGCATCGCCTCTCTTCTTACCTGCTCAGAAGCTAAAACTCAGTGCTACTTCGAACCCTCTGTCGATACCATTTCTCCCAATTTTTTCAAACTTATGCGCTTACTTTCCTAGATTTAGAGAGAGGTAGAGAGAAAGAGAGAGAGAGATGGTGAGACTTACGGCCGATTTGATATGGAAAAGCCCCCATTTCTTCAACGCAATTAAAGAGCGTGAGCTCGACCTCCGAGGTTCTCTTTCCTTCTTTCTATTTCTCTTTTCCTTGTTCTTGATACCTGATTAATCATCTCCCATTTCCTCTTTCAAATCGCCTTCAGTTCTTGGGTTTAGGGTTTTTGTTTGAGTATACAAATAAATCTTTTTTATTACATTCAGGCAACAAGATTGCTGTTCTAGAGAACTTGGGGGCAACTGAGGTTTGTTTTCTGACTTTATGCAGTAATTCTATATTCAAATTATTGCCCTAATTCTGTACCGGTCCGGAGCATTTTTACCTCCATTTTTAAAACAATGCTTAGTACAGGCCTGACTGGTACTGTTATGAAGTTGACAGATGTAAATCCTTCATCTAAAATCCAATGTAAAATTAGTAGTTCTAAAGTAATATGCTTAACAGGTTTTATATCAAAACCTGTTGGCTTGTAAGACTTTGTTATAAATATACAATAGGGACATGATCCCTATTTTTTATCAAAAAAGAAGTAATCTGCTGGAAGGTTATTGTTTATATACTTTTTTGTTTTTTTTGGAACAGGATCAATTTGACACTATTGACTTAACTGACAATGAGATAGTAAAGCTCGAAAATTTCCCATATATGAACCGCCTTGGCACCATATTGATCAACAATAACAGGATCACTCGCATCAATCCCAACATTGGAGGTGAGTCTCATACCATACCAAATCGCACTGGTTCCACATATTTTAAATTCAGCAGGTAATGCTGGTGCACAACTTCAATCCACAGTAATTCACTGGTTTTTTATTATTTTTCAGGATATTTTACAATCTACTCCAGTGTTTTACCACATTTCAAAATAGCATCAAACATTTCTCATACTCTCAATTAGGTAGTTGCAACTTGCAAGTATGAGACTTCTATGATGTTGTTGAGGAATGTAGTTGATATATTAGTTTTAGTTTGGGTAAAAAATGCATTACATAACATTGTGATTTTTCCCTAGGTGCGCTTATGACCACAGATCTAATTTAATTAAATTTTCTTTCATGTAGAGTTTTTGCCCAAGCTTCATACTCTGATTCTAACAAACAACCGGTTGGTGAACTTAGTTGAGATTGACCCACTCGTCTCCTTCCCTAACCTTCAATTTCTGAGCTTATTAGATAATAATATTACTAAAAAGCCGAATTATCGTCTTTATGTGATCCACAAACTGAAGCATTTGCGAGTTCTCGATTTCAGGAAGATCAAACAGAAGGTATTCTTTACTCCTTTAAACTTTCTTTTTCATTGTGGGTTATTTTTGCAGATAACAGATAATGTTTTACTATATATGCAAGTAAGACTAAAATGTCATGTTTGCAACTATAACCAAGCCACTACCTAACTTGGTTTGTGATTTTCCTTTATGCATTGATAAAATTTACCCAGTTTTACTCCTCTGTGTACAATGAAAAGGCAGTTAAACTGCTGGGTTATAAGTATGTATTAATTGATTTGGTTGTGTAGAAGTCGAGAACTACTTAGTAATTATATGATTTAAATTAACAAAATGTTGGCTTCAATTATATAAATGGCAAGTATTGGTTCCAATTTGGAATGACACATGCATTTTGCCATTTTCAAGAACCCTTTGCAATATAGACGAGTTCTTGATAATTTCTATAGAAATCCCAAATAAAGAACTGGAAATATTGACCTCACTATCTGAAGTCATCCGCCATTTGGAGTATCCTTAGCAAGTCACAACTCTTCAAATATCAAAAGGCTGAATTGTCTTTTTTGTGACTTTTAAGTACTTCTGTCTTTTAACTTCTGGATTGTCATAGGGCTTTATTTCATTTCATTGCTTTGTGTTCGTACTTTCAAAAAAAAAAAGGTACTGCATCCTACTCTAAATAGGAGGAATACTGACTAATGAGACAACTTCTTTGAAAACTAGAACTTGTCGCGTGATCTTCATTGGGTACTCAGGTAGTCTGAATGTTTATTATTACCTTAGCATTACACCAAAATAAGAATGGCTATTGGAATGAGTAAAAAAAGAAAGGAAATTCAGAAATTTAATAATGGCAATTTCGTCAAGGATAGTTTGTGCCTATATTTTCTATTGAAAGGTGGTCACTGAAGCTTTTTCCTTTTGAATCTGCTATGAAGCTAAAAACCCTAGAGTGAAAATTAGATGAATTTTTACTTTTGTAGGAAAGGATTGAAGCTGCTAAGCTTTTCTCATCGAAAGAGGCTGAAGAGGCAGCGAAAAAGGTTCCTGTCAAAACATTTACCCCTGGCGAGGTCAAGGATTCTGAGCAAAAGCCAGAGCAGGGCCCACGGGTAGTGGGCCCCACTCCTGAGCAAATTACAGCCATCAAGGTAATAATTATTTACTAGCAATGAATTTTACATTAACTTTTTAAGAAGTGAAAAATTATGTTTTAGTTCCATATGGTTAAGTTGTGAACTAGTGTTTTTCAAGTTCTAACTATTTTTATATTTTTTTCTATTTTTGTGCAGGCTGCAATTGTCAACTCCCAGACACTTGAAGAAGTTGCAAGGCTTGAAAAGGTACTTTAACTGTTTGGGCTGTGAGTTAAAAGAATTGTAGTTTTGTTATTGACCCTCTTGCATACCATAAGGTCATGTTTGATTGTGGAGTAAGAGGTGGAGTTAATCCTAACTCCATTACTCCACACATAAGCCGCCAAACGAGGAGTAAAATAGGAGTAAGATGGAGTAAGAGGTGGGTTAATCCGGAGTAAGTTACTCCACCTCTCCAGGCGGATTAGCTTACTCCATACTTACTCCGCCTATAGGACCACTGTCATAGGTAGTGTTTAATTTCTTAACATCTTACTCCATGCGGATTAATTTAATCCAGGACTTAAACTACCAAACGAGGTGTAAAATATGAGTAAGATGAAGTAAGCAATTTAATCATCATTCACTTTACTCCACAACCAAACATGACCTAAATGTCCAAATATTCCATCTTCTCTGTTGTTGGTAATTATGATACTTCTGGTTCCTACTGGTACTGGTGGATTGACATTATAGCCTGAGAAGGTCTCTTTACAAGTTCATGAGCTTTGAAAAACTGGTACTAGTGGAAAGTAATTGAAGTAAACACAATTCTCTACAGCCACTGAAATTTGATAGTTGAGAAGGTGCATTGATGCAATCGATAATTTCATAAGAGGTTAATAACGTATACCACATGTTCCAATTTGGTCACTTGCATTATTTGTCTCTTTATAATCATTGATCTTTGATATTGGCCTAAGTTGCTTGTCAAATTATTGGCTCTAATTAATTGCTATTTTATTGAGCCAAACAAATGGTTTTCTTTTCAACAAAACAGTCAAATATGTTTTATGTAATTATGTTGGCATTGAAATTTCAAGTTTTTCAAATCTATTCGGTATGAATTAGAAAAGATTGGACATTAGACACTTCTGTTGTGAGTTTATATCAGATGTATTTCTTTGAGATCGATCATTTGTGCTTAACCTGAATTTGAAATGACCACAACGACCTTGGACCAGAATGATAATACACTCTTGAGTATTGTGTGATATAGTGTGACAAGTCAAATTTGGGCAAATTGAACAATGGAGGTATTATTTAGTGGTCTTCAGTAGAATTAAACTGTACACATAAGCAAATCAGATGATAGTTATACTTATGCCAGATTTCTTGTTGTCATTGTAATGAAGAAAGGGTAACACTTAACTAAATATATAAAAATGCCTTCACATCATGTCTTTATTTCCTTTTCTCAACGCATTTACCCTTAAAATGAGCAGGCATTGAGTACTGGCCAGATCCCAGCTGAATTTGCAGTCCCCAAAAATGATGCAAATAGCAGTAACAAAACCAATGGCTCTGGAAAAGCTGATCAAATGGAAGTTGACAAAAGTGAGGATCAAGATAATAAAGATGATCAAAATCAGGAGGAAAACAAAGAGACCGATGGTGCAACCCCTATAGAAGAGGTAGTATATCAACCTGCTGGTATTAATATAAGATTTCTGAGTTGCAGAAAGTGAAATATTGTGTCGGAAGGAGCAATTTCATGTGTACATCTGCAAAACCTTTAATATTATGTATATCTCTGCCAAAACTGAAATATTGTTGGCACCCTTGCAAAGCCACTGAAATATTGTCGGCACACTCTTTCATAAATACTTAGTTGACCTTCTGCAATGGTAAGCAGTGTTTTTGTGTGTCTGCTTTTAAGGGGTTCTCTATGGTATATATGATATTCTACAATTTGCAGGCTTGTATGTGATATTTTAAAATTTTGTATGGGAGCACATGAATATTAATTCTTCATTGCTCTCTGAAATATATGGTTTTGCAGCGGTAGTGATATATTGGGTCAAAAGGCTTCCTGCCTTATAAATAAGGAGTTGCAACTTGCAACAGAAGGGTGGATGCAAGAAATACACACTATAATAATAATAACTTAAATTGTTTTTATCAGAACAAACGTTCTTTCAAAAAAATTAAAGTAGGGTTTAATTTTATCCCACCTGTATCCACTGCTCCTGGTAACTTGGCATTCCTCTACAAACTTTTGTATCAAGAACTAATGTTCTTCTAAAAAAACCTTTGTCCCTTTGTTTAGTACATGGCTGATGAATTAATTTTCTAATATAGTGTTTATTCATTCGATTTTGGTTGCAGGATTGATGATCTTTTATTAGGTTCCTGCAGATGGTGAGATGAATTAGTGATGAAAGGATATATCATTTTAGTGTTTTATGGTTTGCATAACATTTTTGTTGTACCTTTTATTGTAATTCAACGAGGTAAATGTCTGCTGTAGAGACTGTAGATTTAGGTACCAAGGTTTCTAAGCCGTGATGGATGTTTTATGCTTGGTTATGTTGGTGATACATTTTTTCATTAAAAATACTAATTTTCTTTACTTATGTGGTTATTTGAGGATGAGGGTATCATAATTATTTTCGATTTTAATTAAGTAGATTTGCTTGTTTGGATCATGCGCAGTGTGCTGGCACGAATTTGATGCATGAAAAGGGTGAATTTTATATCTTTGAAGAGTGAACCTTGTATGAATTTTAAAGCAACAAAAAAATGATTGAACCTTGTATTTGGTGAGGTAAAATTTGTTGAGCGATAGTTAGCATCCTTAATAAAATATTAATTGATGACTTCAAATCAGATTTAGAAAAAGGGAGAACTGAAAAGGATTCCGAGTCTACTCTGGAGTCTGGACGGATAAATGCAAAGATTAAAGTTATGATAGAAAAATATTTAAAGTTTTAAAGTTTTTATGCGAAAATAAATAATTTTGTAGAAAGAAAATGGGGAGTGCGAGGAATGGGGTTTATGGATTGAAAATAGCGCATGTACCAGTGGCTTGGCTGCAATTGAGGGAAATTTTTTATTTAAGAAAAAAAAACAATTTACTCAAAATATAATTTTGACTTGAAAAAAAGACTGAAGTGCTCAATCAAAGTGTAATATGGGTCAATTGTATTTCAAATTTGACAACACAACTTAAAAAAAATAGAGTTACAGTGGTTTTTTGTTATTTAGAGAATGCAAAAATAAAAAAAAATTACTCAAAATATAATTATGATTAGCCAAATAGTCGATTTGAAGTGCTCAACGTGTTCTCCATATTAAATTGTGCTTATAGACCAAATTTTACATTTTTTGGAAAAAAATTACTATTTTTTAAGAATTTTTGGAAATCACTGTGATAGGTCCATGTGCCAATAGTCCTCAATAAACTTTAACTCGGCCCACAAATGACTTGGGATTCGGACCCCGCCAAGGGCCAACCCAAGGTAAAATAAAATAGGGCCCTTAATATGGTCACGACCCAAAAGCAACTTGGGACTCGGACCCCTTCCCGGGGCCAGCCCGAGACCGAAAGCAACAAGGCTCACGGCCCGTCAACGGGCATGTCCGACGAGGCCCAGTCGAGTCGTTGCGCGACAGGCCCAAAAAGTAATTCGGGACTCGGACCCCCTCTTGGGGCCAGCCCGAGATCAAACAAAGTAAGGCCCATAGTCCAGATGCTGAACGACCTGGTGAGGACCAGCTCGAGGCACAAAGACTATTGCATAAAATAACTGACATATATCATATAATACTATTGTATAAAACCTGTAAAATAACTGACATATCATATAAAACTGTTAAGTAGATCATGTAATAGTTTAATGCATTTCAAATTCTAATCTTATAAATCATTGACAAAATCCTGAAAAACTTGAACAATCTTGTAAAAAGTTGAAACAGATTTTCAAGGAAGATACTTTGCTTAATCTTGTAAAAAGTTGTAAAGAATAATTGTAAAACAAACACTCACAAGTCCTCATGTAAAAATAGTTCAAGAATCATGTAAAAACAATTGCAAAAATCCTGTAAAACAATTGCAAGAATCATGTAAAACTAGTCCAAGAATCATGTAAAACAATTGCAAGAATCCTGTAAAACAATTGCAAAAATTCTATAAAACTAGTTCAATAATTTTGTAAAACAATTACAATAATCCTGTAAAACAATTGCATCAGCTGGAATACTAACTCAACAAGCTGCATGAATCAATCTAGATATGTAAAATAAAGAACTGAAAACTATTGCATAGATCATGTAAACTATTGCATATATAGATCATGTAAACTATTGCATATATAGATCATGTAAACTATTTCATATATCATGTAAAACTATTAAATAGATCTTGTAAAATATTGTATAAATCATGTAAACCTATTAGATAAATCTTGTAAAATATTGTATAGATCATGTAAACATATTACATAGATCCTGTAAATAGATGTTGTAAACTAAAATTTTCAAATATTGATTCAGAGAAGCGCGATTTGGTCGGGACGGAGGCGATCGCCAGAGAAATCAAGAAAGTATACAGATCATCGATCTACAAATAGTCGATTTGAAGAAAAAAAAATTAGCAAATCGACAATTGCATGGTGTCAAAAATCAAAATAGTGGAAAATCAGGATATGAATCGAATATGTAGCAAACAATCGGCTAGTATGCAATTCTTTTCTATAACAATCCGCTAATATGCACAGGCTTTAATCAAGATTTCACTTG
Organism: Carex myosuroides; assembly: GCA_028015225.1. Taxonomy (NCBI): domain Eukaryota; kingdom Viridiplantae; phylum Streptophyta; class Magnoliopsida; order Poales; family Cyperaceae; genus Carex; species Carex myosuroides. The sequence goes on from CM051464.1 coordinate 4,805,485, forward strand.
AATCTTATGAGCAAAAGAGTGTTTGAAACTTACGCTTGGCTTCTTTCATCAACTCGCTGGCTCGTTCAACCACTCGCGTTCTGTTAGAGCTCTCTTCAACCATATCCATAAAGCGGGGGTAAGGCATTTCTATTGGACCAGAATGTGAGCAAATATATCATTTCGAGCATAGCGCCAATCACCTTTCCTTCACTTGTTCACGGATGGTTAAATCGAAGCCGTGGTTCAAAACCAGTTCGAAGCCGTGGTCTAGTACTTCGTCGTCGTTGTGACTGTCGATAGGTTTAGGGTTTAAGGTCTTTTTTACTTCGTTGCCGTCGCTGTCGTTGCTGCGCGTCGCTCGGAGGAGGATCGAGCAGATTCCACGACGTCACCACCCGATCGGAGAAAAAATTAGAAATTGAAAAGGGAAGGGATTTGAGAAAGAAAGAGAACATGAGAGAGTTTGGAAAAGATTAAATAAGACAGTATCAGATAGGGACAATAGATGGTTAAAGAAGTTTGAAAAGATAGTTTGGGTAAAAAATGGGTACAAAAGGTTAGATACCAAAACTTTTTCTCTAAAATTATATACAATGAAAATAATATATCTTGAGACTTATATTAAGTTCGAAATAATCATGCTCAAACTGAGAGACATACTAGTTAGATATTTCGAAAAGGAAACGAGAAATCTAAAGAGGGAGTCTACAAAGCTATTTGTTGTCAATACCCGTTTTGATATTTGCCAACACCAAACTTTATCACTTTTTCTTAATAAGCTAAAGAGGGAGTCTATAAAGAGTACATTACTTCAATTGTGCTATATGGTATCGTGTAAATTATGCATCACGTGCATCACGTGCTATATGGCAGTCTGTGATCGTATTTCTTTTCTCTTACAACTCATCTCTCATGTGCAGAAGGCTTTCCGGTAACAAAGCCTGGATGCAGATAAAAATACGGTACATTGACATCCCCACATTTTGAGGTACATCCAGGTTTTTGTCACTGGGAAGCCTTTTGCATATGAAAAATGAGTTATAAGAAAAAAAAAATACAATCACTAACTCTGCCAATGACAGATGTAAAGAGAGGGTATGGGGTATTGACCTCATTTTTTTTTTTTTTTTTTAATATTTATGTATGATTTTCTATATAATTTAGAGTAAAATATTAAGAAAATGTAAAATTAATTCTCATTCTCCGCATAAAAATTGTATATAATTAACTCTCATATATATATTTAACCTCTATAGTTTGAAAATCTGACTCCGCCTCTCAACTCTGTCGTTGGATACTGTATTTTCATATTTTTAAATGCTAATTGGGAATATTCTTATTATTTATCTTGGCTTTTAACATATAGTAGACTCTCTCTTTAGATTTCTCGTTTCCTTTTCGAAATATATATCTAGCTAGTATGTCTCTCATTTTGAGCCTGATTATTTCTAACTTAATATGAGGCAGCAAAATATCACAAAATCTACAAGCGGTAAAAATATGCATGAACCATGAGCCATGGACTATGGACTATTAATACGCTTGTAATTTTGTATGGATTATTAGTACGCATGAACTTGTTTAATTTGGTATGCAACTATGTATAAATTTATTTTGTGAATTATGTTTGTATAAATTTGTGAATTTGATATGCATCTAAAATCTTAGATGCATTTGGATTAAGCGCATATATTGCTCAATAATTAATCATATAATGTCATTGCTCAATGATTTGGGGCTCGTTTTTCTTACAATCCGATTATGAGCTAGGCTTAGCTCGCTCGAGATCGGTTTGTTGCTACCCGTGCTTCGCTTTACCTCAAATCTGTGAGCTCCTTTTTTTCTTCTCTTCCTCTCCATTTTAGCTACCTTTGGACGCCTCCATTTCTCCTTTTTTTTTTGCATTTTTTCATTTTCTTTTCAAATTATTTTCACTCGTTTTCTTTATTTTTGTAATATTTGCTTCGATTTTTTTAGGGGTCAACAAAGCTATTCGACCTAAATATCCTCTTTTATAAAATTATGATCCACCTAAATAATGAAAGCATTTCAATTTAAGTTTATATATCGAATAAAGGAGCACAAACCCACGTAACCGAATAAATATTTCGGTTAACCCTTCAATTGAATTAAATTTGAATATTTATTCACCATAACCGAACAGAATTCTTCTCGGTTGAGGCATGGGTAACCGAAAAAAATTCTCGGTTTTTATGATTTTTCAAAATTTGAGAGTAATCAACCTGTTTTTTTTTTATTTTCTTTATTTTTAATTATGTTTTATAAGAAATGATCCAATCAATCGTCTCTTTAAAAAATTAAGCTATTCAACTTAAAACAGAAAATTTTTATAAAAAACAAAAAAAAACATGAGAAAGTTCAATTAATGCGAAATCTGAATAGGAAATACAAGATTCATAAATTACAGCTATATATATAGTTCATGCCTTCGATTGTAGCAAAGCAAAGTAGATGGTGTTAGACCGGCAATCAGGGGCGGAACTAAAGTCTAATTAGGGATGACTTAGTCACACTATAAATTAAAAAAAGCCCGGATGGAGCCTCAAGAATAGATGTATCATGTGCAGAATGCAATCTGAATCGGTATCTCACTTGTTCAATGAGTGTATATGATACGTCCTATCTCGGGAGATGAGGCCGTATGGGAAATTGGGCTGAGTTGAGTTCGCCCTGCCAGAGAATGCCAGGCCGAGGTATGGATCGAGTTGGGAACTCGGGGGGATTGTGAGAGATTCGGACTCTGACCTGTATGATCTCTCTCTTGGTTTAAAAATTGCGTCCCATGTTTCATGGGGATTATTGCTTTATATAGTCCAGCCAGAACTGCCATCTCGGACGTTTATGGAGAACGTGGGCAGTTATGTCAGCCGTTACTGGGACGTGGGCATTAAGCTAGCCGTTACTGGGACATCGGTGTTAAGACAGCCGTTTCCCCGGCTACCCCGTATGTCGGTTGGTATGGGCCTATTTTAAGGCTTTGGTTTGGGGCCGGCATATTGGGCCCCGGCTTAACAAGTTCTTGGGCTTTTTCATATGACATCGGGTTGGCCTTGTAAAGGTCCGAATCCCAGTCTTTCATGGCCCATTTTGGGAACAAGTAAAAGGGCCTGTGGAACATGGCCCTATCATTAGCCCCCGAAGTCGGAATGCATTGGTGAGATGCTTTCGACTTGAAGGTAAATAACTCCTAAAAATACAGTTGCTATTACAGACATTTGTAATAACGCGGGTAGCATATGTCGGGTAGATGTCTTGCTACAAATGACAATGTGTTCTTATATACCTATCTCGGTGTACGTCCGACAGTGAATGTGTTAATATATTATATACCTATCTCGGGTACATATATATATATATATATATATATATATATATATATATATATATATATATATTTTTTTTTTTTTTTTTTTGATAAGAAGGTGTCCGACTTAGGCAAAAATCGGCAAAGAAGTAAATCATAGGAATTAGAAGTAATCATTGATATCGTAAAAACAGAACAAACCTAAATATATAAGAAAACATCGAAATCATACAACGCCTCGATCTAGTAAAATATCGAAATCATACAACGCCTAATTTAAACTAAACATGGGACAAGACATATGTGGTGCTTGGAAGAATATTTCCACTACTGTCGTCATGTCTGTCATTTCACGCCTTCCAAGCATCACGGTGTCCGTGTTCGGCAAAAAGACGGGTGTGATGTCGTTTCTAGGACAACACTTATACCCTCTCATTGTCGGTGTCTTCAAACCAATTATCGGCGTTGATTTCATCTTGGGTAGCAGTGTACAAACTCGGGCCTCCAGCATTGCGGGATAAACACCCCGGGCACTTCCAAAAACGACGGCGAGGGTCCGAACGGCCTTCAATGTCGTAGTGGGTGAAGCAGCTCCACTCATAACACATCCGACATTTCACCATTTCGTGCTTGGCCCATTGATCATTGCATATGACACACCAACGCAACTTGGGTTCGAGGTCAAATTTGTAAATATCGTTTTCATCTTCCTTTGTGAACGAAGGTGCCCCCGCAAGGGTGAGGTCGATGAGGTCGCAAATTTGGAGGTCCTCGTTCTCGAGCATCCAATCCAAATCCTGCTCGGGAAAGTGTTGGAGCAAAGTCCATCTCTCCGGCCGAGATAGGATTCGTTGCGGGATATGAGAGCGACGATGAGTGAAGCGAGGTTGGTTGCGTTGACGTGTGGTAGTCTGGTCATGGCTACTTTGACCCCGGTCGAGGGGTTTTTTGCCTTTAGAAGCCACTCTTTTGAAAGGCATCGCGGAAGTAGATGGGTGAAAAATGATAAGAGGTAAAGAGTGAAACGTGTCTTTTACTGTATGGTGACTCTGGTATTTATAGCTGTTAGGGGGAAATGTTGCCATAAATAACGTGGGCCATATTGCCCCACGGTGGGCGCCAGCTACTAGCCATAAATGTCATTGGGCGTTGTGTAAGTTATACGAGATGACAGGCTTTCGGCGTTTTCGAGGTGGTCAAATTGACTCATATTAGACGGTATTAAGTAGTAATGAAATGCCTATGCAAAACATATATTAATCAAAGCAACACGAGGTAAAGACCTCGGCTAAATGGCACAAAAGTATATAAGTAAATTTAAAAAGTTGACATCTGACAAAAGGCGGGCTATTCCCGCGATATTCTATATATAACTAAGGCTATTCATGGCGGGAGCGTTTGGCCCGGCGCTCTTGATCCAGGCATCTCCTGCAGGTGAAGGATGTGAAGCGGGGATCTCCATGGTTCCGAGGTGATCTGCGGGCGAGACACCCGGGGTGAAAGGCTTCTTCGCATCCATCACAATGGAACATGTGACGATAGTTCCCTCTGGTTCGGCAAACAGCACATCTATCCCATGCCAATGGGTTGTCCTCTTCTTCCCTCAGGTTAATTGGGGGTGGCTCGACGTTGATCTTGGATTTCCGATGTTGGGGAGATTGGTGTGGTGACGGAATGTCTTCCTTCTCCTCCTTAACCTTGTCCTGCATATTTTTGTTAGTTGCCATCTTATTATAGTCCGAGTTGGAAGGTATAGTTGGGATCGCTGGATGTTCCGTTAAAGGGAGACGGAAGTAGTATATATAGTATGTCCGCATTAATTACTTCAACGCCTCGTCTTCCGTTAACTGCCATCAGCCATCAGATCAGCCGTCAAATCAGCCAGAGGTATGAGGTTATGGCGCAATCTCCGTACGACACATGGCATCCTTCAGCTCGTTCCGAGCCCGATGCACAGAAATCGAGGCGTCGCCATGATGAAGGGTGACAACGCGTCGCTTCGCGGCTGCTTTTCGAAATTCGCGCGAGTATTGAGCGGGAAAAATAGAGACCCCTATATATACCTCATCCCGTCTCATTCACTCATTATCGTTTATTGTGAGGAAATTGATCTCGGAGCCACAGAGCGAAAGTATTTTCGGTGATAGTGGAGCGAGTTCAGAGCATTCAGGAGACCTCGGAGAAGACATCCGAAGACTGCGTTGCAAAGAAGTCTCAACACAAGGTAATCCTTTACCATCTCGGTAGTTGGCCTTACATTGATTGGTCATGCATGTAGTTACCGGTATGTATTGCCGGGGTCGAGGGTAACTTAGTGAATGACTTAAATTCGGTAATGCTGCTAAGGGCCTAATATGAACTGCGTAACCTCGGCAATCAATGTACATCTGTTAAGTCAATAGTTATAATTCTTTAGAAAAAGTGAGACCGGTTGCCTAAGCCAATCCTGTTTCTTCATTAATTTAGAAATGACCGAAGAACAAGGATCTCGGGATTCGTCACCTGCTATTTCGGGGGAACAGTCCCCGATACTGCATGAGGTGTTCCGGCCAGGTAGGGGCAAGAGTATTCAGGGCATGATTCTCACCAATCCTGAAAATTCAGAGGAAACTGATGGTGAACAACGTAGCGAAGGAGACGGGGAAAACGAAGAAAATTCACCTCGGGGTGAACTTATTTTGGCCTCAGTTGGAACGTCGCACGGGTCTTCGGAACCCAAGAAGAAAAACAAAATGTCAAAGAAAGATGTCGTGACCCGAGATAGTCACCGGGATGACCTGATTTTTCCAACATCTGCCGGTATTCCTCCAAAGCTGGTTGTTCGATGCGAAGCCTATGCTGACGCATTTTATGAGGAACTTGTGGATGAAGCTGACAGAGGAGATTATTCGCGACATGCGCTTAAGCTGACAGCCCCGGGTATAAATGACCGAGCGCATGACTCGAATCGCGGGATGTGCATATATTGGAAAATGCCGAAATGTGGTTTTAAAGTGAGGGTATCTAAATTCGTTCGCGAGATATTACGACATCTCGACGTGGCCCCTGCACAGTTAACCGCACTAGCATGGTGCTACATAATGAGCTTTAAGTATTTGTTTGATTACATGCCCGAGTTAGAGTCATACTGGCCCAGTACGGGGTTGTTCTTTCATTATTTCACGGTATTATATAATAATGAGAGCCACCTTGCAGTTCAGAAGCGTTCTAAGGTTGCGCTTTTTGAAAAGCTGTCCAAGGCGGATGATTGGAACCATGGTTGGATATATCTTGAGAATCCCAAGGAGTTGAAATGCTTCCAAGGGATACGGAGGAAGTGGCGTCCTCTAAATAAGGAAAGTTTGATTCCGACTTCTCCTCCATCGTTGACGTCAGATGAATTAAAAGTTATCAAAATTCTTGACAGTTATTTCACAAGTTAGTCTCCCTTTTTGTACCGATATCTCTTTACATCGCGTTTGTTCATTAACCATACTATTTTATACATAAATTGTTAATGCTGGTGTGCTTTTTGTGTCGTAGGACGCGGGTTTATGGCACTACCCTGGAAGGCTGCTCCTCCTGTTCTTGTTTTTGACACTCCGGAGGACGGCTTCACAAAAGGAAAAGAGGTTGTGACCTCTCAAAAGCCGACTTTCTCTTCCAAGGGTCCTAAGACCGTAAAGTCGGGGTCTGCTAAAACTATAACAGCTCGCCCGGAGTCTACTACCAACACTGCAGTAACCACCAAAGGAGCTAAGGGCAGTGCTTCTGGTTCCTCCAAGCTCGGGGGTTCCCAGAAGAGGAAGGAAGTTTCGGTTGACCCCTCCGTGCGTTTAACAAGGCGAGAGAAGGGGAAAGAAGTCCAGGCAGGAGAACCTGAGCCGAAAAGGCAAAAAGTTCATTCCGATATTGTGTTAGAGGTGTCTGGGATTGCCCCGAAGGAGACACCCCAATCTCGGATTGAGGCTGCCGAGAAGGAGTTAGAGGGAATTATTGAAGAAGTGTTCGCGCAGAAGCGCAACGCAAGTTTCGGTACGCTTGAGGGCGTACCTTTTAAAACCGCGTTTACACTTCACGAGTAAGGGTTGCAAGTGCACAACCCCTATCGAGTAGTATAATCGGGTATCGATCCACAGGGACGGGCAATTACTATGTTAGATTCTATCAAACTCAATCAAAAACTAGAAGTGAAAAAGGTTTGGTTTGGTGTTTAATTTCCTAAAGGGTCAGATCAAACAATTCAAGAAGATGTAATAAAATGCTAGAAGAAATGTAAATTGTGTTTTGATTATGGATAAAAGGCGTTTCCAGGGTTTCAGACTTCATCTCTGATCTGCCTCTAGTGGTACGGCCCGTACCAAGTTGGTACGGCTAGGCAGTACTTCACTTGGTAAGGCAAGGCCGTACCACCCTGGTAAGACCCGTACTGGCTTCCCAGAACAGAACCTACCAGTCCGAGTGAATGCATTTCCTTGCTGGTACCTTGTGCTAAACTCTTTAGAAAGGTTCAATTGACCATACCTAAGGTTCCTAACCCTCAACCATCGTTTGTTGGATCAAGATCTAGGTTGGAATGCAATTGATTGCCTTTTAGGGATTTCTACACCTCAACTCTCGTGTGTTGGTACAGATCTACCCTAGCTGGTTGATTGGAGGTCTAAGGCACCCTCTAATCTGTCGATTAGAGGAGAATTCAACCTCTCGGCTTCAATTCGAACTATTCTACCCTAAGCATTTGATTTGGATGAGAGATTGAGATGATCACACGACCTTGATAGGTTCGATCTAAACCTAGAGGCACATCATACAACAATCACAGCAAGCAAAGCAAAAGATATCAAAGTAAATCACAATCAATCAAACTAAAGAGTTCATACAAGATACAAGTCAAAGAAAGTCAAAACAAATCAAGAATCAATCTCTAACCCTAGAAACTAAAAGAACTACTCACAGCACATAATCAGATCTAAAAATGCAATAAGAGGGATAGAGATAGCCATGGATCGAAGGGATCGAGAGGAGGAAGCTAGATCCGTCGAGTTTCGCCTCTTCCTCTTCCTTCCTTCTTGCTCTCAGCTCCTTAGCTCTCTTTCTCTCTCTTACTGTGCTCTCAAATGGATCTGGAATGGAATGGATCTCGAAATTGGAGAGTTCCCCGCTTTAAATAGCCTCTGCCAAAATTTGAATCTGTCAGGCCGCCTTTATGTACGGCCCGTACCAAAGTGGTACGGCCTGGCCGTACCAGGCGTGAAGAGCTGAAAACTGGCTAAGTCTGGTAAGACCCGTACCAAGCCTGGTAAGGGTCGTACCTCATCATCTGAATCGCCGTTTCTTCGTGTGTTTTGCTCCAAACCTGCAGAAAACAAACAAACACTCAGCAGTACCAAATTCTAAAGATATATCGATGAAATGCACATGATTCTGGTAAATCATGGCACGAATCTGGTACTAAAACAGGCCTAAAATAGACTAAATATGCGAGGTATCAAATTCCCCCAAGCTGAACCTTTGCTTGTCCTCAAGCAAAAAGTTTCAAACTCGGGTAAAAGTGCTGGACAACTAAATCTAAATGCAGATACAAGTCTAAATGTGAAAACCTACGTGAGTCTGCTATAGTCAAGAATTTCTAGAATCGATTCGGTTGTAATTCAAATATCCCTTTATAAACCTTGATTCAGTCCACCAATTGGTCAATTGAACTTCTTATTTTGAGATGCTTCTAACAATGGAAAGACTAATTACCTAGGTTTGATCGAAACAATTTCATTCTTTTTCCGAATCAGTGCTTTTATTCAAGGTGATTTTTCTTTTCATTTTCCCTCCCCCAAGCTTGAATCAAGCTTAAGGGTAAGAAAGTTGCGAACGAAGTGTGTTGGTATGAGCAAAATTTTCTTTCTTTATTTCTAATTGGGAGACGAGCTCAAAGGCGCACATTCGAGGCTTATTGCCAGTACTCTTATGTTCTCCATCTTTTTCATTTCTCTTCTTTTTTTTCTTTTTTTTTCTTTTCTTTTTGGTTTGCTCATACCATGAATACACACATCTATTGGTATTCATTCATACCAATGGATATTCCAAACTTTCTTAATTTGAAAATCCCAATTCCTAAAGGCACAGTTCAGTTTTTTCGAATAATCTCGTTCGATTCAATTCTAAGTTTGTTTCATCTTTTCCATTATTAAAAACATCTCAACCTAAGTAGTTCAATAACCAATCATGGGTTAGTTCCAATTCACTCAGGTCTATCCTAATTACAACCAAATTGTTTCAAAGTTATTCTCAATTCAAGCAATTCACGCAAATCTTCACCTAACAATGCACGAAAATACGAAAAAATGTAAGAAAAATAACGGTAAAGTAAATATGACCTAAATGCAAATGTCATCCCCCCAAGCTTAGCCTGAGCATTGTTCTCAATGCTTCAAGACTATGAGATAAAAGAGATAAAAGAAGCTCGGGGAAAAGAGAGCGAACCTGATCAGCCCTCGGGGTGGTCGTACCAGAGCCAGTCGCTAAACCGCTCCTCTATCCCAGTCACGCGCTGCTGGAGATCATGGAGTATGGCGCCCTGCTCACGAATGGCAGCACCCTGCTCATAGAGTGCAACACCCTGCTCCTGACGCATGCCGTACATCAGGTGGTAGACATCCTGGAGGGTGGGCTCAGAGAGAGGAGGGGGGTACACAGGTCTACTGAAGGAGGTGGAGGGGCCGGCAGCGTAGGCGGAGGTGGAAGGGCCAGCAGCGTAGGCGGAGGTGGATGTGCCAGCACCAACTGGTACCAGTGACAGAGAATGGGGTTTGTGCAACCAAGTTGGTGTCAGTTCAGAGGCTGGTACGGGCCGTACCTACTTGGTACGGGTGTACCGTACCAAGCTAGGGTTTGGACTGAAATGTGCAGAACCGAGAGAAGAAGAGAGGAAACGCGAAAAATGGTGAAAGAGACACTAACCGGGAGCAAGACGTGCGAGTCGGACCAGAATGGGCGTGCGGGTCGGACTAGAGAAAGGGTGCGGGTCGGACCGAAGAAGGTCGGAGGCGGTGCGCTGGTGCTCCTGGTGGTTCCGTGTGCTCGGGTGAAGAGAGAATGGGAGGAGAAAGGAGTGGAGAGGGGGAGAAAATGGAGTGGAGAGGGAGAGAAGAGAGAGTAGATTGAGAGGTGCGGCTGGGAAGGGGAAGGGGTGCGGGTTGGATCGGGTTTAAAAAGAAAAAGGCGGCAGTTATGGCGTCGGTTCGCGTCCCTGACCTAGGTACGGCCTGGCCGTACCAAATTGGTGCGGGCCGTACCAACCTTTAAATTTTCAGGCCGTACCAATGTGGTATGGCCTAGCCGTACCAACCTCAAAAATTTTCGTTTCTCGTTCTCGTGACTTCTCAAGCCGCTCGTGATGCAATGCAGAAGAATGAATGCATGTCTATCTGTTCCTAAGATGCAAAACAGGTAAAAATGGCTTGGGCTGCCTCCCAAGGAGCGCTCGTTTTAGGTCTCGAGCTCGACCTTCTCTCTTCAGGTTTTGGTTTGAGATGGATCGGAGAGATCCAAGCTCACTCGCAATTCTTGGGGATGGTCAGCAATGTAGTGCTTGAGACGCTGACCATTGACTTTGAAAGTCTGCCCCTCCTTGCTTTCCAATTCCACGGCGCCAAATGGGAACACTGCCCTCACCCGGAATGGACCGGACCACCTGGACTTCAACTTTCCTGGAAAGAGCCTAAGTCGAGAATTGAACAAGAGGACCAGATCTCCCTCGTGGAACTCACGAGGCATGATGCGCTTGTCATGAACCTGTTTGGTCCTTTCCTTGTAGATTCTCGCGTTCTCGTAGGCATTGAGACGCATCTCCTCTAACTCATGCAAGTCAAGGATGCGTTTCTCTCCAGCTGAGAGCAAGTCCATGTTGATGGCCCGTGTGGCCCAGTATGCCTTGTGCTCAATTTCCACGGGCAAGTGGCAGGACTTTCCGTACACCAGTTTGAAAGGGCTCATCCCAATCGGAGTTTTGAAGGCTGTACGGTAGGCCCAAAGTGCGTCACTCAGCTTGAGCGACCAATCCTTTCTCGTTCGAGCCACGGTCTTTTCCAGGATAGACTTGATCTCCCTGTTGGAAATCTCGGCTTGACCGTTGGCTTGAGGATGGTAGGAAGTGGTCACCTTGTGAGTGACTCCATGGCGACTTAGGAGATTGTCGAACTGGCGGTTGATGAAGTGCTTGCCACCATCGCTGATGACGGCTCTCGGAACTCCAAAGCGAGGGAAGATGGTGTCAGTGAACAATCTTTTCACTGCGTTGGAGTCCGCATTTTTGCACGCTACTGCCTCCACCCACTTGGAGACGTAGTCAACTGCCACCAGGATGTACTCGTTCCCACACGAGGGTGGAAACGGTCCCATGAAATCAATGCCCCAGACATCAAAGATGTCTACCTCTAGAATAGAGTGGAGAGGCATTTCATTCCTCTTGGAGATGTTCCCGGTGCGCTGACACTTGTCACAAGCTGCGACGAAGGTCCTAGCATCTCTGAAAAGTGAAGGCCAGAAGAAGCCGGATTGCAGGACCTTTGAAGCAGTCTTGGAGAATGAAGCGTGTCCTCCGTAGGCTGAGGAGTGGCAGTGCTCAAGAATGGAGCGCGTCTCGTCGTATGGCACACAACGTCGGTAGATGCCATCAACGCCAATCTTGAAGAGGTAGGGGTCGTCCCAGAAGTAGAACTTGGCGTCCGATCGCAGCTTCTTCTTCTGCTGGTATGACATGGTAGGAGGAAGCACTCCTGAGGCGAGAAAGTTCGCAATGTCTGCATACCAGGGCGCTGACTTGGTGTTCACTCGGTCAGTTGCATGGAACGTCCGATCTTGCACCGCATGAGTCGCGTGCATCGGTGTACCAACCGAGTGGATCTCCTCCATGGCAGAAATCGAATGGAATTGGTCATCAGGGAACGAGTCATCAATTGGCAGGCTACCAGAGCCCTCATCTTCCCAGCGAAGCCGGGACAGATGGTCAGCCACGGTGTTTTCGACTCCTTTCTTGTCCCTGATTTCGATGTCAAACTCCTGCAGGAGGAGAATCCACCTAATCAAGCGAGGTTTGGCATCCTGCTTGCTCAACAGATACTTGAGTGCGGCGTGGTCAGTGTAGATCACTATCTTGGAACCAACCAGATAGGATCTAAACTTGTCGAGAGCGAACACAACAGCCAAAAGCTCCTTTTCGGTTGTTGTGTAGTTCATCTGGGCAGGGTCTAGCACCTTGCTAGCGTAGTAGATAGCACATGGCTTGTTCTCCTTCCGCTGCCCAAGAACCGCTCCCACAGCGTAATCACTCGCATCGCACATCAACTCGAATGGCAAGGTCCAGTCTGGAGGCTGCAGGATAGGTGCTGAGACAAGGGCTTCTTTCAATCGGCAAAACGAATCGACACATTCCTGCGTGAAGATGAAATCAGAGTCCTTGATGAGCAGGTTGGTCAATGGTTTCGCGATTTTCGAGAAGTCCTTGATGAATCGGCGGTAGAAGCCAGCGTGTCCCAGAAAGCTTCGCACAGCTTTGACATTTGTTGGGATCTCCAGCTTCTCGATCACCTCCACCTTGGCTTTGTCAACCTCAATTCCTTTGGAGGTCACCACATGTCCAAGGACAACTCCCTCTTGGACCATGAAGTGACATTTCTCCCAGTTCAGGATCAGGTTGACCTCTTCACACTTCTCCAAGATTTTGCAGAGGTTGGCTAGACATGAGTCAAAGCTGGTCCCATAGACAGAGAAGTCGTCCATGAAGACCTCAACCTCTTTCTCGACGAAATCTGAGAAGATAGCCATCATGGCTCTTTGGAAGGTGGCAGGTGCATTGCAGAGACCGAATGGCATCCTACGGTATGCGAATGTACCGTAGGGACATGTGAAAGTGGTCTTGTCTTGGTCGTTCGGGTGAATGGGGATCTGAAAGAATCCTGAATACCCGTCAAGGTAGCAAAAATGAGAATGAGTCGCCAGCCTTTCAAGGAGTTGGTCAACAAACGGCAGTGGGAAGTGATCCTTGCGCGTAGCAGCGTTGAGCTTCCTGTAGTCAATACACATGCGGTACCCAGATACCACACGAGTAGGGACTAGCTCATCCTTCTCATTTCTCACCACTGTTGTGCCTCCCTTCTTGGGCACCACGTGAACGGGACTCACCCACTTGCTGTCAGAGATGGGATAGATGATGCCTGCATCCAGGAGTTTGAGAATTTCCTTTTTCACCACCTCTTTCAGGTTGGGGTTGAGTCGCCGCTGGTGCTCCACAGACGGCTTGTGATCATCCTCGAGAAGAATCCGGTGTGAGCAAATGGCTGGGTTGATCCCTTTCAAGTCCTTGATCGAGTACCCGATCGCACCCTTGTGAAATCTCAGCTTCTCCAGAAGTTTGGCGGTTTGATCGGGGTTCAGACTCGCATTGACGATCACAGGACATGACTTTTCTGGATCGAGGAACTCGTATCGGAGATTGGTCGGAAGAGGTTTGAGTTCAGGAGTCGGACGCTCAGGCTGATCATTGACACGAGTCGCATCTGGGTGAGCTGACTCGTGTGTCGTCGAGATGTCGGCCTTGGCAGGCTCCGCTCCACTCCTCATCTCAGAGTGTGATGTACTGTCCTCCAGATCCTCAGGAATCGCATCCGCTGCACAGATTGACTCGCTCGCATCGCTTGGAAATTGAGAGAGGAATTCAGCGTCTTGGCGCAGCGAGTTGTTGACTTGTTCAAGAAAGTAGTCCTTGGCCAGATCAGCCAAGTACTCCTCTGTCCTGTCAACCCGGAAACATGTCTCGGATCGTGACGGATATCTCATGGCGTGATCGATTTGGAACTTCACCTTCTCTCCTCCAAAGTTCAAAGTCAAGATGCCTTGCTTCACGTCAATTATCGCGCCAGCTGTACTTAGAAAAGGTCGCCCCAAGATGATTGGGACTTCCTTATCTTCTTCCATCTCCATGACGACGAAATCGACGGGCACGAAGAACTTCCCGACTTGAACTGGCAGATCCTCCACCACACCAAGTGGAAGTCGGACTGAAGAATCCGCCAACTGCAATGTCATCCTTGTGGGCTTGAGCTCCCCCACTTCTATGCGATCATAGATGGTGCGTGGCATGAGACTCACACTCGCTCCTAGATCACACAGGGCTTTCTTGATTGTCGCCTTCCCAATGGTGCATGGAATGGAAAACTTTCCAGGATCGTCCAATTTGGGGGGTAGCTCGCTTTTCAAAATTGCGCTGCACTGCTCCGTCAGCTTGACTGTCGCGTGCCCCTCTAAGCTTCTCTTGTTGGAAAGGATGTCCTTCAGAAACTTGGCATAGGTGGGCATTTGGGTCAAAGCGTCGGTGAAAGGGATGGTGATCTGCAGCTGCTTGATGACGTTTGCGAAGTTGGCGAATTGCTCGTTCAGTCTCGTCTCAACTAATCTCTGGGGAATGGAACAGGTGGCCGGTATGGAGGTGGTTTCTCGGCACCTTTCTTCTTTTGACTACCTGACGCTTCGGATGGAGGTTGTGCAGGTCTTGCCGAGCTGGTGCAATCTGCACTCGCTTGAGGTTGGATGACCTCAGCTCGTTCTGGATTAACCTCCTTCAGTGGAATTGACACAGGGGTCGGGGTCGCGTCAGGTGTCGCGTCAAGAATCGGATCAACTGTGCCCTCACTTGGCATTGGTGGCTCGTCGTATTGGGTCCCACTTCTCAGAGTGATCGCCTTAGCCTCTTCTCTTGGATTTGGTTCGGGCTGAGCTGGAAGCTTCCCGGGTCGAGAGTGGCTTGAGGTGACTATCTGGCTCAGCTGCTCCAGCAACTTGTTTTGAGCAGCCATTTGATTTTGTTGAGCAGCCATTTGATTTTGTTGAGCAGCCATCTGAGTGGACATGCTCTGCATATGTTCCCACATCATCTGATTCATCTTGCCTTGCTCGTGAGTGAAGTTGTTCACTTCGGTAGGCGCAATTGACTTTGAGGGGTCAGAGGGAGCTGCTCGGTTGCCTTGATTGGGAAAGGAAGCGTTCTGGTAGAAGTTCCTGTTGCCATTGTTGTTGCTGTTGCTGCTGCTCGAAGCTTGGGTTCTCCAATCGTTGTTGTTCGGAGGTGGGTAATTTCCAGTGTTGTTCGTCCGATTGTTCCAGTTGTTGTTGTTGTTGTACTGCGGCCTCTGGAAGCTGTTGTTGTTGAAGGGCGGTCTGAACGAAGAGTTGTCGAAAGGCGCAGGGTTGTTCTGGTTCGACCTCCAGTGCTGCTGCTCAACCGGGTCCTTGGAGTAGGACCGGCTGAAGGGAGGTCTCGGGAAGAAGGAAGGCTCGTTGTTGAGAGAGTTGACCTGCTCACTCTCCTCGTCTTGTTGCACCAGCGGGCATTGCTCGTATGCGTGCCTCTCGTCTCCGCACATGACGCAGACTTGAGGCTGCTGTTCGACTGCCTTGACACTGAGCTTGTCCATCGCCCGCTGCATGGCGTCCATCTTGGCGGTGAGAGCTGTGATGTGATCGAGCTCGTACTTGCCACCTCCTTGGCTACCTCCTTGGCCTCCTCGCTGGCGTGACGTGTCGCGGCCGGACCACTGCTGGTTCTGCGCCATGCTGTCGATCAAGTTCATAGCCTCTAAAGGCTCCCTTGACATCAGCGCGCCTCCCGCAACAGCGTCCACGTAAGCACGTGTGCTCTCATTCAGGCCGTCGTAAAACGTTTGAATTAAAAGCCAGTCGGGTATACCATGGTGTGGACAAGAGTACTGCAATTCTCTAAACCTTTCCCAAGCCTCATTCAGGGGTTCATCAAAAATTTGCCTAAAGCTGGTCAGGTCATGTCTTACCTTGGCTGTCCTCTTGTGAGGGAAAAATCTGGTCAGAAACAATTTGGACAAGTCCCTCCAAGTTCTAACAGAGTCCCTAGGCAAAGATCCTAACCATTTCTTGGCCTTATCCCTAAGAGTGAAAGGAAATAGAGCAAGCTTGGTGTAATCAGCATTCTCACCGTTGGTTTTGATGGTCGTGATGCACTCGAGGAAGGTCTGGAGGTGAGCATGCGGGTCCTCGTGGTCGAGTCCGTGGAAGGTGTTCTGCTGCACCATGTTGACAACCCCCGGATTGAAGTTCGGTTGCTGTCCTGGAATGTGTGGCAGCCGGATTGCACCTCGCACGTCTCCAGCTCTCGGCACATTGAACTCTCGCAGCGTTCGAGGCATGAAAACATCCTCATCATCGTCTGTCAGTCGGCCTTCTTCTTCTCGCCTTTCTCTTTCCCTGGCCTCTGCCTCCATTCTGAGTCGGGCTTCGTCCTCTGCCCCAGCCATCTCTTCAGGTTCAGGTGCCTTGGTACGGGTCGGACTAGATTGGTGCGTCCTGGCCGTACCAGAGGGTGGCTGAGCAGTTTCGGCTGAGTCTGGAGGAGTTTGATCGAACAGTGGGCCCTTGCTTCTCAGATTATACTTCAACCTGTATTTTCCTGCAGGGGGGGTTCAAAAGCCAGTTTTTAGTGATTTTGAATAAGAAAAAGCAAGAAAGATACAAGATAAAATCTAGATTAACTAAGTAAGGTAAAATCTAACTAGGCAATTGGTTACCGTCCCCGGCAACGGCGCCAAAAACTTGTTCGCGCAGAAGCGCAACGCAAGTTTCGGTACGCTTGAGGGCGTACCTTTTAAAACCGCGTTTACACTTCACGAGTAAGGGTTGCAAGTGCACAACCCCTATCGAGTAGTATAATCGGGTATCGATCCACAGGGACGGGCAATTACTATGTTAGATTCTATCAAACTCAATCAAAAACTAGAAGTGAAAAAGGTTTGGTTTGGTGTTTAATTTCCTAAAGGGTCAGATCAAACAATTCAAGAAGATGTAATAAAATGCTAGAAGAAATGTAAATTGTCTTTTGATTATGGATAAAAGGCGTTTCCAGGGTTTCAGACTTCATCTCTGATCTGCCTCTAGTGGTACGGCCCGTACCAAGTTGGTACGGCTAGGCCGTACTTCACTTAGTAAGGCAAGGCCGTACCACCCTGGTAAGACCCGTACTGGCTTCCCAGAACAGAACCTACCAGTCCGAGTGAATGCATTTCCTTGCTGGTACCTTGTGCTAAACTCTTTAGAAAGGTTCAATTGACCATACCTAAGGTTCCTAACCCTCAACCATCGTTTGTTGGATCAAGATCTAGGTTGGAATGCAATTGATTGCCTTTTAGGGATTTCTACACCTCAACTCTCGTGTGTTGGTACAGATCTACCCTAGCTGGTTGATTGGAGGTCTAAGGCACCCTCTAATCTGTCGATTAGAGGAGAATTCAACCTCTCGGCTTCAATTCGAACTATTCTACCCTAAGCATTTGATTTGGATGAGAGATTGAGATGATCACACGACCTTGATAGGTTCGATCTAAACCTAGAGGCACATCATACAACAATCACAGCAAGCAAAGCAAAAGATATCAAAGTAAATCACAATCAATCAAACTAAAGAGTTCATACAAGATACAAGTCAAAGAAAGTCAAAACAAATCAAGAATCAATCTCTAACCCTAGAAACTAAAAGAACTACTCACAGCACATAATCAGATCTAAAAATGCAATAAGAGGGATAGAGATAGCCATGGATCGAAGGGATCGAGAGGAGGAAGCTAGATCCGTCGAGTTTCGCCTCTTCCTCTTCCTTCCTTCTTGCTCTCAGCTCCTTAGCTCTCTTTCTCTCTCTTACTGTGCTCTCAAATGGATCTGGAATGGAATGGATCTCGAAATTGGAGAGTTCCCCGCTTTAAATAGCCTCTGCCAAAATTTGAATCTGTCAGGCCGCCTTTATGTACGGCCCGTACCAAAGTGGTACGGCCTGGCCATACCAGGCGTGAAGAGCTGAAAACTGGCTAAGTCTGGTAAGACCCGTACCAAGCCTGGTAAGGGTCGTACCTCATCATCTGAATCGCCGTTTCTTCGTGTGTTTTGCTCCAAACCTGCAGAAAACAAACAAACACTCAGCAGTACCAAATTCTAAAGATATATCGATGAAATGCACATGATTCTGGTAAATCATGGCACGAATCTGGTACTAAAACAGGCCTAAAATAGACTAAATATGCGAGGTATCAAGAAGCAGCACGCGACGTGTGGGATCCCGCGAAGGAGCACACCGAACATCTCAAGTCTAGTATATCAGAACAGGGGCGACATACCGGGTTCGTGTGGGGGACCCATATTTCACAGGGATTCCCTGATAGTATTTTGGCGTATCTCCCCGGATATTCTGCCATGCAGGATGAGGAAGACCATCCCGAGGTTCGGGCTGCATTTTCTCGGGAGACTTTCAGGCTAACCACAACCGCTCACCAAAAGAAGTGGGCTGAAGAGCACCCTGACCAAGTCGTCGGTCAGGTGTTAAGGTCGCTGCATGATGCCGGGGTTTTCTTTGGGTTCCTCAAAGATTCGCTCGAAAATCGCAGTGCTCTTACTATCACAACTGATCAAGAAGCGATCAACAAGGCAATCATGGAGAGGGATTATTTTGTCAAGTTGGCGAAGTTAAAGGAAAGGGAAAGGAAGATAGCCACTGGCGAAGCCGCCGTTGCCTTGGCGAAATACAAGATGGTGCGGTTGGTAGGTTTGCAGGCTGACAAAGAGAGCAAGGAAAACGAGAAAAAGGCAAAGCGCTATAAGCGTAAAGCTAAGGAGTACAAGGACAAGGTCGATGGCCTTAACTCCAAGCTCGAGACCCAAGCCAAGGAGGTGGAGGAGGTGAGATCGGAAAATGTCCGATTAAAGGCCGAGATGGAGGGTCTTAAGAAGAAAACATTGAGCAAGTTTTTAGGCAGTAAGGCCTTTGCTCAGGCCGTCCCCTATGCGTGCCAAGAAATGATGACAGAGACCGTTTATGGTTATATGGGTGAACTGGCCAAAGTTTACCCGTTCAAACCCGAGCATATGGGTTTTACTAAAGTGGAACCCGAGAAGCTCGTTATTAAGAATCTTTCGGATCACGGCTGGGACGAAGAAAAGGATGTGTTGTTGAATCCGGATGGTACTCCATTTCAAAAGGAGTTGGAACTTGAAAACCATCCTCGTGGGAGAATTGTTCATCCCTGGCCGAAAGATAAATGGCCTCAGCATCTCGAGCTTGTCGATAATGAGGCTGAAGGGGAGGATGACGGGATTCCTTCCGAGACCTCCTCTGAAAGTGAGGAAGAGGAGATCGACATAGGAGACACCGAGGTGGACTCTGCTGTAATCACCGAGATGAATGTCGAAATGGACCCTGTTGCTCCACAAGGTGATGAAAAGGATCCGGAGGATGTTTCTATCTTACCTTGTGGTGGTGGAATTAACGTTCTTGAGTCGGATAAGGCTCCAACTTCTGTAAGTAAAAGACTTCTAATATCGTGATTGCCGAGATGTTGCTTTCACGCTTAATCTTATTACTTTTGTTTTGTTTATAGGAAGGATGATGGCCAGCACTGGACGCGACCTTGGTCTTAAGAAATTTCTGTGCCTCCGATAGTTTGAAGGATTTACCCTTGTTGTTTTATTTGTGCCCCCGGGATGTGGGGGTTTAAACAAAAATGTGTTGTAATGTAAATTTGATATCCCTGGGATGTGGGGATTTAACAGAATATTTGGTGTAACAAGGTTTTTACTTCTCTCGTTGCATTCGTTTTATCTTTTTCCGAGATTTTTTTTTTGGAATATATCTCGGGGTATTCTTTGAATGTCTTTGTGAACGAGTGAAGGTATGTCGCGAAAATGGTCGATAGTATATCCTTCCCCCTTTTTTTTTCTTTATTTTTGACAAAAATGGTCAACATGGGGGGAAAGGTATGTCACGAAAACGTATGCGTTACCCCGAGAGATTTTCGATAAATGTTTCCGACCATAGTATTACTATTTTATCAGTCATCGTCCTGTAGGACTACATTAATTTATGTCGCGTATCTCGGGATTTTAACCAAGACATCTTTTGTTGCCTTAGCTTTCGTTCATATATCTCGGACCCAATACACAAAACACAATTGTAAATAATACATATATATTGATAAATGCTTAGAACCATACAAAAATTGTATCGTGGTCTAAGTGAATACATGAAAAGAAAACAAAGGCTTATCTTGCCCTGAGCACACCGTATCTAGTAAAAAGACTAACAAAAACTACATACATTAAGTGTAGAATTTCCTCAAATGGCAAGTGTTCCACGGGCGAGTGAGTATGAAACCACTCGGATCTTCCAACTCGTAAGCGCCTTTACCTCGTGGACGAATGATCTTAAAAGGGCCTTCCCACTGAGGAGCAAGTTTGCTAACATGTTTGCCAGTTGCTTCCACGGTTTTAAGCACCAAATCGCCCGGCTGGAACTCTCGAGGTACCACATGTTTATCAAACGCACGTTTGACCCTGCGTTGATACTCCATGGTGCGGATGCGGGCCTTCTCCCGACCTTCTGTGATGAGGTCGAGTTCCGTGGTGCGAGCATCGCGGTTGTTGTCAGTGGAATATGTCAAAGTACGGAGAGATGGTTCCATCATTTCAATTGGAGTGACTGCTTCCATGCCGAATACCAGAGAGTACGGAGTTTGTTGTGTGGCTTCTCTAGGTGTAGTGCGGTAGGCCCATAGAATGCCATCAAGTATGTCGGGCCAATTCTTTCTGTTTTCGGCAACTTTCTTCTTGAGGCCATCCAGAATAGTGCGGTTTGTGACATTGGCTAAACCATTGCTAGCAGGGTGACTGACCGAGGTAAAGTTGTTCTGAATACCTAAGTTGGAGAGGAACGTCATGGTGCGTGCTGCGTTGAACTGCGTACCATTGTCCGAGATGAGAGCATGCGGTATGCCAAAACGACAAATGATGTTCCGCCAAATGAACTTCTCTGCTGTTGCGGCAGTGATAGTGGATAATGCTTCGGCTTCGACCCACTTAGTAAAATACTCGACGGCTACAATAATCCAACAGCGCTGTCCAACGGCTTTGGGAAAGGGCCCGACTATGTCTATTCCCCATAAGTCAAAAGGCCAGGCTCCCGAGATGGATATTTGATCATAAGCCGGGATATTGCTCAACTTGCTGTGGTATTGGCATCGCTCACATTTTCGGACTAGGTTTGCCGCATCATGTTGCATGGTTGGCCAGTAAAAGCCGGCTCTGAGGATTCGTTTGGCAAGAGTTTTCGCACCCTGATGGCTTCCGCAGATGTCTTCATGTACCTCAGATAGCATTTTGGAGGCCATCTCCTCATTGATTCATTTAAGCCAAGGTCGCACGTACCCCCGTTTGTAGAGATAATTGTTGAATACAGAGTACATCGGTGGGATCCTTTTCAAACGTCGGGCTTCCAACTGATCGGTGGGGAGAACCCCGGTGTTAAGGAAATTCCACATCGGGGTGAACCAGGACTCACTGGGTTCACCGATGGCGAGTACGGTTACAGTATCAAGGTTGATGCTGGATTCCGGAACATCCATAACAATCACGGGCCGATCTTTGTCAAGGTTGCCCGCGGCGCCAAGTTTGGACAAAGCATCGGCTTGGCAGTTCTTGTTGCGCGGTACTTGCGCAACTTTCTAGCGGCGATGACGAGAGCATATGCTGCCTTCTCAATCTGGGAATACCTTGTTTTAGCATCCCGAAGTACATGGGAGACAAAATATATTGGCTTCTGGTCTCGTCCTTCTTCCCGGACAAGGGCGGCACTGACTGCATGACCCGAGGTGGCCAGGTACATTACAAGAACATCGCCTGTGGTTGGTCTACTGAGACATGGCGGATTAGCGAGATATGCTTTAATTTTCTCGAAGGCCGTTGCACACTCCTCCATCCATTCAAACCTGGCGGTTTTGCGCATGGCTTTGAAGAAAGGGAAACACACGTCCCCAGATCTCGCAATAAACCTATTGAGGGCGGCCAACTTGCCTGTGAGAGATTGCAGCTCTTTGAGGTTGCGCGGTGGCATCATATCGAGGATGGCTTGCGATTTGGAAGGATGGATCTCAATGCCTCGCATAGAAACCATGAAACCAAGGAACTTACCACCGGTTAGACCGAAAAAACTCTTCTTCGGGTTGAGTTTCATGTTGGCTGAATTCAGTGTCGCGAAGGTTTCTCTGAGATCTCGAACATGATCGAGGTCGGACATGTTCTTGACCAGCAAGTCATCCACGTATGCCTCTACATTTCGCCCGATCTGGTCATGGAATACAGTGTTGACCATGCGCTGGAACGTGGCTCCAGCATTGCGCAACCCGAAAGGCATAACCCGGTAGCAGTATAGCCCTGAGTTAGTTGTGAAAGCAGTTTTCTCCTCGTCATCTTGGCTCATCCGGATTTGGTTATACCCGGAGAACGCATCCATGAAGCTGAGGTAGGCGTGACCCGAGGTGGAGTCGACCAATTGGTCGATTTTGGGAAAAGGGAACGGATCCATGGGGCATGCTTTGTTGAGGTCAGTATAATCG
This sequence comes from Carex myosuroides, assembly GCA_028015225.1. NCBI lineage: Eukaryota > Viridiplantae > Streptophyta > Magnoliopsida > Poales > Cyperaceae > Carex > Carex myosuroides. The sequence continues at coordinate 4,828,219 of CM051464.1, forward strand.
ATACACATACGCCAGTCGCCATTGGACTTCTTGACAAGCACGGGATTGGCTGTCCATTCAGGACATTCGACATTCCGGATAAAACCAGCATCGAGAAGCTTCTGTACTTCGCGTTTCACGGCCTGCTGCCGTTCTTCTCCCATATTACGTTTCCGTTGCTTAACTGGTTTTGATCCTGACTTAATATGTAAGCGGTGTTCCGCTATTGATCTCGGAATGCCTGACATGTCGGCTGCGGTCCAAGTAAAAACGGACTGGTTTTCCAGGAGAAACCTGATCAGTTCCTCCTTTGCTTCCCCCTGTACTGCTTTTCCAATATTGAGTGTCTTGCCATCACCCAAAACGAGTTGTTCGACTTCATCCGCGGGTTCAAGGGAAGTTTTTGCCTCAGCTTTATCTACCGGATCTAGTGCCAGGTCGGTGTTTGGAGGTAGAAAGTCAGTGCTTGAACGCAACCGCTGTTGGTTGGTTTTTGCGTCGGATTGATCAACCTGGTGGACAGAGTCTCCTTGACCTTGAACAGACGTCATGTAGCATTCGCGGGCCACCTGTTGTTGGCCACTTTCTTCCCCTATGCCGTTATCAGTGTGGAATTTGATTTTCAGGTGTGAAGGGGAAATGACGGCGCCTATTTTGTTCAAGGTTGCTCTTCCTAGGATTGCATTGTATGCAGAAGGAGCATTGATGATGAGGAAGTCCACCATGACTTTTACTGTTCGAGGAAATGTGTCGAATGTCACTTTGAGCGGTGTTCGCGCGAAAGCGCAACGCAAGTTTCAGTACGCTTGAGGGCGTACCTTTTAAAACCGCGTTTACACTTCACGAGTAAGGGTTGCAAGTGCACAACCCCTATCGAGTAGTATAATCGGGTATCGATCCACAGGGACGGGCAATTACTTGGTTAGAATCTACCAAACTCAATTAAAAACTAGAAGTGAGAAAGATTTGGTTTGGTATTTAATTTCCTAAAAAGGTCAATTCAAACAATTCAAACAATTCAGAAAGATGTAATAAAATGCTAGAAGAAATGTAAATTGTGTTTTGATTATGGATAAAAGGCGTTTCCAGGGTTTCAGACTTCATCTATGATCTGCCTCTAGTGGTACGGCCCGTACCAAGTCGGTACGGCTAGGCCGTACTTAACTTGGTAAGGCAAGGCCGTACCACTCTGGTAAGACCGTACTGGCTTCCCAGAACAGAGCTTACCAGTTCGAGTTGATGCATTTCCTTGCTGGTACCTTGTGCTAAACTCTTTGGAAAGGTTCGATTGACCATACCTAAGGTTCCTAAGCCTCAACTGTCGTTTGTTGGATCAAGATCTAGGTTGGAATGCAATTGATTGCCTTTTAGGGATTTCTACACCTCAACTCTCGTGTGTTGGTACAGATCTACCCTAACTGGTTGATTGGAGACCTAAGGCGCCCTCTAATCTGTCGATTAGAGGAGAATTCAACCTCTCGGCTTCAATTCGAACAAGTCTACCCTAGACAATTGATTTGGTTGAGAGATTGAGATGATCACATGACCTTGATAGGTTCGATCTAAACCTAGAGGTTCATCATACACAATCACAGCAATCAAAGCAAAAGATAGCAAAGAAATCACAATCAATCAATCAAAAGAGTTCATACAAGATACAAGTCAAAGAAAGTCAAAACAAATCAAGAATCCATCTCTAAACCCTAGAAACTAAAATAACTACTCACAGCACATGATCTGATCTAAAAATACAATAAAAGGGATAGAGATAGCCATGGATCGAAGGGATCGAGAGGAGGAAGCTAGATCCGTCGAGTTTCGCCTCTTTCCTCTTCCTTCCTTCTTGCTCCTAGCTCCTTAGCTCTCTTTCTCTCTCTTACTGTGCTCTCAAATAGATCTGGAATGGAATGGATGTCGAAATTGGAGAGTTCCCCGCTTTAAATAGCCTCTGCCAAAATTTGAATCTGTCAGGCCGCCTTTAGGTACGGCCCGTACCAAATTGGTACGGCCAGGTCGTACCAGGCGTGATGAGCTGAAAAATGGCTAAGTCCGGTAAGACCCGTACCAAACTTGGTAAGGGCCGTACCAGATCATCCCAAATCGCCGTTTCTTCGTGTGTTTTGCTCCAAACCTGCAGAAAACAAACAAACACTCAGCAGTACCAAATTCTAAAGATATATCGATGAAATGCACATGATTCTGGTGAATTAGGGCACGAATCTGGTACTAAAACATGCCTAAAAAGGACTAAATATGCGAGGTATCAAGCGGCATCATTCCCCGAGGTTGAAGGGCATCGCCCGTGAAACCTATCAAGGGTGAAATGTGTTGTTGGAGGGCGCGAGTGTTGAGGCCCATTTGTGTGAAGGCCGATAGGTACAGGATATCTGCTGAACTTCCCGTATCAACTAACACCCTCTTAACCCTGTGAGTATTGATTTTGAGATTCAGTACCACGGGATCATCGTGTGGGCTGGAAATCTCACCTAGGTCCTTCTCGGAGAACGATATCGCTTCCTCGACCCGAGGTCGCTTTTTGTCGGTTTCGACCTGTAAAACAGTGGGGTATGGTTTTCGATTATCGCGAGGTAATATTCTTCTGATGGTCCCGCGATGGCCACCACTGATCACGTTAATGACAGGGCTGCTCTGCCGTTCTTGGCGTCTAGTCTCGGGACCATCCCGGGTGTGAGGAGCGGCCTCACCAACTCGGGGTCCCGTATAATCATTCCTGTAAGGAATAGGTTTCTTAAAAACCTTACCTTTACCGTTGTACTTCCTGGAGAACTTTCTGAAGAAATCGGGATTGATGAACTCGATCAACTTACCCTCGCGGGCTAGTCTCTCCAGGATGTCTTTGAGTTGAAGGCAATCCGCAGTGGAGTGCCCATTGAATCCATGGTACTCACACTTCTGGGCGTTGTCTTGTACCGTGAAAATGCCTTCAGGCAATGGCGGAGGAAGGTCAAACATGACCTCTATGATATTGTACATCTCATGTCGCTTCTTGGTGAGAGGCGCATATCTGACGAAGTGCTGACGGTATCCCTCGGTGCCAGTTTTGTGTTCTTGCTCGGTCGGTCGGATGGGTTGGTTTCTTCGAGGTTCTCTTTGGTGGCGAAACCTGTCCTGAGCTGGCTGTTTGTTAGTTTGGTGTCGGGGAGATCGAGATCTAGGCCTCGCGGGGCTCCCATTATCATCCTCGGCACGGATGTAACCCTCCGCAAAGGTTACAAACTCCCTTAGAGTGGTGATTTTCTTCATGTGGGCTTCGTAACGCAAAGTTCCCGGACCCCCTTTACGGAGCCCTTTCTTGATGGCGGCTAAGGCGAATTCTTCATTGAGGTTCTGAATTCTCCAAGATGCCTGTATGAAACGATTAACAAACGCACCTGTTCTTTCGCGCGGTCCCTGGACAATGTCTAGGAGCATCTCGCACGTGGCTGGCGGCGGCTTGATAATCGTGTACCTCTCTAGGAATAGTTTCGCGAAGTCCTCGAATTTGTTAATGGACCTCGGGGGTAGTGTCATGTACCAATCCCATGCTTCCCCAGTTAAGCAAGTGGTGAAGACACGGCACATGATGGCATCGGTGGCTCCAAGGAGGCGGAGTCGTTCAAGGAATCCGTACACAAAGTTGTGCGGATCCTGTGTGTCGCCGTTACCCCGAAAGCTTGGGAGGGTTGTCGGATACTTGAAATCCGTCATTGACTGGCGGTAAATGTCTCTGGACAGGGGGCCATCTTCGATTCCCATAGGCCGAGAGTAGGTGCCTGTCTTTTGGGATTCGAGTTCGGCTAGTTTGGCCGCAAGTCTGGTTTGGATCAGCTCTTCGACTTGAGCCATGTTAATGCCTCGGGGAGGGGGTAGGTGATCGTCGATTCCTTCTTCGATCATCTCGGCGAGTCCTATCCCGACCTCGGGGTGGACTTCGTTCGCGTTCCCTGTGGGAGCGAGATTGTTCTCGGCGAGATGGTCTGGGCCCTCTGCCATGATTGGCTTATTCTCGTTCGTTATTGTGGTGGACTATAGGACCTCCGGCATTGAGCTCTCTCGCGGGATCGGGTCCCCTATTCTCGTCTTGCCCTTCCGGCCGTCTTCCTTCGTCGGGATGGATCCCTGTTGGCGGAGCATTATGGTCCCTGCGTTCGGACTGGACTTGTTGCTCTGGCGGGGAAGGTGTGTCTGTCTCCTCGCCAGTTCGGACCTGTGAAAATTCTCTGTCCAGATTTCGTGGCAAAACATTTGCCGGTCGGCTGTGGACACGATTTGCGGACAGAGGTCGTGGTATGGGTGCAGTGGTAGGTATGGTCTGATGTACAGGTCGCAGTGGCATTTGCTGAGAACACGGTATTGGACCTGTCATGGGATACATCCCGTGAACGCCTCCCGGGCCCCATTGCCCAGAGGGTGTGACATAGGGATACTGGGGAGCCGTGGGTGTGTAAGGTGTGTAAGCGGTCGCGCCGTAGTGATACAATGGCGTTTGCTGAGGGTAATACGGTATGTAGGGTATCTGGTATGTACCAGTTACCGGGTTGTGCTCGGTATAAAGAGGTCTAGTTGTGTTTCCTTCAATGAACGAAGGTCGATTAGCGATGTCGGGTCCCGTGTGGCGAGACTGTGCAGGTTGGGGACCATGTGGTCGTATCATCGAGTTGCTACGCCGCACCCCTTGAGGTTGGCTCTGGGAGGGGTGCCCTGTAGGCGGTGTGACCAAAGGAGTTGGTGTGATTGTTACTCCTGGCGGAGGGGTTGTCACTCCAGGTGGGAGCGGGGTTGATGCGTTAGGAAGAGCCATCTAATTCTGTATGTTTGGTAGGCGGGGCCCCACGGTGGTTGATACGTCCTATCTCGGGAGATGAGGCCGTATGGGAAATTGGGCTGAGTTGAGTTCGCCCTGCCAGAGAATGGCAGGCCGAGGTATGGATCGAGTTGGGAACTCGGGGGGATTGTGAGAGATTCGGACTCTGACCTGTATGATCTCTCTCTTGGTTTAAAAATTGCGTCCCCTTTTTCATGGGGATTATTGCTTTATATAGTCCAGCCATAACTGCCATCTCGGACGTTTATGGAGAACGTGGGCAGTTATGTCAGCCGTTACTGGGACATGGGCATTAAGCTAGCCGTTACTGGGACATCGGTGTTAAGACAGCCGTTTCCCCGGCTATCCCGTATGTCGGTTGGTATGGGCCTATTTTAAGGCTTTGGTTTGGGGCCGGCATATTGGGCCCCGGCTTAACAAGTTCTTAGGCTTTTTCATATGACATCGGGTTGGCCTTGTAAAGGTCCGAATCCCAGTCTTTCATGGCCCATTTTGGGAACAAGTAAAAGGGCCTGTGGAACATGGCCCTATCAGTATACAATCCAAAATGTTATTCAGATTAATCGAAATCAAGATAAACATTAAGATACCGGGAGGATATCAAATGGAGATGAAGACACTATAAAAAATCTGAAGGAACGAAAGTTTATCAAGAAAGAGAGATCAATCTTGCTAATTACGCAATTTGTTATTTGGAGAGAAAGATGCACACGAACTTTCAAAGAAGAAGCATGTAATCTAATGCAATTAGCGGAGCAAGTGAAAAGACAGTGGAGATACAGCTCAATTACATGCGCTTAAGAAGAATTGAAAGCTTAAAATTTTTACCTTTTGAATATGTACTTTTATTTTATATTTTTATCTTAGATTTTCATTTAATTTTCGCTTTTTTATGCTCAAATGTTTTAAGCAGAATTGTGTTTATATTTCTAGTTACATATCCTTGTAACTACAAAATGATTAATAAAAAAAAAAGATAGACTCTGTTTTCTTTGTCAAAAAAAAATAACAGTTTTGCTCTTTATATTTTATAATTTTTTATTAAGAACAATCTTTCTTGTAAAATAAAATCATTTCAATAACTTATTCAACATCCTCAATATTAATTTTCTAGTTGTCTTTGCTAACAAGTAGCAGGAAACTGGTTTAGGATGGCCATTGTCAATATCGTCCCACTCTTACTGTCAGATCCTAAGGACCTGACGAAGCTCGTAAAAGAGTGAAATTCACAAACAATCGAACAGTTTGAACTAATTTCAAAGAAATCAGATCTTGAGTAGAAAAGAACAGTAAAATAGAACGAGAGATAGAACTAGAAATTTCCTATTCAATTTGATATCCCAATCGTTTACAACTTATGCATATTTATAGGCGAAACTGAAAAGGAAGAAATTACAATCTTGCTGGTTAGATCCTCCGACACATCAGACTAACAGATTTATTCATGTAACAAACTCAAAACAGAAAAACACTATTTATTTATTTCACTAGAGGCCTCATTTTACTGACAACCGGAGCCCTCCAGTTCTGCTATGACGGACCCACTTAATAGTCTCCTCTATTCACAAACTGACTGGATCGTTACACTTACATACGCATCTGACATCTCCATCCTCTAAATCAAGCTCGCTCGCATATACAACCTATTTTGATATTATTCTCCTTGTATCTTTTCTGGATTAGCTAGATGTCTGTTGATATTTCTCTCTCTAAAAAAACAAAAAAAAAATGTCCGTTGATATCTTCATCAACAATAAAAAGGAAGCCATAAGAGGAAGCGCGTTCTTTCTGTGAAAAATTTGGAATCAATGATCTTCTCACTATTCTTAATTTTACGTAAGCAGAGTCAGACTTTCAATTAGAGGTGGACAAAAAAGTTTACAACAAAATGTTTATCTTTTTAAATGAAACAAAATATTAACTATTTCTGAAATTTAACATAACATAAAATTAGAAAACTACCAATTTCGTCCAAATTATTATATATTCTAGTAAATAGTATATCCTTGTTGTTATTCTTATGACTGAACCGAGCCACTAGAGATGATTTATATAATTAAACATGATTGAAAATCAAATTTTACAACTGTAGTATTTTTATTATTATTTTAGATAGAGAAAAGCATTATCGCGCTACAAGATTATTTGCATTTGCATGAACACTGTAAACTTTGTATTTATCCGTCCAGAGAAAGAATCATTTCAGTTCTCCCCTTTTCTGAATCTGATCTAATTAATCTTCTCTAAAGCCATCAACTAATATTTAATTAAAAAGGATGCTAACTCTCACTCTTAAAATTTCACCTCACCCTGTACAGCTTTAAAATTTGTGCAAAATTCACTCAACAAATATATAAGATTCACATTTTGTCATGCATCAATAGTTCCAGCACATTGAACAAGACTTGAACAATTTGCCCGGACTGAGCCAAATCATTCTCCCTGATTAAAATCGAAGATAATCATGACATCCTCACTCTCAGATAACCAAATAAGTAGAAAATTAGTAATTAACTTAACCAAACATAAAACATCCATCGTGGCTTAGAAACCACGGTACCAAAATCTACAGTTTCTACAGCAGGCATGCACCTCATTGAATTTCAATAAAAGATACAAGAAACAAAGTTATGCCATGAAACACTAAAATGATATACCCTTTCATCACTAATCCATCTCGCCATTTACCGGAACCTAGGAAAAGATCATCATTCCTACAACCAAGATTGAATAAATAAAAACTATATTAGAAAATTTATTCATCAAAACAGAGCAAGGAAAGAAAAATAGAAAGAAGGATAGAGAACCATGGAGGTTGAGCTCGAGCTCTTTAATTGTGTTGAAAAAATGGGGGCTTTTCAAGATCAAATCGTCTGTAAGTTTCACAATGTCTCTCTCTTTCTACCTCTCTCTCAATCTAGGAATGTAGGAGGAGAAGGTAGAAAAAATTGGGAGAAATGGTATCGACAGAGGATTTGAAGTAGGCACTAAGTTTTTAGCTTCTAAGCAAGTAAGAAGAGAAAAGAAAAATAAATTACCACTTTAGAGACTATACGGCCTACTTATCATTCTTTTCCACGTGCTCTCTTGATCACACTAGGGGATGTGTCATTTCTCCAGTCATGACCAACTCGATCAAAGTTCCTGTCTTCCCTCTTCAACTCTCTCCTTGGTGTTCCCCTCCAATGATTGTTCCACGACGTTCTGGCATGGGTACCAGCACAAGCTTCTAGTGCCCCTCCTCTCCTCGGTGCTTCTCTTTTGCTCCAATGACCACGCTGGCTTCTGGCCCAATCATGTTGTGCCACCTGTCTCTCATCACCATCACTCCTCTGTGAGCCCACCTCATCCAAACTACCCCAGTTTCTATCCGCTGTCCTTTTCTCCCCTATCTGCATTTCATGCAAGGATTCGCTAGGATAACTGTGCCTCGGCCACTGGTGGCTATTGCTGGGTCTCTGCCACTGGTTGCTTTGGTAGTGGGCGATGTTCTTTTGCTCAGGTTGGATTGGTTGTGCTGATAAAGTACTATCGGCTCTTTGTTGGAGGGGTTTGCTACCCATAAAAGGTAAAAACCAAGCAGGAATCTCATTGGTAGATTCTCTCGAGTTAGAAGCATCAGGGCCTTCGCCATTTGAGGCTTCTTCCAATAATTGCAGATTTTGATGGACTGCAGTTTCTTGAGGGGACCATAAATCATTTACTGGAGGTTGGGTCTTGGAAACAGCAAGAGAGAGGGTCTCTTCAGGGGATGATGTTGTCTCACCTGCCTTTTCCTCACATGGGTTGTGCTGGTGATTTAAAAACTACAGTTTAGTTGCATTGAAATGAGGACTACCAATGTAGAAATTATAAATTGAAAGATGACCATTTATGTAAAAAACTGCAATCTGTATGAAAAAGGAGCAGACAGATTACTGTGATATTATATCATCATAGGTCGCGAGTTGTAGTAAAAATCCATACATATATTCCATGCATTACCTTACCAAATGGTACCGAGTGGACTAGTGAGTTTCAACAAAAGCAAAACAAAAGGGACCAGAAAGATCACTTGCTGGTATTAGACAGATACAGGGTTAATACTGATTATTGCAATACATATATCCAAGGCTGAATGCTTTAATAGGGTTTGCTAAACCTGTAATCTAAACCTTAAGAAAGACAATTGTATACCAGAAGATCATCTCGGTTGAATGTTCTTCTAGATTTTTCAAGTTCTTCAATGGAACTTTTTATCATCTTTGCAAGACTCACATGATCATAGGCATAGAAGCATCCTCGGTTTTTTGCATCTAGGACTAGATCTTTCCAAACAGATTTGCTTTTTTGTAGAGTCGAACCATTTCCTAGAATCCAAAGGCAGTGCCTACAAGAATAAGCCAGCTACACTTAAACATAACTTCAGCAGTTTACTTTCTCAATACAAGTAAAAACATGCTATCTGTGTCACAAAAAAACATAAGCTTCACTATGGTCTCTGGTCCACCATAAAATGGAGTACAAAAAGTCTAAATGAAAATCACTCATGACATTGTTGCTCGGAATTGTGCATGACATTTGCAAAATTTACACATTTTTCTAAGGCATGCTGTAAAATCATTATGCATGCATAATAGACAGAAATTAATCTCACAAAGTTATAACTGTTGTTATAGTTCCCTTTTGATCTGTGAATTATAAGTATCATGCAAGACTGACATGTGGTAATAATAGTGTTATTTCTAACTAGAATTGGTTGACAATTTAGCCAGTAAAAACAAACAGCAAGAAGGAACATACTTTGCCCTAGTCAAGGCCACATTGATCCTTCGTTTATCAGACAGAAAGCCGATGTTACCATCTCTATTTGACCTGACAGTGGACATCAAAATCACATCTGCTTCTCCACCTTGGAAACCATCTATAGACCTTACCTTCACAGTAAGGAACTCATGCTTCAAATATCTTTCAAGTCTCCCCTGGATTGCTTTTACTTGTTCCGCGTAAGGGGATATTACACCGACATTTACATGTTTCCCAGAAGTCTCAGATGCTGTCAGATTTACAAAGCATTAGTTGGCAGTTTTCAGAGTGTGTGCCCCTGTAAAGATCCTCCAAAAGGAACACAGGGTCTTGCATAATAATCTTAATTTAATGGTACATGATGATCGATAAGCTAGCTAATTAGAAAGAGAAAGCACATCCGTCAAGTACCATTGCCAATTTTATTTTAATCCTATTAATTATTCTACTTAGTTACATCAGAAACTTGTTTTACTGCAATTAACTTACAGCAAGGTGGAAATGGTGCACACAACCCATTAGACCTATAACAAAATTCAAAGTTGCAACCCTAAAAGCTAATATAAATAACCAGCAAACTCTTAGGATTATATTTGTATGGATAAAAAAGAAATGTATATGTAGCTTCTTTACCTTCCGCGAGACGTTTGATGATATGATGGACAGCTGCAACCTCAACCAAATTACTGCAGCTCTGCCCGAGCGGATCAGAGGTCTCCTTACCATTCACTATATCAATGAACGAGTAAGCACCATACATTGGCTCTTTGAGGTAACTCCTAGAATAGCGCTCATGCCTGACATTGGGACCATCTGAAATTCGAGCCGAATAGAACTTCCTGTTTGGAAACTTATGGATGCGTGGGTGCATTCTATATTGAACATTGAGCAGGTGCTTCCTATGGCCTATCAAGCTGAGTCTCTCAAAGAGGCTCCTTCCAAAAGCAGCGTTTTTAGAGATCTGTTGAGAACAGTAGTTAGGAAAAGTTACAGTTATTCATTGTGAGAAACCAAAAATCTCAAACATCTAGAAATTCTAAAAATTAAGCAAATGCACTTGGATATAAGAGTTTATTACCAACATTAGATGCTTTTTTTGGTCTACATTGTTTTCGGTGCACAACCTTTGGTCTAGTTTGTTCTCAATAGCAGAATCAATGCTTAAATGATATCAAACAAACGCAAAACAAACTCCAAAACATTACTTGGAACTAAATTTTATCTCTTAGGTGACTGTTTCAAATACTAAGTAAATAAAACCCACCTGACTTTTCACTGTGGCAGCTAGCTGATTCTCATCTCCAATTAAGAAGGCATGGCGTATATCGACAACCAGGAGAGGGATGAGGGACTCACATTCCTTCAACTGTGCAGCCTCATCTATAACCAGCATCTCAATTGGATTCATTATTCTATTATGCAGTTCATAAGCTGAAGCAACTGTGCAGAATAATAACTTTGCCTCTTCTATGCAATAATCCCTGATCGACCGCTCATCAAGGTTGACAGGAAGTGAGAATTGTAGGTTATTGGAAACATTCTTTAAGCTTTGGAGGCAAATGCATATCTTCTTCTTCATCAGGATTAACTTTGAACTTGACCAATCAACATCCAGCCCTTCAACCACATTGGATTTCTCAAAAGCCTCTCTCAAATCCTCGACAGAGAGGGACTCCACATGAAGTAACTCCTCAATTTTATCAACCATATTCTTGGCACAATCTAGGTCATGAAACCCCTTTTCCTTGAACAAACTACTTGGCAAATCATTCCTCAACATAGCAAGATAATTCTTCAAGTCTCTCGCCTCAGAATCAATCCGTTCAATCAGAAACTCCCTGAAAGTCAAGCTAATGCTGTTGGTTCTCCTCTTCTCTACCAAGAAGGTGTTGTACAGATGTGGTTGGTTTGAGAGGAATTTAATCATGCCACCCACTTTATCTTTCAACTCAGTCCGTGAATGAAAAAAACCCATTAACCTCTTCACACGATCATCTAAGTAAATTGATGATGACTCTTCATCAACCTTCAGTCGGTCTTTGTTACCGAATAAAACCACATCACCTAGGTAACAGGTGTCACATCTTTGTGACTTGTTGACCAACGAGAGAAGATGGGAGGCAACTTGCATGATAGCAGTGTTGGTTGGTGCACAGGTAAGTGTTCTGCATGTCTTTCCCAGGAGAACTTTTAGAACAGCACCAATTGTTCTTGTTTTTCCAGTACCGGGTGGGCCCCGCACAAGCTCGACTGAGGATGTATGTGAACAGTTGCTCGCCGAAATACAGCTTGCAGCAGCTTTGGACTGTGACTCATTAAGATTAAAATGACATATTTCTTCTTGTTCATTTGTATAGGTATCTCCTGAACAGATTCCACATCCATCAAATTCCTAACACAAAAAATTGTATTTGAGTGAACCTCCTAAAAAAAAAATGGAAAAATAGATCATTACATAATAGAATAGCTCAAGAGAAACTCACATTAGGACCCAAAATGCTCTGAATAATTTTCGAGCCCTTTGTAAGGCCTGTACGAAGTACTTCCCAAGTGCGCTGATAAGTCGTCACATTCGATAGAAACACCACATAAAAAGACCCAAACTTAAGCAAATTGCCTGCATCTTCACTTTGCTTTGGCTTCTTTTGATCATCTTCATTTACCACAACCTGAAATTCTTCAGCTGCTTCTTCACTAGAGGAGTCGCTCCACTCTTTGACTTCAACCACCTGATCAGGCAACACAGCTTCCTTTTCTGTCAATGATAAGTATCTGTTTTGTTTTTTAGTTGTCGGGGCTACTATGTCAATTCTTTTTGAAGCCTTGACATGTAAAATATTTCCTCTTCCCTTGATGACCCAACCAAGTGTGCATGAGCCCGCATTCTTCCTTATCTGAGATTGATTCTTGGGTTGAATACTCTCAGAAATTAGAATGATGTCAGCGGGCTTTGGTGTGTATGCTGATTTGTTAATTGACATTTCGTATAGTGCTGATTTCTTATTCTTCTCACATTTGCTCTGCTGGATCCCCAATACAGAAGCAATAGGTGCCCGAGACACCGCCTCTAAGCTACATGAGATGTCAGCATGCACTTCTTCTACTAGAGGAAGGAAAAAAGAATTGAGGTACTGCTCTGAAGACGAGAATGACTTTGGTATTGTAGGTACCTGCATTTAAAACAACATTATTATATTGGAGAACGAAATTAAAGGTTTGATTTGACATCAATGCATGGATTTAAGGAATAATTACTGTAATTGTTTCAAATAAGGACAACTTCGGTGTGAGCCTACTATTTTACATTTGAATCTTGTAAGTACACATTGTGTCATTTCCATTAATGAGCTTTCACTCCTAATAAAAACTGGTAAGTAGCATGATACCAGAGTTTCATTGATCAACCATCTGTAGCCTTTTTTTTCCCCGAATAAACTGACTACTACAGTCAGTCAGTCAGTCCGTCAATAAGAACACTATTATTACTGATAATGAACAGAGAATCATTAAGAGATTTAAAGCAGTGCTCATTAATAATTCAAATGACCTGTTAGTCTTAAAATTTGGCTAAAATAACCAAGTTTGAAGAATATTCTTAGCCTCACCTTACTGAACTATAAATCCCCAATTGAAAAACACCTGGTTAAAATAGTTTGAATCCCGAGTTCACTTGAATAGAGCGTAAATCAATAATAACTCAACGTTTAAAGCATTCATGTAGAAGAAGTAAGAAATCGCTCAATGTAGAAGAGATATTACTGATACCTTGCCTCGATATAGATCTCTGTTCACTATTTCTTCTATCGACCAAGAAAAGATCGTGTCCATGAGAGACCGCCGCTCGTGACGCTCACCTATTTCCTCTTCTTCATCGACTCCTATGTATACTTCGTCTCTTTCTTCTTCCTCCTCGCTGTCGTACCACATCTTTTGTAGAAATCAAGGTGGAGAAACAGGTAGAGACTGAGGTGGAATGGAGCCGACGAGACTCGTTAGAAAGAAACTCAGGTGGAATTAAAATCGAGGCGCGAGTTATATAAAGTGAGATTTTGGGACCCTTCAGCTATCCGGGAGAAATGTGAACGCGGAACTTTCCGTGGACCCTAGTTTCAGTTAGAAAAAAATCCCCTATGCTCTCGTGCTCCGGGTGCACTTATATTTAAGAAGATTTGTCTGACAACATGGAGGAAAAACGGGAGCTATGCATGATCATTTGGACGGCTATGATCGTTCTGGACAGCTCGGTCGAAGATGCACTGGGGAGCGTGAAAAAGAACGGAGAGCGGAGAGCGGAGAGCGGAGAAAGAATGGAGCAGCAAAAAGAGATACTCCTTGTGATACTGATAGTCGGGTCCCACTGTTCTTTAATGAGATTGATTGTTTGAAGTTTGGACCAAGTGTATCAAGTGGTTATTCAGGGATGCGATAGGAGACAAAAAATGTCTGCTTAGACTTCCAGACGTACACTGTCAGTGCAGGAAGAAAGGCAGTGAATTGTAAAAGTGTGACGTGCTTGGGTCCGGATTTCTAATTAACTCAAAATTAGAGAAGAGTTTGTATCCGGAATTGATCTGAATTCCTACAAACTAAAAAACTTCAAATTCTATCTCGGAACGAATTGATCTGAATTATAATCGGAAAATCCGAATCTAAACACAAATATTTTGTTACCTCATAGGACTCGCCAAAATCCGGCTAATCCTAAATTTTTCTGATTTTTCTAATTTCATATGTTGAGTTAGGGAATTGAGATTTAAAAATTTAGTAAATTTATCAGTAGTTGCAAAATCAGCGAGAGAGATACCTCAAGGGTTGAAGATGTATATTAGTTTTAAAATTCTTGGAGTATATATTAGTTTTAATTTATTTTACGATTGCTTAATCACTGAAATTCGGTGTTGTGATCTTTTAACCCAACTTCTAATTTTCTGAATTTGTGTCTAGACTGTCTTAAACAAGAATATGGCTAAATTTAAATTTCTGATTTTATTGGTCGAACGTTCCTCTTTAGATCCAGGCTCACAAATTATGATTTAGTAGTTAATTACTTATTTTCTTCCTTTAAATTTGTTCATCAGAGTATCAAAGACGGAAGTGTACTTTTAAAAAAGTATCTAAATTTTCAATTGAATCATCTCCACAATAATCACAACAAACCGAATCTAATTTAGTCTCTAATTGTTCTCGTAATTGTTTGATTACTTATATCAAGATTTATGCAAAAATTTCAAAATATGAAAATTCGTAGAGGAAGACTTCATCTAGTATTATTACTAGTATTAATTATCTAGTATTATTAATATATTGTTGTATTCTGATAATAATAATAATAATAATAATAATAATAATAATAATTACGAACAAATATTTCTATAAACTCATATTTTGTCGTTCATGCATGAATCGATGAATTTACTAACTTCTAAAAAATCACATGGTACGAATGGTATCTTAAATGTTTAATTAAAAACTACAACAGCTATGTATATTGTTTTCTCCCAATTGTTGTACAGAAATACATTGTGGCTGAACATATTCAACTGTTTTGAAAAACTAATCTATATAAAATCAAACAGTAAAAAAAAATATTAAAACTTAATATTTAAAACTCTCTCTCTCTCTCTTAAACACAAACAATAATAGAAATCATGTCCCAAAATAACATAATTCGAAATTTAAATGTATTGTTTTTCATACCTCAGTGTCTCGCATTCTTATTTCTGATTTTAAAGTTCAAAAAGTAGATTCGAACCACTCAACATGATCCACATATTAAAATGCGTTTGTCGACTAAATTTCATACTTTTTTTTAGAAAAAATTTACTATATTTTTAAATAGGTACAAAATTATTATTTTTCAGAGAATCTGGACCATCCAAAAACAATGATTTTGTACCTATCTAAATAAATAGTAACTTTTTTTAAAATAATATAAAATTTTGGTCTCGAAGCACATTTTAGTATGAAGATCATGTCGAGTGGTTTGAATTGACTGTTTGAACAATGAAATAGAAAATAAGAATGTGAGACACGAAAGAAATATATAAAATATATGAGGTATTTCGAGCCCTACTCCAGATAGAAAAACCAGTGTTGTAAATAACGGTATGCACTCATCGAACGGACAAAGTATTATCAAGCAATTAATCGGAAATAATCAGCTGATTAGTCGGGAAAATTCGTGACAGTTTGATCGCCATCAATGACTAATTAGACAATTAATCGATTTAAACGCCCGTTTTTTACAACACTGAGAAAAACTAAAAGTTAAATAACATGAGATATAATTAAAACATGATATTAATCCAAGCATATTTTAATAACATGATATTATGTTAAGAGATTTAGATTATTTGAATTTTAAATATAATAACATGAGATATAATTAAAACATGATATTTTAAACCTACTCTTTATTAAACTGAAAAAAAAAAATGTGATGACTGTGTGGTCTAAAATCTAGCCACTAAAAAGTAGCCGACATTTTTATTAATATCCAAAGTTTAATACAAATTATTAATTATACCCGGAACTCAACTCAATATCGATATATACCCAAGCCGGCCATTTTCTGGCCGGCTATGTTCCTTCCCTAAGCCGGCCAGAAAATGGCCGGCCATGTACCTTTTTTTTTTTTTTTTTTTTTTTTTTTTTTTTTTTTTTTTTTTTTTTTAAGAGAGAGAGACTATGAAGATCAAAATATTGAAATCTAACTCTGAAATACGATAATTTTTTGTTTAAATTATTTGTTATATTACTTCTTTGAGGAAGGATCAAATTACAACAATTATTTTTTTATTTTCAAAGTCCAAATCGTCGATCCAAACCGTTCAACATGATTTCCACAATAAACTGTGCTTGCAGATCAAATTTTACATTTTTTTGAATTTGTTTACTATTTATTAAGTATTTTACAAAAAATAGTCATATTCAGACTATTGAATTTTGTACCCATCTTAATAAATAGTAAAAAAATTCAAAAAAATGTAAAATTTGATCTGCAAGCACATTTTATTTAGATAATCATGTTGAACGGTTTCGATCGACGATTTGGACTTTGAAAATGAAAAAAATAGTTGTTGTAACTTGATCCCTCCTCTACTTCTTTTGATGTATAATTAGCATATTTATACTAAAATACGCTAGAATACTTGAAATTATGTTGAATTACACTATATTATAATAAATTATGTTCAATTATACTAAATTACGTTAAATTACAATAACTTCGCTAATTATGCTGAAATACAGTAAAAAAACACTAAACTACACAAAATTACGCTATAGTAGACTGATTTTGCTCATCTTTCATGAATCATAAAAAATAGTAAAAAAATTCCAAAAATAGTAAAAATTGGTAATCTGCAAGTTCATTATGTAACTAATTTACTGAGCTACTTGGATTGAATGATAGAAATGAAAATCTTAATCGGAAACTTCAACTCAAGTTTTGAGGCTCTTCTCTTTGTTTTTTGGCGATTCTGAATTTCGGAATCCGGCGTAGCGGGCACAGACGCATGCGCATTTTCGCAAGCTTTCCGAAAAGTGCTCATTTGCTGAAATCGGACACTCGAGCGCCGTTTTATGACCGTTTGAAGTTTCATCGTTGTTTTTCTCCTTTTCAGTGAAGATATCGTCCTTATTCATATCGTATTTTAGCGTAATTTACCGTATTTTAACGTAATTTAATGTAATTTAACGTAATTTAACATAATTTAGTGTTATTCAACATAATTTCAATTAATCTATCGTATTTTAGTATAAATATGCTAATTATACATCAAAGAAGTAATATAACAAATAATTTAAACAAAAAATTATCGTATTTCAGAGTTAGATTTCAATATTTTGATCTTCATAGTCTCTCTCTCTTAAAAAAAAAAAAAAAAAAAAAAAAAAAAAAAAAAAAAAAAGGTACATGGCCGGCCATTTTCTGGCCGGCTTAGGGAAGGAACATAGCCGGCCAGAAAATGGCCGGCTTGGGTATATATCGATATTGAGTTGAGTTCCGGGTATAATTAATAATTTGTATTAAACTTTGGATATTAATAAAAATGTCGGAAAAAGTAGCATTCGGCCTATTTTATTTGTGCGTGTGTTTGTAGTCTCCTGGGCTTGATCACATTCAATGAATGCTTTTAAGATTTGAAAAACGCAATGAAATAATTTCCATTGAGATAATGAAAACGTGACTTTGACTAACATATTATTTGATTATGTTACATTACGATACGCTATGTTATTACATTATCTGATTAAAATATTTTCTTATGTGATGTAAAATAATGTAATTAAAATAATAGAGAACAATCACATCATTTAAATTATTATGTCGTGTATAATTGTGCAGTGATCATAAGTGATGTGATCAAATGTGACTTAACTAGTCACATTTAATTATTTTAAATTAAAGTTAGTTTATAGAAAAAATGTTTAAATGTTAAATAAATGTAAAATAAATTAAAATGAAAAAATAACTTTAGAAAACTTAGTCACGGAACATGATGTAATATGGTCAGCTTGTATGACATATCATATTTAGGGATGTTTATCGGTTCAGTTCAGTTCAAATTAAATTAAAATTGACAGATTAAAGTTTTATTTGGTTTCAAAAAACAAACTGAATCGAGCTGAAATAGAATAAGAACCGAACCGAACAAACTGAAGTAAATTTCAGTTTGTTCGGTTGAACTGAAATAGGATACTAATCATAAAAATAAATAATTTTTATTATTTTTTGAATATTTAAAGATGTTTTTAAAAAAATTGTTTGGTTCGGTTTAATTGGTTTTAAACCGAAACAAGCAATATACATTATGTCATTATTTTTTAATTTTTTTAAATATTTGATTCGGACAGGAGATGAGTTAAAAACTTTCGGTCGGTTCGGTCTAACCAGTTTTAAAATTTCTTAACCGAACCGAACTATTTAATTGGTTTTGAAAATAAACCGAACCGATCCTTTTAACCGGAACAACTGAATTGTTTAAACTAAACTTCTGCGGTTCGGTTTAAAAACGATTAAAACCCCTAGTCATATTTGATCAAACATGTAAATAAACTCGTCACGTTACATGACACATAAGTCATGTCACATGGCTGACACATGTGACTAGACCGATAACAGCGATAACAAGATAACAAGCGAGACAAACAAATTACTGATTATTTTATGAATAGGAAAATAAATAAAAAATAACTACAATCGAGAATGTTTCGGTAGAAATTCGAAATATAAGAAAATCATTAGGATTTATAATGTCCAGCAGATATTATCAATCATAACTCTTAATAAATCAAATTAATTAAATGTCTAATTAACTAAACCGAAATTTTTTTTTGAGACGTTATAGTCGATAATATAAAGAGATTGAAAAAAAAAATTCAGAATGTTATGAACTATAAGGTCCCAAATTCATATTGCTATATCGTTATTTTTAGACAGATGAGAAACAAGAACTTGGCCTAATCTCAACTCACGAAGAGATTTATTCGTAGTTATACTTGAAAAATAAAATTAGTGACTAACTTTCTATATGAGCTACCTATTTAATTCTACAAAACAGATAAATATTTTTACAAATTCGGGAATTTTCAATCTCCCGACGTTATAATTTCAACGTTTCAATTTTTTTGCTTTTCATTCTACGGATGTTATGAACTATTATGTTTTAATTTTTTTTTCTGTTTAGTTAATTAATTTGAATTATCGAGATGTTATGATTTATAATGTCTGTTGTTTGCAAATTTCTGTCAAAACGTTTTCCATTATTAGAGATGTCAATGGCACTCTTTTATCCGTTTATCCAATTCGTACCGTATCCGATAAGACGGGTATAGGTAATATTTTTTTTTTCGTAAACTTATCAGGTACAAATACGGGTAAAGATTTTTTTCGCTATCTAAACGGATAAGAATACGGGTAAAGCCTATTTCGTACCCGTTACCCGATCGGGTAATTATAAAAACAAATTATATATATTAATGAGCAATGAATATTAATTCTTCAACTATTTTTAATAGTTGTGTCACGCTTAATTAACTATTAAAATACATAAATAAATTTCAGCAAATCTAAATAAAGTTTAGACCTTTTAAACACGTGTATATATTTGTGAAATGAATGTGTTTTAATTTATTATTTAGTAAATAATATTTTTTTTATTATAATAGCATTACCCATTATTTATCCGCTACCGTTTGTAATCCGACAACCATAACGAGTAAGAATAGGGTGGGATAAGATAATTCGTAGCGGATAAAAGTCAAATACGAATAAGAACAATTTGTAACGGATACGAGTATGAAAATGTTTTCATCCGACTCTTACCGTACCCGTTGACACCCCCACCCATTATTGTTATTTTTTATTTTATTTCCTATTAATTAAAAAAATCGGCCACAAATTATGCCAAGCGCATTCTGCGGTCAGACCCGGAAGGAATAGAAATTGTCAACGGAAATGTTCGAAATTCTCGTTACCTACCTACCACACACAGACCTACTCAAACTCAATTTTAATTCCTGCGTTCCAACTCAACTCACTTAAATTATATATTGTGGCATGTATTTTGTACACTATTCTGAATCAAGCCATTTTCGAAATTTAATATCCGATCGTTATATGTTACTTCATTACTTTTGACCGCAAAAGAACCGTAGTTCCTTGTTATCGCTCCCTAAACTGCTTTCCTCATATAGTGTAATAACCTGAATCGAGTTACTCAACGGAAAGATCGATATGATATCATTACATATATACTTATATTATAATCATCACAGAGAATCTAATCCTTTTTCAATACTTCACTGCTTACAAAAGCTGCTTCACACCACCTTCCCTTCCAGATTTCCCACCAAACTCTCAAATCGATCAGCAAAAAGAAAAATGGAATCAGCAACAACCTTTCTCTCTTCTCCCTGTTCGATCCGATCTCTCCGATGTGCTTCACGTGGCAGGATCACCGGCGCTTGTGCTCCTTCCTTTGTGTCGGTCAGAGCATCCGCCGCAGGGGACAAGAACAAATCGGTGTCGAAATCGGGTGGCGCGGTCGGTCCGGTACCGACCTCGAATTATATGGTACCATTGGATAAGCTTACCACTGGAATTACCCGGCCGTTGGTCGAAATTTTGCGCGATTTGAACAAGCGCGTACCAGATAATATACTTTCGCAAGACAAAACCTCCATCCCATGGTACATGCTTTAGATTCGATGGCATGATATGCTTTATATTAGTTTTTAAGAAAAAAAATAGCATTTACTTAGGTAACTTATCTATATATTCATGAAAATTCCTAAATTTGCACACGGGTTCTCTCAGATCTTGCTATTTTGGAGATATATTATTAATACACTTTGCAGCATAGTGTCATCTCATCTCACTAAATGTAGATGTTTCAGGTGTGCTCGGTAGTTTCAATTAAGTTTTCAGGCTGGGGTATGATATACATTGGTTGGTATTTTAAGGATGCATTCTATTGTATCAGTACAGAATGAAAGTAAAATTCTAGGATTGAGAATTTTAGTGCCAATTTTACATGGTAATTTCAAGACCGATTCAAAAGCCTCTTTTTAAAATAGCACACGTTAGGTTGCCCCTTGATTCCTAGTGGAACTGGTACAAAATAAAAAGTAAAATCATAGGCCAGCATTTTCACTACAAATTTTCATGCTAATTGCCAGGCTAAATTAAGGATCACCTTTTATCAGTTCCAAAATGGCACAAATCGGAATTCTCAAGGACCGCACTGGGAGAATTTGAATTTTTAATGCCAAAAGTGGCAAATGGTGATGTTTCAAAGACCATATCTGCATTACTAAATATTATGTGGTTGTAATTGGTGTCTATCTGCATGGTTATGCAGGTACCATGCCAACCGAATGTTGAGCTTCTATGCCCCAGGTGATCCTTTTTAACACATAACAATCTATGCTCTGTGCACATTTGTAATGTCTAATATAATTTTTTTTCAGTTTTTAATTATTCACTTGTTATAGGTTAATAACTCTCCAAAACTAAAAAACAGTATCAAGATACCTCAGCTGTTAAGTTCGCATGAATGATTCTTTGTTTCTCATACATGCATTTTTTTTCTCTCTAACCAATGGGAATGGTGTAATTTCTCAGGTTGGTGTGGAGAAGTGCGAGATGTGAAATATTCTGACAATGGCAGTGTTTCTGTGGTGTACCGTGTCACAATCCGTGGAACTGATGGAGAGGTATTTTGTTAACTTTATATGAATTTTAATTGTTACTTTTTATTTAATTGTTGCTTTTTAGTTTTTTTCTTTGGACGAAATGAAGAATGCTTGAAGCAATCCCCTGGGATAGAATGATTTTTTCTTTGTTTCTCTAATTTCTACTAGTTTGCTTTCAATTTAATTAAGACATGGACATTAATATGAAGAAATTGACCATTTTTCTAGGTTAATGCTTGTTATTAACCTATCATATATTTTTTTCCCTCTGTTGCACTTGAGCTAATTTTGCATTTATACCCAAGAGATCCAGATATGCATAAGTCAGTCTGTCCAGGGCATAGGAGTGCTTGATGACATGTTCTTTTTTTTTTTGTTCTTTTTTTTGGAAAAACTTCACAGAGCCTGTTGCTGACATATTTGGTTACTCTCACACAAATGGAAATTTCCTTCTCTGCTTGCTTGATTGCATCTATAAGTAAGGAATGTTTGCATACCCAGTAATTATCTAAACTACTTAATGGAGTTTTTGTAGGCACACAGAGAAGCAACTGGTACCATAGCTTTGAATGATGGCCGGTACAAAGATCCAGTGGCAGAGGCAGAGGAGACAGCTTTTTGCAAGGCGTGTGCAAGGTTTGGTTTTGGTCTATATCTCTACCATGAAGATGAATAGCCATAGGTTAGATAGCGCATAAAATAAAATTGAATAATATATTAGTAAAATCCCTTCTTGTTATTAAAATCTTTTATGTGAATGTTTTGTTATGGGCATAGTTGCTTTCGGGATGTTTCTTTTCTGCTTGAGTTAAACCAATAATTGTTTTTGGTTCTTTATGTTTTACTTTTTGTGTTATATTTCCCTTGATTCTTGTAATATTCCTAGGTAAGTTTTTTTTTATTAATTTGTCTGATTTTCTTGGGAATCGAAATATTTCTTGAGTTAATATTTTGCTATGAAACAATGATGCTGAAACCTGAATAATATTACGTTAGTTAATATGATGAGATGAGTGAAGTTATGTGGGTCTTTATTCTATGTTCCTTTTTGAAGAAACTATGCACATAATTTTTTTTAGTAAATATGCAAGCTCATATTTTGGTACTTGATTTGTTCAGCCACCCATATTAGAAATGCTCCTGCTGCTAATTTCTTATCTTGCCATTTCAAGTTTATTTTTTTTGTGAAAAAAAAGGTCTCTTGCCATTTCAAGTGAAATATATTACTGGAAGAGGTGAAAACAAAATGAAGCTAAATTGATCTAATGTCTAAATTAGTGAATTTCATTACATTTGATAAGTGTAAAAGATGATTACTTCACTATTCGCTAACAAGCCCAAACCTAAATCATCGTTGGGAGATATCTTTAAATTATTATAAAGAAATCTTTCACCTCACTTTTAAATCGACAATTTTTACATAGAAAATATTATCTTAGTCACTAAATTAAAAATTGATTTTTGAAGGAAGTCATATCTATGAATATTTATATCGCATCCAATCTGCACTCCAGATTGGCCATGTGATACGACATAAATAACTCAGATTATATATATTCATTATCTTGGGTTGCTTCATTTTATGGGAAGTTAAAGACACATGGCAATTTTCAGACCTTCATTCTTCTGGTATTCTTTCCTTTAATAATATTTATTATTAGGTATAGATAGAGTTGTTAGCAATGGTCTGATACTTACTTCTGGTTAGACAAATGGTGGTTCTTGTACTGTATGTTTCCAAATCTATTTAGAATTTCTTTAGACCCTACCATTTCTCTCTCATGCTTTTATCAACTCTACCCTCTCTATTTAGTTTACCAGACAGCTGACTTGTACTTTAGTCTCTGAATAGCAGAAACTAACTCACTTACTTACTTTTAGCGCATTACCTTTTAATCCCTCAGATTTAGTTAAATGGAGATGGACACCCTTTGATGCTTTTACTGTGCATTCTTTATACTCTTGGTTGTCATATGGGGTTATCCAAACAAATTTTTTGAGGTTACCTGGCAATCCAAAGTCATCCTTAAAATTAAGGTTTTTATTTGGCTGTTGAGACAAGATAAAGTCTTAACCAAATCCAATTTGGCTACGAAAGGATGGAGGGGTGATCTTGATTGCTCATTTTGTGGTCTTCTTGAAACCACAGATCACTTATTTGTCACTTGTTTTTTTGCTTCTGCACTTTGGTCCTGAATTGCTAATTATAATGGCTTTACCTTTGACTGTACAACAGTCTCAGATTTATGGTATTTAGATTAGGATAATTATATCTTCCCCAATCTATCCATCCCCCATTTCATCCCCCAACTAACTAACTACCTTTTCTAACTATAATTCAAAATTCTAACTACCTAATGGCCCTACAAATTAATTACCCAATTTTCTCCATTTATTTCTTTCCTCTTTCTCCCTCCCTCTCCCACCTCTCCCACCTCTCCCTCTCCACCTCCGCCTCCACCTCCGCCCGCCTCTCCCACCTCTCCCTCTGCGCCTCCGCCCGCCTCTCCCACCTCTCCCTCTCGGCCTCCCTCTCCCACCTCCACCTCCGTCTCCCACCTCCCACCTCCGCCTCCTCTCTCTCCCACCTCCGCCTCCGCCGGAATAGATCCATCACTGTCGACCGCCGGGTCAGATCCGAGTTATTTGCAAAGAACAAAGCTTCATTAATGGTGAATTAGAACAGTGCGTACTAAGTACATATGGATGAATACTTAATGTTTTAGAGATGAATACTTCAACGTTTATGGATGAATACTTAATATCTTAGGCATAAATACTTTAACTTATATGTATGAATACTTGATATCTTATGGATGAATACTTTTTATTTGTTTGATATGCACATATGTTTGTAATACTCTTGGTACATTAACTATTTACACTTACACGATGAGGATGAATACTTGCTTAATGCGGGATGAATACTTGCATGACGAGGTGTGAATATTTGTGCAACGGACAACTCGAAAATATGTCATCATGGATCTCATTTGAAAGAGAAAATTGTGTAGAAGACATTCGTGGTTTTAGATTTACAAAATTCCTCACAGATCGTCAGAAATATTGGTTAGATTGAACGGACAAAAAAAAACCCATCTCTAAAAACGTGTAATACTCTTGGTACATTAAATAGTTACACTTACACGATGAGGATGAATACTTGCTTAATGCAGGATGAATACTTGCATGACGAGGTGTGAATACTTGTGCAACGGACAACTCGAAAGTATGTCATCATGGATCTCATTTGAAAGAGAAAATTGTGTAGAAGACATTCGTGGTTTTAGATTTGCAAAATTCCTCACAGATCGTCAGAAATATTGGTTAGATTGAACTGAGAAAAAAAAACTCATCTCTAAAAACGTGTAAAAGATGAGTGATTGATGTGTCCAAATATGATTCTATTGCAAAGATGAATACATTTATATAGATGGATGAAAGCTAATTGTGTCACAGATGAATACTTTTTTTGCAAATTTCTAAAATGAGCTGAAGGTAGTTAGAAGTCCCCCACTTAATTAATGCTCTGACGGTTATGCGGTCCCCCACTTAATTAATGCTCTGACAGTTGTGCGGTCCCCCACACATGTTGTTTGTCCCCTACTTTCTTGTTGTAATATATCCAAATATGTTTCTATTGCAAATGTGAATACCTTCATATAGATGGATGAATACTAGTTGTGCTACAATGAATACTTCTGCAAATTCCTAAAATACACTGACAGTTATAAATTCTAACTAACTAACTACCTTAATTAATGCAACTGACGGGGGATGAAACGGGGGATTGTTCACGGGGGAGAGCTAGGCGGACCCTTTAGATTATTGTATACCTCTTAAGGATAAACTTTTAGTGGAATTAATTAGAGCAACTACCCTTTGGAATATTTGGCCAACTAGAAACAAGATATGCTTTAATAATATACCTACACCATATGTTCAAAGTATTGGTAGTGTTATTATATCTCTTACTTCTTATTGGTGCAAAATAAGGCAGGATGACACTTATTTTAAATTAATCTTAATTCTGCCAATGGATGTCTCACTTTTGAATCAGGTAGGCAGCATTATCATCCTCTCGGATTCGGACACTCAGGACATGGCCAATTCAGATACAGTAGGGGATTCAAGACTTGGGTTAGAGGATTCAGATCTCTCTGACTATTTGCGTGCCAGAGCTGCGGATGCTGGACTTCTTTTTGGTACTGAGTCTTCTTCTTCTGATACTTATCCTGGATCACCCTCTGGATCTCCCTCTGATGATAGTCATGCTAATTGCCCTCGTTGCAATGCCTCTCAATAGCTGCTTGTGATTTTATGCTTATGTTTTAGGGATTATGATGAACTTTATCTCTTAGCTTTTTATTTTATGTTTTGTCTCAAGTGCCTCTAGTATGCCTTGAGTGGTCTACTTAATTGCCCTAATCTTTCATTCAGTGAGTTTCTACTTTTCTCACTGATTACATCGCACCCAGGAGCACTCCAGATTGGCCATGTGATGCGGCATAAATAACTCGGATTATATATTATTCATTCTCTTGTGTTGCTTCATTTCATGGAAAGTCAAAGATACATGGTTTTCTAATTTTTTATTGTTGTAGAAGATTCTTTATTCGGATTTTAAACTTACAATCTTTTATAAAAAGAAAGTTATATTTTGTCACTAAATTATAAATGTTGATTTTTCCAATGCAAAGCACACTTAATCAAGAGATATTTACTTCTGCTATAGCAATTCGAAAATGAAAATATGATTTTATAGTACATATCAATCTGTGCTTTGCAAAAAAGTATCATAACCTCACACTTGATATATTAATAGACCTGCTTTTATCAAAACTTGTTAATCTAAACACATGTGACTTAATATGTCTCCAACCCTATGAGTGCTTTTTTATATCGTCATTTCTGAAGAAGTAAATCTAAACACATGTGACTTAATATGTCTCCAACCCTATGAGTGCTTTTTTATATCGTCATTTCTGAAGAAGTAAATCTAAACACAAAGTTGTATGGATGTGTTTTTTTTTTTTTTTTCACTCTCAGAGCCAATTGAGGGTATTTAATTGCATGACGGCAACACCAAAAAAAATTGGTGCAAGAATATTTGATTTCACAATGTTTTAGATTTATAAACAGATTAATTACATAAGAGAAAAATAATACAAACAAATATATTGTATGGGTTTGGATTATTTTTCTCTTATGTTATTTGCCCAAGAAAAGATTGGATAATATTTTATTCTTGACCTCCTGTTGTTCAATTCATACGTATGATATAACTCTTAAGCTGTGTACTTTATTGATTCCAAAAATATTCTAGCTCCGTCCACAATAAAAATATCAAATACATGTGAATCTAAATTATCATAACCTCAAACTTCTCAAGAATATATCTACTTTAATAAAAAATTAGTTAATCTAAATACATGTGAATTCATATCCGATCCTATATATGAGTGCCTTTTTATATGGTCATTTCTGAAGAAGTAATCTAAATACAAAGTTGTATGGCGTATAATATGTCAAATATTAATACTCCTTGAAATGGATCCTTTTTTTTCACTCTCAGAGCCAATTGAGGGTTTTAATTAAATTGCATGACGAAAATAATTAGTAAAAAAATATTTGATTTCACCATGTTTAGATTTGGAAAAATAATACAAACGATTTTTTTTTTCTGCTTTGCAATTATGCAACAACGTCAATTTATTTTTTCCAATTTAACGTTTGTTAGTTTTGCATAAGTTTGTATAATTTATGTCATTATGCCACCTAAAAACGAGCCAAATTTGTAAATATGGAAATTCAATAAATTTTAAAGATTTTGGGTACATTTATAAGATAATTTTCAACAGTGAGTAATCGATAATTTTTTTGTAAAAATAAACTGTCAGTTAGGGGTGTCAATGGTACCTTTTTAGCCGTTTACCCGACCCGTATCGTATTCGATAAGACGGATATGGGTAAGGTTTTTTTTTCATTAGCTTGTTGGGTATGGATATGGATAAGAATTTTTTTTCGTTAACCAAATGAGTAAGGGTATGGATAATGACTATTTCGTACCAGTTACCCTATAGGGTAATTATAAAATCTAAATATATATTCAATTCAATTTCCAACCCACCTAAATATGTATTCGTGTTTTTGAATTTTCTTCTTTTATAAAAAATAATTTAGTTGGAATTGATTGCACATTCATTTTTATTTTTTTATTAGAAATGTAATTACATATGTGTGAAATGAATGAGTTTTTTATATTTAATTTGTAAAATATAATAAAATTAATTATTATATTAGTAATATCCGTTATTCATCCGCTACCGTTTCGTTACCCGATAATATTAACGGATAAAGGTAGGGTAGGATAAGATCAATTTTATATGGGTATGGGTAGGATATGAATAAAGTCAATTTTAATAGATTTGGATATGAAAATGTCTCCACCCGATCTGTACCGTACCCATTGACACCCCTACTGTCAGTTCAGGTAAAAGCTGAACCAGTGAGTCCCACTGTTCAGTGAGTGAAAAATATCTTCTCATCATCAAAACCTCTGAACCAGTGCCCAGTTGTTTCGCAATCAGCGGGATGGTCTGGTCAATGATACCGTTCAACGATACTGATCTTCTTTAATGTTACCCAAATGAAACTTAAACCCCTTCAAGCTATTTATGTTGGGTGAGAATCTGTTGCGATTCTGAGGGATTGCAGGACTCTGCGATTCTAATTCCAACCGTTCAAATGATGAAACCCCAAATTTTTTGGAGAAGTCAATTTCTGTGCACGAATCTCAAAACATTCGAACGGTTGTGATTGGAATCGCAGGGACCCTGCGATCCCAGAGGATCGCAGCAGATTTATTTCCATTTATGTTTCAGTT
Source organism: Carex myosuroides (assembly GCA_028015225.1). Taxonomy (NCBI): domain Eukaryota; kingdom Viridiplantae; phylum Streptophyta; class Magnoliopsida; order Poales; family Cyperaceae; genus Carex; species Carex myosuroides. The sequence continues at coordinate 4,856,895 of CM051464.1, forward strand.
CCACGAATAGAATTTATTTATACATCACTTATCAATTGACGGTATCGAAACAAACGAAACAGCGCAAAGTGCGTAACTAAAATTATGTGGCAAAGTATCCGGTGGAGTAGGATTAAAATGTATTATTGATTTTGTGTTCTAATTATGTTTTATATTTTATTTTTGGTTTTCAGAGTTTGAATAGTCGATTCAAATCGTTCAACATAATTTTCATAGTAAATTGTACTAGAAGATCAAATTTTATATTTTTTGAAATTATTTTACTATTTTTTTTAAATAGATACAAAATCATTATATTCAAAATATTCTAGACTATTTAAAACAGTAATTTTGTACATATCTAAAAAAATAGTAAAAATTTCCAAAAAATATTAATTTGGTCTCAAGCACATGGATCGCCTCTCACTTCGATTAAGAATAAAAGGCAGTTCAATCGAAGCTGTTCAATAAAATTTGCACAAATAATTTAAAGATTCGTATAAACAAATGCGCACAGATTTTAATATGAATGAAACATGTCTGACTCAGCATCAGATCAACTTTGATCTGATGGCCTTATTCCCTCGGTTTAAGTCATTGGACCTTAATTTCATATTTGTATGTGACCTTTCCGTAAAATTTCAGTCCGATTTGATGTGGTTCCGAAATTCGCCATAGTAATTTATTTTTAAATTCTAAACTATACAATTTAAATAATAATCTGGTTCGACATAAACTAAAAATAAAGAAATAAAAACTATGAAATAAAAACTTTAGACCTTAGTTATTCTACTAAACACAAATTAATTAGACCGGCTAATTATACGTAGTTTTAATATCATACCTATAAATTTAATCCACCTTTTCAAGTACCTTATGAGGTAGTATAGGATTTAATATTTAGGGTTTAGGGTTAGGATTTAGCTGAATTTCTAAAATATCCCTTGATTTTAGTTTTATTACCCAACCCCCTTTTTATTTAATATTTTTATTGTGACAAATATTTTTTTTAAATATGCATGAGTAAATACTAATATATTATATTATTTTAATTAACTTTTTATGTAATGAAATGTTTAATTTACTGATAATTACTATTAGACAATGTTGATTAACTTTTATTTTTTATTTTAATATAAACAATAATTTAATTTGAAATAACAATATGACGTTATATATTTTTTATTGGATTTTATTGCCTACAAAATATAAAGAGAAAAGGTTTCCTTCTCCACTCCTTTGTCTCCAGTTTTTACCCACAATTTGTCTTATCTATTTTTTAACAAACTTTAAATACAGTACGACATTTTTTCATACATTTTCCATCCCATCTCTCTATTTTGAAACCCATCAGAAAAGCTTGAGAAAAAAAAATGAATGACTACTTCTCCGACTCCGATCAACGTTCCTACGGCGAGATCCTCACGCCGTCGCTGCTGTGTTCACACCGGAGACTCCACTGCTGCCGTTGCCGTCTTCCTCGTTCCGATCTCTCTCTTCTCTCTCCTCTGTTCTCTTCTCTCTCTCTCTCGTTCTCTTCTCTTCCTCTGGCGCCGGCCTAGCCGCTGCTATGACTACGGAGATAAGAAGACACGATCTAAGAGAGGCGATCTGGAGGAGAGAGATGAGAGAGAGGCGATCTGGAGGAGAGAGATGAGAGAGAGGCGATCTAAAGGAGAGAGATGAGAGAGAGGCGGTCTGGAGGATATAGGAGGAGACGATCTGAGAGAGGCGATTTGGAGGAGAGAGATGAGAGAGAAGCGATCTGGAGTATTAACCTTGTTGTTTTACAGTATTCACCTTGTGATTTTACAGTATGCATCTTGTGATTTTACAGTATCCATCTTCTGGCGATCTGGAGGAGAGAGATGAGAGAGAGGCGATCTGAAGGAGATAGGAGGAGACGATCTTTGAGAGGCGATATGAACTCGAATGATTCATGGATCCAAGCCTTTTCAAGGCGATCCTAAGGAACGGTAAGGATTTGTTTAACATTTTTCATGATCTATGCGTTGTATTTCTTTTCTTTATTTTACAAGATCTGTTTAACATTTTTTCAGAATATATATGCAATAGCTTATAGCATATATGCAATATTTTTATAGGATATATGAGTTATTTCACAAGATTCATGCAATATTTTTATAGGATATATGTAACAATTTACAGTTTGAATGCAGTTTATAACATGATGCAATTTATAGGATACATATAACAATCTTACAGGATATGTGCAACAGTTTACAGTATTCACTTTGGTTAATCATATTTACAGGATCTGTTTAATAGTTGTACTGATAAACTGCATTAGACAGTGTATACTAGTTAATAAAATTCCAGTATTTATCTAGTAAGTTTACAGTATTGATACAGTTTATTACATGATGTATTAGTCAGGTGTAAAGGTTGTATTAGACAGTTTTTACTATGATTCACTTTGGTTACAGTATTCACTTTAGTTTACAGGATATGTGCAATTTTACAGATTACATATAACAATTTTACATGATACATATAACAATTATTAATATTTATATATGGATCTATATCATGTAAAATAAGACTTAAATACTGTAAAATTAGCAGATGCAAACTATAAAATTAGCATATGCTAATTTTACAGGATATATATAACAATTTTACATGATATGTGCAACAGTTTACAGTATTCACTTTGGTTAATCATAGTTACAGGATATGTGCAACAATTTCACATGATAAATTTCATAGGATACATCAACAATTTTGCAGGATATATATAACAATTTTAGCTTAAAGGATATATGCAGTGTTGTACAGATTTAAAATTTTATAGGTTGCAACTGCTAATTTTACAGTATTGAAGTCTTGTAGTTCACATATGTTGCTTTGATAGTTGGATCTGCTAATGGTTCATAACTCTAATTTTTAACCTTGCTTATTTTTTTTTTTTGCAGGATGATATCTCGAAATAACGTGTGGTTCTAGCAATGAAACTTCTCACTTATCCGAATAATGTGCACCAGAGGGTTATGAAGTGACAGACGCCATTTTTGTTTTGATGGTTGTGAACAATTAAGCTTGTTTATTGAATTTTTGTTTGTGCTTGTGAACAGTTATGGGTGGTAACAATTATTGTGGTTTTGAACATTTATGGGTGGTAACAGTTATGGGTGGTGACATCTTACAGTTGTTGGTTGTGGTTTTGAATAGTTGTTGGTTATAGTTTATGGTTTTGAACAGTTAATTTTGTGATTAGTGAAATTTTATAGTTTGTATATGTTTTTTGGATACCATTCTACAGTATTGAAGTTTTGCTGTTAACATATGTTAGTTTTATAAGTTACGTCTTCTAATTTTACAGTATTGATGTCTTTGTAGTTCCCATATGTTAGTTTTATAGTTTGCATCTGCTAATTTTACAGTACGTAAGTCTTATTTTACATGATATAGATCGATATACAAATATTAATAATTGAAGAAAAAAAATTACTTAAAAAAAATACGAAAAAAATAAAATAAAAATTTAAAATTTTAATTTCGAAAAAAAAAATTTAATTTTGATGCAAAAAATTAATTTTGCACAATTTTAGGTGTTATTTGTAAATAACTACAAGTTTGAGAAGTGGTTTGTTTTTGAAACCTTCTAGAAGCCGTCAGTTTTTCAAGCACAGCCGGAAGTACAATATTTTTGCAAGTTGCTAATTGTTTGCAACTAACTTGGGGACCACTTCCAACTAACTTGGATTGTTAAATTTTTAAACTACTTATTATACATGATTTGTTGTTGAAGTTACAGTATTGGTTATAGAGTTTTACAGTATTCGCGCAAGTCAAATGACAGTTTTTTTGGGAAAAAACTGGAGAAAGAAGCTTGAGGACAATTAGTTGCTTCCAAATATAAAAGGTCGAAAACTCGTTTTCGTTGTGAACCGATAGCAGTTAGCACCCACTAAATATCGTTATCTGCTATGGGCTATTGTAAATGCTAACCATTATAATCCACTATTTCCGAAATTTTTATTTTTAACATTTTAATAAAATAAATTAATAAAATAACCATCGTTTCTGGTCAATTCTAAATCTAACACGGCCGCAGAATGCCGGAGCGGACCCATATGAGGGAGGCCGCAGAATGCCAGAGCGGACCCCCATATGGGTCCGCTCCGACATTCTGCGGACCCTCTTTTTTTTTTCTTTTTTTTCTGTTGTTTTACCGAGGAAACCAAGGGGTCAAAGCCCTCCCGCTGAAAATTAAATTTAGTTTATAGGGATGCGTGCAGAACAATTCTGGTTTAAAAAAAACTGTTTTAAAAAAAAAAAAGGGTCCGCAGAATGCCGGAGCGGACCCATTTAAGGGTCCGCAGCGGTATTCTGCGGCCCCGCTCAAATGGGTCCGCTCCGGCATTCTGCGGCCGTGTTAGATTTAGAATTGACCAGAAACGATGGTCAATTTATTAATTTATTTTATTAAAATGTTAAAAATAAAAATTTCGGCCACTATTTAGATATAAAAGCAGTGTTATAAGAACTGGACTGGACCGGCGGACGGACCGGAAAAAATCGGACCTAGTCGCTTGAATGGTTTGGTTCTTTCAATGGACCGTTAATGTTACTGAACTGGAGAAAATCGGTTTAACTGGCCGGATTTAATCAAAGAACCGCCGAACCATTTCGAGAAAAAATCCGGTTCAAAATTGATTTGAGATCTGAAGCGAAATCAGCTAGAAAATAGATCAAAAACGCGAAAGAACAAAAAGAGAAAAGTGAAGAAGTCAAGTAGAATATGCTTCTGACTGTGGGACCCAGTGGGACTCATTAGTTTATAAGTGTTCCATACATATGCTGATATGCGCCATTTAACTTTTGTGAGACTTTCAGCCCAAGCTCAATTGGACTCCACGAAAGCTCAAATTATCTATTAGTTATTTAGTTTAATATTTTAAACTTAGACCAAATATACTAGAGCTTACTGATGTAAAAAAAAATATATACTGTGTAAGAACCTGCGTGCGCGTCCATCTATATGAATCCGAATATGCTGTAATTCCGAGAGGAATCTCGGAATTACAGGATTCTGAAATTCCGAGATTAACCGTTCAAATTTTTCCGTACGCGGATCTCAGAAACGTTCTCGGAAAAATAAGTTTTCATGCACGCATCTCGAGAAAAATCAACAGTTGGGATCGGAATTACAGGGTCCTGTAATTCCCAGAGAATTACAGCAGAAATATTTTCCCATCTATATACTGATATGCTCAATTAATTGTACTATATATAAAGATAAAATAGATTTGACGCAGGTCCAGGCTTCTTGAAAATATTATTACTCAGCAGTTGTGCTGAGCACAAATCAGGGACCTATACAGAAAAACAAATTGAAAATTCTGATGAATTGAGATCAAATTGGATATAACAAATTACTTCTGTTTGTAAAATATAACTCGAACAACCTTTTTGCTGAGTCAAAATATTTTTATCAGTTTCTGCTTGTATAAAGATTTAATTGCAATTTAGCCCAATAATTTACGTAATTTGCAAATAGCACTAAGCTCATCTATCCTATTTCATTTTTTTGTTGGAACTAAATAATAAAATTACAGAGAACAGAAGGAAATAATAGGACAACTCTTGATTGCAATTGAATGGCATGCGGTGGAAGTTTGAGATCAGTGAACAAAAGGATTCAAATTCCCTGCTGGTCTCCGTCTATCTCTGTCTCTCTCCTTCTCTTTCTCTCTCCTTCTCTCTTTTCGCTCTTTCACTATGTTAATGGTCTGGAAAGTGGAAAGTGACAGAACCTCTAAGACTGGTTGAAAGCTGTGATGATCTCTCTCACTAGAAAAATCCCAAACGTCTCAAAATCTAAAGGATCTTCTTCCTCAAGCGTCTAGGCTCTAGCTAACTGGTGATGCTCTTTTGAGGTATGCTGGAAAATTGTCTCTTTAAACCATTTTACATTTTTTTTTTAGACAAAATGAAATTTTGCAGTTGTAAGCCTTAGTTTGTGACTCCCAATCATTTGAGCAAAAACTTGAAGAATTTATAATTTTCTATAGAAAAAGGTCTGCACAGTAGTCTTACTAATTAATTTCATGCAACATCCTTCTATTAACAAGGGGATCTTTAAAATTTCAGAGTTTCAGCATCATTTTGAAAATTTGGAAAGCTTGTATCATTGAAAAGTCTGTAAATTGCACTTTTTGCCCAACAAAACTTTCATATTACAAGCAACATTTTGTATCTTCATAAACAAATTCACTGAATAATGGTATCCAATAATTTCACTTCACTAATTGGATTTATTTATGAAATTTCTAGATCAAATTTTGGAAGCTGCAAGCAACATGGCTTTGCCCAGAGATAAAAACTCATTGTTTTTCAAGTCAAACGAATTGCACGGTTCCATTGATAATTGTAATCACACAAACTTCTCACAAATTATCCTCGAAAAAGACCCATACAACAATCATTCTCTGAACCAACATGAGAAGTCTGAGATACTTTTAGACCCAACACTAGACTACATAAGCCAGTATTTATTGGAGGAAGATATAGATGAAAAGATTAATAATTATCAAGAGGCAGCTCTTAGGGACATGGAGAAACCCTTTTATGATATCCTTGGGGAAAAGTATCCACCTCCACAAGATCATCAATTGGTATCAAAACAATCAAAGGTAAATCCTGATTTCACAATTTCCATTTTAGATGATCAAGTTGGTCCAAGCTTTAGTGAAAGTTTGAAACAACACCCGCGTATAGAGAACTTGCTGCTGGCTACTGAATTTCAGAGAGGTGTTGAAGAAGGATTGAAGTTCCTTCCGAATCACAATAGATTGTCGATTAATTTGCAAGTTAGCAATCTTTCACTTAATCCAACGAAGAAATGTGATAGCAACTCACTAGAGTTCAGATTGGGGGAAGAGAAAGAAAGTAATTTGCTAAATAAATCAAAGGGTAAAAAGAATACAAATGATGCAGACTTGGATATTTTGGAGGGGCGAAATTACAAAATAACCATGGTCTCCAGTGAGGAAACAATTAGAGATGAGATGTTTGATAAAATACTACTATACCACGGGAAAAAATTTCGAAAAGAAGAAATATCTAGCCTAAGAGAAATCAAGGAGCTTGAAACAAACTCATATAGTGAGTATCCAAATTGCCAACATGACCATATCAATCTCAAAGCACGCCTCATCTCCTGTGCAGAGGCGATATCTATGAATGATAACAAAATTGCTTGTGAACTTATAAAACAAATAAGGAAGGAAGCATCTCCTATTGGAGATGGGATCCAAAGGCTTGCATGTATTGTTGTTGATGGACTAGAGGAACGCTTGGCTGGTACAGGAAGTTCAACCTATCGTCAATTTGTCACAAGGAAGGTACCCACTATCGACTATCTGAAGGCCTACCATCTGTGCACGATGGTATCCCCCGTTATGAGAGTTTCATATCATTTTGCTAATGAGAGTATTCTCAGTGCCACAGGCAATGCAACAAAAATCCATGTAGTTGATTTTGGCATTACTTATGGATTCCAATGGCCGTCTCTAATCCAATCACTTGCAAAAAGAAAAGGTGGGCCTCCGAAACTCCGAATTACTGGGGTAGATTTGCCTAAGCCGGGCTTTCACCCTGCTGAAAGAATCGACAAGACAGGAAGGAGGTTGGAAGATTATGCTCGAAGTTTTGGAGTTCCTTTTGAGTATCAAGGGATCGCGTCACAGTGGGAGTCCATTTGTATTGATGATCTTAGTATCAATGATGATGAAGTGCTTATAGTTAATAGTATGTATAGCTTAGGTAGACTAAGGGACGAACCTTTATTAGACAGGAATAATCCTAGGAATAAATTCCTCGGTCTGATTCATGAGGCCAAACCAAAGGTTTTCATTCAAGGAATATTCAACGTATCCTTCAGTCCCTTCTTTATCACACGGTTTAGAAAGGTTTTGTTGCATTATTCCAGATTTTTCGACATGCTTGACGCCTTGGTCCCACGACATTACAAGCATAGGCAACTAGTGGAAAGAGATCTGTTCGGTCCTTCTATTATTAATCTGATAGCTTGTGAAGGATCAGATTTGGTCATACCGGAGACCTACAAGCAGTGGCACATGCGAGATTTGCAGATCGGCTTTGAGCAGCTTCCGGTAGATCCAAATGTTGTGAAAGAATGCAGTGAAATGGTTAGAAATGGTTATAACGAGGGATTTTTTATTGAAGAAGATTGCAGTTGGTTTCTTCAGGGTTGGAAGGGTAATATAATGTATGCTATTTCATTGTGGAAACCTAAAGCAGAATAAGCATGGAGGTCATCTTTTGCTTTTCAGAAAATTATAAAGTTCTACATTTATTTTTCTAGCAAAGCACGCAATTATGTACCAAATTGTAGATTTGTAGGACTGAATTCAATCACTCTACAAATTACGTTTCTATAATTCTTTTCACGACCTTTCTTTTTATTCTTTGCGAACGAGGACTTTGACATCCTTTAGAGCAACTAATATCTGACAAGGAAAGCTGCACAAATTTAGGTGTACGAGAGTGCTTGTGGAACTAATATTGTGTGAGATCACAACGGTAATCCACTGCCCATGAAACCCATCCAACTGATTGAACTCACTGACTCAGTACAGAATGGCTGGCCTGACATGCCTAACAATTTTTTAGATGGTGTGGGGCCTTCTTGTGAGAAATAGATAGAAATTATCGAATTCGGATCTCCCCAAGTACCTGAGGTGCAATAAGTAAATCTGGACCATTCTTTTAACTTGGCCCGAATCTTAAAACAGACCCCCTATAGTTTTTGTAGGAACCGGATTGAGTTTGGTCCGGCTGGGATTAATCTGGCCGTCAGTTTGTTTAAATTGCACCTCAGGTACGTGGGGGATATGGACTCGAAATTATCGAGCTAGTCTTGACAGTATACCTCACAAAATTAATTCTAACTGGAAGCTGTCTGAAATTTGGGATCGATTCAACTGTTGTGAGGATGATATCGCTATATACATAGAGAGGGGTTGGCTAAGATCAAAGTGGTAGTTTCTGAGTCTTGGTGCTACCAATTTGTTTTTATGATTATTAAAGTTAAATAGTCAATCTGAAGTGTTGAACATGTTCTCCATATTAAAATGTGCTTGGGCACCAAATTTTACATTTTTTTGGAAATTTTTTACTATTTTTATGGATTTTTAAAAATTATTGTTTTTCAGATTTTTTTTAATTTATTTTTTATTATTCAAAACTGTGATTTTTAAAAATCCATAAAAAAATAGTAAAAAAATAAAAAAAATGTAAAATTTGGTCCCAAGCACATTTTAATATGGAGAACATGTTCAACACTTTAGATCGACTATTTGAACTTTGAAACCGCAAAAACGAATTGGTAGCACCAAGGCTCAGGAACTACCACTTTGATCTTAGCCAACCTATATATATATATATATATATAGAGAGAGAGAGAGAGAGAGAGAGAGAGAGAGAGGAGGTTTCCAATGCCTCATGCCTTTCATACCTCATCATACTTCATATTTTATATTTTTATTTTCAAAGTCTAAATTGTCGATCCGAACCGTTCAACATGATATCCATACTAAAATATGGTTAGGGATGAAATTTTATAATTTTTGAAATTTTTTTACTATTTTTTAAGATGGGTAGAAAATCACTGTTTTTTGAACGGTTCAAAAACAGTGATTTTGGACATTTTTGGAAAAAATCGGAAATCATAGGTAAATTAATTAATTTGTAATTAACTTTGGATATTAATAAAAATGTCGGGCATTCAAGCTATGTGATAAGAATTTCAATGTCTCCTTGCTTTGAGGGGTCCGGATCCCCTAAAGTAATCTAATTTTTTAGTTTAGATCCGGACCGTCCGATTCGAATCTGGGTTAACCCAACTTGAGGTGGAGTGCACGAGATCCCTTTAATCTGATAGTCTAGATCTAAACTAAAAAATTGGGCTACTTTAGGAGCAGAACAGTGATGTGCATGAGTTTTCCTCTGTTTCAGTTCAATCTGAGCAAATTGGAGTTGGAAACTCATGCGTAACACTGTTTTGCGTATGACTTAATTTGAAAACTCATACGCAACACTGTTCTGCATATGATTCTCAAGTCATATGTAGAATCACGGTGCGCACATGATAACTTTTTAATTTTGCATAAAAAAAATAATAAGATTCGAATTTCGAGATATTAAGATGGTAACTAAAAAATATCGGATTAATAACTTAACGTTAAAAAAAACAACATATTTACAAATATTTATATCACACTAAAAAAACACTTCAGATTGGTCAACTATGTGATGCGGGCCATGCGGCACAAATAATTCGGGTTATATATTCCTGACAACATTTGTATCCGTATCAATAAAATTTGAAAATTTGACCTCCACATTTTGAGTAAAAAAAATAAAAGCTCGGGTTATATATATATATATTATTTATTTCCCTTGTGTTGTTTCATTTGATGGGAAGTCAAAGACACCAAAGGAATTATTTCAGGCATCCCAGAGTTGTTACTATACAAACTCAGCAAAAGTACACTTAATCAGAGATAATTACTTATAATGCGATAAGCAATTGATCACGTGTTTATCATGATTAAGAAAAAGTTCTAAACTTCTATCCTGAGCAAAGGAATGTATAGGTTGCCTCACCGTTTAATCTTCCAAAGGGGTTTGTGTATAGGTTGCCTCACCGTTTCACCTTTTGCAAAATATCATAACCTCACACATTGATTAATATCACTTTTTCATCAAAACTTAGTTAATCTACACATGTGAAAGTTGCAAGACTTGTTGTACTATGTCAAAAACTAAGAGCATTTACATCTCTGGTATTATTAGAGTTTCTAATCTGATGTGACAGTTTCTAATTCAGTTTCAAGAATGTGGGAGAGTTTCTTATTTAGAAACTATGTAGTAAAGTTTCTTAATAAGAAACTTTTATAAATTCCATGTTGGTCAAATGATTGGCTCAAATTATTTATCCTTTTTAATTTGTTGCTGACGTGGCTTAATAGAAACTCTAAAATTAATTTCAGAAATGTGAGAGTTAGAAATTTTAGAGACCTTAATTTCTAAAAAATGATTAATAGTTATTTAGAAACTCATTTGAGTTGCTGAGATGTAAATGCTCTAACACTCCTTGAAATGGATGCTTTTTTCCACTCTCAGAGCCAATTGAGGGTATTTAATTGCATGACTGCAAAACCAAAAAGAATTAGTACAAGAATATTTGACTTCAAAATGTTTTAGATTTAGAAAAAAAAATGATACAAACGAATTTTTTTTTTCTGCTTTGCAATTATGCAATTATGCAACAACGCCAATTTTTTTTTTTTCCAATTTAACGTTCGTTAGTTTTGCAGAAGTTTCTATAGTTTGTATTCCACCTAAAAACGAGCCAAATTGTAAATATAAAAATTCAATAAATTTTATAGATTTTGGTCAAATTTATCAGATATTTTTCAACCGTGAGTAATCGAGAACTTGTTGTAAAAATAAACTGTCAGTTCAGGTAATAGCTGCCCCACTGTTCAGTGGGTGTAAACTATCTTCTAATCGTCAAAACCTGGTCAACTATGCTGGTCAACGATGATGGTGTCATGTTAAATAACAACATGTCCGGTTCGGAAATAAATCTGCTGTTTTTCCTCGAGAATAACAGGTTTTCTCAACCGTTAGTCTTTGTTAAAATTTGTGCTTAAAAAACTTACTTTTTTTTAAAATCCTTTTCCTCTCAGATACCGGACGGAGTACAATATAGGAGGTTTGTTTTGAGGTTCGTGCTATATTTTAAAGAACAGTTTGAATTTAATTAATTGTACGTGCGGTACTGGGATATCTGAATTTCTGTGTTCCGCAAACTTCAAATAGAAGGGAAGAGAAATGAAAGAGATGGAAAAAGTAAGAGAGGAAGCTACCACCAAATTTGAGATAGAGATTGAAGGACTCATCTTTTTTTACTTGGCTTTATTTCAAAATTTTAATTTGTGGAACAAGTAACACAATCCGGTTAGAATTTACGACCTTTCACAAATTATTATCAATTGACGGTATCGAAACAAATGAAACCGAGCAAAAAAGTGCGTAATTAATTATGTGTGGCAAAGTATGGGATCCAAATATGCTGAAATCCGATATCATCAACAGTAATTCTGAAATCTCTGAAATTTCGAATCTAGCCATTGAATTGTTTCGAGATGCGTACACAGAAAAATGAACTGTTTCGAGATGCATGTACAGAAAAAATTAGACGGCTGAATCTCTTTTTTCAGGAATTTCAGGGTACTGTTTATAAATCTCGGATTTAAGCTGATCTCGATTCCAAAGTATGCAGTAAAGTCGTGAAGATGGTTTTTTTTTTTGAGGTGAATGTGGTGGGATCCGACTCTGCTGCTCTTCCGAGAAAAGAGCAGGATTCTACTTTTCTAATCTCAACCATTCAATGTAAAAATCAACCTGCGGAATTCTTATACGGACCGTGTATCACTGGATACAATCCGTACACGAGTAAACATACACACAAACAGAGAAAGAGAAGAACACAGTATTTAACGAGGTTCGGCACCAACTTGGTGCCTACGTCCTCCACACTCACACACACCTTTTTTTATTTCTTTTTTGAATAATGATTACATAGAGGAGAAGAGAATATATAGAGAGATTAGAGAGAATAGAGAGATTTGTTTTCTAATACAATTATCTAAAATGGGAATGTAGTAAAATGGGAATGTAGTAAAATGGGAATGTAATAACTCTGATTGATTCCCCCAGCTGTTGCCTTCCTTCTTTGAAGATATGATCCATATAGGCAACGATATGGACCACAATTTATTTCAACACCCGCCCTCAAGTTGGTAGGTAGACATCTACCATACCCAACTTGGCAATCGAATCTTCAAAGCACTTGGTTGACACCGCCTTTGTTAACATGTCTGCCAACTGTTGTTCTGATCTTACAAATGGAAATGAGATGATCTTTTCTTCCAAATTTTGTTTGATGAAATGTCTATCAATTTCTATGTGCTTGGTCCTGTCATGTTGTACTGGGTTATGGGCTATCTCAATTGCTGACTTATTATCACAATGTAGTCGCATTTCTCCTTTTGGCCCATATTTCAATTCATTCATAAGTTTTCTCAACCACAACAACTCACATAGGCCCTTCGACATTCCTCTGAATTCTGCTTCTGCACTTGACAGTGCAACCACATTATGTTTCTTACTTCTCCAAGTAACCAGGTTTCCTCCCACAAAGGTGAAGTATCCTGACATTGACTTTCGACCTATTCTGTCTCCAGCCCAATCAGCATCTTTGTATCCCCAAACGTCCAAGTGTCCATTTTTCCTAAACTGAATGCCTTTCCCTGGAGTTTTCTTTAGATACTGCAAAACTCTTATCACAGCATCCATGTGTTGTTTTCTCGGGTCCTGCATAAACTGACTCACCATGCTCACAGCATATGCAATATCGGGTCTAGTATGGGATAGGTAAATGAGTTTACCTACTAATTTCTGATAGGCTTCCCGATCCACCTCCGGATCTTCTGGGTCATCTTCAAACTTCAGGTTCGGAATTGTGGGTGTATCAGCTGGCTTACAATCGAGCATCCCCACCTCTGCAAGTAAGTCAAGTGTATACTTCCTCTGTGATAGAGATATACCGTCCTTTGAGCGCAATACCTCTATTCCCAAGAAGTACTTTAGACCGCCTAGATCCTTCATCTCAAATTCCTGTGATAACTTCTGCTCGAGCCACTTGATTTCCATAGTATCATCCCCTGTAATTATCATGTCATCAACATAGATAATTAAGATGGTTACCTTGCCTTGACGATGCTTGAAGAACAGAGTATGATCAGAATCACTTTGATTGTAGTTATAGCTCTTCATGGCCTTACAGAACCGCCCGAACCATGCCCGGAGGGGGGGGGCTGTTTTAAGCCATATAGACTCCGTTCCAACTTGCACACCAGTTTCTTGTTATTTTGGTGGGAATATCCTGGCGGTAGATCCATATAGATTTCCTCTTCTAAATCACCATGCAGAAATGCATTCTTCACATCAAACTGATGTAGGGGCCAGTCAAGGTTTGCTGCAAAAGATAATAAAACTCTGATACCATGTTAATTTAACAGAATAAAGATAAAGAACACAGCTCTCCCATGAAACTCCCTTCCCTCCCAATTTTATTTAATGGAATGATAATTCTTCAGTAAAATTTCTCACCATGTTGGACAACCCGACTGTACTAGTGTAATTGGATATGACATATCCTTCTTGGCTATCACCATCTGTTCTATACCGTTTTGGTAGTACATTTCGGGTGGTTCGCATAGGGTACCGTCTAATAGGATTAGGATTTAGGGAACTTACCTCGGGGACATCCTCTGGAGAACTGGAGCGTGGTATTTCTTCCTCCTCATCGGACTGTATCACTTCATCTTCCGATCGGCCGTCCTCAGGTCCTAGGACACGGTCCGTGTCATCCTCTGCACGGTCCGTGTCATCTTCTGATCGGTCAGTTTCTTCTTCTGTACGGTCCCTGTCTCCTTCTGTACGGACCGGATCACCATCTGTTCGGTCCGTGTCAGTCTGTGTTCGGTCCGTGTGGCTGTCCACATGGTCCGTGTTATCATGTGCGGTTTCCCACCAAATTGTTGGATTTTCTTCCTGAACTGATCTCTGCTGGTCCCAAAAATAGGACTCACTTTCCAAAAAAGTCACATCCATTGTCACATAGGTCTTTCCAGTTTCCAAATCAACACATTTATATCCTTTTTGGTGATTTCCATACCCGACAAACATGCACCTAATTGCGCAAGGGTCTAACTTGGTTCTTTTCTCACTTGGAACATGGACATATGCTACACACCCAAACACTTTAGGTGCCAGATTTAGAGCGGAGGGAATTTGCACAAAAGAGGAAAGTTTTTGTAAAGGAGTAAGGAATTTTAGTGTACTAGATGGCATTCGGTTCATAAGATACACAGCGGTAGATATGGCATGATTCCAGAAATTCTGGGGTACATTATTTTCAAATAACAGAGATCTAGCAATTTCCAAAATATGGCGATTTTTCCTTTCTGCCACACCATTTTGTTGAGGGGTACCGACACAAGAAGTTTCATGTATAATACCATTAGTTTTGAAATTTTTTCCCAAGAAGGTATTTACATACTCCCCCCCATTGTCACTCCTAAGAATTTTAATAGTCTTTCCAAATTGTCTCTGAATTAGGTTTGAAAAATCCACAAAACAGTTTGCAACTTCACTTTTATGTTTCAAGAGGTATAACCATGTCATTCTAGTACTATCATCAGTGAAAAGAACAAACCACCTTTCCCCGTCTACAGAATTAACTGGGGCAGGGCCCCATACATCAGAATGGACCAAATCAACAAATTCCAAATCTTTATAACAAACACTAGGATAAGAAGTTCTGTGACTTTTACTTCGAATACAAGTTTCACATTGAATTTCAAAGTTTGATATACCAACCCATAAAGAAGGAAAGCTCTTTTTCATATACCCAACAGACGGGTGTCCTAACCTCTTATGCCACAACAAAATATTGTCTCCTTGAATGCTTCTATTCGCGAGACACGTAGAACCAGTACTCAAGTCTTCGAGGTGATACAGTCCATTGCGCTTAATACCACGCCCAAGTATCTCCTTCGTTAGGATGTCCTTTGCCAGTCGAACTTTCTGTACCTTCGACATGAGTTGCGAGTGTCAGAGTTGCTTGACCTGTACCGGCTTCTGCACGGTCCGTATGCCCATTTGCACGGTCTGTGCGTCCTGCCAAGTGAACCTGTCCCTTCTTGTTCCCTGCTGCCTCTTTCTCTTTCAAGTCCTGCCACCAATCTGGGTACCCATGCAGTTGGAAACATGTTTCTCTGGTGTGCCTCGGATTGTTGCAGTGAGTACACCCTTTTCCCTGTTTTGTTCCAGATTTAAGAGAGAGTGATACCTCTGGTGCACGGTCCGTGTACCGACCTGCACGGTCCTCACCCTTCATCGCCATGACTGCAGGGTTGAAGGTGTTATCGCTGCCGCATATCACTTTCTGCCTTATCTCCTTCTGGGTGGTGAGAAGTTCCTTCAGCGCTTGAAGAAGTGTCATGTCTGCACTGTGGTCTTGGTCCTTCCCACCTCCTGTCTTAGAGATGTCTTCCATTGCTGGTCTTTAGATCTAGACCCGCTCTGATACCATGTAAAAATCAACCTGCGGAATTCTTATACGGACCGTGTATCACTGGATACAATCCGTACACGAGTAAACATACACACAAACAGAGAAAGAGAAGAACACAGTATTTAACGAGGTTCGGCACCAACTTGGTGCCTACGTCCTCCACACTCACACACACCTTTTTTTATTTCTTTTTTGAATAATGATTACATAGAGGAGAAGAGAATATATAGAGAGATTAGAGAGAATAGAGAGATTTGTTTTCTAATACAATTATCTAAAATGGGAATGTAGTAAAGTGGGAATGTAGTAAAATGGGAATGTAATAACTCTGATTGATTCCCCCAGCTGTTGCCTTCCTTCTTTGAAGATATGATCCATATAGGCAACGATATGGACCACAATTTATTTCAACATTCAAAAATTTTTATTCACGTATTTCGATAAAAAAAAAATTTATGTACAAATCTCAACAATTTTAAATAGTTGAGATCGGAAGAGCCCTGCTCTTGTCTCGGACAATTTTAAATTGTTGAGATCGGAAGAGCCCTGCTCTTGTCTCGAAAGAGTGTCCGATCCGAATGTGGTGAAGATGTCGCTTCAGAGTATCCTCTCTACGCTTTTCTTTTTTTATTTGTATTTATTTCTTGACTTGAAGAAGAAGAAATAACACGAGCAAAACAAGCAGCAAGGCTCCTTTCTTTGACTTAGAGAGAGAGAGAGAGCTTGAGAGGAAGAGGGCTCGGTATTTTTCTCATTCTTTCTAAACATACATCTTTTATATTAGTTCCTTAAATTTAGTTTTATTAATTTGATCGATAATCAGCCATGGCGAGCTCCTCATCGAAGAAGCAAAAGCTGAACGCGCCATCGTCGGGGCAGTCGTCCATACGGCATGCCAATGGTAAAATATTCTTTCCAATCTGAAAATTTTAAATATATTTTGCTTTTGAAATCATCTATTGAATTCAATTTGAAGTCTTTGTGTACATGATCCCCTAAACCCTCGCGTACTTGATCCCCAACCCCAATTACTTGATTCGAATCCCAGAACAAATAACCTTACCGCCTTGACGGATGTCGACGATTTCGAAGGCCTCTACAGATTCGAAGACGATTAGGAAGGGGTAGGTGGGATGGCGTTGATTACTATTCCCTCAAGAAAGAGCGCCCTGTACAGTTCAAGGACTGGAGGTTCCTCCCTGTACAGTCCGAGGGGAGGGAAGTGCTATTGAGGACTTGAGGCGATGTTATTGGATCAAAGGCTGACCTGACGAAGCCTGTGCAGTTCGTCAGGTACATCTATGCTGACTCAGGAGATTGAATAGAACAATAATGCGAAGAACAAGGAGGAACAACAGCAAGGTAATGCCAGCCAAGGGCTAGGGTTTGGCCTGGGTTTTAATGCTGACAAAAAGAAAGAGGAGGGATAAGAGGATGTTGTACAAGGGACTGGAATGATATAGTTCTAGCTGAAAAGAAGCAAGGTTTGTTTTATGCAGTTAAAATAACTACCCATTTTATTGCCTTGCGGGGCCAGTGCAGCTTTGCAAAATGCTATTTAGTGATACTTGCTTAAACTATATACAACAACAACCACCAATTATTCCAATTTGATCACTTGTAGAAGGCCCAAAAATGTACTAAATATGCATTAATGTAAAACCCAAGTTTGAAGCCTTCAACTATGAAACTCAGCCTCATTTATTCCAGTTTTTCATGAGTTTGTCCTCATTTTTACTACTATACAGTTTTAGATTCACTTTAGCGCAAGTTTTTATCCATTTTTTTCTGAAATATGTTTCTTGCAACCTTATTAATGGTTTTCACTCATTATTAATTTTCATATTATAAAGTTGATGTTTATATTATTTCCAACTTAAATCTAACTAAAGATATTCTGAAAATTTGACAGATGATGAAGCATCATTTTTACCAACAACATTCAACCGAAAGATAATGGAACAGTCTGCACAGAAAAAGAAAGAGAGAGCTGAACAGAGAAAAGAAGCGAGGGAGCGTACCAGCTCATCGAAGCATTCCATATCAAGGCAAGATGTAACAGGTACATCTGAAGTTGGTATGTTCGAGGCTCATACCGAGGATATCGCAACTGCAATTGCGTCGATTGTGAGGTGGGGACTAGCGCAACTGCAATTGCGTCGATTGTGCTAGCAGCGGTTGAGATCCGATCGGAATTACACGAACAGATTCGTGCAGCGCAACAGGATGATCCAAAATATCAGAAATTTAAACTGCACTACGAGTCAAATGCTGATTCCCCATTTAAAGTTCAAGGAGATGATATTTTGAGGTTTCACGACCGCATTTGTGTACCAAATAAATCTGAACTGAAAGATCTGGTTTTATCGGAGGCGCACGACTCGGGTTACGCTATTCATCCGGGGGAAGTAAAAATGTACCAAGATTTGAAGAAGTATTTTTGGTGGCCGAAAATGAAGCGAGACGTGCAAAGGTATGTAGAAAAATGTCAGATATGTCAGCAAGTTAAAGCAGATCGACGGAGAAAAGCAGGATTACTAAGACCGCTGGAAATACCTACGAGGAAATTTGAGTCGATCACAATGGATTTTGTATCCGGATTTCCGAGAACCGTTGGTAGATATAACACTATTTGGGTGATTGTGGACCGGTTGACGAAAATAGCTCATTTCATTCCGCTTCGAATTGAGACCTCGGGACAAGAATTAGCAGACTTATTCTTGAAGTATCAATTCAAATACCACGGTTGCTCACGCTATATTATTTCTGACCGAGATCCTCGGTTCACTTCTCATTTCTGGGAGAGCTTTCAAGAGACAATGGGTACTAAGCTGAGATTCAGTACAGCGCATCATCCTCAGACGGACGGTCAATCCGAGCGCACTATCCAAACATTGGAAGACATGTTACGCTCCTGCGCGTTAAGTTTACAAGGTTCGTGGGTTGATCACTTGTATCTGGTGGAGTTCGCCTATAACAATAGTTATCACTCGAGCATTGGTATGTCACCGCAAGAGGCGCTGACAGGGCAGCAGTGCCGTACTCCGCTGTGGTGGGGACCAGCGGGTACATATCCGCCTACGGGACCGCAAATGTTAGAAGAAATTGCTGAGAAAACGAAAATGGTTCTGAGTCGGCTCAAGTCAGCTCAAGAAAGACAAAGGAAATACGCGGATATTCATCGAAGACCATTGGAATTCCAAGAAAGTGATCACGTATGGCTTCGAGTTTCGCCTATCAGAGGCGTGCACAGATTTGGTGTTTCGGGTAAGCTAAGTCCTCGTTATATCGGGCCGTTTCAGATTTTGCGACGAGTTGGGCCGGTAGCGTACGAGCTTGCACTACCACCAGCGTTGGACCGGGTTCATCCGGTGTTTCATGTATCACAGTTGCGCAGATATGTACGAGATCCGTCACATTGTATTGATCATTCTGATTTACACTTGCAAGACGATCTGACCTATCAAGAGGAACCGATGCGGATATTGGATCGAAAAGAGCAACGACTACGAAGCAAGGTGATCCGGCTCGTGTTGGTAAAATGGGGACGACATTCCGATAAGGAAGCGACGTGGGAACTCGAGGAGAGCATCCGAGAAAAGTATCCGGAGTTATTCGACAATTAAGGTACGAAACCAAGTTCAGCGGACTGAACTTCATTTTAAGGGGGGGAGAATTGTTACATTCTAATCCCTGAATAAATAAAAATATGCAAAAAGGGCCTAATTGTGAAGATTTTTAAGTTATGCAATATTTTAAACTTGGAGGGCTTATGTGCAAAAATTCCATTTATTAAACATGACATCCATCTTCTTCACTTAATCATTCCATTTACACATCAAAATTTCGTGAGAAGCTAGGGTTGGCCGAACCAAAGAGAAAAAGAGAGAAAGAGTGAAATCGAACGCGAAATCGGATCGAAATTGTCGGAAAATCGGAGATTCGAGCTAATTAGACGATCGTAATCGATTCTAGAACTTCAATTTGGTATATTCTTCCTTCTTTGTAATCTTTTGGAAAACCCTAATTTGTTTGATTTGTGGTATTTCTTTGAGAACCTGATTTAAAGTTCGATTGATTCGATATAACTCGATATTCGGTTTGATTTGTATTGAATCGAATGGATTTGCTTGTGATACGTCCTATCTCGGGAGATGAGGCCGTATGGAAGTTTTTGGGCTGGGCTGGATTCGTCCTGCCAAGGAATGGCAGGCCGAGGTGTGGATCTAGTTAGGAACTCGGGGTATTTGATGAGAGATTCGGACTCTGACCTGTATGATCTCTCTCTTAGTGAAAAATTGCGTCCCCCGTTTTCTGGGAATCACTGCCTTATATCGTCCAGCCATAACTGCCATCTCGGGCGTTTATGGAGAACGTGGGCAGTTATGTCAGCCGTTACTGGGACGTGGGCATTAAGCTAGCCGTTACTGGGACGTCGGCATTAATCTGGCCGTTTCCCGGCTATCCCGTATGTCGGTTGACCTGGGCCTATTTTGAGGCTCTGGTTTGGGGCCGGCATATTGGGCCCCGGCTTAACGAGCTTTTGGGCTTTTTCATATGACGTCGGGTTGGCCTTGTTAAGGTCCGAATCCCAGTCTTTCATGGCCCAGTTTGGAACAAGTAAAAGGGCCTGTGGAACATGGCCCTATCATTAGCCCCCGAAGTCGGAATGCATCGGCGAGATGATTTCGACTTGAAGGTGAATAATTCATAAAACATGGTTTCTATTACCGACATTTGTATATTAGTCGTGCTGTAATAGCTCGGGTGTGACATTTGTCGGGTGCATGTCTTGTTACGGACCCAACAATTAATATGTTAACTTATACCTATCTCGGTATGGAGTCCGATAGTTCATGTGTTACCATACTGAATAACCCGAGACAATTGAGCGTACTTAGCGTCGAGGAATTCTAACCACAACCGCTCATCAAAAGAAGTGGGCTGAAGAGCATCCTGACCAAGTTGTCGGTCAAGTGTTAAGGTCGCTGCATGATGCCGGGGTTTTCTTTGGGTTCCTCAAAGATTCGCTTGAAAATCGCAGTGCTCTTACTATCACAACTGATCAAGAGGCGATTAATAAGGCGATCATGGAAAGGGATTATTTTGTCAAGTTGGCTAAGTTAAAGGAAAGGGAAAGGAAGATAGCCACTGGGGAAGCCGCCGTTGCTTCGGCAAAATACGAGATGGTGCGATTGGTAGGTTTGCAGGCTGACAAAGAGCGCAAGGAGAATGAGGAAAAGGCAAAGCGCTATAAACACAAGGCTAAAGAGTACAAGGACAAAGTCGATGGCCTTAACGCCAAGCTCGAGACCCAGGCCAAGGAGATGGAGGAGGCAAGATCGGAAAATGTCCGACTAAAGGCCGAGATG